>CM053624.1:296210693-296243244 GCA_028646595.1 Phalanger gymnotis
TATTGCATCATGATCTGAAAAGTATGCTTTGACTACTTCTGCCTTTCTGCAGTGGATTGTGAGGTTTTTATGCCCTAGTACATGGTCAATTTTTGAGTATGTGCCATGTACTGCTGAGAAGAAAGTATATTCCTTTTTATCCCCATACACTAAGATAATTTTTAAAAATATACTATTTCTATTCCTATTTTTAAAATGGTTTTATCTATGCCTTTTGCTTTCGCGCCACAATTTTCCCCCCTTAATTTTTCCATCCCTCACCCTAAATGCTTCTCTCTCCCTGTCTCTGTCTCTGTGTCTCTGTCTGCCTCTCTCTCTATCACACACACACACACACACACACACACACACACACACACACACACACAAAACCTTCCTATGAGCTCCTTAAGAGCAAGGACTATTGCTCTTCCCAGCACCCCTAGTTCTTAGCACAGTGCCTGACACAGTGCCCGGCATATAGTAGGTACTTAATAAATGTTTATTGACTTTGTAAGGCAGCCAGGTGGATGGTGGATAGATACCTGGACCTGGAATTCAGATCTGGCCTTAGAGATACACTAGCTATGTGACACTGGGCAAGTGACTCACCCTGTGCCTCAGTTTCCTCATCTGCAAAATAGGGGTAATTTTCATAGCATCTACCTCCCAAGCATGTTGTCAAGATAAAATGAGGTAACATTTATAAAGTTCTTTGCAAATCATAAAGCACTATATAAATACTATTACTAAGACAAATCAAACATGTAAGTAAAACCAACTGCCACATCCACCGCATCTGGCACAGTGTATATCACAGTAACAATTGCCATCTCTGTAGTCCCTTACCTTTCTCCAGAGAGATGGGAAGTCTATTCTGCCATCACTCCATCTTCATTTCTCTGGCCTGAAATCAGTCATTATAATCAATCAGAGTTTTACTGCCTTTTAGTGGGGTTTCTGTTTACATCATTATGGTCATCGTGTATATCATTCTTTCAGTTTTGCTTATTTCTTGCCAAATCACTTCATCCCAGTCATTCCGTGATTCTCAAGATCCTTTGTTTTCAGTGTTTCCTAAAGATGGTAGCATTCTATATGCATACAATTTTAATGCAGCTGTGAACCCTGTCAACTGGTCTCATTCTTCCAGAAAGTAATTTTGAATAAAAGGGAAAATTCATAAAAGTGTTTATGCCCTTTGACCTAGTTATTATATGGATATATACCTCCCTCAAAGATAAAAACCAGGGTCTAATACAGCAAAATATTTGCAGTAGCATCTTTTTGTGGTAGCAAAGAAGTAGAAACAAAGTGGATACCCATTTACTGGGGAATGGCAGAACAATTTATCATGTGTTGTGATGGGAGGAGGAAGTATAGCAGAAAATAGCTGGTTTTTTAAGGGCATCAATAAAAATAAAGAAGGATAAAATGAAGATCCTTGAGTAGATTATTTTTAAAGTCCTCCAAGCTCTAAATCCTGTGATTCTGAATACAAACTGGTATTAAATTTAGTCTAGATTTGATGTTGTCATTAGAAGTTAAGGAGATCAAGTAGAAAATTACACCATGCTAACTATATTTTCATATAGGTTAGTAATGTTAGTGAGCCTGAGCTGGACCATGCAAGTAAACTTACCTAATTGTGTTTAAAATCCTAAGTGGGTTACTGATCATTTCCCTAAATCCAGAACACATAGAGCGTTGTTCTTTACATAATAAATCTTTAAAAATTACCTGTTATGGTTTGCCTAAGAGTCTCATTTCTTTTCTGTTTGGAGGTTATCTCTGGATTAGTTTGGGATTTTTTTGTTGTTTGGTTTTTGTTTTACAGGACAATAAACCAGCTTCTTTTCATCTGTGCTCCTGATACCTAGCACTGTGTGAATTGAATTGAATTGAATTGAATAATTGAATATTATAGGCACTTAATAAATTTTTGAAAGAAATAATTAATGGAGGAATTGTATCAAGACCAAATTGGGATTTAGAAAAGAGAGGAAGGGGGCGAGGGAGGAAGGGAGGGAGGGAGAGAGAGAGAGAGAGAGAGAGAGAGAGAGAGAGAGAGAGAGAGAGCAATGATCTGATTTCTTCTTCCTCTTCCTGTACACATATGTCTGTGCACACACATGCCCACATACATATAGGCCTGCACACACATACATACACACAAACTTTTCCATCTCTCCCTCCCTCTATGTCTGAGCTGCAAAAACCATTTGGAGCCGTCCTGAATTTCTAACTCCCAAGTTCATTTAGACTCCTGGCTGGGTTCAGACTCCTCTGTGGGTAACATATTTTACAGCCCTCTAGGGATGATGTGAGAATAATTTGGTGGTAATTAGTCACAGAGATGGATCTCTCCATCAGTAGGTGCTCAGTTTGAACTGTACATCTTTCTTTTTTTGTCAGATTGTTGGCTGTGACCACCAGCTGGGAAGCACCGTCAAGGAAGATAACTGTGGAGTGTGCAATGGAGACGGTTCCACCTGCCGGCTGGTCAGAGGGCAGTACAAATCGCAGCTCTCAGCAACCAAACGTAAGTTGGGGGCCTGACCTTCACTGGGATGGAACTTCTGGGTGCTTGTCTGGCAGTATACTTTCTCCTGGTCTGTGGCAGATGTTAAGAGACAGCTGAGAACAAAGTGGGAGATGAAAGTAACAGATATTTGGGGAACCCTGTTCTCCACTACACAATGGCCTAGTTTGGTAAATTTGAGAAGGCTAAGGCTACCAGACCAATGGGGTGAAGGGAATGAGCATTTATGTAGTGCCTGCTATGTACCAGACATCGTGCTAGGCACTTTACGAACATTACTTCAATTAATCAAAGGAAGAAAGTACCTATTCTTCTCCCATTGTGGGTCAGTACTAAAGAAGCCAAGTTTCCCAGTGGAAGACTTAGCTTTGCTTCATTCTATCCTATGCCATCCTATCTTCCTACATCCCATCCCATCCCATCCTATTTTATCTTATATACACCAAAGGTAGATGAACACCCAGCTCTCATCTGTGGCTCCAAGAAGCTGTAGCATGTTACACCCTAGCAAACCATCTTGGCAGATGGGCTATAAACCAGGTTGAGGGTAACCAACAAGACTCAAACTCATCAGTGATTTAGGGGGATGTGTACCTAAAGCACGTGAAGACTTCCAGTGGAATGGGCAGATGAAGACAGTTTTTTCCAATGACCATGAAGGCAGCTGAAGCCAGTGCTGTAGAATGCCTAGAGTTTGATCAGACATCAGAGTTGCCAAGACCATCTGCTGCATCTTGGGTCATCACCAGTTGTTCTCACTGTTGTCTTCCCACTGGCCTTCAATGACTCTGGAAGATAGTGAAGCTTTTAGCTTTATACAACTCTGCCTGGTCTTTGTGATCACAAGTTCCTCTTTCTACTCTGGAACTGCTACCAGGAACTAAGGCCCCTGATCTCCTTCCATCTTGAAACTGCAACCAGGACCCCTGCTCTCTTGTGATTGCGAACACTCCTCTCTGACCTGGAACTGGGTAACAAGCAGTGGAGTTGCCAAGTGGCACCCTGTCCTTCAGCCAGTACCAGCACAGGGGCCTCCTGTCATACCTTTCTGACCAATTGTCCAATCCTGTTACTGTCTTTTGGTAGTGAGAGCTCCCAGAGTCATTGCTGTTGCTGCTGCTGCTGCTGTTATAAGTACCACAGCCTCCAAGACCCAGCACTAGTGTTGTCACTCCACTAGACTCTAGGCCAGTCCCCACAGACCTCTCCTTCTGATATCCTAAGTTGTCTTGGGGCTGAAAAATGTCTTACTCCAACCTTCTACTGGCCAATGCTACTCCAGGATGCAATTTTATTATTTTAAAGTTGTTTGGAGGGGAATGTTGGGAGAGTTTGGCAGGAATGCTCCCTCTACTCTGCTATCTTGGCTCTGCCCTCCTACCCATGACCTCTTGAAGGAGCCCATTAGACTTTTGGACAGATCTAATTCTTGGGAAATTTCCCCTGATCTGAGGGATCAAGTCCTGTTACCCGTTTTCATTCTGTCATTTTCAGTGTGAAAGGTCATTCTCCTCTACAGAAAAAACACTAGCAAAATAAGAGTTGAAAATCCCTGACTTATCTGTGGTTGGTTATCATCCCATCTGTTCCATGCAGCAGTCATATCCCTTCTTTGGTTTTCCTCTTTTCCTCAATATAGCAAAAAACAAAACAAAAATCACATTAGCTTTCCTGTCAATCTCAACTTATTCTAACCTTAGCACCCCTGACATTACTATTATAGGACCAAATTGTGCTCATAGCCATCCTCTTGCTTGTACTTTTTGTATGTATCATTATTTTTTTGAGACTCAGTCTTCCTATCTTGCCCAGGCTGGAGGTAGAATGGCTACTCATGGACCACTCCCACTGCTGATGGGTTTGGCAGCTTTGATCTGCTCTATTTCCACCTTGTCTATTTTGACCCCTCCTTTGTGGCTCCTGGCTCCCAGGAACTCACCATTGTTGGTACCGCTTTAGTCCTACTAGAGCTCAGAAATGATAAGCTCAAGCAATCCCAGAATAGTAGGGATTACAGATGTGCAGCTATACCCTAGTATGTGGATCTTTATTTTTTCAATTGATTAGTGAGTTTCTTGTGCAACCATTGGTATCTTCAGGCAACTCCAAATGATTATAGATTTCAAGATAGAAGGGGCTTTGGATGTCATCTTGTCCAACCCCATCATTTTATAGATTGGGTACCTGGGGCCCAGTGAGATTAATGACTTTCCCAAGGTCACAAAACTTTAAGTATCAAATCTAAGATTAAAACCAAAGTTCTCTAATTGCAAATTTGCCATGCTTTCCATTATGCTACTCTCTCACTGGAACTGTGTTCCTGTGTGTCTTTAGCAGCTGCATATGGGCCCCTTTGTGAATTATCAACAGTATGTAACCACTATCTCTTTTTACAGGTTTTATTGTGTCATAGATACATGACATGTATCTAGGATGACAATGGATCCCTCTATGGTGATTTACAGATTGACAATAGGCATGAGACATGAGCTCACATTAATATGATACCATTTCCAATTTTTAAAAAGTGTATAGGGGAGGTGAAAGTGAAATGAGTGATTTAAAGAAGAGATGACCATTAGCTGGGGACATTGGCAAAGAGGATGTGACCTCAAGCTACACCTCCAACAAGTAGGCTCTGTTTTAAGTACCTATGAACAATACAGGCATTGCTGCATGGGGGCAGGAAAGAGTGCTGTCAGAGGGGTATTAGTGCCATATGACTAGAACAGAGAGTACAGGAAAGGGGATTAAGTGAAATAAAACTAGAAAAGTATGAGGGATACATATTGTGGAGAGCCTGTGTTTAGTGTCAGGCTATGGACACTGGGGCCACCGAAAGGTTTTGACCAAAGAGGAAACTGAGACCCAGAAATTACCACAAAGTCATGTCCAAAGGTGCCAAACATGTAGCCCAAGGACCAGCACACTTGTGAAACTCCCAGGTGTGGCCCAAACCCAACTAAAATGATATTGGGAAATGTTTAACAAAATAAATCAAAGTACAATAAAATGCATATAATGTTAATTTGTGATTTTTCTGAGTCAGGATGCAACCCACAAGTATGTTTCTATTTGAGTTTGATACTACACCGCCACCATCTTAGACTTCCTGTTTGCAAATCATGTTGTACTGATTGTGTCAAGCCTTAGAACAGTGCGGATGCTCCTGGAAAAGGTCCGTAATCACTTTAGTTTGGTCTGTCTATCCACACAGCTAAGTGCAAATGGATGAAGAATATCTGTTGCCCGTGTTTTAACATGGATTTGGATGGATAATTTATAGAGCTTGTCCTATAGTAAATACTTAGCACAGTGCCTGACACATATAGGTGCTTAATAAAAGTTCATTGATTGATTGACATGCATAAATCTACAAATGTATCTATAACTATATAAAGAGATTTCTATAGAGATAGAGCTCTACAGCTCTATTTGGGACAGACAGTACAGAGAGACAATGAGTTGGGCCCAAAGAGGAGCAAAGCAAGCTACAGTACTTTTGGGAATTCCAAAGCCCCTTAACTGACCCCAAGCTTCTGAAAAGAGCTAAGGCCCATCTTTTCAATATTAACATTCTACCAGTGTTACTCCTTGGCAGAAGCATAGAACAAAACTGCCTCTGGATACCTAGACACAAATATACCACAGCGGACAGGCACAGTGAGTGTGAGCAAGCTACAACATATAGGCAATGAAAAACTCTGAAGAAGAGGAAGAGGAGTAAGAGATAGCCTCAAGGAACTGTGGGACAAGAAGAGTAGATGGGCTAGTCACATGGCAAAAACAAGGAATGAACAAAGTACAAAAAGAGGAGTGCTCAATGGCTGAACAGATCAGAGAGGTCCGGTCTTCTTGTCATTATCATTTCTTTTGTGGCATGTAAGTTCAAAGCTCCTTAATTATGTACTCATAGCATTGAAATCTATACTGTTCCCTGGGGACCTTGAAGTCAAACATTAATAAGGGTACACCTCCAACTCTAATATTCCAATGGTTCTATGGTTTCCTCAATGGGGGCCCTCTTTCCAGCCATGCAGACTGCAAACTACCCAAAAGGTTGCATTGATACAATAATGACCACAAAGAAATTTCCATCCATCCTAACTTCCAAGCAGTTATTTTTTGAAGTGGATAGTCTTCCTTTTTAACTTATCTGCCATTATGTCTGTCTTCTGCTCTGTCTCTTCACCCCTCACCCAAGAGAATGAACACTAAAGTGCTTGCTCTGATATTCATAATGGAAGGTCATGTGTGAGTTTGGTGGCATGAAAGACTGGAAGTTGGACGGACTCAGAAGGAACAAACATTAAGCAGACAGAGCATCAGAGACCATCTTCTGGTTTGCAAATAACCTAAATAAAGTGTACTATAGTGGAGACCTTCAGTGGATAAATTATATAATACAAAACCTGATGATTGCATATCATGATGAAATGCAATTGTTCCCTTTACCTTAGCACTGTAAGTCCTCAGGACCAAATGATTTATGCCAATAAAGCACAGCCTGAGCATAAAACACACCAAAATCTATAGCAGATGGTGAACAAGCCCACTCATTTATATTTCTTCCATGCTAGAAGACCCCTCCACCTCATATTTACAAACTGAGAAGTGACCCATGGGCAGGTTGGAGATTAGCCTGCCACGTGAATCTGATTGTATAAATATGTAGCTCACCATTCCAGGAGGCTTAGAATGTGCTCTGCTGTGTCCTTTCCTTGTGGTCTGCCAAAAGTCACCAAGAGCTTTGTTTTCTCCCAGCCTCAAACACATTTTGTGTTCCCCACATTGAATTCATTTTCTATCTTAACTTATAGAATTGTATTTTTTTCCTTTTTCCTTTTGTGCTATCAGGCCATAGTGGAATACAAAAAGAAAAAAAGGGGGAGGTAGGAGAAGAAGGGAGGGTATAGAAAGGGAGTAATGGAGAGTGCCAGAGAAAAAGAGAAGTTGAGGGATCCTTAAAAATAGTTATCCCATGCTACAAAGGAAAAACATTTAAGATTAAAATAGAGCCAACTCTTTCTAAATTTTTTGAGGGGAAATCATTATGCTGATATTCAATCTTTTCGCCTCTACCCATTCCCTCGATCTTTCTTCTCTCTGCACTCCCAACACAAAAGCCCACAGATTTAATTTCTGATCACATCTTTTGTTTGAGGCTCTTGACGTTAGTGACATATTCATGTAATGCTTATAATAATAATAATGCCTTATCCTGGCACCAGATCTGACCCTGGCTAAAATTGTGACATAGGCCTGGTTTGAATTTGTTGTCTTCTGGCTTCCTTTTCACCATGGTTTTTCTTTCTCTGAAAACCCTCCTTCCCATTACTTACACACACACACACACACACACACACATACACTAGTCAGGGTCCTTATGACCTTTAGCAGGCTCCTTTTCAAAGCCTATTCCTAGGAAAGAACCAAATGATCCCCTTCATACCGATAAATATAAGAAAACTTAGTATGTTATTCCCCTCAGGGATATCTACATTTTAGTCCCTATTTGGCTTAAGTCAAAGGAAATAAGGTTGCATTGTAGGATTTCAGATATTAGAAGGCTAAATTGGGGAGGAGTATTTTCCTTAAGCTAGTCATATGGAGGTCATCTATTTCTGAGCCTTATTATTGGAAGTGGCTTTTCAAGGTACAGAAACACAGAAGTCCCAATTCTTTGTAATAATAGCGCATGTTTCCCTAGGGCTTTGGCTTTTACTACTTTCCTCAGGGCAACTCTGTAATTACAAGTTGTTATGCCCATCTTACATTTTAGAAAACTGAAGGGTTGTCATATAGAAGAAGGATTAAACTTGTTTTACTGGAACCTTGAGGTCAGAACTTAGAGTAACAGGTAAAAAAAAGTTACAGAGACACAGATTTCAGTTCAACATCAGGGAAAAATTCCCCGACAATTAGAAACGTATAAAAATAGAATGGACTGCCTCAGAAGGTAGTAAGTTCACCATCACCGAGGTCTTCAGAAATCCCCATCAGGGATGTTATAGAAGAGATTCCCAATTGGGGTTGGGTTAGCTGACCTTAATGTTCCCTTATAAATCTTTTTGTTGTTATGGTTCAGTTATTTTAGTCATGCCCAAGTCTTCATGACCCTATTTGGGATTTTATTGACAGAGATACTGGAGTGGTTTGCCATTTCCTTCTCCAGCCCATTTTACAGATGAGAAAGCTAAGACAAACAGGGTTAAGTGACTTGGCCCAGGGTCACACAATGAGTAAATGTCTGAGGCTGAATTTGAACTCATGAAGATGAGTCTTCCTGACTCCAAGCATGGTGCTCTATCTACCTTGCCACTTAGCTGCCCCAGAGTTTAAGGTAGCTGCTGTTCACATAACTGGTAAGTGACATAGCTAGGACTCAAAACCACGTCTTCCAATGCCAGTTCCAGATCTCGTCCCTCCATGCCACTGCCTCTGATAGGCAAATTAGTAAGATCTTATTTTGGACTGAGCTCCCTATCAAAAACCTTTCCCTTTTCTCTATTGGTCAATAGGAACAGATAGGTGGCATAGTGGACAAAAAGCTGAGCCTGGAATCAGGAACAATTAATCTGGCTTCAGGCACTTACTAGCTGTGGGGCTCTGGGCAAGTCACTGAAATTCTGCCTCAGTTTCCTCAACTGTAAAATGGCATTTACCTTCCAGGGTTGTTGTGAGGTTCAGATGAGGTAGTTAAGTACTTAGCATAGTGCCTGGCACTATGTAGTAGGTGCTTAAAAATTATTTTCTTCTTCCCTTCCCTTCCCCTCCCTTCCCTTCCCTTCCCTCTCCTTCCCTCTCCTTCCCTCCCCTCCTCTTCCCTCCCCTTCCCTATGCCAGTAACTCTGGAACTCCAGTTGTTAACTCAACGCTACTTCTAGCATGTTGTCAATGTTCTCTGGAGTGGTAAATAGGAGACCTAGGACTCTCCTCCCAGCTCTGCTATTACCTAGATCTGTGTGACCTCATCACTTCTCTAGGTTTTGTTTTCAGCAGCTGTCAAATGAGGAGGTTGGAATCAATGATCTTTAAGGTCCCCCTCCCTCTCTAAATTTTTTTTCCGTTCCAATGAACTGTTAGAATTTAAAATTATAACACCAATAGTAAAGTTCAGGATTAATAGTGGCCAAATCATTGCTTACCTTGAGGTGTGGTTGGATTGAACCAAACAGATCCAACACTGAGATTGGACAAGTGTTTGGTGAGTCTTTTGAGAACTCTCAGGGATGAGTTCAGCCCCATACCCCTGCCTATCTTAGAATATCAGATAAATATGCCTATTGGGCTGAGGCATTCTGGACCTCATTTGTTAAGCCAAGTCAGATGGGCAAAGGCTTGCCCTGAGAGTGTACTCTTGCTTCAGTGAAAGAGGAGAGAGAGAGAGAGAGAGAGAGAGAGAGAGAGAGAGAGAGAGAGAGAGAGAGTCAGCCACACCAAAAAATGTTCTTGATGTTAACAATCTACCCCTACATAGAAAAAATAAGCAAGAGCATGGGTAGGAGACCTTGGGCATTTGGACATACTAGCCAATTTAGCAAAGCTGTCTTCGTTCTTTTCCAAAGTTCTTCAGTTTGGGAGTGGGGGCTGGGAGTGGGATGTCCTACTGAAGTATGCAGGAGAACCTGCTAAGGAACTGGAGAAGTGGAGATTGTCTACACATATGCAGTCATACTTCCTTCCCCAATAAATCTGAATGGTGAGCATCCACATTATGTGAGAAGAATCCGAGAAACGGCACTAGAGGATCTATATTTAAATCCTGGCTCTTCATGTGTGACCTTGGGCAAGTCATTTAACTTATTGTCTTTGTTTCCTCATCATTCATTTTATGTAAATGATTTAGATAAATTGTGGGTTCTTAACCTGGGGTCTATGGACCTCTCCCCACCCCTACCACTAGTCTCTGAAAGTGGATGAGAAAAAAATCTTTATTTCACCATAACTGGTTTCTTTTGTAATCCTGTAAGTTTTATTTTATAAATTTTTTTTAAAAAATTATTCTAAGAAGGTGTCCATAGGCTTCATCTGACTGCCAGAGGTGTCCATGGCACAAAAAAGGTTAAGATTCGCTGGAGAAGGTCATCTCCAAGATTGCTTCCAGTTCTAAATCCTAAGCAAAACCTTGTGGAATTTAAGTGGCCAACTGGCTGAGTTTCACTCTCTTACCCGAGATTGCAAATTGTCATTGGATCCAAATGAAGTGTGTTATGGAGGACTGAATACTTTACCTGAATACTTGTATTGAATACTTCTGAGTTATGGTAATGTATGTAAGGAAACTATCCGTATCAGAGCCTTCACTATACTGGACCATTTGGCAATGCCTGAGCTCCAGATAGAACATCTCCCCTCCTAAGTTACTTACGGGATGATACATTTTGACATTTTCATGTGCCCAATAACATTTCCTGGGCCCCATTAATTTAAAAAATCCCATCTGGCATACTAGAGTCAAAAAGAGCTTCATTTGATATATATTAGCTGTGTAACCATAGGCAAGTTACTTAACCACTGAGTACTCTAGGCAACTTGCAAAGACTAAAAGTTGCAGATGAGTTGCCCCTCTGAGTCAGTGGAGAGAGTTTTCATATTCAGTATCCTGCTCCATGTTTTTTTGATTAAATTTTATTTTTTTCAATCAATGAAAATTCACCTTTTCTCTATCCCACCTCTTTTACCATCATTTTCCATTGAAAAAAGAAGGAAGGAATGAATGAAGGAAGGAGGGAAAGAAAGAAGGAAGGAGGGAAGGAAGGAAGGAAGGAAGGAAGGAAGGAAGGAAGGAAGGAAGGAAGGAAGGAAGGAAGGAAGGAAGGAAGGAAGGAAGGAAGGAAGGAAGGAAGGAAATAAGGGGAACCTGTAATAAATATGTGTAGTCAAGCAAAACAAATTCCCACTTTAGCCCTTTCCAGTGTGTGTGTGTGTGTGTGTGTGTCTTAGCCTTTCTACTCTGAATCGCTCACTTCTCTATCTGGGGGGTTAGCATGTTTCACTATGAGTCATCTGGAATCTTTGTTGATCATTATATTGATCAGAGTTCCTAAATCTGTTACAGCTGTTTGTCTTTGCAACATTGTTGTTACCATATCAGCCGTTTTCCTCATTCTGCTCCCTTCCCTCTGCATCGATTTGTATGAATGCCTCCAAGCTTCTCTGAGCAGCCCTTTCATCATTTTGTATAGCACAATTGTCTTCCATCACATTCATATGCTATGGCTTGATCATCCCATCCTGAAATGAGGGGCAACTTCTCATTTTCCAATTCTTTGTCACCACAAGAAGAGCTGCTATGAGTATTTTTGCACATCCTTAGAGTTTTATTTTTTTAATTTAGGAATTAACTCTTCTTTAACCTCTCTCTTATAAACCCCGCTCCCACACACACACACTTTCCTCCTATTTTTCTGTTAAGTGAAATGTATTTCCATAACCTTCTCCATGTGTGTGTATGTGCATATGTATTTTTTCCTCCTTTGGCCAGTTCAGATGAAAGTAAGGTTCAAATGTCACCCACACCCCTGCACCCCTTCCTCCTTATTTATATAGGCTTCTGCTTGTGTACCCCAAGTATGTGAGGTAACTTTCCCTTCTCCCTTTCCCCCCATTAGTGTGTTCTTACTCTTCCCTTTCCTTCCCATTCTTCTTTTCAGATCACCAAAATGTAGCAGAACTACCCCAGGGCGTTTGTCTAACTGAACTCCCTCTATCACCCTTGATGATAATAAAGTTCAAAAGGAACACGCATATCATCTCCCCATGTTCTAATGTAAGCAGTTTATCCTTGGTTAGTTCCTGATGATTGTTCCTTCATGGTGACCTTTTAATGTTTCTTTTCAACCTCTGTTTGTATTTTGAATTTTCTACTTGGTTCTGACTTTCACAGCTCTTTGTGGTAGGCATGATTATCATCCTCATTTTATAGATGAAGAAACTGAGGATGAGAGAGGTCTTGTCCCAAGTCATGTAGGTAGTAAGCAGTAGAGGGGGGATTTAAATCCACATCCTTTGGTTGCAAATTCAGCAGTCTTTTCGGTTGAGCTTATATTTAACATCAAGCTTGCTAGTAGTGAGATGAAGAGGAAAATTTCCCTCTCCCTCAGCTGCTCATTCTTTCTGTCCTACTGCCTTCAGAATCCTACTCTTTTTTTTCCTCTTGAAGAGGAGGAAACCAAGGTGCAGGAAAGAAACATGGCTCTTTTCCGTAAGGAAATGAACCCCTCCAATTTCTGCCCCGCTCTGCTTGACCTAGCAAAGGAAGAGTGCCATGTTAGCATCTGAGGAATAATGGTCCCTTCCCTCTTCAGAGAAAAAAAGAGGCCCACTAGTAGTGAGTGGGTGAGAAGGCAATGACTTGAATGTGTGCAGTACCAGAGTTTCCCTTTTACATGCACTCTCTTTGACCTGTAG
The DNA here is from genome assembly GCA_028646595.1 of Phalanger gymnotis. NCBI lineage: Eukaryota > Metazoa > Chordata > Mammalia > Diprotodontia > Phalangeridae > Phalanger > Phalanger gymnotis. Next base: position 296,223,628 of record CM053624.1, read on the forward strand.
ATAAACAAAGACTTTCTATTTCTAGAAATCCAATTGCTCTGACTGAAGTAACAATTTTTTTAAAAAGCTTCAAAGAGCATTTCTTTGTGCATATGCCTTAAGAGCATTGTGGGACTGGTCCCATTTTTTTTTTCCTTTTCTTGTTTTTATATAACAAACACTCAAAACTTTTCTACTGGAACCGAGTCTGGTGGTTTGGTTTTGCTTCCCCCAGCTCTGGGTGATGTGAAAAACAGAGCTATGAGTTTTATCAGATCGGTAAGATACTGGATACTGAAGGAAAATTGGTACATGTAAAATCTTTACCCTGCATAAATACAGGACTAGCTTTTTATAAAAAATCAAAGGTAAACCATTTAACTCTAAAATGCTTATATATATATATATATGTATATATATATATATATATATAGTGTGTGTGTGTGTGCGTGTGTGTGTGTGTGTGTATATATATATATGTATATATATATATACATATGTTGCTAAATAAGAGGGACTCAAACAAGAACTTCATTTTTCAAAATGTCAACCAGGATTTCTTTGCAAAATGATCAACCAGCAATCATTTATTAGACTCCTACCACATACTAAGCACTGTGTTAAGTCCCAGTGATACAAAGATGGAAGTGAGACAATCCCTGCACAAAGGGCATATGTTTTACTGGGGTGTAAAGTATATTCTCAGAAAAATAAATGTAGACTATATACAAAATAAATAATACACAGTGAAAGGCATTACTAATTGGGCAAAATCAGGAGAGGCCTCTTGAAAGAGGTAAAGCTTGAATTAAGCCCTGAGTTAGGGGTTCCGATAAGTGGAGGTAAGGAGAGACAATGTCCCAGGCATGGAGGACAGCTTGTGTAAGGGAAGAGAGGGACTGTCAAATTTAGGAAGGATTAAATATGTCTTCTGGACAGAGTATAGCGTGTGCATGTGAGGGGAGAAATAGTTAATCAGCCTGATAGGCTTGTAGCCAGATTATGAAGAGCTTTCAATGCCAAAAAATATGGAGCTTCTCTTTTGTCCTGAAGACAGTGGGGGTCCACTTGAGTCTTTTAAGTGAAGCTTTGGGAAGGCAATGACTTGGTCACATATTACTTTTATGTACCTCAAGGTACCTAGTACACCTCACAGAATTAGAACCAGCTCTTATTTCCCCCAATGGAGTACAAGTGCCTTGAAGGCATGGCCTGGCCCACTTTTGTTTTTGTATCCCCAGCACCTGACACATAGTAGGTGCTTTATGGATACATCTTCACTGATCAGATCTCGTCTGGTTAGCTCAGAGGTATGTGGGAGATGAGGCTGCTTTTGACTTATTTTAGCATGACAGTTCTACTTTCCCACGCTTATCTTCCCAACAGAGCTTCATGTTTACAAAAGCAAATGTGGAAAATACATAACACACATGAATTTGGAGAGGGTTTCAATTGCATTAGCTTCTGACTGTACAATGTGCACCATGTCGGGGATATAAATATAGAGACAATATAGTTAATGCTGTCTGGGAGTTTACGATCTAAATGGGGGCAAAGACAAGTACACAAATAATTAGGATGCAAGGGAGAGTGAGAGAAATACAAAGTCCACACAAAGGGAAGCTATGCATTTAAGGGAGAGGTCACTTTTACCTGAATTGGGTTTTTGATGAAAGGAGGGAATCAGTAGACAGCAATGGATGAGGGAGGGCATTGCAGGCATAGGGATAATAAGAACAAAGGCAGCAAGGCATAAAAAAGGAGGATCAGAATGGAAGATGAGTCTTTGCTGGAAGGTAGGAAACAGGGAGTGGGATGCTGGGAAAACAACTCCTCCCCCACAACAGGTTGGATCCAAACTTCTCATGGTGACTGCTCCAATTAGGAGTTTACTCCATTTTCTGAAGTAAGAAGTAATGGAAAGAACACAGTATTTGGAACCTGTGGCCCTGGGTTCAAGTATCACTTCTGCAACTTAGTGTATGATGGTGAGCAAGATAACTTTCCATCTCTGAGCCTCGGTTGCTTCATCTGTAAAATGAGAGAGTTAGACTACATGAGCTCTAAGCTCCTTTCTAGTTTTGGTGTTTTGCGATCTAAAGTCCCTTCAAATTCTGGTAGTCTGTGGTTCTGTGATATCTCAAGCATTTGGTTTTTTAAACAAATAAGAGACAGAGAGAGAAAGAAAGAGATAGAGACAGACAGAGAGAAAGGCAGAGAGATGAGAGAGAGAGAGAGAGAGCACATTGAAATATTGATGATTTAAACACTCTCAAAACATTGTTTAAAAGGTTTATGCAAACAGACTCCCAGACAGCATTTAAACATAGAAATGCGTTTTAAACCTAAAAGACTTTCTCCTGCCTGGATTATTTCACTGACCCTGTGACCTTGGGCAAGTGATTTAATCTTCCTGACTTTCATTTTCCTCATCTGTTAAATTAGGATAAGAATACTTTCACTCAGTACCTCACCAGGATGTTATCAGCAGAACCCTTCATGGGGCATGATGGTTAGTGTTAGACTCAGAATCAAGAAGAACTAGGTTCTACTCCTACTTGTCACTCCCACTAGCTTTGTTACCTTAGATAACTCATTTAACTTCTCCAAGGCTCAGTTTTCTGTCTCTAATATGGGAGTAACAATAGCAACAGTACTTCTTGGGATTGTTTTGAGGATCAAATAATATAATGAATAGTGCTACATAGATACAGGCACTGCGACAATTTTAAAAGGACGTGACAATGAAAGCTATTAACATCCCAGCCTACCTCACAGGTGAGTTACTATAAACTAAGTGGAAGTTTTTTTGAAAACTGTAAAGCACTACACAGTCTAAGTTGGCATTTATATTATCAGTGAAATTGTAAGTAAGACTGCCCATTGGCTTTCTCTGGTTGTTATTCCAATGATTTCCTTTAGGGTAGAAGATCGTTTTAATGGATATTTTTTCTTTAAATACCCACCTTATTACAAACCTATTACAAACAAAATAAAATAAGCTATAAAGAGTAAAAGAAAAACAAGTGAACCTGCTTGTGAGGTCCTGGAAAGGAAAATGTGTTCATTTGCACATGGTGACAGACACTGCCGAGCTAAGGCTTTTGCCGGTTTTTTTAAAAGGAAAAGTTAACGAATACTTATTATGTACCTACTGTGTACTAGACCATACAGAGGATTCAAAAGAATCAGGAACTGTGGCCCTTGCTCCTTAATCACTTAAGAGACAAACATACATACATACATAGATGTTTATGAGTATTATATTGTACTGTGTGTATAAATACAATGTATATATTATACATACATATGATATAGAATATATATGTGTGCATGTACTATACACATGTGTGTATGTATTTGTATACATAGTTATATATAATTTCTGTTACCATATATTCATATATTTCTACTTTACGAATGTATATTTATGCACACACACGTATATGTTTTCTATTTCCCCCTTTTGCCTTTTCTCTTATTACTCTCCTAGCTAAAATTAAAGAGTATTTCTTAGAGATTCATGTGGGTCTCACAGTGCTTAGGTGACTTCTTTATGGTCACACAGCTAACAAGTGTCAGAGCATAACTTGAACCCAGGGCTTCTTGATGCCAAGATAAGCTCTATCTTCTTACTTTTCTCACTGCAAACACTATAAGCCAAAGTTATGGGACAGTCTAAAATAAATTCTATTTTAATTGGAAACAAAATCTGAAATGAAAAATTGAAAGTCCCCTTTTCAATCTTTTTTCATCATTACAGAAAGAGAGAAAGGAAGGAAGGAAGGAAAAGAAAAAAAGGAAGGAAAAGGAAGGAAAAGGAAGGAAAAGGAAGGAAGGAAGGAAGGAAGGAAGGAAGGAAGGAAGGAAGGAAGGAAGGAAGAAGGAAGGAAGGAAAAGAAAGGAAAATAAAGACAAGACCCTAGTAATTACTCTTGAGTAACTTTGTAGGGAGGTAAGTTGGGGAGATAATTTTTAGTACAGGTTTCATTTTCAACTGTTAAAAAAACCACAGAACCCCAAACTGATTATCTCTGTGTACATGTACAAATCTGTCCTATTTTGTTTCTCTCCAGTTGATGATACCGTGGTTGCCATTCCCTATGGAAGCAGACATGTTCGCCTTGTCTTAAAGGGACCTGATCACTTGTGTAAGTAACCTGATTAATTGTCTTCCTGTAGATAATGAACTATGGCATAGTCTTTATTCTTCTATTTGTGATTGAGGTTAATGTTTATTTTCTTCTTCCCACCAGAAACTAAAACACAGAAATAACAAATCTTTCAACTCTACTATAAAAATTTATTTTTTGAATGCTTCTGTTTATCTCTTGGCTGATTCATCTGATGCTAGAAAGCTCTGTGGAAGTTACTTCTAACCACATTGACAGAGAAGAGAACAGAATATACACACCCAGCTGACATGTCTCTTTTTTCCTAAATAGTGTCTCTCCACTCTCTCTCTCTCTTCCCATCCCTTTGTTTCTCTGTCTCTCTATCTCCCTTCCTCTTCTCTGTCTCTCCTTTTCCCCTGATTTCTTCACCTGTTTTATTCTTTCAGTTCAGAGTAAAATAAGATAAACATACAGGTTTCTAACCTGTAGCATCTAAGGGAAATAATTCAATTCAACAAATGATTTTGAGCACCTACTGTGTGTCCAAGAAATTCAGCTTACCAAGTTAAGTCAATGAGCATTTATTGGGTGCTTACTTAATAGTAGAGTCATACAGTCTTGATATCCTAAGTTAGCAGCAGGTAGAAGGCAGAATCCAAGGGTAGGCATGTTGTTTACAGCTTCCAGCACCAAGTGGTAGAGTTGCCTCACCAAAATCTTTTCCACTTCATTGAAAGAATTGATCTTCAGTTTTGGCCTTTTACCTATACAGGGTCGCCTTTTAAAAATTGTTTTCTCCTTTTAAGTTTATGGCTATTTAGATGTAGAGCTGTGAATTACGAGTGGAGAATTATGGACTATAAACCAGGAAGGGGAGCAGGGAGAACATCCTAAGGTTTTCTTAAAAGTTCAGTTTGACTGAAATTCTTCAGTTTAACAGGCCCCTTGGGCAACCCTGATCAGCTCCGCTGTGGTTGATTCTCTCTTCCCAGTAAATGATCTATCTTCTGTCACCTCCTACACACACATGCATATGCAACTGACTTAAGTAGCAAACGTTATCTTTTGGCCATTGAGTTTAGATGAAATCATTACTAAGAAACAAGAAAGATAAATTGGAGCCCCGAACAGTGAAACAAGAAAACCAACTCTGGTGCTCTTGCTAAAATACAAATGAAAATGTCTGATGGTAGTGGTAGTGGGGAGGGGAGAACGCATGGAACCCGTAGGTGTCTTTAAAGTATAAGAAAGAATAGAATGTAACTTAATGTGACAACCAAGAGAGGCTGATCTCTCACCTCCTCAGAAACCAAGTTCATTTCTAGCCTTGGACAACTCCATAAAATACACTGTTCCCATGTCAAAGGATTATATATGTGCGTGTGAACTATAGCTGTTCAAACGATTCTTTTTCTCCTTTGAGAATAGAGCAGGGTTGACTGCCGGCTCACTGCCGGTGTAGCAACTACACTCAAAAACAGTATTTTTCTGGGCAATGACATGCTAAAATAAAATCCGAGCCAAGGCCATCAGAAAATGAGGAAGAAGCTGGCTTCACTAGAAAGTAGTGAGCCCAAAGGAATGGACTAAAGTGAGTACATTAGAATAAACCAGTCTCTCAGATTTACTTGCTATGAAGGTACTATGAAACTGGAAAACTAAGCTATTTAGCTTAATCAGCCGAATGACCCAAGGGCTAGAAAGCCAATCAGATTTATAGAAAACAAAAAAGTGAAATAAAATTTGTGAAATCCTTTATTTCAGCACATGAGTTCTTGTTGAAAATTCAACTATTGTTTCTGAGGAGTAATTATCCCACTCTCCCTCTTCTTACTCCCTGCCACTATTTTTGCAGATTGCACAGCAAAATGAATGTCTGAGTAAGCAACATTGGGTTCCTCCTCCATTCTTTCCCTCCCTACTCCCAGAGGCCTATCCAGTTTTGGCAGAGTCTTGGGTATTTAGGTCCAGATTGGAACAGACCCAGATGCATTGGCCAGTCTCTAGGTCATCTTCCTGAAAGAGCCTCAGGAAGCCAATTCAGTCCCACAGCCAGAGTAGCCTTAGACCTCCAGGTCTAGGCCAGAACCAGCTTCTGTTGCAAGGCCAGTGATAATATTAATTAGTTGGATAAAGGCCAGAGGGCACTCTTATCAAATCTGTAGACGATACAAGGCTAGGAGAAAAAAAAAGCTAATATATGTTGTTAGCATATTGTCTCTAATACCATCAGGATTCAAAAAAGATATTTTGACGTTTAAAGGATGGGCCTAAGCTAACAAGAGGAAATTTAAATGGAATTTATATGGGACTCTAGAATGTATCTAGGAAAATTGTCCCTTGTCCTGGATTTGTCCTAGGCTTGAAAATCATCAGTACAAGATGGGGGAGACATGGCTTAGGTCAGGTGGAAAAAAAAACTCAATTCACATAATGATGTGGGAAAAGAAAAATTCTCTAATACAATTACAATCCAGCGTCCAAGATGAGGGAGGTTGTAGCCCTGGCCAAATCCAACCTGGAATACTTTATTCAAGTCTTAGATGACTGGAGTATTACTAAGGCAGCCAACCAGGTGGTGCCATCAATATAGTGCTGGACTTGAAGTTCCGAGAAGTCAGAGAGACCTGAGTTCAAATTCTGCCTCAGACCATCCCCAGCTGTGTGAATCATATCAAGTCATTTGACCTCTCTCTTCCTTAGTGTCTTCATCTGTCAAAGGGAGATAACAGTAACATCTCCCTTAGAGGATTTTGCAAAGATTAAATGAGATAAATTTATAAAGCCCTTTACAAGCCTTAAAGCACTACAGAAATGCCAGCTATTACTAATATTATTACTCTTTTCAGAGGGAGGCAACAAGGACAGGTGAGGGAAGAAGACACCATGCCCTCAGATCAGTTGAAGGAACAAGGGATGCTTAGCCTGGAAAAGGGAAGACATACGGCAGCATGGTAGCTGCCTTCAAGCATCCAAAGGGCTATCATATGGAAGGAATGATCTGACTTATTTCATCTTTCTCCACAGGGTAGAAGTAAGACGAATGGATTATGAGGAGACATATTTCAGAAAACTGAGTATAAAGAATCACTTTGTAACCATTAGAGCTGTCTAAAACTGGAATGGGGTAGTGGGCTCCCCGGCCCTGGAATTGTTTAAAAAGAGGCCAGAGAGATGTCTTTCAGCTATTCATAGAAGGGATTTCCATCTATGCAGTGAATAGGACTGGATTGGATAATATGCTTGTAGACCAGGAGTCCTTAACGTTTTTCATGTCATGGACCTCTTGGCAGTCTGACAAAGCATATGGATCCTTTCTCAAAGTGTTTTTAAATAAATAAAATAAGATAGATAAGGTTACAAAGGAAAATAATGATATCGAAATAGTTATTAAAATCTATTTTTTTTAAGTTCACAGAAGCCAGGTTTAAGAACTCCTATTTAAGAGCAGTCTGTGTACATACCTAAGGGAGCAGGTTAATGAGGTTTGGGGTAGGGGGAGAAGAGACCAAAAAAAAACCCACAAAAATATAGAACCTAAAAAAGGGTCTAGAGCTTCTCTCCAGAGTCTAGAGCAGTAGTGGGGAACCTGTGAAGTTTGGATGCAGTCAAAGGGCTGCACTTGAGGACCTGGAGAGCCACGTGTGGCCTCAAGGCCGCATGTTCCCTACCCTTGGTCTAGAGCAATAAAAGGTTATTGCGGTTGGGCTCCTTTCTACCAAATTACATTTTTTTGTGAGGTCAGAGGGTACTACACTGATACTGACTCTTACCTCTGTAGTGTGGAACGGTGGCATTGCCACAGGTCAGTGAGCCACCTGGCACTTGCCCTGTCCTGGAGAAGGGGACAAAGTTACTTTTGGAAGAGCCATTAGACACATAGTTACCAAGATTTTTCACCTGCTCAGAGTAGAACCTTGGTTCCAGGTTACATCTAGAATGCTTTCATATAATAGCTCAGATTTATTACGACATTCTCTGGTTGTATCTGCTAGCCCTTAGCAGAGGCCCTGACACATAGCAAGCTCCTAGTAAATGCTTTTCAATGTTTTATTCCTCACAAATTCATAAAGTAGGCAAGTACTGGTTACCTACTCTTAGGTAACAAACATTATGAGGCAACTTAGCTTCAGAAAGCCAATGTGACAACTTGCCCAAGGTGGTACAGTGGTTAGTGCACTGGACCTGGAGTCAGGAAGACCTGAGTTCAAATGGAGCATCAGACACTTGCTAACTGTGTGACACTGGGCAAGTCACTTAACCTGTTTGCCTCAGTTTCCTCATCTGTAAAATGTGGATAATTATAGTACCTATCGCCCAGCTTTCTGTGAGAATGAAATGAGATTCAAATTTATAAAGGATTTAGCGCAATGCCTAGCACATACACAGGAGGTGTCTAATGTTAAATGTTAAATATTATTAAGTAGCAGATTTGAACGTGGGTACCTCCTGACTCTCAATCCACTATGCTGTGTTTCTCGGTGCACTTCGTGGCCAGAGGGTAATGAACTCCATACAAACTCACTGAATAACAAATTACAGTAATCAGGAAATTTTTCCTTATGCCTGACTTACTCCTTCATGCAACAAGTATGTATTAATACACCTTTGGTGTGTACCTCACTGAAATCAGTGACGTGAGTAGTAAAAAAAAAATAGTTAATTCATGCAACAAACATTTGCCTTTACCTTTAAGTCTGTTGGGAGGTCCTACAGGAGATAAAGGTGGTTTCTTGTTGCCTCTAGGATAAAGTCTAAATTCCTCTGTTTGAGAGTCAAAGCCCTTTACAATGTGGCTCCAACCCATCTTTATAGATTTATTTTCTATGACACCCCTATGTTCCAGCCAAAATGGCTGCTGTTTCCTATGCAGAACTTTCCAACTCCTAACTCTGGGCCACTCTTCGAGCACACTGTTCCTCTATGACCAAAATTCTCTCCCTCCTCCTCTCTGCACCTTGAGGTCTCTCACTCCTCTCAAGGATTACTTCAGCTGCCACCTCCTACGTGGGGACTTTTCTTATCCCCTCAGTTATTAGGGCTTCCCCCCTGTTCTCCAATTACATTTACTCTGGGCTTCCTTTGTATATATTCTTATATTTAGAAATCTGTATACAGGCTGTTTTCCCCATGGAAATCAGGCAGGACAGGGACTGTTTTCATGTTCTTTTCTTCATACTAGTACCTAGCAAAAATACTTATAGAATTAAATTGAAGTATAAGGATGAAAGACTGATGACATAGTGTCTCAAATTAGAAAACCTGGGTTCAAGTCCCACAGCTGGGTGACCCTGGACTCACTTAACTTCCTAGTGTCTCTGGCAGTGTTGTAAGATTAAAAGTCACATAGCAGATGCTGACTGACATTAGTAGAAGGAGTTCCTAGCTATCAAATGATATATTTGTGAAGTACTTAGCCCAGTGCCTGGCACATAGTAGGTAATAAAAAAAAATGCCTGTCATATGCCTCTTCCCCCCCCCATCCCTTTTTGCTAGGATCTCCCTACCCAATTAAATGATGGTTCTGGTCTTCTCCATTCCCCAAAAAGAAAAGAAAAAGAAAGAAAAGAAATGCAAGGAATCAGTTATAGGCTCTCTCTAAGAAGAAGTAACTTTGTCCTAGAGTTGATAGGACGGGCCCAGCAATTACTATACAACAAGATAGTGAGTCTCAAACTGTGAAGGTAATGAGATGACTGTGAATGGTCCTGCCCCTAAAGATCTCACAGCTTATGTGGGGAGAAAAGATATGCAAAGATTAATTATCTAAATGATATGAGTGAGTACTAGAACATGTGTATCAGTAAACTGTAGTTTTTTCAGTCATTTTTTCAGTCGTGTCTAACTGTGACCCCATTTGGAGTTTTCTTGGCAAAGATACTGGAGTGGTTTGCATTTCCTTCTCCAACTCATTTTACAGTTGGAGAATCTGAGGCAAAGAGAGTTAAGTGATTTGCCCAGGGTCACACAACTTGAGAGTGTCTGAAACTGGATTCGAACTCCAGAAGAGGAGTCTTCCTGATTCCGGGTCCAGCTCTGAGCACCATGGCACCACCTAGACACTGTGCATAGATGCAAGCAAAGGAGTGATCCGTGTATTGCACAGTTACTTGTGGACTATAATAAAGATAATGAGTAGACATGGATTAGCCGGCAAGAGGTCATTCCAGGTCAAGGGAATAGTTGAAAGGCATGGAGAAAGGAAATTGTGAGACAGGGAGAATTGCCAGAAGGAGACTAGCATGGTTGGAGGAAAAGGAGATGGTTTTGGAAGATTTACATAAATGAAGTTAACAGGTATGGGAGAAGCAGCCATTTGGGAGCCTTGAATGCTGGGCTGAGGATTTTTGAGCCTGTTCAATCCTGTTTGTTCCAACTCAACAAATATGTAACATAGAATGTAACATACTGTGCACAGCACTGAGAATTAAAAGAACTTATAGTCATGTGAAATTTAATACCCCCCCCCAAAAAATTCACAATCAGCTTTATGTTTTTCACAGGCAAATGTAAGATAAAATTCCTTCTTATCAGCCATTTGAAGACCCTGTTTCTCTGCTTTTGTTTTTAGCCTGTGGGACTGACTGGTATTCAACTCAATAAACATGCATTAAGCCCCTACTGTGTGCCAGACACTATGCTAAATGCTGGAGATATAAATAAGAAAAAGAAAAACAGTCCCTCCCTTCAAGGAGCTTACAATCTAATTGGGAAAGACAATACACAAAAAAGAATCTGGAAAGGAGTGAAAGAGAAAATGGGGTACCCAGGACAGGATCATCTTGGGACATTTTGTTCCATGGAGTAAAAACCAAGCAGAAGTATGTATGGAAAGCAACAAGTGATCCTGGAAGTCCAAGTCTTGCCTTCTGCAAAGGCTTTGGGTGGAGTTCAATGCTCTACCCTCAAGTCCTCAATGAGAAGGGAAGGGAAGCTGAAGGAGACAGGAACGGGATATAGGTTTATATGTCTTTGCTGGTTTGGAAAATACAGACCTCTCCTCTTCCTTTGTTTCTTTATGCAGATCTGGAAACTAAGACACTACAAGGTACAAAAGGTGAAAACAGCCTCAGCACTACAGGAACCTTTCTTGTGGACAATTCCAGTGTTGACTTCCAGAAGTTTCCAGACAAAGAGATATTGAGAATGGCCGGACCCCTCACTGCAGATTTTATTGTCAAGGTGAGAAGCAACTATCATAATCTAGATTTAAAGCCAAAACTATGAAATGAACTGATGTATGGTCACCTCAGTGAAAAGTTACTCCAGGGGCCATGAAATTCAATCCAATTCAAAACAATTTTTTAAGAACACATAATATGCAAAGCATTGTGCTCAGAACTGGGAAAGATTAAAAAGAACTTCATTCCTGCCCTCACAGAGCTTAAATTATAATAAGGAGCTACACGAATCAATATCATATGAATTAAAATGCAACAAGGGCAGAGTAGGGGTCCAAACAAAGAATTATAGAAACATAGGGAGGGAAGGTGACTTTCTGCCTTTTAGAACATATGCCATCTGAACCAGGCTTTGACTTCAACAGACTGAGATGTGGAAGGAGTAAGATAACATAGAAAAAAGAATGTTTGATTTGAGATCACACAACATCGGCATGGATCCTTCCCCTGCCATTTCTTGGCTATGTGACCATAGGCAAATCATTTTCCCTTCCCTGGTCCTCAGTTTCTTTATTATAGTAATTAGGGAGTTGGACTAGATATAACTGAGTCCCTTTCAGCTTTAATATTATATGAGTCTATCCATGCATTCTACACACACAGGCCTGCATACGCAAACATATGGAAGTCTTGGAAAATCTGCTCTTCCAGGAAATATTTAATTCTAGGGTGTTGAGCAAACTACATCCTGCACTTTATGGCAACTTCACGATTGAGAAATAAACATCTGACATGTTTAAGGTCTTTGGGAAACTCTTGCATACATTCTTTGGGAAAAGCTGAGCATGATGAAGGGTTTAGGGTTCCAAAAGCCAACGCACCTTTAATTGTGGGGAGTACAGGGGACGGACTTTACAAGTGAGTTAGGTCGCTTGTGTGCTCACTGTGATTGGATCATGGAGGATGTCTGTCTACAACAAAACTTACAAACCAACTGATGATACCAAGACATTGGTCAAATTATCATGGTCCCACTGGCAAGTTCTATTTTCTCTTGTGTTGGCAACAAGACTCAGTTGTTTCCTCCCATCAGAGCTTCCCTATTCTTCATGGTAATATAAAACACATTGCTGGAAACAACATACACATTCTATAGGAAAAAAGCGCACACCAAGAGAACATTTGGGAATGACAATAAAATAAAACATTTTTTCCCCTTCAGCAGGTCAGAAGAACCTGAAGGATTTCAGCTGTAAAGCTGTAAAACTTGTAATGTGTCCAGGACTCCATAAATTTTTCATCATGAGACCTGTAGCCAGAGGACATTTGATTTAAACTAATGCTTGGTGACCCTATGGCAGCTGGAAGTAGGAATACTTCATAGGAAAATGTGATAGGTAATGAGGTTGGATTGAAGAGGTGTTCCAGAGGACTGTCCTCCATCTCACTCAGCATGATAGCTTTCTTTAATCCAGCCCAGATTCCAGCCACATAAAAGTCCTGGTGCAAACCATCAGAGGAAACTCCTGACATTCCCAATGCTCTAGCTACTCAAGGAGATACTACATTATTTCAATTCTGGATCTCAAAGAACAGAACTATAATCATACTCACCTTAAATCCAGCTACAGTTGATTAATAGCATGCAAAGTTTAAAATGTTAGGCACTGTCTTTACTTATTCAAGCCCCTGGGTGCTACAGAATAGACTCCATTGGGGTGTATATGTATATATGTATGTCTGAACCTATTATTTCATGGATATAGGGAATGCCTTCTAGAAAAACTCTTTCCTCCAATGCAGATCAACAACTCTTCTGTAATTTATAGTCTTAGAAAGGTATCAGAAGGCATGAGAAATTAAGGAATGTGTCCACAATGGCGCAGCCTGTGTAAGTCAGAAGCCAGATTTAAACTCATGTCATCTCATCTGCCAGCTCTCAATCTACTGTTCCAGGCTGTCTCTCATAGATAGATAGATAGATAGATAGATACATACATACATACATACATACATACATACATACTGAGATAGAGAGACATAAATATACATACATATACATACACACACAGAGTAGAACTTTCTGGAGGACCTCGAAAGAGTTACTACACTTCCCAAGTTGCTTAACACACTGAAATAATATTTCAGCACATCAAAATATCCATGATTTCATTGGTGTACTGTCCCTCAACTCAAATGTCAACCCCTCTGAGTTTTACCAGTTGGTCTTCCTCAGCAGTTGTGACTGAAAAAATTCCACACCACATAGCCAAATCCTTCTTGACTTAGTTTGACTTAGTTCCTTGAATGACAGACAAAGTCAGTCATGGAAGGCATACTTAAAGCCATCCAAGCTTTTTGCACTCTACTGACTAGTGAAGGCAGAAAGAAAACAAGTGACTAAAGGTAGGAGTTAGCCTTTTTAAATATATTTCATTTAATCTTCCTCCTCCCCGAAAATACCTGTGAGGTAAGCAGGGCATTTGACGGATATGGAAACAGAGGCAGAGAGCGACTTGTCCAAGTTTGTATAGGTAGAACTAAAAGCAAGCCTTCTAACTCCCATTTTGCTTCTAAAGACGTAGATACATTTTTTCATCTAAATGTAAAAGCTGATGTTTAAGAACCTTTCTAAGGAATTATAATAACTAGCATTTATATAATGCTTTACAATTTACAAACTGCTTAACGTGTGTTATTCCATTTGAACTTCATAACAACCCTGTAAGGTAGGCACTATTATTTATCCCCATTTTAGAGATAAGTAAACTAAGACTGAAGAAGGTTTAATAATTGTCAAAGATCACACAGCTGATAAGAGTTTGAGATCACATTTGGATTCAGGTCTTCTTGACTCCAAATCTAGCATTTTGTTGTCGCCAACACTGAAATCGTGACTTATTTCAGAAAAGCTGACATGTTTTAAGCATTTCATTCAGAGCATAGAGCAAGCTATTTTTTTTATATTTTCCATTATAACTTCCAAGCTTCAGGAAACAAAGGGAAATGAATAAAGTTTTCATTAGAAAACATGAGAAATTAGACAAATCTAAAATTATTCTAAGACGAAAATAAAAATTTTTATTTTTAAGGTGTTTATTTCATGAATTTGTTTCACCAGTTCCAAAAATGCCAATTATTCTTTTTTTTAAAAGTCCTTCATCCAATTATATCTAACAAAATTGTTTTTCTCCATAATCTTATCCAGAAAATTGTTGAAATGTGAGACTATTTCATTATTAATTATCCATTTAGATCTCTCTTTTTTTTTTTAAAAAAAAGCCTTATAATTGGACACCCTGTTCCATTCATAGTACTATATACTATTTCTTAAGTATTGTAATGATTTTCCTTTGTAAAGCCATATCTTACTTCCTGGATGTCCTAGAGACATATTAGTCTACCCACTTCCCACTCATCAATCTTTCCATCTTGAAACTGTAATTATATTTTCCAAAGTATCTTTTAGAAAGAAAAGAAAACCATACTGTACGTATAATAATGGTTCACACCCATACGGTGCTTTTGTTTTGTTGTTTAGTCATTTCAGTCATGTCTAACTCTTTCTGATATCATTGGGCTTTTTTTCTTTGTTTTGGGGGCTTTTGGGGCAAAAATACTGGAGTAGTTTGCCATTTCCTTCTCCAGATCACTTTACAGATAAGGAAACTGAGGCAAACAGGGTCACACTACTGTCTGAAGCTGGATGTTAACTCAGGTCTTCCCAGCTCCAGACCTGGTACTCTATCCATTGGGCCACCTAGCTGCCCTCTTGGTGCTTTCTAACTTCCAAAGGTCTTTCAGTAAACCTCTAAGAGAGGCCATGCAAAGATTATTAGCATGATTTTGCACCCCAGAGAGATGAAGTAATTCAGAGAGCTAGTAAATAATGGCCGCCAGACTCAAACTCAGGCCTTCTGACTCCAAATCTATTGCTCCTTCTGCCACCCTTGTGGTCCCTCCTAATAACGATGGTTCCTTATCACAAATGTTTATCATGCAAGGCACTGAAACTGACCTTTCTGGACATCTTTAAAATTGTGCTGAATCCTCGTCTTGTTTCCTGGGGAAGCACTCCCTCAGCCAGCAATATGGTCTGTGTAAGCCGTGTCAATGCTTTAAGTAGCAGAGTGTCGGGGGCTTGCGGGGCTACTCCAACTATAACTGAGTGGTTCACCTCCAAAGTTCAGAGCTGTCAGTTGTCTCGTTGGATGACAGGTCTGTTTGAATGAAAGTTATGATTTGAATGAAAGTCACTCTGAAATGATTTTGGTGGCAGTGCTTATTGGAAAAGATGCTATTTTAGTAGAAAGAATCTACTGCTCACTAAAGCACCATAGCTTAAAGACCTTTTTTTAATTGAAGAAAAGTCAATATTTGCCATTACTCAATCCCAAATATATATTTTGCTCATCTATACAAGAGGCTGAGTAGCCTCAGAGCCATTTAAGATCTCGATTCAAGTCTTGCCTCTGACATATATTATGTGTGTGTCCCTGGGTAAGTCTCTCAACCTCTCAACACTCTAGGCAACTCCCTAAGTCTAGAAGGTGTCGATCTGCATTATTAGTGAAATTTTCTTTACCAGTGAAATAGCAGGTTTAGCCCTTTATCTGTATCTCCGTGCTTCTCAGAGGCAGCTAGTAGGAGCATTAGATAGAGAACTAGGCCTGGAAGACTTGGGTTCCAATCCAACCTCACATGCTAGTTGTGTTACTCTGGACCAGAAACTTGAGCTGGATATGCCTCAGTTTCTTCAATTATAAAATGGAAATAAAAGTATTTCTCAGGTTTGTTGTGATGATCAAAGAAGAAAATATTTGCAAAATGCTTAGCACAGTAACTGGAACTTAATATTTTTTTTCCCATCCTTGATTCTCAAACAAGGAAAATTAATAACTCCATTTTGCAATGTTTCTATGGAGAAAGATGTTGCAAGTTCCTAAGATCTTCCTTATGCGGAGGGTTTTGATACTCAACTCAGTACTCACATTCATTTGGTATTGCTTTTACCAATCTCCAACATAAAAAGATATATTTATGTTCAATCCAGGGAAGGACCTATTTGGGATTTGTTGAGGTGAAAGCCAGACTAGACTCAGGGAAAACAAAGATTGAAAAATAATTAATGCACCAGCTGCTGGTCCCATAAACACTTGAATAAAGAAAGGATTGCATAGGTTCTAAAGCTAATACTCTAATATAACATACATTTGACTGTATACAGAACCTTGTGGAAGCTGCCAGAGAAAATATAATGATAAAATAAGAGGACAGGATTTGAACCGCTCCTCTGAGGAGGAAAAGGAACCATGATGTGTGTCAGGAACAGAGAATCATGGCAGGGGAGTAATGGGCACCTGTCAGGAGCAGATTTATGGTAGTGAGCAACGGGGAGATGCAAACCTCGTTTGACCTTCCCCTTCACTGGAGCCCGCTGGGAGTCATGAGAGTTCTAAAGATCTCTGGGATGGGGGTGAGGGGAGAGGCAGCTTAACCAAAAGAAGGAAATGCCTCTTCATTTTCTGTGGCCTCTTCTGGGTCCTTTACTATATAAATAAAATCTTTTCTCTGTTTGATGCCTTATGAGCCTGAAGGAACAATCTGCCCCTTGGAAATCTACTAGCTGTTTCCTTTATGGTCCTCACTACTCTCCTACTTAGTAAATCTGCTCCTCTAGTCTCAAACTAATGAGAGACGAGTCCTTTTAACTCACAGTTACCCTTTAAAGGTCACTGGGAAAATGTTATACTATTATAATGACAAGCCTTCAGTTGGTCAGTAAACATTTAAGTACCTACCCTGTGCCAGGCACAGTTCTAAGAGCAAAGAATACAAAGAAAAGAGAAAGACAGTTCCTGCTTTCAAGAAGCTCTGTCTAAAAGGGAAGACAACATGCAAACAACTATATAAAAACCAGCTATATACAGGAGAAATTGTAAATAACCAACAGAATGGAGGCAGTAGAATTAAGAGAGGATAGGAAAGGCTTCCTGTAAAAGGCATAATTTTAGTTGAGACTTGAAGAAAGTCAGGAGGCAGACATAGGGAGGAAGAGAATTCCAAGCATGGGAGACAGCCAGTGAAAATATCCAGAGATAGGTGATGAATTGTCTTGTTTGAGAAATAGTAAGGGGGCCAGTGTCACTGGATCACAGAATATGGAGGGAGGGGAGGAGTCCAAGGAACAGGGGGTATAAAATCTAAAAAGACTGGCAAGGTCAAGGACCGTGTTATGAAGCACTTTGGAGGTGATAGGGAACCACAGGAGTTTAAGGAAAAGAACATCAGAGCTCCCCAGGGTGGCACTCTAACCAATATTAAACAAGCCCAGCCAGTTCTAAACCCAACAGAATTCTGCACCATCCAGTCAATTTTCAGCATCTTGTTACAGCAAAATAAATCATAGAGAAACTCGTCAGTTTGGTTCTCTGTAAGAGACTTTTCCTAACTCTTCTCCGAAGAGCTCACCTCCTCTCTGACTGGATTCTTCACTCCTTCTAAAGGCTTGGATCAGAGACTCCTGATGATCAGTAATTCATCTACCTCTTATGAGATGAAATCTAACCTTCCATCAGTTATGATAAATAATGAAATCTAACCTTCCACCAGTTTTGATACTAACATTCTTTAGTAAATCTTCAAAAATTATTTTATTACTACTTTGTGAGTTTGAATTTCTCAGACTCTAAAAACAGTTACATGCAAATGAGCTAAGAAAGGGATCACAATGCCCTATAGCCTCAGTCATTTCTTTGCTCAGAAATAGATCACCCTGCTGACCTCTCCCCTTACCCCCACACCATCCATTTACCTGAAGGGTAGTTTTCTATCCAGTTCTCCTACCAGCTTGTGTCCCTTCCCACATTTTATGAAAAAATGTTTCTTCTACATCTATTTTATCAGTTTTTCATACCAAAAAAACTTCTTTTTCTGCCTCTTTTAGCAATTAGGCTGTTCACATAGGTAAAAGATAATTATATAAGATAAGTACATACCATCCTTTGTCTATACATAAAAGTTCATTTTCGGCCTTATTCAGCAACCAAACTGCTCACTTATAAAAGGAGCAGAGTACCTTACAGTATAACATGCTTTCCAATCCTATACTTATGATATTTATTTTTTTAATCTAAACATAAGCCTTTATATTTATCCCTTTTGAATTTTATCTAATTAGATTAAGCCCAGTGCTCTAGCCTATTAAGATCATTTTAGATCCTGGCTATTGTCCAGTGAGTTACCTGTCCCTCTAACCTTTGTGCCATCTGCAAGTCTGATGACCATCTTTTCTTTTAACTATTCTTTTATCCAAGTTATTGATAAAAAAAAGAATTGATAGCACAGAGCCAAACATGAATCCACGGGGCGCCTGAGTGGTAAGCTCCTGCCAAGTCAATATGGAGCCATTAGCTATTATTTTTTAATCTACCCATTCAAACCAGTTCCAAATCCACTCAAATTTATTTTTGTCTAGTCCACATCTATTCTTCAACAATAGTATGAGATACTTTACTAAATGGCTTGCCAAAATTTAGGCAGACTACTTCTAAATCATTCGCCTAATCTGTCAGTTTAGCAACCCTATGATAAACAGGAAATAAGATTAGTTTGGCAAAACCTGTTCTTGACGAAGCCATCCTGGCTCTATGTAATCACCACTTTCTTTTCTAAATGTACACTAGCTGTCTCTTTACCGACCTATCCTAGGATTTTCCCAGGATTTGAAGTCAAGCCTACTGGCCGTTAGTGTGCAGGCTCTGTTCTCTGCTCTTATTTGAAAAATCAGGAAAACGTTTGCCTGTCTTCAATCTTGTGGTTCCTCTCCTGTTTTCCATGATCTTATAACTCTCACTAACAGTGGCTCAGCAATCACATGCATTTTTTTTCTGTGCCTGAGTTCATCTGGACCAGGTTACCTGAATTCATCAAGGAACACTACGTGCTCTCTTACTGTCTCCTTACTTTTCCTAGATTATCAATTCCTTATTAGCCATTTTTGTTCTCTCATTTCCACTACAAAGACCACTCCAGCATAAAGGTGTGTAGAGCAAGTATAATGGTCCACATTTTAGAAATTAAGAAATTGAAGTTGAAAAGGTAAGTGACTTAGGTTCCAAAGAGCATGGATTCAGCACTAGAAGGAACCTTAGAGTGCAAACCTTTCATTTTACCATTAAGGAAACTGAGGCACTTAAGGAAAGTGATTTGCTGAAGGTCATACTACCAGTAAGTAGACTGAAAACTAGCATTGTGCCTCATTTTTCCAATGAGGTATTTCACATTGTCCTCCATTTTTTCATTCCTTTGGTTCTGTTTGATAATATCTTGATTTCTCATCAGGTCACTTGCTTCCACTTGCTCCAATCTAATTTTGAAGGTAGTATTTTCTTCAGTGGTCT
>CM053624.1:296243744-296379507 GCA_028646595.1 Phalanger gymnotis
TTAGGGAGGGTGGGTGGGAAGGGAAGAGGGGAGAGAATTTGGAACTCAAAGTTTTAAAAACAGATGTTCGAAAACAAAAAAAAAGTTTTTTCATGCAACTAGAAAATAAGATACACGGGCAATGGGGCATAGAAATTTATCTTGCCCTACAAGAAAGGAAGGGAAAAGGGAATGGGAGGGTAGTGGGGTGACAGAAGGAAGGGTTGACTGGGGAACAGGGCAACCAGAATGTATGCCATCTTGAAGTGGAGGGAGGGTAGAAATGGGGAGAAAATTTGTAATTCAAACTCCTGTGAAAATCAATGCTGAAAACTAAATATATGAAATAAATTAAATTAAGGAGGAAAAAAAAGAAACAAGCATCACAAAGGGTGAGATTTCTTAAGCCAACCTATTATGGCAAATCTGTAATAAACTTTGTTTCTCTTTGGTGTAAAAAAAAAATACTGTATGTGACACTTACTAGATGTATGATCCTAGACAAGTCACTTAGCCTCTCTGAGCCCTGGTTTCCTCATCTATAAAGTGGGAATACTAATGTCTGTGGTCCACAGGTTCATTTTAAGGCACATAAGTAACATATGTAATGTGTTTTGCAAAATTGAAAGAATTTTCTAAATGTCAGTTATTATTGTGAGACACAAGACTGCTGGCAGGATGTTATTATATTAACCATGAAATATGGATTAGCCTTTTGCTTTGTCCAGAACAAAAGGGCAGAAACAGGAACAATCAATGGAAGTTGCAAACAGGCAAATTCAGGCTTTCTAACAATTAGAGTTGTCCAGAATAGGAAAGGTCTGCTCTGGTAAGTGGTGGGTTCCTTTTCCCCAGGGGACTTTAGAGTATAGATGATTGTTTGTCAGGTATAGCACAGTGCTACATTGGGAGGCAGAAGAGGGAGAGGGCGATGAGAATTCCTTTCAAGTATGGGTTAGACCCGATGAAAACCGAGATCCCCTCCAATTCTCAGATTGAGTGACCTGGGTCTTGCTGTAAAATAAAATAGTAAATGTTATGACGAGATCTCAGTTTCTCCCCCATTAAAGCACCCAGGCTGGACAAATGTTTTCTAAGGTCCCTTAATATACATATTATCAGCATGCTAATTTATTTGTTATTTATTATTCACATATAAATATACTCTGAGGTCCCTTAACAATAACATTGTCTGGTTCTGATCCTTATATATTTTCTTAAAAATAGAGTTTCTATTTCAATGCTTTCTTGTATTTTGAAAAAAGTTGTCATCTGAACATTGGAATCACTTCTTCTTGTCCAACAACTGGACCACCATAGCACTTTACATAGTTCTTGTGACATCTGTTGTCTTGTACCAAAGCAGTGTTCTTGCCTTAGTCCCCACAATTATCATCCCTGCCCACTCCTAGATAATGAGATTTCTGGTAGTTGGATGGTGAACACTGAGTCCAGAGTCAGGAAGATCTGTGTTTAACACATCCTTACCAGCTGTGTGACCTTGAACAAGTCACATACCTTTGCCTAAGGAGTAATAGATAATATAGTTGTCATCTTAGTTTTATTAACATAGCAGTTTAAGATTTGCAAAGTGCATTTCATCCCTACAACAACCCTAGTAGTTCCTATTATTATCCCCAGTTTATAGATGAGGGAACTGAGGTCAAGAACTGTCTTATTCTAGTATAAACTGTTTAAATCAAGTAAGGTGCCAGACCTTAAGTTTCTGCCATATGAAAATCTGTTCAATGTACTAAGAATATTTAACCTGGAGAATACTCATGGAGTGTCATGATGGCTATCTTCAAGCACTTGTGATCAAAGATTTAGATTTGAAAAGGACTTTAGAGATCATCTGCTCTGACCCTTTCATTTTATAGAGCTGGCAAAGAAGTTGAGTGACCTTACCAAGGTCACATGGGTGATTCAGGATGGGCAGATTCAGGAATGAAACTCAGGTGCTCTAATTCCAAATCCAACCAGACTTGGGTTGCTTGTTGCAGATACTTTCAAATCATCTCTGAGACTTTGCAAAAGCTATTTTAACAACTCCTTCTTCCCTAGGGGAAAGTAGGTGGCAGCCATCAATTTAAAAACCATTGTATTCTTTAAAAACATGGCTTCCTTGATCTTCTCCTAATCCTTCTCTCTTTGCCCTTGATTCATAATTCTTGGTGTTATTTCACACTGCTCTTCTACCTTCTCCAGGGCTTTGCTCCAAAAATCATCCCCTTTTTCTCATGCATCTTCATTTCTTCTCTCTACTGGCTCTTTTCATATCCTGAAGTCTCTCCACTACTAAAATAGCTTTCACATTTTTTTCCCTTCTAGCTCATTTATCTACTGAAAGAAAAGAAGTCGCATGCCTCCTTTTCCTCACCATGCAATCACTCTCTTCTCTGGACCCTTTGCAACAGAGCTTCTGCCCCAACTACACAACTAAAATCGTTCTCTCAAAGATCGCCAGTGGATTTCCTAATTGCCAAATCTTATAGTTGTTTTTTTTTTAGCCCTCGACTTCTGTGATTTCTATGGTAGCTTCTGACACTGTTGATTACTCCTCTGACAATATGTTATCTCTTCTTTTAGCTTTCTTGAGTCTATTCATATCTCACTAACCATTTCTTGTCTTCCTTGGCAGTTTCATTCACTCCTACTCTCTCTTGGATGTCTCCAAATCTGTACCTAAAAAGATTGTAACAGGGTGGAGCAGTAGTTGGCAGACTATGACCTAAGGGCCAAATCCTGCCCAGTACCTATTTAACTCCTGCTTAGCTTATTTTTGTTGTTGCTCGGTTGTGTCCAAGTCTTTGTGACACCATTTAGGGATTTCTTGGCAAAGCTATTGGAATGGCTTACCATTCCCCTCTCCAATTCATTTTACAGATGAGGAAACTGAGGCAAACAGGGACAAGAGACTTGCCCAGGGTCAAGTCACTTGCCCATGGTCACACAGCTAGTAAGTATCTGAGGCCAGATTTGAACTCAGGAAGATGAATCTTCCTGATTCCAGACCAGGCACTCTGTCCACTTCAGACACTAAGGAAATGTTGAGGTGTGTGGTGGGGTTGTCTCAAAAGAATTAGCTCAGGCTGTCTTCAAATCAAGTAAAGGCATTTATCCCAGGTAACATAACACACCAAGCAGGCTCTTCCGCCGCCTAAGGGAGACACAGCTTCCCCACCCCCAACCCAGCAGCTTTTCAAGGTAGACTACCACTCCTTAATGGAGACAGCAACTCCTTAAGAGAGTGTATAACCCCTTTTCCTTCCCCACCCCCCAGGGAGACAGCCCACTTCAGGGAGATGATTCCTTAAGGGAGCCTCCCAGTAGCCAGAAGAAACTAGGGATTCTTATATAGGAAAACCTGCTGTGGTCAGGGAGATGAGGTAATGAGGGACAGCCAGGCAAGGGGATGAGAGTAGTTCAGAGTTTTGAGTATATCTAGGTACATCATTATTCTATTGTTCAGCCCATTTGCCCAGGGTGGAGGGGCCCCATTAGTTTGGTATTTCATTGACCAACCTACTTGAATCTCATTATCTCCTAAAGTGGCTTTAAGTGGTATTTGAGGTAATGGACTTCTCTTTGACCAATCTATTTGAATCTCAGCAGTAGGAACTTAATAAATGCTTGTTCACTGACTGAAAAAATGAAACCAATTATTAGATTATGCTTGAAGATTACTGTCTTCATTTTAAGTATGTCTCTGGCCTCAATATCATACCTACATACAGAAAACTAGAATGGAAGCTTGAGGAATTTTGTAATATAGCCAAGTTTGGTATATAGCCAAATGATTAATTTAGACTGAAAATAGATTTATCATACTCCTTTATTTAACTACATCTACTTCAATATCTTGTCATTTTCATTTCTTGATACTCTAGAGGATATTTCCAGATATTTCTACTATTAAGTTCCTTGAGAGTGGGAATTATTCATTTAGTGTTTTTTCAGCCCCATCACCTAGTGCTTTGTATGTCTTAGGTGTTTAATAATTGCTTGTTGATTGATCAATCAACTAATTCTCCCTAAGAAGGATGCCAGAGATCAAGACCAGGACTTGTCTCATAAGGCAATTAAGGTCAAGAAGGAAGGCAAGACTCTTTAGGGAGAATATGTGCATTAGTAGAACATAAGTTTAAGGACATTTTAAAAAGCAGAATACCGTGAAGAAAGGCCTAAGGATATTGTGAAGTGTGTTTATTTATTATAGACTTTATTCTTCCCGTGACCAAGTCACTAAGGAGACAGATTAATTACTTTAGTGCATTATTGAGGTAATACATTGCTGAGGATATAGATTAAATCATTGATTACTTAGCAAGGCTTTACTGAGTACCTGCTGTATGCAACACACTATATCAGATTATTGGAATTCGCAAAAGAAATACAAGACCCTGAAAGGGTATTCTTGTATCCTTGAAAACTTACACTCTAATCATGGCTTTGTAAATTATTGATTCAAGCAGCAACAAACATTTATTAAACCTGCCTTGCACAGCATACTATGTTAGATTCTGGAAGAAATACAAATTCAATTAACTTCAACAAGCAATTTTAAATACCTACTGTAGCACCTACTGGGGGCCATGGAGAATGCAAATCAAAAAAAAAAGCAGCTCGTTCCCTTAAGGAGTTTACACTCTAGCAAGGAAGATACCCTAAGAAATATAATGTAAATATAAATGTAATAAATACTCAAGAAAAATAAATAAAGTATTATGGGTTCAGATCAAGGAGAAATCACTCAACTCTCATGCAGGGGAGGAAAGGCAAAAAATGTCTAATCTTTCACTTGGGCCTCCAAGGATGGGTGGGATTTCAAAAGATGGGATTTCTAAAGAGTACAATGCAATGGAGTGGAGAGAGTGAGTCTGTGGAGATCCTTAGGTCACTGGTTCAATTCCAGCTTGAAAAAATCCCTCAGGAAACTCCATAAATATGAATTCCACAGAACTGTGTTGAATGAACCAAACATTTACTAATATAAAATTATTAAAGCAGTGTAATAAATGGTTAAATGTGAGTTCCATTGAATTGTGTTGAATGAACTGGCCATTTATTAATGTAGCGTTATTAAAGCAGCCTAATAAATGGTTAGTGTAGGAGAGAACAAACACGGCTCTCCAAATACCTAATGTCCAAGTGACTCAAATACAAGAACAATTTGTCTTGATGTGTCTGCTACATTACTTGAACTTGTCTGGATGCTTTGAATGTTGCAGGTTACCAGCTGACCTCAGCTGAATGTTATGATCTTCGGAGCAGCCGGGTTGTAGCAGACCAGTACTGCCACTATTACCCCGAGAATGTCAAGCCCAAACCAAAGCTTCAAGAATGTAACTTGGACCCCTGTCCTGCCAGGTCAGTCTGCTCTGATAAGTCGTTTAAAATAAGTTGTAATAATTATCTCAAAAGAAAAAAGATAGCTCATAATTCAAAATGTTTTCATGTGCACTAAACCTGCATATGGAACATCTATGCTGAATCTTATAGCAGAAGTATCTGAGGGTCATTCCCAGACCATTGCTCGGTGCAATCTGATAATCCATAAGGAGTGGGATCTCAGTAGATTTTTGTTGACATTATATATTTTACTCTGGTTCCTTATTCATCTGCCTTATATGACACTTGATAATGAATGACTGTTAGACTATTCCTGGTACAGTGTTCTCAGAAGCATCCAGACCATAGATTTTTGTCATCTTGGTCAGCATGATGAGAAGAGACTTAGTTTCTGGCCCTTGGCCAAGCACACACCCCACATATAAATAAACTTCCCTGACAGAACTAACCAAGAGATAGACTCAAGACAATTCTTCGAATAGCCAAAGGATCAGAGATTTCTAGTCAGAAAGGACCTCAAAGGACATCTAAGTCCAACCTCTCATTTTACAGACGAGGAAACCGAGCCTCACAGAAGCTAAGGTTTTGCTACATTTGAGCACATGCAAGCTTAGACAATGAATGCAAAATAGCCAAGTTTTTAATTCAGTGGATTCAAGAAATGACATCTGCACATTATGTTTTCCCTTTTATAACCATAATTTTGCTACCTCCTTCCAACTTGTTTGGAAGATAAAGAGCAAGCCTGGTGAATGAAATACAACTAGGAGTGAGCCTCTCTACCTAAGGGTAGAGAGAATTTTCTTGAAAGTGGCATTTGCAATTGAAATTGAAACCCTTCCTGTTGTTTCTTTGCCAGAATTTAGGTTAATCATTCTCAGCTTCTGAGAAGGAATGTTAAAAACTAATAACCTTCTCAACCCTACAATTCCAGTCATGAACTCGTATAGTAGGGTTGAATAAATGGACTTCTCAAATCTCAGGGGTATGAGGAAGGGTCTTGTGCAATTTTTTAAAAGACATAGCTACCAATCACTTAACATACAAAAAATGATACTTTGAACTATTAAAAAAAAGTTTCAGGATTGATGTGAATACAAAATAGTTCTATCTTTAGAAATGTTCTATTGGACCTTAGTTCTTAGGTTTCCTCCACCATTTTTTACTTACATTTGAAATAGTAAATTCTGCATATGATCTAATGCCTCAGTTTCTGTCGTTAATCATACCACCTAAGGAAAACATCATAAAGAACTCAGAAGAAAATATTTTCATTACCTGAAACTCCAAAGAACCGATATTTGACAACTGCAAGCGTAAAGGTGGTTGGAAGTTTATTTTCATATATTACATCAGAAAATTTAAAGAAAATGGTCCACTTAAAGAAATGAATATGGTGTGAAAAATTGGATAGAGTGTGAAAATTGTGTTCTAGCTGTTTTATTTGGGAAATCCTGACATTTAGAAATTTTATTATCCAAGATATTTGAGTAAGAAGAATCTTTATCGTCCATATACATCCCCATGGCAAAAGTACTTCCCCTTAAACTCACATCTGCATTCACAGCTGCAACAAAAAGGCTAATGATGAGGCGTATAGCAGCTTTTGGTTCAAATAGATAGGTCAGTCTAACAGGAGACAAGCATTGTACACTTAGCCTTGAAACCCTGAAACTGTCCAAACTCTCAAAGAATTTGACATGTTTTTCTGGGAGATCCATTTCTCCCAACTAAGAAGAAATAGCAAAGGCCAAATGGTCACAGAGGGATAGTTTCAACATTAAAGCATTTTATGATAATTACACTTTAAGAAAATAAATACAATCAGAAAAAAATAACATTCATTTTTTTCTGGCCATCGATTCTTATATGCTCTTCTCTGTTGGAGTAGAATTTTTGGCCTATTCCTTATTATCCAAAAGCAAAGCAATTCTGCATTGAAAGAAGCTTACATGTGAAATTTATGCCCTTTCTATTTTCCATGTTATTTTTTAAAATCTGCCACCACACATGTATAAATGTTAGGACAGGTGGTGGTGAAAAAAAAAAGTAGGGGAGGGAAAACAACTTAGAGACAGATGTCAGGAAGCAGGTTTTTTTTTTTTTAATTCAAGAAATAATTAGGCAAAGCTGTAAAAATTAAGAGCTGTTCTAGGGAGAGAAAATAATTGGGAAGGGAGCTGTACTGTTCTGAGATCAAGCATTGCCTTCAGGTAATACTATGAAATTCATCAAACTCTATACTGTGCTAAAGGCAAAGATCATTATCTGGGACAGACCTTATCCAGTGATTCCAGTAGCACTCCATACTCCTTCCCATCACATATTATTACAGGCTCAAGCTCTTCCTAGGTTGTTTTCTAGCTAATAAAGCAATCAGGGGAAAAGAGCACAAAAAGATATGTCTAGGTGCCCCATCAAAAGATTCAAAAAAGTAAAATGTTGAGATTGTCAGTTCTAATAAAAATCATATATTTCTGAATTTTTAAAGTTGCCATGTATCACTTGACAGATCACCAAGATAGCAAGGAAGAGAGGTACCTTTATTGAAAAACATACTCAAGTGTTTTAGTTCAAGCCCCAGCTCTGCAACCTACCACCTTTGTGATCAAGGCCTCAGTTTTCTTATCAATAAAAGGAAGAAATCGGTCCCTTTTCAGCCCCAAAATTCTATGACTGTAAATATTGCCAATTCTTTACTTTTAGGGACCTCATAATATTCTTAGCACCCTGAACAGACAAATAACTTCTTTCTAGCCTCCACATTGAAGGTCTAACTGAGGCATAAAGAAGGCAGCATGGTGTAGTGGAAAGAAGCCTGGACTTAGAGTCAGCTCTGTTCTTGTTCTGTTGATTCTGCTGTCTGTATGATCATCTGCAAGTAGCCTCTCACAGCCTCAGTTTCCTATTCAGGAAAATGAGGAAGTCAGACCAGATGACCACTAAAGTTGATCCCAGCTCCAGATACTACGAACCTATGGTACCCCCAGAGCCCTTGTTAGTGACATTGCAGTCTTTTCACCATATGTCCCCTTTCCTTTGTTTCTCTCCTCTGTTCCTTTGATTTTTTTTCTCTTACTATGTTTTTGGCACATCTACTTTTTTTTTTCTTTCTCCCCTGCCTTATGTCTGCCAGTGACATCTACGGTTGTATCATAGGCCTACCACTGGCCCTTTTGACTACAAACATTGCTGACATCCTAGTCAGATCCAAAGTCTTTTTTTTTTCCTGGAGTAAATTTTTGCTTAGGAATTTGTGCTCTGTAACAGCAGCAACATACCAAAGCATGCACCCATCATATATGCTGTTTGTCAGACTGCACAGTCTGCCATCTAAACTGCGATCAGGAAATGCCATTATCACCTGAAGAAGGGATTAGCACTGAGATGGAAGTTTAGTAACTAGCTTCTATGGGGCTTCACAGTGATCGCCCCATCAGATGTTCTTCTGGGTAAAGTATCAAACCTGTTTTCTGATGATTTCTAAACATAACTAGAACTTCCCCCAAGCATATGCTTTGCCCAAATTCTAGCTATATTTTTAGTTTAGATAACCGGTGAGTTATTATTTGAAGAGGAGCTTAAATTGCATTTGAGATGGTGCATGGGAAACAGTGGGACAAGATTGGTCCACTAGGAATTATGTACATCACCTTCTGCACTGGCCTTCTCCTTGAACACTTTTTAGGACAACTGTACTAGACAACGGTTTTCCAAGGTTTATGAGACAAGCTGTGGGACTAACAGAGCAGTCACCCTTTTTCCCTTCTTTGGCATGGGATCCCCATTCTGAATCCAGGTCAAGGAAGGGGGAATTAGACTGGTAATTGTTGGGCAAGTGAAAAAAGCTCTCACTTGTCACACTATCATCCTCACCATCACTAGTGAATAAATCTGTTGCTAGCAGCAAAACTGTATCCAGATTTCCTTAAAGAGAAGCAGCCATAAACTAATGCCCAAACTTGCATGTCCTCGGTGGCTGTACACTGGAATTCCAAATGGCCTTACTGGCCTTTTTGTATTGACGTGCCTCATCTAGTTTTACTCTAAGTTACCTTAATTATTCCTAGTAAAGCACACAGTAGAGGCATGGGTAACAAAGTGGACCCCAAGAGTGATTTTTTAAAAAACTTTTTCTTGTAATGAGAAGTAGTATGTCATATAATGCTGGAAACATCACTGGACCAGGAGTCAGATTCTGATCTCAGATCGACCATTAATTGTGTGCCTTGAACAAATCATTTCTTTTCTCTGGGCCTCCGTTTCAACATCTGTAAAATGGGAGGATTGAATTAGAAGATCTCTGATCTTTAAGCTTCTGCAGTTTGTTGTTGCCGTTACCTGTATTAGTTCTTTGGACTGCAAAAGACAAAGAGGCCTTGCAAACTATATTCTAGTGAGTCATATTTGTGAGACTTTGAAAAATGAACAATTCAGATGACTATATCATAAGGATCCCAGTATCTCAAGTCCATAACCAATAGACACTCCCACTCCAGGCTCTATTTGTTAGGCTATGGAATCTACCAGTATTTACATAGCAATAATGATAATAATAATTTGTGTAATAAACTTCTCTAGCTCTCATCATGCCCAAAGGAGGCCAGTGACTTGATATAAGGAGCAGATTATACCCAAGATGAACAGAAGCCAAGGAATATTTTCTTACCTCCTTTTGGTTCTTTCCCAATTGACACTGAATTCAGAAATCATCACTTCCTTTCCCCTGAGTTCACCTTTGCCAGTTTGTAGTTAAAGAGACTATATTTGATCAAGAACAGGGAGGAATCAACCATATATGTGGTTCTCATGTGATTTTTTTAAGTACACTGGAATTCTGGCACATCTCATTTATTTGTATAAGGTATATGTAAACATAAATTGTCACTAGCCTATTGGCAAGAAACCAAGATAAATCATAGACTCTCAAAGCTAGAAGGTGACACAGAGAATTAAAATGTGAGACTCGGAACCAAGGAGACCTGAACTCGAATCCTTCCTCAGAATCCTCTTTAACTAGCTGGGACCCAGGGCAGGTTACTTTAACCTCTGTCTGACTCAGTTTCCTCATCTACAAAGTGGACGTAATAATGACACCTACAACACAGAGTCGTGAGGATTAAATGAGTTAACATATTTAAAGTGCTTTGTAAACCATTAATTGCAATATTAAACATAAACTATTGTGTTATTTTTATCATCTAAGTCCTTCATTTTATAGATTAGAGAACTGGAGCTCAGGTTGAGGAAGTGATCCACACAAGGTCAAGCAGTTACTTATGGGCAAAACAAGGAAGAGAGACCAGGTCTCCCATATATCATCGCCTTTTCTACTGTACCATTCGATTATAACCACCCAGAGAGTATTTGCCATAGAGTGGGCTCTTCTAGAACCAAAACAGCACTTCATAACATTTGCTCCGTTTGTCTATCATTTTGTGCTTCTAAACACGTTTTCACGTATTTTTGTCTCACTCAATCCTCACAGCCTTTTCAGGTTGATTGAGAAGGTATTATTATTACTGCCATGTTACAAATGCAGAAATCGAGGAACAAAAAGGTGAAGTGAGTTGCCTGAGGTTACGTAACTTTCTGATGACCGAGTTTTGACTAAAGTAGAGGTCTCCTGCTTCCTCACCTGGTACTCTTTTTGCTCTAATATAAACCATTCCAAAAAAAAATCAACAACCTCGATTTGATAAACACTTATGAAATAACAACTTTGTACCAATATTAATTGCTAAGAATACAAAGGTAAAAATGAAATAGTTCCTGACCTCAAGGAGATTACATTCTAATAAGTAAAATGGTATAATACAGAGAAATGCAGGGTAATTTGAGGAAGAAAACATTAACCACTAGGAGGATCATAGAAGAGATAGCACCTAGCCAAGAAAGAATAAAGATTCGGAGTGACAAAGATGAATCCGAAATTCAGGCACAAGAGAAGTAAATTGTAAGCACTGATTAATGCTAACCACCAATTCAAGCAGTTTAGTATCATACCAGTTTATCCCCACATTTAATTCCTGGTTTGCTCCATTCTGGACACATGAAGGTTCAACCTCAGCATTTCTTACACAAACCCTTATATTTTATTCAGCTAAAGCAGTGGCCAAGCCATTAAAATCGACACAAGGAGAAATAAAGCCATCTGGAAAATAAAAGCATTTTTAGTTCATGGATAGTAATCTCACTCACCCAAGAGAGTTGTGGCTACAGAGTTTATTATGAACAGGAACTTTCAACGCAAGAAATATAGAAGTATGCTATTTTACAGGTCAAATAATCAAGGTATGGATATGGAAGTAGAAGGGACTTCAGAAGCCATTTAGTCTTTACCCTCCTGCATTTTGCAGATGACAAAACTATTACCCAAAATTATTGCCCAAGGTCACATAGGTTGTAAGTAAAAGAGCTGGGATTCAACCCTACATCTTCTGACTAAAAATCCATCCTTCTTTCTATTACACCACACTGCCTCCCAAAGATGATAACAAAATTGGTCACTAGAACAAATATTTTCAAGGTTTATCTAATTGCCCATAGAAACATGTCTTTCTCGATCTGGTTACAATGAAATCTAGTATGATAAACATTACTTAATGATCATTCTTCATAAAGAAAAAAGTGTCTTAATCAGGTCTACCCCATATAATGTTGCCCCAAACAACTTTATTTTGTGGTCACCTTATTAAAACCTCATATCCAAACTTAGTCATAATGCCCTGAAACCCTGCTGTAACAATATACTCACTGTCGATTGTCCATTTGTGACTTTGTTCTTAGGACATTCATTGTACCCTGAAACTTTTGACTAGTTAGCAAATAGGTGGGGGGGGGGTCTTCCTACACCTGATTGTGATTTATTTGCAGAGTACTTCTCCTTTGCTAGTTTATTACTTGCTTCCCCAGATAGATCCCAGCACAGACTCATGGTGCTTGGGCTTTTGAAACATTTAGTCCCATTCTTCAATGTTGCTGGTTGAATGGAGATGAGGTATGAGATATATTGATTATCAATTTTGGTTAGCTTATTTCCTTACCCTCCTTAACACCACTCAGTGGGAGTTGAGTTTCCCAGGACACTACTTGAATTATTGAGTTGTAAAGCCACCCAGCAGTAGCAGAAAAGGAAAAAAAGAGAGTCGAGCTATTCCTTTTCAAGGGGGAGTGTGTGAAGGCAAACAAAGAGGAACATGGGGAAAGGAAGCAACCAGACTTTCAGACATCTTAGTCTTCCCCTTTCTTCTACTCCAACCCATTTCCTTGAAAAAACATGACACAACTCCCAAACTACCACCCTTACCCCACAACGAACGCTACACAGGCAAAGAACCAAGAACTAGAAAAAGGAAAAGAGGCAGGGTTGGAAAGAACGACTATTAATTTGTTTGAGGGTCTTCTCTCTCTCCTTTCTCAATGGTCCTTCTTAACTCATTAATTTGGGTCAGTAGCTGTTTGCTTTGTCTCCCACCCCTGCAGTCTAGTAGCGTGACCTCTAGAAATGGAGTTCGTATAGTAATGTCCCACAACAACAGCAATAACAAGTTTAGGCACCCATGGATTTTGTTATGCCAGAATTCCTGTATGCGTTCAATAAAAACGTAGATGTCCCACCAGAATGAGCCGAGTCCAAAATGGTTTCCCAAAGCCAGAATATTGCTCTGAAGTGGTACACAGTCCATGTTCTGAGCACCGGAGACCCTCTGGGAATGTTGAATCTACTAGAGACCTCTCTCCCCCTAACCATATGTGCTCATTGATTTGCAGTTTCCATTTCTCCCCCTTAAGGCTTGACTTTAGAGAAGATGAAGTGGGGTATCAGTCCACTACTTTTTTGAGGAGCTGAATATCTACCCTACTCCCCAGAGCAGTCCCTTATGCTGCCTTTCTCCTTTTCTGTTCATATGGATGACAATGGCTTAAGAAAAGAACAGTTAAGACAGAGGAAGGAATTTTTTTCCCTATTTGTCACTCTTCCTTTTTCTTTCTCGCATTCTATATACTGTCATCTATCTTCTCGCTCCTCTGTTTTTTCATACTACTACCTACCACACAATATATTGTTCCAGATATAGACTGTGCTTTCTTTTTTTTCTGTTTTCTTCTTTTGATTGTTTGCTTGAGTCAAATATGGCATGTGTAAAAATGTGACTATCTCCATAACTAGGGTTATTTTTCAGTGGATACACAATATACAGACATACATATATGTATATGTGTGTGTTTTCTCCCTCTCTATATATGTATATACATACATGTATATGTATGTATATATGTACACACACACACATATACACATATATTCCTTTCAAAGAGATCCTATTTTAGGGACATAACCTATAATAGTACAAGTTCTCACACACACACATTCACACAAGAGAGAGAAGTATAGTTTAAAGAGAGTAAGAGAAAAAATTCCTAATAGTCCAGGGTGATATCTTTATCATCCTTCTTAAGAACATACTCTTGGCTTAGGGCAAAGCAACAAACCCTTAATGATAAACAACAATAAATTAAGTTTAGAGTAAATTGTAGTCTACTATAATGACTGTGACCTGAAATAAAAGGGGCATAACATTAATCCCAAAGGAGATTGGAGTCCACTCTAACATGTATGCATAAACAGTATTAGACAGACTGCTATTGTTTGGACATCTTCTGTTTTCACAGGTGGCATATAGTCATCTTAAGAGTCTTCAGCATGACCCATGCCATGAAAAGACAAACAGTACTACAGTTTTTCTGGTTCCAAATTTAAAGCTACTATTTTAAATAAAAACAGGAATTCCAAATCCTTCCAAAGCAAAGCCAAGCATCTTGAGTTCTGAACACTCTCTTCTAATTCCTTCCTATCCCTCCAGACTACTTCCATCAATGTTGTTTCATTAGAAAAATTCATCAATACATAATCTGTTACTAGAGGTCTATAAAAGTTTAATCTAATATCGAAATCTGTTAAGTAAACATCATAAATATTTAGCAGGCAAAAAGGCCTCAGTGTACATTTGAGACCTTAAAACTACATGTCAATAAAAATTAAAATCCCAGATAAAATTTGAGTATAATCCCAAAAGCCAATTTGTGTTTATTTTTAACTTCTAGTAAGTTGACAGCTGGGATGTTAAATCTAATGGAAAAAAAATTTTTTTTTGGTATGGAACCAAATAGAAGTCCTTTTAAAACTAAAAGGAAAAAGGAAGTTGCTTACATCACTTATCTGAAAGAGCTCAGCAAATGTGGCCCCTAAGTAAGGATGGAGCGTCTTCTGAATTGAAAAGGAAGGAAGGAAAGAAATAAGCAAGTTCCTTTGCCTAATTTTTAGTCCCAGAAAGAAAATATCATCATAACACTTAATGCTTTCCCACCCTTCCAGAATCCAGAAGATTCTTACACAGTAATTTTAACAAGCCTTGGGGAACCAGGCCCAGCCAAATCATGTTTGACAACAATAGCTTTGTCTTAAGATAAGGACAGACGCAGAGGGTCAATACCTTCCCTGGCACTTTCCTTCCATAAACCAATAATTTTCATGCTTCATTACAGTCTTTCTTTAGTCAAACAGATGAAATTCCTCACTTGCCTTTTGTGACTTCTTCAGGAATTACTTGGGCCCTTTTCTCCTTTCCACCTCACCCATTCTTATTATCCGGTCAATGCTGTATTTTATCCTAACCCATGAAAGCCAACTTAAATCACCCACTTTCTCTGGGATAACCACCTAAGCAGGATCTACTGAATGGTGGCCAGAGTGTCACAGCTGGAGAATAGAACATTTTGCTCTTGAATATTATCAAGGGTCTCCTTGTTACTTTTTGAATGCAAAATAAGTACATCTAGAGCCCAAGCATCCATTCCTATAATACACAGGTGGCATTTGTTGGTGGAGGGAAAAGAGGTAGCCTGCATTACTCTTGCTCCCTGTTGACTTTTGTATCTCCTCTCCTCACCAACAATGAGTAATGAATCCAAGTCTAGTAACTGATCCTCAGCAAGGGGTCATTCTTAGAAAATTAGAAGGCTTCACTGAATTTGTGTTAAAGTAATGATTAATATAGTCTTGGAAGCAGGATCTCTAAAAATGTTCTCCTGATGTCCCTTATGAAAATATCAGAATCTTGGATTGCGAGTCAGAGTGGCCTAACATCTTTTCTACACTGACTTACAGGTTTTACCTCTTGTTCCTTTGTCAGCTTCAAAGCCTTCAGAACCCCAAGTGTGACATCAAAAGCAGCTATTAATTATACACTCTGCAGTCATTCTACCTTTGTGTAGAATAGGGAACTTGCCTTTGATGATTCGTGTCTAGTACCTTCCAATGACCATTTGCTATAAAATTGCCAGGGACCGATACTTTCACTCCCCTACCAAGAAAAAGGAAAAAAAAATTTCAAAAGCACATTACACAGGAGATAGGTATTGGACCTATGTATTCATCAGTTTAGGGAATTCTTGGGTGAGGAAACTCTATCCATGCAGGTTGGCTCCTTTTCTACAACTTAAAATTTTACGAGAATTTTGTAGAGTAATTAAAGGTTATAATTGTGTGATTTCTTGATGAACACCTAGAAAAGGCACTGATGATGGTGATGATGATGACCCAACACAATGTAAAATTTATTTGCATTAAAGAAAGGATTAAAGTTTATTATGTCATATTTAACAAGGAGGGGAATGTTTGGGTATTATAACCCTTTCCCATGGAATTTTCTTCTTGAATCAGAAAACTAGTCTCATGAAACAGTGTTCTTCCAAACAATACATTGCCCATTCTTAAACACGTACTAGCCATAAAGATATGAAACCCTTCTAAGTATTGTTTTCAACGTCTTAAACTGAATTTGTAGAACATGTTAATCAATGTTGTTTTGCAATTATGTAAAAAATGTTGTATAATGTAATCATTTAGTGTTTATTTTATTGTGTGTACCTTCTACTCAGAGGGTTGGCATTATTGTTCCTAACAGTGACGGCTACAAGCAGATCATGCCCTATGACCTCTACCATCCCCTTCCTCGGTATGTAAATTGACAATCCTGATACTAGAAATAGTTCTCTGGTGTTCTAACTTTTGTTTTGGCATAGCAACTTTGTTTTCCTGCAAAAGTAAGATGGTAAATGCCATATTTCCCACTCCCTTCTGAGATCTCCCATTGAATAATATTGGCATGCTCAGACTCTAACCTTATCATTTTAAAAAACCATGTAAAGATAGGCTAGCATTACATTGAAGCTGACATAGTAATTCAGTGATTAGATACACTGTGTGGGTTTATATTCAGTCTTTCTGGACTTCTCTTTGTCTTCTTCTCTGCTCTCCCTGCAATAGGACCCCAGTCATTAAAATACTCCCCCAAAATGTCGAACAGACACTACCACAAGTATCCTTGTTGACCCGTGAATGTGGAATTCCAGATGTTGCATTAGAATGCCTGTGAATTTCTAAAATCATTTTCATTTTAGAAGAAATTAGCAATTAGGAAAGAAAACCAACTCCACAGTTTCTTTCATATCCTTGTTATTCAGAACAGCCACTTAGGCTTTTTTAAAATAGCATAAAATCCCATGTAAATGCTACTTCAAGTTTTATAAGTATAATATTTTTACAAGCTGGAAAAATAATGAAAAAGTACAGTGGGAGCATTCTAAAATGATTGTCCTCTTTATAAATCCATTCATAATAAAGTGGGGTGGGGGGGAGCCAAATAATAGTCCATTGAATAAATGTGCTGTCATACCAGAAGCAGGCAGAAGTATCACAATTTGTGAGACTTTGGAATTTCTACTTTTGTAATTTGACTTGAAATAACCACAGAGAAGTTGCTTTTGTACTTGATTCCATCAGTCTCCTTTCTCTTTGTGAGGCTAAATCTGGGATACCCTGCCTAGTATAGTTGCATTCTACAGCCAGTAAAATTTAAACTCCTTGAGGGAAGGGAATGTTTTTTCACTAGGCTTTCCTATTCCCAGTGCCTAGTGGAGTGTCTTGAACATAGAAAATACCTAATAAATGCTTTTTTGATTGGCTTGGCAATTAACACAGCCATTGTGTAATCTATACTACGTATAATGAAAGGGTTGGACCAAATCCAAACCTTGAACACACAGTCAGAACAAATCACTCTAATTTGCTGAAACTCAAATGAAATGGAACCCCGATGTTGTTCTTCATAAAACCAACTGATGTTGTGGGCTTATTTTTGCTTTTGTTTTGACATTGTTATTGTTGGGAGGCGGGGGTGAAATCCAGTGAAATACTTTGAAACAAGACCAAACTTGTATATTCTCTAGAACTAGCAAATAGAAACTAAGGTAGAATACCAAAATATTCTCTGAACTCCATTAGTATTTCATTGGGTCTAAGTTCCTATTACTAATAATAACATAACAGGTTCACATTGCTATAGCTCTCTGAATTATAGATTATAATACAATAACAATGACGTGCCCATCTAAATTTAAAATCAAGCCTGAATTATGTGTCAGGCTTTGGGAAATACTTTTGTATTATCTCAGTTCTGCCACCTGTGCGACCTTTGGCGTAAATAATTTAGCTTCTCCGGGTCTTAATTTCCTCACTTATAAAATGAAAGCATTGGACCAGTTAATCTCTAAGATCGGCCCTTTTTGAAAACAAAGGACACACAACAGATCCCATGTACTTCTACATCTAAAATCCTATGCTTTTGTTGTAATGGCTGCCTCAGTATCCTTAGAAATGTATGTACTCTCTGAGTGAATAATCAATGCTCATATTAAGAATTACAGGATTCCCTTAATTTACATGTAGTATAAATATAAAATTAGGTGATTAGTTTTGTTTTCAACATGTAGAAATTTGTTCTGTCATTTTATGGGCACACAGAAAATTCTGTCTCTAACACAACAGAGAAGTATTGGCAAGTTAATATGTGTTTATTATATTTATGTATCAGTTAACCAAGCTGCTTGTCAATTTAGACATGCCATCTCAGTAAATGAAAGTTGTTTATTTTCAATATATATGTTTCAATTTCACAAGAAAATGCTAAGTAATGAAAATTTTAACATGGCAATACCTTTGGCCAAGGGAAAAGGCCTTAAACAAATGAATGATTTATGAAGCAGAAAGATGCACAATAGTAAAATTCATTCACTTTCTTATTGCTCTTCGCTTACTCTGAACATTAGTCTCACTTTAGTAGTTGGCTGTCACGTACATAGAGATACACACACACACAAACATACACGCACATGCACATATGTAAGGTCTAAGAACACACCACAATGCTTCATATGAATTTGCAATTAATCATTTAAAATATTTCCACATCCCAGTTGAGAATTTTAAATTCTTATATAAAATATTATTTATTACTCTAAGATAGTGATAGAGACTAGGCCAGTGAGTTTATTGGTTTATCCAATGCAGTCCAGCACTTCCTCTGAAATTGATAATCTTAGAATTCTGCCTAGAATCCTTTGAGGTTACCTGATTTGCCCAGGATCACACAGCCAGTATGTGTCAAAGGCACAACTTGAATTCAGATCTTCCTGACTTCAAAGCCAGTTCTCTATTGACTATACCTCCCTCCCTTCAAGAAATAAAATTCAAATATGTAGCACACTATAAATTCCTAGGCCAGTTATCTTTTAGGACAATGTTTTAAGAAATACTTATTAATGCTCTAATTTCCCCCTTTTTTATTAATGTTTTAAGCAGCCCTGCGTGAATACTCACCACCTCTGTTACATAATTGTTAGGCTGTCCTTTTTGAAAGGCAACTCTATAAGTGACCATAAGTCTATTACTCTTAGCAGGAAACTCACATATATCCATTTTACAGACATGGAACAAGTTTCTTTTGTTGTAATCATGCTATACATTCCTGGGAGTATTGATATAAAACCAACTTCAGAAGTTCCTTTCTGCCATCTGACTTGTAATGGGCCAGAACCAACTGTTCTTTCCTACATTCAGCAAACCTTTACTAAACACTACTGTATTTAGAACACTGTGCTCTGAGATTGAGAAAAGAATACAGTATTTTTCTGACTTTTTAGAAGCATATTTGAGGAGAACTAGGCTCTTATTTAGACAGTTGCTTCCCTCTGTAGCATCTTAATGATCCCCCAAAATTGAATATATCAGGTGTAAGGTTACTAAAGCTTGAAACTACTCTAAGATATTTGAGACATCCAATATATTCAAAGCTTATTCCTATATCTTTGTAGCATTGAGTCCAGTATGAGTATAAACGTGCATATATTCATTCGACCCACTTCTCTAGACTACATATCTGAGACCAGTTTTTGTTTTTTGGCTTTTGGTTTTTTTGTTAACAAACAGAGAAGAGCCTTCCATAGTGATATTATTCCAAGGAAGAATGATATCTGAATTGGTCTCCCCTGATATAGAACAATTCTCCACAGAGATACTTTGCTTCTCTGGAAGGGACCAGCAAGTAATTCTCCTAGGAGCTAAACTGCAGCCCTGCTCTCCTCATTATGATACTTTCTTATGTACCTCCTGGGGAAGTGTGCATAGGAAAATATTGTATTTGGCAGCATGTCCCAGCTGCTGGCAGTAGGGATAGTGATTGTTGCCTGGAGTTGAGCAGTGCAGAGAGAGTGGAGGAGGGCCTATCCTCTCTGTAACTGGGGAAATATACATTTTTCCCTTTGTGCAAAAAGAGAATCAAGCTCGTTATCTTGAATATGACATACTATCTATAAACAAGATTCTATGAAACATTGGAATAAATGCTTCCAAGCTATATTTCTATTTGTATAGCATCCTTGACTTTTATAAGTCAAGTACATTAACTTCTTGACATTTCATTTTTTCCTCTAGCCAAATGTCATTCCCTCATAAACATAATAGAAACTTAAGTTCTTTGCCAGCCTCCCAACCACCAGAGCACTATACACAAACAAATAAGTATGTAATCGTTTGACTTTGTGGTTCCTTTCTTCAACAATTCTGAAGCTAGTCTGTAAAAGAAGAAAAGAATTACTTTTGGAAAAATTTAAGCAAAGTGTTCCTTCTTCTTCACAGAATTCTCCAGTGCAGAAGTAAATCAAATGCTCTTAAAAGTAACATTAGACAATGCTACTTTCTATCTCATTTAGCCTAATGTTCAGATCCCTGTTGAAAATTATAAGGGCCCCAAAACCATAAAGTCAACTTTTCCAACCATATCCAAACCTAGTTCCAGTGCTATCCATGCACTTAAAACAAAAGTCATGAATCAGCTAATATCTATCATTAACTAAGAAATTAACATATGATGACTGTGTTCTTCTGTTTGCTCTCGATCTAGCGACACATTTGCGCAGTTAATAGCTTCTTTAGTCATTAGAGCTATTAGAATATCAGAAAAGCTTGGCAAACAGCTAAATGGCATGCTATTGACTCTTCTTTTATTCTCAAGGTTAGTTATATGGGTGGGATAAGGAGATATTTCATTTCGATTTTCTGAGAACCCGCTAATGAAGACAAACAATCACAATGTAAATAAACAACGCACTAGGTTAGAATAAAAATGTCAGCCCAGGTACAGTCTACCATAATGGTCCAAATTTAGACCATGGCCATAAGATTGTTGTGCCTTGTCCTTTGTTTTCGGAGAGGACCATAACATCAGGGAAATGATGACATGACTTGCAGTTGATTTTGATTTGAGTGAGAGAAGGCTGTGTGAGGTCACCAGCCTCACTTTCTCCTCCAGAGCCATCTGGGTCCAGTGACCAGATATTCACCAAGATGACTAGAGGTGACCCAGGATGTAATGGGGGACCCTGGCCCTTTTAAGCTAAGGCCTTTTCATGTACTCACTTAGAATGAGGTAACACCCATTCAATGAATAAGCCTCTTTAAGAAGTAAGTCAAGGGATGGCCCCTTTAATTGAAAAAAAAGATTAAAAAAATCAAGCTGGGAGGGGAAGACCCCCAATATTGCTGTTCCAAAGAGAAATAGTTACCACAGACATTCACTCTAAGGCAAGAGTGTGCAAAATACAGCCATTAAGTGGAGCAGGCACCTATTGTGGTCCAATTGGTGAACTTCAGAGTGAACTAGGTTTAAGGTTTTCCCTAAAATAAGATCTTTTTGGAAAAGAAATAAATACTAAAAAGTTGGTTATCAGCCAAAATCAAGTTTTGTAAAAATAAGATGGGGGTGTCTATTTTGGAGT
This sequence comes from Phalanger gymnotis, assembly GCA_028646595.1. NCBI lineage: Eukaryota > Metazoa > Chordata > Mammalia > Diprotodontia > Phalangeridae > Phalanger > Phalanger gymnotis. The sequence goes on from CM053624.1 coordinate 296,265,255, forward strand.
TAGTGCAGTGCTAGTTTGCAAATTCTTAATAAATATTAACTTGAGTCACTGGCTTTAGTCATGACATCAATTCCTCCCCTTTCACTGGCATACTTTGCACACTTTTATGCTCATGAACTGGGATGCAAGGAGGAGCCAGAAGCTTGCTCTTGCCTTGTTTCATACCAACCTATAATGATGATGTAAAAGAGCCAGCGATCTCTTTTTTTTTCAAGTTAATTCCTTTGTGTGAAGACTGGGGCCTTTGCTAGTTGAATTTATTTATCAGATTTCATGCAACACATAGGTTTTTGGCTCTTGTGGCCCAGATCTCTTAGAACTTTACTGACCAAAGGAAAATTTGGTTGGGGAGGGGAAGAAGTTCTAAAAAGATTAACGAAAACCTATATCCCCTTAACAGCTATTGCCTTCTTCTTATATAGGTGGGAAAGTACACCATGGACAGCCTGCTCCTCCTCCTGTGGAGGTGGTATCCAAAGCCGGACAGTTTCCTGTGTAGAAGAAGACATCCAGGGGCATGTCAGTTCAGTGGAAGAATGGAAATGCATGTACACTCCTAAGATGCCTATTGTTCAGCCCTGCAACATTTTTGATTGTCCTAAGTGGCTGGCACAAGAGTGGTCTCCGGTAACTGTGCCTTCTTTCTTTGTGTGGTTAGGAGAGTAAGTCCATTCTTCAGTCTTTTCATCACCACCCTGCCTGGCAAACCTACTTTGTTCATCACTGTCCTCTTTGGTTGAGTTTACCTAGTGTTCTATAAGCCTACTGCCATGGCAGGGGATGGGGATTGGGGGGAACTGGAGAATAGGAGGGAGAATGAAGGTCATCATTCTCCAACTTGGTATGTTTGTAGATTGAGAATAAAGCTGAATCTTTTACCTCCTTTATGTGTTCCTAGTCCTGCTCCAAAACCACCTCATGTGATCAAGAAACAGTTCAATGTGCCTCCAAATAATGCCCATGGCCATTGAACTAGCTGTCAGAAAAACATAAGATCTTGGAACTCACTAGGACTTTGAAAGTTATCAAGCCTGACCCCTTCATTTTGAAGATAAGGAAATGAACCAACAAGAATTAATCAAGGCCATACAACTAGTCAGGATTAGAACCTAAGCCCTACTGATGGCTAATCTTGCATTCTTTCCAGGACATCATGCTAAGCTCCATGACACACAGGTTATATGCCGTGTAAGTTCCATGGCTAACATTTAGATTTTGGGTATATGAAAATAGATGATCTATGAATCCAGAGATTAAGTTGATCAGACATGATACACTTCTGTTTCTTCTTATCATAGAGCCGTGTAATGTGGATTTGTGATCATAGATGAGAGACATCATTTGTTGCTCTCTCATTCACTTTGAGTCTACTCCTGTACCCATCAGTCCAGCTTCAGAAGTAGAGTGCCTATTCTGACACCTGGGCTCCAACTGAAAGATTTCTTCATCAGCTCTTCCTTTTGGCACCATCACTGAAACTGACTGTGTTGTAATATAAATCAATCACGGAAACCATGTATTTTCTGTGACTTAGATACCAATCAACAAACATTTATTAAGCATTTAATATATGCTAGGCACTGTGCTGAGAATTGAGATTACAAAGAAACAAAACAATCCCTGCCCACAAGGAGCCCATATTCTAATGGAGGAGACAGTATCCACAAGTAGATAATTTACCAAGCACACACAAGGTAATCTTACAGGGGAAAGCATTAGTAGATGGAGAAGCTAGGAAAGGTCTCCTATTGAAGATGGGGCTTGATCAGAGTCTTAAGGAAGCCAGTGGAATTAAGGAGAGAGAGCATTCCAAGTATAGCTGCAGGTCACAAAATAACTGAAAAGAAAAACTCAGGAATACAATTAAAAACTGGTCAGATACACTACAATTTTTGTTGTAATTTCATAATACCAAATATGGTACTTTGTGCTCAAGTAGATACTCACTGAATGTTGACTAAGAGAATACAGATTTTTTAGGGAAAACCGGCTATTTATAGAAAAGCTAAAGTCAGGGTCATACCTGGTTGGCCGAATTAAACTGAAGTATTAACATGCATCCAAGAGGAACCAAAAGGAAATAACTAGTTTGTTACTGGTAATCTGAGACTAGCACAGTGGAAACAGCACTGATTCTGGAGTTGGAGGAAACAGGTTTAAATCATGATTCCATTGTTTGCCATCGATGTGATGTTAGGCAAGTCACTTAACCTAGCTGAGCCTCATTTCCTCTCTTGTAAAATGCAAGTGTTGAACTAGATGGCCTGGGAGGACAAGATCTATGACCCCATGACAGCGATAAAGCAGGAAGTAAGACAATTAAGTCAGTATCAAGAATGGTTCCACTAGTAGATTGGAAGCAAACAGAATTTCAGGCTGGATAGATAATTCAAATTTATGAATTGCTCGCCCAACATTTCCCTCTTTGAAATTGAATTTTATTAGTATTTGCCCATATCTTTACCAGAGATTGACTTCTGGGCTTGTAGTGGTAGAGACTAAGAGACTGGAAGTGATTAAATTTCTCTAATGAAGTGGACAACAATTTTACAACTGGTATGATACAATACAATTCTTTCTACTGAACAGATTTTATTAAGCATCTACTATGTTTGAGATCACATGCTAGGCACTACAAGGGGTAGGGAGATGGACAACATATAAACCTGCCCGGATGGGCTTATACCCAGTAAAAGAGATGAGATACAAGACAATTGATAATCTTGGCAGGGGAGAGGAGGGATAAAAAAACAATACCCTGTATTTACAGTATTTAGTGGGCAAAAAATATTCTACTCTATTTAAATAAGGCTTTCCTCTCTCTCCCTCGCCTTCTTCCTCCCTTCCTCCTCCCCTTTCTCTCTCCTCTCTCTTTCTTTCCGTCCATCTCTCTCTTTCTAGTGTACTGTGACATGTGGACAGGGGCTCCGATACCGTGTAGTCCTCTGTATTGATCATCGAGGAATGCACACAGGTGGTTGCAGCCCTAAAACAAAGCCCCACATAAAAGAAGAATGCATTATACCCACTCCCTGCTATAAACCCAAAGGTAAGATGACAGGTGCCCCATTATGAAGCTGTTAATTGCTTCCTTGTTCTAGACCTGCTTTGATCTCCTTGTAATTTTTAAAGTATCTTATTTTAAAGTGTCCTTGTCCCCTAATAACTTTGCTTCATGATTTAAAGCTGCGCTGAGTAGACTGTTATATGTATGTGCATGTATCACAAATAAGTGTGGAATCCATTAAATTGACCTTTATTAACTAAGCTATAAATACAGAGATAGAGCCTAATCGATCGTAAAGCTTTTTGAATGCTATTGTTGAAAAGGATCATAGGATTTATCTACTCAGGATCCATTTAAAAATAGATCAAACATTATGGAAAAATTCATACATTTGACAACAAAGAGAAAAATTGCACCCGGTTTCTGGAGCATAGGACACAGTTTTAGTAAGCTTAAATATGTCTTACTGTCAAAACATAAAAGTGTGCAATTTTTAAAATATCAAATATATTATCATTTATTAAGACTATTTCAAACATCTATATAATCAAAATGTCAAGATCTCAATCAAGATAACTGTAAATAAAGCATTTTTTACTAGAAATTGCAAATACTTTAAGTTTAGAAAAATCTCACTGGTATCTCAATTTTTTAAAAAAAATTAAATTCTAAACTTAATAAAAACACAAAGCCAAATATTTCCACACATAAAGCAGAATTTTAAAAAGCAGGGGCGGGGGGAGGACAGTTATAGGAGAAACAATCTCAATTAGTTTTTTTTTTATCATGTTTAGAAATGAGCGTACTATTTATTGTTCCTAGAACAAAGAAGGACTGAGATTTCAGCTATACGGGTGAGAAGGTAGCAGTTACCACCCGTAGAGCAGAGCAGAGCACCATCCCTCTCTTCCATGCTGAAGTTAAACACAGAATATAAGATCTGGAAGGAACAGGAATCTTCCTCCCCCAGTGCTTACCCCTAGTTAGTTTTGATAGGTCAGTCCATTATAATGCTCTTGCAGAATACTTTGTCTTGAAAGAATTTTATGTTGATAAATTTGTCACAAGATTGGCAACATTACTTTTGGAGTCTTTCCCTTCCACGGGAATCTGGCCATCAGAGGTCGTAGGACCCTTCCATATATACACTGATGCCTTTTTCCAGAGCATAATAACTAGATTATATAGATATACTCTGTATATGACATTAAATTTATTTTTACATACACACACACAGAGTGTCCCTAAAGTCTGGCCACATAGGAAATTTCATTAACATCTCATTATAACCATTTCACCGAAGACTCTGTGTTGTTCAACGACTTCTTTTTCAGGGGTATGCTCTAGAAGGTGTACTCAGTGAAAATCACAGATACAACACACTTGATTGAATACATAAAGAGTGAATGTGTTAAAAATTAATGGCAGTTTGGAGTTATTGCATCGAGTTCACATGAATCTTGCAAAGCACATCAAGCTTTGCATCACAAATGATGGAAATCATATTGAAGATGTAATTTGTTAATATTCCAATTAAATAAAATATTGAAAATTTCATTTATTACATTTCTTGAAAATATGCATTTTTGCCTGTGTGTACAGACTTTAGGAACATCCTCTATGTTTTAAAAATTCATTTACCAGACACAATAAAAAGGTTCTACTTATTGAAAACTCTTCTTTAAAAAAAACTGACTCTCACATCCCATCTAATTTTAAAAACTGCTTTTAAATTTATTTATCTCTACATTGTCAATCAAATAAATTTTTGTTCCTTACCGCAAACTATGATGTCTTGGGCAAAAGTGAATGTCATTATGAGTTCCAAACTAATGATTAAAAAAGAAATCATTGAAGAGAATAGCAATAATCAATTATAACAAATGGTTGCTCACAAAAAGGAGAAAGCTATAGCTCATTTTTGAAGGGAAGCTTCATTGGCTATTGCTGGTAGTTTCTGATCTGTTTGTTTGTTTAATGGCAAGAGAAGTTCCGGCTTCTATCTAAAATAGAGTCCCTCTTTAGTTTTGATTTTTCTTGCCAAGAATGTACAAAATGTCAGTAAAATTCCTTTCTGTGAAGATACACCATATTGCTAGCTTTCAAATCATGGCATTCCCTTCTGGATTAAGCAGCTCAATCTTTTTCATTGGCTTTACTTTCAGGATAACTAAACAGTACATGTGTATAAAGGGCAAATGATTATATCCTTAATTTAAAATAGCAATATATTTGTTAGTTCTCTCTTTAGCAAGCCATTTCAGAGAATAAAAAGTAGTTTGTGGTTAACAATCTGAGAATGAAATCTAGTTTTTCACAGTTAAGTAGAAAGATCTGGCTTGCTAAACATCATTAAAATGCCATATAATTCTATAGTGTGTGCATGTGTATGAATTTGGGCATATTTCTTTCATCTTTGTAATTATATATTATAAAATGATGATAGAGCTTTTCTGGCTTGTGTTATAAAAGCATATTCACTCATAAATGGCACCAATAAATATATCAGAATAGGAATCTTGGCAGTCATTTTTGTGAAGGCTAGGAAGTACATTTTAAATTGCTGGGCTAATGTGGGGGCAATAGTGGAACAAAGCAAATAGTTGATCATGGCTCATTTTCTAACTTCCAGATTGTTTTGCAAATGGTACCTATATGAGTAAGATACTTTCATGGAGGCATAATCCTGTCATTGTGGTATTGCCTCCATCAGGTACAGATCACAACCTAGCCACACCTTATCCTATCATCCCATGATCCTTCTACAAATTCACCTTAGAAAATATGTCCAGTGAATCCTAAGTCTTCCCCTAGCTCTTTTAACATTTTGTGAGTACCACTTGAGCACTTGGACTGTCTATCTGTTATCTCATGCTACATGGTTCCTTTGTTCATGTATAACCTTAATTTCATTCCACTTCTTGCAAATGTCATTGCTGAGAATTATAGCATATAGCCAGATATTCCAAGCAATATGTTATAAGTTCAAATTACCACATTTTTTTTTCCATTTTAAGAAACATTACAGATCACATTTAGCTAAATGGAGTTGTTTTGTGAGAAATGTTAGACTATGTCAGAGTCATATTGTAAATTCTCATATTTTGGGCTAATTTTTAAAAGGTTCTATCTTGTTCTATCTTTTTTCAAGACTGAAAGACAAAGTGGCAGCTCATTAGATTCAGAGTTGATAATCCCAAGATAGAGACTTAAAATATTAATAAGAGGCTTCCTTTTCCCCCATCATAAAAACCTACATACTATATACAAAGCTACTAATAGCACTACCATTAAAAAGCTTTGTTTTTGTTTTCTTCCCTATTTCTTGAGATGTATATCAGCCATTATCAAGAGTTAGTCCGAGCTTACATATAGAAAGTCAGTCTTATACACATCCTTTAAGTATATAAATAGGAAAGGCTAAGATATTGGCCCCTACATGACAGACACTAGAAATTTCATTAGTCAGACTTTACTCAAAAATAAATCATTTCGAGTGGTTGGAGAAGAGGATACAGAGGTATTCACGTGAAAACCTAAGAACACAGTGGGGGGACTAGAGAGTTTATCTTTTATATCCTCTGGTATCAATGTAGACTTCACTTAACCTTCTAGAACAGGAGTTCTTAACCTTCTTTGTGTCATGGATCCCTTTAACAAACTTTTTCTCAGAACAGTGTTTGTAAAGGCATAAGATAAAATACATAGAACTATAAAGGGAACCAAATATATCGAAATACAGTTATCAAAATATTTTTAAAAACAAATTCACTGAACCTCAAGTTAAGAACCCTTGCTCTAGAATTTCCATAATAAAAAGGCATTCGTTCATTTGCATAAGGTCTTTATTAAATTTATAAATGTCTACAAATATGCTCAGGCAGTTTTCAGGTTAACAAACTTTTATCAGAAGTATTTATTCTGTCATTCTTTATATGTTCCATTCTCTGTTTCTTTATGCATAACCCTTATCCTATTTCTCTTAAACTCCAGTGTGGAGAGCCAAGCAGAGCCAAGAAATGGGCAAGGCCATGGGCCCTAGCCATCCACTACTAACAATGATTGGGAACAGTCAGTTGGATGACATCAATATTTGTACCCAATTTTTAATTCTCCATTACTAAATTTTAAACTCCTTGAGAAAGAGAACATGTATTACTTGTCTAACACCCAGAGACCTTGCCACTGATCCCAGCACATAATATGCATTCAGTAGGTACTTTTATAAAATTCAAAATTAATTGCATTAAAGATTTCCAGAAAAAGATACTTATAAGGCTTCCTCTGTAACTCAGTATGGAACCTGTCTCCTTGGTGTTGTAATTTTCCTCTTGTTTCTATTGCTTGAGTTCAACAATGAACTTTTTATGGTATACAACACAGGGCATAAAATGTTCCTTGTTCATTAGAATACAAAAAGCCTTTCTCTCCACAAACAGTTCTTATTTGTAGGATTCTAATGATATGAGTTCCATTCAAATAAAAGAACCAGGAAATTAGTAAGTCAACTATTAGTTATTAGCACATAACCAAACAGACAAAACCTCTCTTGACAAACATACAGCCCACAAAGATGGATGGGCGAGCTTAGAGAGAAAACAGATTTCCCTGGAACCCAAACTTGGTTCTGAGCTCATCTTTTTCCATGTCTATGCATATGCTTTTCAGAGAAACTTCCTGTGGAAGCCAAATTGCCATGGCATAAGCAAGCCCAAGAGCTGGAAGAAGGAGCCGTGGTGTCGGAAGAGCCCTCGTAAGTTTTGAGAGTACAAATTGTTTTTCTTTTCAAACCATTTAATTAAAAAAGAAGGTGCCTCCCTGGTCTCAGCTTTCACAGGTTCTAAGTTTCAAACTAAGTGTAAACATCTTAAGACTGATGAAATATGGCTTTGTGGTTCCCAAAACAAAGATATGCCAATAATATTTTTTTTCACAACTTGTGCTTGCTTGCAGAAGGTTTTTCAACATTGCCCAGAGAGAGAAAAGTGGAGATTGTGCCATTTTCTCTCATCAGCCTAGTAGGCTATTTTTCTTTCTTCCCTCCCCCTAACTGTTGTCCTAGAACAAAAGAGAACCAAATCTACTCCATTTGATGATGTAAAAATTTATGGATGAGAAGGCTAGAGAGTATATCCCATCTCCCAACTTTTGAATGTGGCTATATAAGCTATGCAAATGCATCAGGGATCTGTGTCATTTTGTAAGCATAAGAAACTTCCCCTTGTTTCTCTTCTTCTCCCTAGATGAGTCTGAGGTAGTTACTTGAGGCACGTAGAGGTTAGGTAATTTAACTGTGCTTGCAGAGCTAACAAGTATTACAAGTGAGATGTGAACCCAAATCTGTAAAACTCCAAGCCCAGCACTTTATCCGTTATTGCATATTGCTGAGACCACAGCATCAAAGGAAATAGAATTAAGTCTATGAGAAGCAAAGTAAGTGTATTAGCTCTCCTTTCTTCTAGCTAGTAGAGGTGGATTTCCTAATGGAGAGGGCAAGGGCCATGTTCCAGTTCAATTAATGAGTATTCCACTGTGGCTTTGACTGTGATCTTGTAACTAGTTGGTGAAAGTTCCATTTTTAGCAAAAAGTATTCTCAGCAAGAGAGACAGTGTAGCTTGTTGGTCAGAGATCTGGCTCTGGTATCAGAAGAATCTAGGTTTAAGATTTTCCACTATGTGATCACTTAAATCTCTCATTGCCCCCAAGCAACATACTAAGACTGTAAGTTCCCCAACAGTTGTCAGTCTGCATTGTTAGAAGAAATTGGTTCCCTAGGATTTCTCTACAACATGAAATCCCAGGTCCATTAAAAAAAATCTCAGCCAATGACATACAGGTCTTCATCTGTATCAAGGCCATGGAACTGATAGAAGCCATTCCCTTAATACTGGCCAGCCATCTCTCACAAAAAGGAATAAGAAAAAGCATTAAATAGATCAGTGTAAATCCAACGACACAACTGAGAAAAGGACTCAAATTACTACCTCTAATATGGTAAGATGAAAGTCATCTCCGTATGGGAAGGTTAGCACATTATCATCAAATAGCAACCATGCCCAAAGTCATTTCCACCTAAATGACTTTTGGTATATAAAATGTCTTTTAAAATAAACATTATTTTCTTATGAACCTGTGGATTAATTTTCCCTTGAGTCATGAAAATGTTTCGAAAGTTTTTTTCTTTCTTTTTGCCGTTGAAAACTAAAGTATAAATCTACAATTCAGAATTTTCTTGAACCAATGCTCTTTGAAAATGAGTTTGCTAGGGCACAGAATAAGTTCTCTATTTTCAAATTGAAAAGAGGAAAAAAGCAAGGGAAAAGACCCCCAAAATACATGTACATATACGTATACATGTGCAACCTTATTTATGTACATATATTATGTATAATATACACACACACATACATACATACACACAAACACATACAGGGTCCTCAAAAAAAATCTTTGTGCAATTTTAAGCTTCTTAAAGCTTTAATGCAGGACACACTGTATAGTAAGTCTGGACCTGAGATTTCATTAGGGTGGTAAAGTTCAGGTTTGAAAAGTTCTTCTACCATGCAAACTAGCAGTGAAAGTTATTGTCTAAGAAAGTCTCCTGGGGGTACTCAGAGGTTAAATAACCACCCAGAAATATGTGTCAGGGGCAGGATTTGAACTCAGATACTCCAAGGATGGCACTCTGTCTGTTGGACCATGCTGTCTTACACAGGTCTGAATTGAAGAACTGGCTGGTTAGCGAGGGAATGTTGTATAGAGGACTGACTCCAGGATCAGGAAATCTTGACTTAAGATTTTAGGGCTATGGGTAATTTTCTACAAATCTAAGTTGGTAATTCTATAAGACTCTGAGTTGGAGACAAGTTGTTACTCTGCTTTGGTGGAGGGACTTTCCCCATCAGGAAGCCCCCAACCCAATGATCTAGCATATTTGTATGTTCACACTTAGACGTAATATCCAAGTACGGGTTTAGATAATGATCAAATAAATTGTATTCAGTCCCTCAGTTCTCTCCATAGGTCACATTTCTGGCTCAAGACAACATCAGGAAAGACTTCAGTTATTTGTATTTCCTGAAGAGTAGTCATTGTTTGCTCTGTAATTTAAAAGATACTTATGTGGAAAAACAACTAACAACATAATATTAGGGGAAAGGCAGTTAGACTGGTTTAAGATTATAATACAGCCTTAACATCATTTTAAGGTTCAAACTTACGGCTTCCTCCAATAAGAACCTGGCTCGAGCACCCTATTCTGCTCCTTTGGGTTTGTTTTTTGTTTTTGTTTTTTTTTTCAAGAGGAATATTAGCTGTTTAAATACACAGAGGTCCCATTTAGGACACAGGAAGATGTCATATAAACAAAACCGTTTACTCCATACTTATGTAAAGGCACAGACAAAGTCTAAAAGCAGACAGGGCATTGTTTAGCTAAAATCAATCATACTGCTTTCTTTCATGTATTCTATATTTTGTCAATTAGCTTCCATCATAATCCCATGTTTATTGCTATGTTTTGACTGGCTTTAAGTAACATCAGAGCATAGCAGAAATTAATTTGAATATCTTTCATCAGTAATTAAATATCTTTCCCACAATTAAATACCCATCAAATTGAAGGTGCAAGCACAGTTTAATGCCTGCAGAAACATTACGTGTACCCCTAGTTTAGGAGATTTTATAAGTCGCCTTGTCCTCTAAAAGTCTGATTGAGGTGCATTATGTCTAGCTTTCATCTTAATAAAATCCCCAAAGCAGTTAAACACATAGTTGCAGCCATTGAAACTACAGCCACATATTAGACTAATAAATTTTACTCTTAGTTTAATGGAATTGCCATCTTGGCATGATTAATCGGAATTGAAGTAGATGGTAATCGGAGCACTGGGGCAGTGCAAAGGAAATGGACACTATTGTACTCAAAACAATAATTATTTTTATACCAAAATGAAATAAGTGGCAGCTGTAGAATACTGTAATGAAGTGTATATAGTTTCCACATTTTATGTACTTCATATGTTCAGTTCATTGAATACTATTTAAAAAAAAGATCGAGTTCCACATTAACTGCTTTTGTTTAATTTTTAATTGATTTTAATTTGAGAGGCATAATTTTGCAGGCCTGGATTCTTTTAACAAGTTTTCTAAATATATATCTATAGTAAATGCTAATTACTCACGAGTGAATAATGACAAAATGATGTGCTGTCAGCAAGTTGTTTCTCCCCCCTCCCCAAATGGTTTTATTTGAATGGTGATGTTTAGATGTGGAGGTGTCTGAAAGGAAAGAAAGACATGGCCACAGGGAACTCGAGATCTTAGCTCTCGGTCAGTGCTATAGCTGGCCTCGGAGAATTGTTTTAGAGAGGCAGTAAAGGGTATTTCCCAGAATATAAATAGGAATTCTTCCACCTCATTGGTAGGGAGAGAAGGCAGTGTTGTGTTTCTGAAAGAGCACTAGTAGACCTGGGATTGGAAGGTCGGGGTTTAGACCCTGTCTCTCTGACCAATTAGCTATGTGACTCTGGGTAAGTCACTTTAATTCTATGAGTTTCAGTTTCTGCATCTCTGAAATGGGGATAATACGCCACCCACTTTGCAGGGCTATTGAGAGGGAACTATGAAGGTTATAGAAATGTGAGGTCTTATTTTAATCATAGATAAGCAAGAAAGTCCATTTGTTGCACATGTAAAGTGTTAAGTAAGTGGTAAACAATCATAATAACCCTAAAATGGGGAATAGTAAGGTAATTTTTTATTTTGGTTCAATCATTTCTCGGTCGTGTCCAACTCTTTGTGAACCCATTTGGGGTTTTCTTGGCAAAGATACTGGGGTGGTTTGTCATTTCCTTCTCCACCTCATTTTATAGATAAGGAAACTGAGTCAAACAAGGTTTGCATGACCTGCCAAGGGTCACACAGCTAGTAAGTGTCTGAGGCCAGATTCGAACTCACGGAGATGAGTCTTCCTGACCACAGGCCCAGCGTTCTATCCTCTGTGCCACCTAGTTGCCCCTAGTAAGCTGATTAAAGACCATTATAAATAAGAATTTAAGATCATGATGGGAATCAGTCACTGTAAGATAAATGCGATAATATTTTCATGTACTGGTCTGACTTTCTGCAAAAAAAAAACCTGAATAATGTGATATATGAGAACTTTTTTTCATGTTCAAAGTTGAGCTGCTGGCCTCCTCGACATCTATAACATATATGTTCTCTTCGCTGCTTTTCCAATATTGGGTCTGGGTTGCCCTGTCAGCCATCCCACTTTGCAAGATCTGCTATGTAAGGAACAGCAGAAATTTGTAAAGCAGTCAGGGGAAGAGGTACAATTCTTGGTCTGACCTAAACCAAAGCTAATTGACCCACCAGCAGATTTGGTTCAGAGAGCACTGAGTTTGGAGTCAAGGAATCAGGATTCAAATACTGGCTCTCTGATATTTCCTGCCTATATGACCTGACACTACTTATTTCAGCCTCTCAGAACCTTGACTTTGTCATCTATAAAATAAGGGAGTGAAGAAAGGACTACCGATCTTAAGATGATAAATTTGTTAGAAGGGACCTTGAAGGTGACAGAGTCCAACTTTCTGATTTTTTTTCATTTTGTTTTTGTGTTTCAGTTAACAGTTATTTATTTTCTCTCCCCTGCAATTTAAAAGAAAAAAACTAAAATCTTTATAATAAATATGTATAGTTGACCAAAACAAATTCCCACATTGCCCATGTCCAAGAACATATGTCTTACTCTGAATCTTGAATCCATAACATCTCTGTCAGGATGGGGGTGACATCGTTCATTATTAGTCCTCTGAAATGCTTGGTCGTTGCATTGCTAAGAGATGTTATGTCTTTCAAAGTTGTTAGTCTTTATGTCGCTGTTACTGCATAAACTGTTCTCCTGTTTTTGCTGATTTCACTTTGCATCAGTCCATACATTTCTTCTCCCTTTTCTTCCTTTTCCTTTTAAACCTTCTTCACAATCTACCTTCTGAAGTGTTTTGTTTTGATTTTTTGCTTACAACTAATCCCTCCCTGAATCTACCATCTTTCTTATTATTTTCTACCTATTCCCTCTTTTTTCTCTAATGAGTTGAATGTACTTCTATACCAAATTCTTTCTGTGCATATATTCTACCATCTTTTAATTGCTTCAGAAGAAAGTAAGGTTCAACTGATACATTCCTCCCTCCCTTTCCTCCTTCTTCATATAATCTCCTACTTATGCCCCTCAATTATGTAAGATAAGCTCTCCCACCATTGTTGCATTTTTCATTATTGTATTCCTTTTTCCTTTATTTTCCTTTCTTCTTTAATATCGTCATAATATAGTAAAATCCTTCCCATGACCTCTAACTTATTTAACTGTATCTATTACCCAAATAGTTGTCTGTTTTTTCATATTTAAACATTTCCCCTGGTTTCTGTTTTGGGGCAGCTAGATGGTTCAGTGTATAAAGCATTGGGACTGGAGCCTGGAAGACCTGGGTTCAAATCTGGCCTCAGATACTTACTAGCTGTGTGACCCTAGGCAAGTCATTTAACCTGTATTTGCCTTAATTCACTGGAGAAAGAAATGGCAAAACACTCCAGTAGCTTTGCCAAGAAAACCCCATAGAAAGTATGATCCACAGGGTCACAAATAGTTAGACATGACTGAAAGATTGCACAACAAATTACTTGAATAATGTTAGGGCTCTGAGGGTATATTTATATCAACTCCCCCTATTAAATTGTAAAATGCTTCATCCCTATATAATCACTTCTGATTGTTCTTCTTATGTTTGTCTTGAATTTTGTGATTGTATTTCAAAATTTCTATTCAGTTCTTCAGGAATTCATGGAAGTCTTCTGTTCATTAAAGATCCATTTTTTCCCATGGGTAGGTTTTAAAACTCAGTTTTCCTAGGCAAGTTAGGACTGTTGGTAGGCCTATCTTTTTGCCTTTTGGAATATCATATTATATTATATCATTTTTATAGGAATAGCTGATAAATCTTGTGTGATCCTGACTGTGGCTCCTTATTACTTGAACTCTTTCTGGCTGCTTATATTATTTTTTTTCTTTGACCTAGAAGCTCTGCATTTTGGCTAGGATGTTGCTGAGATTTTTCATTTGGGGGTTTATTTCAGGAGGTAACCAACAGATTTTTTTTCTATCTTTATTTGCTCTTTGGTTCTTTAAAATTAAAGAAGTTTCTTTTATGGTTTCTTAAAATATAATATCCAGGCTCTTTTTTTGGTACATGATGGCTTTCAGGTAATAAAATGATTTTGAATTATTTCCCCTTGATCTGTTTTCCAGGTCAGTTGTTTTTTATACAAAATATGTTATTGTTTCATGCAGTCATTAACTTCTGTTTGGTCCATTCTAATTTTCAAGGAGCCTGCTATATTTGAGTCAGGGTTTATGCCTCTTATACTAAGTTATTAATTCTGCTTTCAAGTCTTTTCCTCCAAATCTCTCATTTCTTTTCCAGGTCTTTTCTCTAGAACTCTCATTTCATGTATATTATCATTTAAACCCTTTTTTAAACTCTTGCTTTATTTCTTCCAGGAATTTTAATTGATCTTACAGTCAAGGTATATTTTTCTTTTCTTTGGGACTTTGCTTGTAGGTATTTTGGCATTATTTTCTTGTACTGGGTTTATGTTTTGAATATCTCAAGAATGGCAGTAACTCTATCATAGGCATCTTTTTATTTTAGTCATTCTTTTTTGGTTTTGTTTTGTTTTTTAAGAGAGGGGGAAGGCAGGACAATTGGGGTTAAGTGACTTGCCCAAGGTCACACAGCCAGTAAGTGTGTCAAATCCACCTGAGCCTGGATTTGAACTCAGGTCCTCCTGACTCCAGGGCCAGTGCTCTACTCACTGCACCACCTAGCTGCCCCAGTCATTCTTCCACCTTACTTCTTGAATTGGGGCTTTGTATGATGACAAAGCTTGTGGAGTGAATGTCAAACCTTTCCCAGGCCTCTTTTGTATTACCTAGGGTTATCTTGCTGCAATTTTAGGGTACTTAGTTCTGCATTCTTTAGGGATGTCAGGAGCGGCTAAGGTCCAGGACATTCAAACTCTGTCATGTTGTTGTTAAGTCATGTCTGACTCTTCCTTACCCCATTTGGGGTTTTCTTGACAAAGATATTGGGGTGGGTTGCATTTCCTTCTCCAGCTCATTTTACAGATAAGAAAATTGAGGCAAACAGGGTTAAGTGACTTGTCCAGTGTCACATGGCTAGTAAATGTCTAAAGCCAGATTTGAACTCAGGAAAATGAATTTTCCTGATTCCAGGCTTGGCACTCTATCCACTGAACCACTTACCTGCCCCCAATTCAAACTTTAAATGCACCATACATAGTCTGATGGAGGGTGACATCTGATTGTTTCTCTGCTGTTCTAAGTTTTACAAGATCTTAACTCTGGTTTGAGTCTGGGAAACACAACTATGGGCTTACGTCTTGTTAACAATAATAATAATAATTAGCATTTATAGAGTGCCTACTATGTACCAGGCAGTGTGCTAAGTGTTTTATAAAGATGAGTTCGTTTGATCCTCACAGCTCTGGTGCTAGAGCACCGGTAGGTCACTGCTAGTCCCAGTCCCCATCAACAAGTTCGGAAGACTCTGCAGGTTGAGGGATAGAACTACAGGCTCCCCTTTTGTCTAAGCACCTTGCCCTTGTTATTCCTCGTTACTCAGATGCAGGCCTCAGAGAGGCTACATCCATGGCCTCACTCTTTGTCATTGTCCAGTACGCAGCCCCAGACCAGGTCTGAGCTGAAGTTTGTTCTTGGATCACCACTGATTACCACTCCTTCCAACGTTCTTCTTAGATCTCTGCTGGAACAACTGTGGAGAAGATCTATGGGGTCCTGTTTCCTCCCACTCTGCCATCATCCCACTTTCTCATTTTACAAATGAGAGAACTGAGGTCTAAAGAGATTAAGTCCTTTGGTCCAGAGAACACAAGTAGTTAAGTAGAAAAGCTAGGATTCCAACTCAAATCTGCTGAATCCAAAGTTAGTGCTTATCACTATGCCACCCTGCCCTTAAAGACTGTTCTAGTTGTAAATCCTATGATCTGGCCTATGATCTTCAGTTATTACCATTATTACCAGGTCAGCTAATTAGCTACATAAAATCTGAAAAACAGAAACAATATTAAAAACCTGCAGGACTAAAAGGCAAATAATAGACATTACCCATAATGAGGACTACCCCCCCAAAAGTCATTAAAATACCATGGATTTCTTTTTAAATTTTAGATCTCTCTCTATATATATATTTTTCCAGGGAAAAGACACGAAAAAAATAATGCCTTGGTTTTTCAGCTCCACTGAGTACACATCTGCAAGAAAGTATGGAGTTCATATAATAAAAAAAGGATGGTAGTTAGAGATCAATTTGAGAAAAAAGAGGTCCTTAGAACTTTAAGACCCTTACAGACCTTTATTTTCTTGTATAGTTTTAGTAGATTCCTAATTTTGGGAAATGGGATGGGTAAAGTGACAAAGTAACAAAATTATCTCTGGAATCACCTTTTTCTACCACTAGGTCAAATTATGATCCTTCTGAGTCTGGACATCATTTCTAAGAACATCATTAGGTTTGGGAGGTGTTATTTAAAAGCTAGACCGAGTGTATCAATTACACAAATATGTAAATATATATGGTTTTATTTATATATACATAATATATATATATATATAGAGAGAGAGAGAGTTAAAGTTATCATTATGACTTTTAAAGTTCTCAAAATTCAGCTTGAGTTCAGAGCTGGTAGGGGATCAGGGATGTATGTACCATAATTTGTCCTCCCTATAGTCTCAGGCCAGTCACAGAACAAACCTTTCAGGAATGGACAAGAGAATTATTTAATAGTCAACAAGTCTTTTATTATCAATGCTTGATTTTAATTCACTGTTGGGACAGAGGGATAAACATCACTTCAAGCCTAGTAGGAAAATAGAAATTTTGACAGTTTAATTGCTTGGAGGGTATGGAATTGGAGATAATATTATAGTGAACATTTTGAAAAAGGACCCAGAAGAGAACCTCTTTTGCTACTGAACAGAAACTTATCATCCTGGAAGCTAGATGCCTTGTTGAATATGCCGGATCCTGCATATGAGTAGGCAGGAAATGGTTCATTTCCTTGACTTCTTCAGGCTACTAACATACTATTGAATACACTGAATGATGTAATTTACCAAATGGTACAACTTAGGGTGGAGGTGACTTGTTTGAGGTGGAGACTCAATGACAGGGATGGCAAAAATAGCTAACAGCAATGGCTCGCATCTCTTTCAGTGTCTTAACAACAGAAAGGAAGAAGCATAATAAGTATTCAAAGAACCTAGCCTTCTAAGATTTCAGGTTCCCTAAGTTTCTATAGATATATATACCTTTTACTTCCTACAACTACTAGGCTCTCAGGCGGAAGAAAAGAGGACAAATGGGGTACCCAAGGAAATCAGATCCTTCCTAGTTTTCGATTGCTCAGAGCAGATTTGTAAGTAGCACAAGGTCACCAGAGCTTTGTTCCATAGTGGCACTATGGAGGCTGGGAGGGCTTGCTTCTTCCTCAAAGAAGTGGTGAGGGGGAATGGTTGGCCAGTGGAGGACCATTCTCAAAAAGAATCTCTGTATCCCCACCCCAACCTTGATTCCCATCATCATCATCATCATCATGCCTTTCTCCCCAGCCTGCTTTCCCTTTTCCATCAACCTGACTTCACCTGCCTGATGCCACCTACCCATAGATTGCCTGTTCTAAAGACCCACAACAGATGGGATGAATGTTCGGGATAATCGATGATAAGAAAAGTATGTAGATCAGAAATGTCCTGGTTCATTTTCTCTTCTTCATACTCATCACTACCATCCCCAGCACCAAGACTGCCCCAAACTGTCTTGATCTTCTGACCTAAGGGTATCCTTGGATCTGTTTTTACCTTTCCTCCTTTTTCTGAATTTGCCAGACTTGCTGATTTTTAAATTATGGTTCTCGCTCAGAGCTGTGCTTCGGATGGTCAGAATCTGGCTGAAGGCAGCAGGTGGGAGAGGGGGTGCTCTTTAGTTGATAAGTACTTTTTTCATTGAATTACACTGGGTGTCTCCCCTCCCCCACCTCTTAATGAACAATCTCCACAGCAGGTCCCTGGGGCTTTCCAGATGAACGTCTTTAATCTAACCCACACAAGCCAGGGGGGATTCATGGTCTCATGTTCCTTGATGTTGCATTTTTTAAAATCCTGAGTTGTCTTGTTGGATTCTTCGGTTAACAGTTTTGCTCCATGGCTGGGAAAACATTTTTGTGCTTTAACACGATACCCGGGCTTTTAACGTATTGCCATAAATAACTTTGGTGTGAGCCATTAAAGAAAAAAGAAGGCAAGAAAGAAAGAAAGCAGAGGGCAACTATAATATCTGGATGCCAGATGGCATCAGTTTAGTGATGGGGCTGATTGAATGAGAAACTAAAGGAAATTCTTGTCATGCATCTGTATGAACAGAACTCACAAGGAATTAGATATAGAAAGAAAGGCCAATAATAGTCAATAGGGTAATGCTAAAGGCCTTAAAATACCTTGTTTACATTTTTAAAATGTATTTTAAAAATATAATGCCTAGGCTTATATCTCTATTATTCCCATTGGAAGGTGTCTGAGAATGTGGATGACTTAACCCAGTGGTTAAGAATATGAATACTTGTTGAGGGGAAAAAAGTGACTAGAAATGTTAATTGTCTGACATGTGTTTTTATATTTGCCCCCAAAGTATATTTAGTGAACCAAACATCAGTAATGGTTCCAGAAAGTACTGTTTTTTATAGCCACAAAACAAGGTGCTTGAATAGAATTCTCTTGCAAGCAACAGAAACACGAAACAAGGGCTTGTTAAAAGAAAAAAAAATCCCTTGATATGTTTCTTTAGCATCTAACAATGTAGCACCTGATTTGTCTTTCTGCAGTGTCAATGCTGCTTAGAGATAATTGAGCAGACAACAGGCCGGTTCAAACAAAACCTTCTAAATTTTACTCTCCCTATGTAAAGAAATTCACAATGACTCTTTTGTGTAGCTGGTACAAAGTAGCACTAAATCTCTGTCCCAGACCAACCGGTTTACCCAGCATTCTCTAATGATCTCTTGGTCTTTCCAGTATCACTGCTGTTAGTGAGATAATAGTAGAGAGAGTATGGAACCTGCAGTACAGAGGTGGGTTCAAATCCCACCTCACGCACTTGACTAGATGTAAAATTAAAGGTAAGTCATTTAACTTTTCAGAACTTCAGTTTCCTCCATCTGTAAAATGAGAATGATACTTATATTTAATGACTTCACAAAGTTGTCATGAGACAAGCTATACAAATGTAACATTGTTCTTACACTATCTCCCTCCACACACTGGAATTCTCTACCCATACCTCTCTAAGTATTCAGAGGCTTCAAGACCCCACAAAATAAATCTTGAGTCCATTTTCATCTTCTCTTCGTATAAATTTCTAATAATGCTAGTACAATCACTAATCATAATATTTAATAATTATATATTAATCAAACCTTATTATTATATCTCACAATAATGCAGGAATGATCCCCTACTGTTTGGGCACCTAGGTTGGCATAAGGGATAAAGCACTGGCCCTGGAGTCAAGAAGATCTGAGTTCAAATCCTGCCTCAGACATTTGCTAGCTTTGTGACCCTGGGCAGGTCACTTAACCTTTGTCTGCCTCAGTTTACTCATCTGTAAAATGAAGATAATAATGCCTACCTGACAGAGTTGTTGTGAAGATTATCTAAGATAGCACATGTAAAAGTGCTTTGCAAACCTTAAAGTTCTGTGTAAATACTAGCTATTCTTAGAGGTCTTGCTAGTAGAACATGCTTTCTGGCAGGGCATAACAAGCTACAAAGTTTTCTGCTGTGACTCTGGAAATTATGGTTGTATCTGTTGACAGGATTCAGTCAGGCTGAATGGAGAGAGACTCATCACCAGCAGGCTGGTCTTCTGGTGATAGGATTTTTCAGGTCCAATAATTCATGAGAAGTTGTGATAGGTCCTTGATGGGGATCACCTAAGCTGACTAAATCATAGATCCACAAAAACACCGAAGTAGTAATAACAACTTATTTATGTGATATGGAGATTATTATCTATGTCAGGGCCGTCCAACCTTAGGTTTTTATTGAAATAATAGACAATATATTTTGATTTGCCATTTTAGTGAGAGCTCTGTGGTAGCTCGGCTTCATTTACTAAAGCATTTATGTAAATTTCTATGCTTGTAGGTGGGCTGCATAAATCACAATGCAAGCTGCATTTTGGACAGCCCTGATCTATGTCACATTCATTTGGAATTTGATCATGTGGAATTTAATCCTATGTTCTCATTTAAAATTTTCCATGTTTTGTTTCCTCATTGAGATTGTCCCTCCGCAAGAGCAGGGTCCATTTCCTGTATATCTCCATGTTCCTTACAGTATCCAACATGGTCATTATAGAGGTGTCCAATAAATGTTAAATTCCTTGATTGGATAATCAAGGTGCTTAGTTTCCTTACAGAGAGCCCCCAAAACCAAATTTAGCTAAATTATATTGAAATTGTTCATCTCAGAACCACTATGGTAAGACCTAATGGATATGTTGAATGATCTGAGCTTTTGTTGGTCTGAGTACTCCTTCCACACATGGAAATTGTGATCCTTCCCAATATCAAGTGAGTCACCATGGCCAAAAAATTCACCATCTGGTGGCCTAAATTCCATGGTGAGTTTCTCCATATTTAGCTCAGATAAAATCATAATCAATGTATTGAATTCTGAGCAAGAGAAACCAGATATAGAAATCCTAATGTGGCTTCTTTTTAACATTTTATGATGGCTCATAGTTCTATTAAAATTCTCCTTTAAAACCTTATCATGAAAAAAAAACATTTTATCATGGTCTAGCAATGACTGTGGGTACCAAGAACTACATAGTCTAGCAGAATAAGACCTACCAGCCTGGAAAGACTTAAAGTCTAGAACGAATGTTAGATTATGTGCCTATTGTCAAAGAGTTTACCTAGCAAAGTCCAGAAGAGATGTTCACCTTTCAGCTAGGTTCAGGGTGATGAATTTTTTTGTCCAGAAAAATCCATAATTTTTGTTAAGTTTTAGAAGCTGCAAACTGTAACAGAGAAGGGAAAACCTAAAACAACAAAATTACTGGTCCTTGAAGACAGTCTAGTTATAGACGGTACATATTAGTGGCATTTGATGAAAGGGAATCCAATCATGATTTTTTTTCATACAATTTTCAGACCGTACCCAATGTTATGTGTGGGAATGTCATGCACGTCTAAGCTGAGACATGGCAATGGTTTGGCTGAGACACAGTAGCCCAACAGTTTAAATAAGGAATGAAGGAAGAATGCAGAAAGGATTGAGTATGAGGACAAAATGAGCCCAAATCAAATTGATAGCATGTGTAAAATGAGACTGGAATCTGGCTATGACACTAAGGTTAATTAAGACTATAAAGAAATGAAGCCATTGAGGGGACGGCATCTTTAGTCAGAGCAAATGATCAAGTCATTGGAATTTAGTCTCATTAGAGATAGGGCTCAATGATTCTCAACTGGATGTTGGGGAAATGGGCTGTAGAAACTACTGATCGCTTTCCCTAAACACTGGATTTTCTCCATTTATGTCACATGCAATTAGGGGTCAGGATCTACTCATTTGTGTGTGTGTGTGTGTGTGTGTGTGTGTGTGTGTGTGTGTGTGTGTGTGAGAGAGAGAGAGAGAGAGAGAGAGAGAGAGAGAGAGAGAGAGAGAGAGAGCCTTTCTTTCTGTCATAAAAAGAATACCACTCAGTAGCATAGCCACTTTTTCCCAGAACCCCCACTGCCTAATTTGTCAACATCATTACCTCAATGCTTACTTTCTCCATTGAAAGGTAGTGTGACATAAGAGATAGTATTGCTAAATTGGTCATTAAGAAGACCAAATCGCAATCCCACCTCAGACCCTTTAGCAGCATGCCCATGGCAAAGTCATCTATCACCTCATCTATAAAATGGGTATAATACCTACCTCACAAGATTCTTGTGAGGCTGAAATGAGAGGAAAGTAAAGTACTTTGCAAAGTTTAAAGTGTTACATAAATGTTGAAGTCAGAAAGTCCCAGATTCAAGTGCTGCCTTCGACATATATTGGTTCTGTGGCCCTGGGCAACCTCTCAGTGTTCTGAGACAATTCTTTGATGCTCTAAGGTGCACAACATCTGCTTACCTACACTGTTAGCCAATAAGCATTTATTAAGCAGCTACTCTGTGCCAGGCTGTGTCCTGAGCACTCAGGATGCAGAGAAAGCCAAAAAAACAGTCCCTGCTCTTGAAGGGCTCACAGTGTGACAAAAGGGATACAGGAAAACAATTACATACAAATAAGCTACATACAGGATAAATTAGAAGTAATCTGTAGAGAGAAAGCACTACATTTAAGGTGGATCAGGAAAAGGAATTGAATAAGTATTTACACAGCATACTATGTGTCAGGCACCATGCTAAGTGCTTTACCATCATTATCTCCTCTGATCCTCATAACAATCCTGAGAGGGAAGTGCTATTATACAGGAAACCAAGGCAGTCAAAGGTTAAGTGACTGGCCCAAGGTCACACAGCTAGTGTCTGAGGCCAGATCTGAGCTCAGGGCTTCCTGACTCTGGGTCCAAGGCTTGATACGTGCTAAAAAACTTAATTTTTCTGAGCCTCAGATTCCTTAGTGCCTGAGAAGTTTGACTAGATGGCCTCTGAAGCCTTCTCGATCTCTCATCCTATAAAAACCAGGATCTCTTGACTCCCAGATCCAGTCATTTTTGCTACACTGTGAATTATTATTTCTCCAACAATTAGGATAAAATGTTCTTGACTCCTTTACTTGGGTAGCAGCATGTATGCGAAAAGTGATTTCAACAGAAAACTCCAGGTAGCAGATTATTTTCCCCTTCAGTTATCAGAATATTCTACAGCAAACCAATTTCTTCTAAATTGCAGCTTTGCCCACCAACACCAGCTTTGCTCCTCCATCTACTTTACTGAAAGCTGACTGACTCTGAGCTGTATGGCTCAGCTGTGCCCTAGAGAGTGACAAAGACAAATTAATGGAATCGCCGTGTGCCAAAATAAAGCATGGGCCCTGTCACCACCAATATATGTTAAGTCCATTAAGTTCTATTTTAATTAACTGAACTTTAGCTGGAAAGCCACAGCAAACATGTTGAATTAGCGGAAAGAAACTCTCACAATATGCCAGATAAACCCTTTATTCCATATGATGTAGAAATAGTTCTTGAAAAGGATTTAGCATTTGCAGTAAATGAGACTTTTATCAAAGTCAAGCAAAAAAAAATCAGCTTTGCATTGAAACTACAATCTGGCTTCAAGCTGATATCTACTCACTCCCAGTTAAAAAAGGTGGGGGGAGCCTTAGTAAAAGCAGCCATGACATTTTGATCTCTGCAAAATGTTTTTTGTAATGATCAAACCAACCTCAAGAAATGCCTAATTCTGAATCCATGCTGTGTCTGGCTAAACCCAAAAAGCCAAGTGGGAGGTAAATTCACTATTATGCAAGTGCTGAGTCCTCAGTTTCCAAGGCTTATAATAAGTATATTAAAAGCAGGGAGGCCAGCAAAATTATTCTGTTTCATTCAGATTTGCCCTTTCCTGCCTGTGTATTCCTACCTACCTGTAGCCCATTCGGTTTTTCATCTTTCTCAACTCTCTTTATGAAGTTTTGGAAAATCCAAAAAGGAGTGGGAGCTAACCATGGACTTCTGCTACCCACACAAAGAAAAGCATCGTCTCATCTGTGAGACATATGAAACCGACTAGTGAAAGATTTCAACCATCAATAAATCCTTTTCTTCTATAAGATGCTTGTGTTTCAAGGAAATGCATGCTTTATTGAGATTAAGTTGAGACTTAATAGTCACATACTTGTAACAATTTTAACTTGGCACACAAGCTAAATGATAAAGTGGCACCCCCATGCAGGTGAATGAGTTTGATACATCTTGCCAAGGGGAAATGGTAATGAAGCCTCTCACTGCAGCCACAAAATTAAAGTTCCACTATTTAGAGAGGTCATGAGATAGTCCTATAATAGGAAAAGATTGTTAATTCATCATGCCAGAGCCAGCCCCTAAAGAGAACAAATCTATTGCTTGCACAAGAAATATGACTTTTTTCATCTTGTTGTCAGCATAGATGCTTACTAACCCAGTTACTCTTCCTAGATTCTCCACTTCATCCAATGACTCAGTTAATCCTCTCTTAACATCAACCCCTTCTGGGTCATTCATCATAAACAGCAACATAAAGTCATCCCTAAGCTTACCAGATGCCAAACTGCCTTCCCTCTTGGTTTTTTCCTCTTTACATGTAACCAGAGTGATTTCTTTTCCTTTTTTTTTTTTTTTTAGAGGAGGGAGGGCAGGGCAATTGGGGTTAAGTGACTTGCCCAAGGTCACACAGCTAGTACATGTGTCAAGTGTCTGAGGTTGGATTTGAACTCAGGTCCTCCTGATTCCAAGGCCGGTGTTCTACATACTTCACCACCCAACTGCCCCTCAGAATAATTTCTAGAAGTAAAACGGGGCCTCTCTTCTCCTAAGATCTTGACTTACAAACATATGAGGAAAGTACTTAGTGAGGACTTCAGGAGGACACTAACAAAATGCTAATTAAGTCACCCAGGGTTACGTAGTGAGTAATCGCCAAAGGCTACAGTTGAACTCAGGTCTTTCTGACTCCAAGCCCACCACTGAATCCACTCTACCATTATTACCAGCTCCAGTGGGAGCCAGTTGTTAAATTTTCAGTATGAACATTTATACCTGGGAAATCAGAAAATACTACAAATCGGAGCTCAATTTATCATTTTGTCAATTATCTTTGGACGTGAAAGAGAAAATTTTAATGATGAAGATTAAACTTTAGGCTGTGTCATGCTTTGGAGAGCCAATTATAAACATTTCCTTTCACAGTCCTGCCAGTACCACACTTTATTCGGCCATGACCCAATCATTGGAAATGTAGGGTATTTCTATTTTTCACTATTGCCAATGAAGCTTCTATGAATGCTTTTTGTAACTAAGTCTCCTCCATTTTAATACCATCTTTAGGATAAAGTTAAGATTTTAAAAACCAACTGCAGGTTTTAACCTCTCAGAGGTATCCTACATCCCAAAGAAATTTTTAAAAAAGGGAGAAGACCTATCCATACAGACACATTCGTATCTGCTTTATTTTTACTAGCAAAAAAATTAGAAACAACTTTCATGGGCAACCATCCATTAGGGAGTTATTAAACAAACTGTGATATGTCGACATAATGAACTGTTATTTCAAGATTTTAAAAAAGAGACAAATTTGGGTAATGCAGAGATATATGAAATGATGCATGGTGAAGATAATAGAATGGAAACAATGTGCTTTTACAGGGAGATGCCTTTTGTTAAGTTTATATTATATTATTTCTCTTCAAAAAAATAAAAATGTGCCTTGGACCTTTGATTTTATTCCACAGTATTTACTTAACAGTAATTAGGAAATAGAACTTGCTGCTAGTTACTGTTTTTTTAGCTGCATTTGTCAGGTGTCAGCAACAAAACTGTGCTTCATTTTGGTAATTTAATTTCTCATGAACACTTTTGTTGTCTTGCTAAGGACTATAATAAGGTGCAAAAGTTCTAGAACATGGCTGAGGTACATGGGGCCCCCTGAATATATATGGGTAGTTATTATAAAAGGAAGGAATTCCATATGATATATTTTGGGATCAGTGACTTAGACAGTTAATCCTTTGAAAAATTTGTTTGGATCAAGTCAACGAGATTTATTAATTACCTACTGCGTGCCAGGCACTGTGCTAACCGCTGAGGATACAAAGGCAAAAACTAGTCCCAGTCCCTACCCTCAAGGATCTCATGGTCTAATGGGAGAGAAAACTTGCAAATGACTATGTACAAATAAGATATATATGTGTATATATATATATATGTATAAACATACATGTATACATATGTGTGTATATGTATATGTGTATACATAAATACATACACACACATATACATATGTGTGTATATATATATATATATATATAAACATTTATACATACAATGAGTTAGAAAGAATCTCAGAGGAAAGGTACTGAAATTAAGGAGGTCTGGGAAAGACTTCTTGTAGGAGATGGGATTTTAGCTGAGACTTGAAAGAAGTCAAGGAAGGGGAGGGAATAAGCTCTTATAAAGGGCCTACTACGTGTCTAGTACTGTGCTAAGCATTTGCAAATTTACTTTCACTTTATCCACTAAAGAGCTAAGGGGCAGAGCTGAGAAGGGAGAAAGTTCTAGGCATGGGGAACAGCCAGTAAAAATACTGTCAGAAATGGAGTGTCATGAATAAGGAACCACGTGTGACTTAGGGCTTCAAAATTGAACTTGTACCACTGACTCAAAGTGAATTTTTATCTGTTTTAAGGAATCACAAGCCAAAAGAAATAAAAGAGAAAATTTGTCACACTTTTCCACCCTGGTTTAAGTACACTTGACAAAAGGACATTGAAAATAGGAATGATTTTTATTTGTCTAGTGATGGCTCAGGTATGGTTCTGCTTAAAGGTAAAAGGATTAACTGAGTGTCTTCTTAAGTCTTTTTCCAATCATAAAAAGCTATGATTATTTAATGGTCCCATTAAAATTTAAAAGTTTGAATTGTACACTCAACAACACTATCAACAAATAAACAAGATA
Organism: Phalanger gymnotis; assembly: GCA_028646595.1. NCBI lineage: Eukaryota > Metazoa > Chordata > Mammalia > Diprotodontia > Phalangeridae > Phalanger > Phalanger gymnotis. The sequence goes on from CM053624.1 coordinate 296,292,076, forward strand.
GAATAGAGCTAGAGAATCTAAAGTACATGTTTATCTTTTTAAAGTGAAAAACTATACTATCAGCTTAACAAAAGGTATGTTCTGTTTTTCTTCTCTTCTGAGTTTTGTCACCGTTATTAGGTATAACAGTCTTATTTAGTTGTAACGAAGTGTTTTCCTCATTGTGTTATCTTCCGGGGTGTCACATTTCATGTGGCTTTCTTTGTATTGCTCAAATTTGTTGGGTTTTTTTTTTTATCTTGGAGTAATAGTTCCTGTTGTTATATCACAAATGGTTCAAAAATTCCTCAGCGGTTGATTGGCCATTCCAGTTTTTCAACGGTAAAAAGAAAGAAGGCATGAATGTTTCTGTACATAGAGATTAGCCTTTTATGTTGCCTTTTAATGTCATCCTCGATATTATTCCTGGTAGAAGAATTGCCTAGTAGTCAAAAGCTACAAATGGTGTTATAACTTTTTTGCATATTAATTACCAGATCCTTGTCCAAAAAGCTTAAGCAAAATTACAACCAGTTCCAACAATATATTTTCCTGTAGCAAGTCAACATTGAATTTTATCATTTTTAGCCATTTTTGCCATTTTGTTGAGTCTGAGCTTCAATGATGTTTTGATTCATATTTTTCTCATTATTACTTTAAATCAGGGTTCTCAATCTGGGGGTAGAGAACTTGGTTATTTTAAAATATATTTTAAGAACTGCATTTCAATAAATTTTCTTGGTAACAATATATCTTTTGTTTTATGCATTTAAAAACATTATTGTGAGAAGGATTCCTTAGGTTTCACCAGACTAATGAAGGGATACCTGATGGGTACAAAACAAAGACGTACAAAATTTTAATAACTCCTAGTTTAAACATTTTTTCAAGTAATTATTAACAATTTATTTTTCTTCCTCGTAACAACAATGTTGCTAGCAGCTGTTGTGGGGGTGAAAGACCAACAACATCAGCACACAGGAGGACTCACTTTAACAACCGCACTTTAATCAAACATACATATACCATTCACTTATTTCAGGAGGAAAAGCCAGCACTGTGAACTTCAGAGCAAATACAAAGAAAAATTACAGAGACAGTATAAATAGAGCAAACACACACAGTTATCAACAGACAGGCCTCTGGCTGTCTGACCAAAGAATTACATAGTTACCAGAGAGAGAGAGACACCAACATCTGGATTTTCAAAGCTGGGGGACTCCAGTGGCTACCCAGAGTCTCATCTGATCAAATCACATGAAGCTCTTCCAGTGAGTGAGAGGCCCAAACAAAATGCTAACCTCTGAGTTTATATTATATCCTGTTCAGGGTCAAAGGGTGTCACAACCACTCGACTCAAATCTTTGTAAACAATGCTTTCTTGTTTCTTAAGCAGGTCTTCAAAGCCTCCTGATTTAATCAAAGAAACAAAGGCCAGACTCATCAAAGGCACTTGATACCTCAGTGCTCCAAAAGAGAAAACAGTTAAAAAAAAAAAGTACCACCTTAATTACTATTACATTCATTTAAAATCATCTACTTGTTTTTTTTCCCCCACATTGGGAATTGGGATAACAATCGTTATTCGGTTATTGAATAGAAAAAAAAATGCTTCTTAATGTTTCCCCAAAGTTTTGTCACCTGTAGTTTATCAGGCATTGGTCTCTTACATATCCTAGGTTCTATTTCTGGCTTCTCTGTTCTATTCCAGTGATTGACTTTTGTACTTTTTATCCAGTAACATATTAGCATTAGATTTTTATCAGATATATTTACTACAAAGATTTTTTTTCCCAATTTGTTTCTTTTTCCTCCATTTGGAAAATATTGCTTTTTGTCATGTAAAATCTTTTTTATTTGGGTTTAGTCAAATCCTTCAATTTTATATCCAAAAATTTCTTCTAACATATGAACTTGTTTCTCCTTCCTAGAACTAAGATAAATATGAGATTTGTTTTTCTTCCTATTTTTGTAATTTTTTAATATTTAGATTATTGATTTATTGGGAGTTTACTTTAGCATATTATGTAAAGTGTGCAACTGAATTCACTTTTCACCAAACACATATTCAGTTTTAGTCAATCATGACTTCATTCCCCAATATTTGGTAATATTGGATTTATAAAACCGTTATTTTAGATACACTGGGTTCTATTTTTGGATTGACTCTTCTATTCCAATTATCTATTTTTCCATTTTTAAAATTCAACATGAAGCAGTTTTTATAAGTATTGTTTTATAGTTTATTTTCTATCTACAAGATTTATTTTTAAGGATTTTTGCTATTAGAGTGCCCACATAGTCCCCTAAAATCCCCAAAGTGGATGAACTGAAAGCTTGCATCTCTGTCACTGAATCCCACATGTTGGTGGCATGTGGGTTTTTTTGGTTTTGTTTGGGAGGTTTTTAATCTACTCTTGACCAGCCATTTGCAGACCCAGAAAGCAGCACCCTGTTTGCATGACTTTTAGAATAAGACCTCAGAAAGTGAAATGGAAAACAAAGAAAAGTCAGAAATAGAAGTTTGGTGTTTTTCATTTCTATGCCCATAGTCCTTCCCTCACCCCACCCACAGCCTTTTAGTCTTTAGTTTTACTTAGTTTTATCAGGACTGAAACTGATGGACTTCCACTTGTAACACCCAAGCTCAAGTCCCAACTCTGCCATCAGTGCATGAGACCTTGAGCAAATGACTTATCCAATCTAGGCCTCAGTTTCCCTACCTGTAAAATGAGCAAACTGGATTAAGTGATCTCTAAGGTCCCTTCTGGCACTGAATCTGCAAGCTTTTGATAATTTGATAGCCACTTTTCCTAAAATTAAAGTATTATCACTCCTGCTGACCCAAAGACAAGCCACATATGAAATTGTACACAGCTATCTCTTCTCCTAGAAGGGCCAACTCCTTTGGGCAAAAGAGAAAGACTAAGGCTAAAAGGGAGGTCGGATTAAATTTAAGATGCAGCCAGAGCAAATAATGCTCTATTACCAAAGCAGTATGAGGGCTTTTTTTGCCCTCTTCAATGGCAGGTTTACAAAAAGGCTTTTTGTTAATTCAGTATAGAATTACTTGTACTGTATTTTATTGCCTCAGCTACACTGTTCTCGAGATTCCTTTGTGGCTAGTGGTCCTTTTCAGCTTTTTCTCTTCCTCTCTCACCACCCTTACCCCTCACTCTCCCTACCTCACTCCCACACCCCCAAAATAAATAAATAAAACCTAAGCCCTGCAGTGCAATAACTCAAATGTTAAAAGTGATTCTGGAAAATTTTACCCGAATGAAGCCTTCCTTATGTGATTCTCCTGCATTTTACAATTTATGTATAGAAACCAGAACAGAATAATGTCACTATAAGAATAACTGAAACGTATATAGAAATTTTTATCTTAAATGATTCCAAAGTAATTCTACCAGTACAAGAAAAGAATTGGTTATGTGGTAAAGCATTAAGCATATATCAATTCAATTCATTTAAGCAAAGTAAAAACCTTAATTATTTTGGAATGTATGGTGCTAGTCACTAGGTGCAGAAAAACAAAGATCTCTGTCCTTAAAAGATTCCTACATTCTCCTTTTTTTTTTAGAGAGGGGAAGGCAGAGCATTTGGGGTTAAGTGACTTGCCCAAGGTCACACAGCTAGTAAGTGTGTCAAGTGTCTAAGGCCAGATTTGAACTCAGGTTCTGCTGACTCCAAGGCTGGTGCTCTATTCACTGAGCCACCTAGCTGCCCTAGATTCCTACATTCTGCTGAGGGAATACCATATAATGAAGTAAATACCATATAATTTGAGGAGGAAGAGAATATTAATAATATAAAATATTTTATATCTAAAACCGTAACTCCAGTTAATGTTTACAGTAAGAAAAATGATTAGAAAGTGAATGAATTACATTTTATAAATTGTGTGTCTATGAAAACCATGAAACAAAAATGTCATTTCTAAAGGCCTAATTCTTGTTAAGGACTGCACTAATGGAAGAACAATTAGCAAATGAATGAATTGTGTTTCTATTTAGTCTGCTTTTGATAATTATTCATTTCCTCTTCTCTCCACTAAAGGCTTCCCCTTTGAGTACAGCCAATAGTAAGAGAAACAGCTTTTGAATTTCACAAGTGTATCTAATTTTCACAAGACTTTATATACACCAGAGACCTGGGTTCCATAAATACTTTCTTTATATTTCAGTTTCCACATTTATAAAATGAAGTTAATCTCGCTTATCTCTAAGGTCCCTTCTAGGCTCTAACTCCTATGATCTCATGATTTTACGTGGTATCAGATCTCATCAAGACGTGTCTTTTTTTTCTTTAAGAACATAAAGTATTGATTGTTCTTCCCTTCCTGGAGGCAGTATAACTATAATCACAGAAATCAGATCATTCATCAAAGAAAGACAGTTACTCCAGTTGTTTAAGACAATCTGTTTAAAGCACCGTGTGCATCTTAATTCAATGAATCAGGAAACATTTGTTAAGTGCCTCCTACTTACCAGGCATTGTGCTTAGGACTGGGGCTACAAAGAAAGGCAAAAGGCAATCCTTACCCTCAAGTAACTAACTCATAAACTAACTTGGAGGTGGGGAGGGGAGTGGGACAATAAGCAAACAAATTACATACAGGAGAAATAGAAAATAATTAATAGCAGGAAGGCACTAGAATTAGGAAGACTTGGGAAAGGCTTCCTAGGGGAAAAAAAAATCTTCTCTTGACAGTGATGCTGATAAAAGGGAAGGAAAGTAGCCTACTACACACTTTCAATTAAAATATCATTTTATGTTTTTCAATAATAAAAACCCTAGGTTAAGAAAATATGCATGAACATGTAAATACATATGTTTGTATATCAAATCAAAATGTTTAACACATTGAAAAAATATATTACACTCAACATCTTGTCTTAAAGTTCCAAACTCAGCAACCACTGCTCAAGGCAGAATTCCTACAGGCTCTCTTTAAACTTCCCAGAATCTTCTTAGAGACTTGCCTTTTCCCCTCTACCTGTGACCTAATATATACTATGTGTGTGTGTGTGTGTGTGTGTGTGTGTGTGTATGTATATAATATATATATGTGTGTATGTATATATATATATATAATAGTAAACATAGATTTGGGAGATGGCGGGATTGGGGAGGGGAGATCTTTATGTGAAAACATTATTTATTTAGTACTTTTTATTGTCAGCTATTTTCTTTTGAAATACAAGCTGCTGTTAGAAGTAAGAGAGTGTTATACTACATAAGACTAATATGGAAGTATGAAATTATTATTTTTAAACAAATTTATTATTTATTTTTAACATTCATTTTTAAAAATTATTATTAAAGGAGAGCATTCCCTTAAAAGCAGACTGTCTTTAATTAATATCAGTGGGTCCATGCTTTCTTATCCCATACACCCCTCATCCAAATTCTTCTATTCTTGGAGACAGTCCAACAGGTGGATCAGCCCACCTCCTGTTCTAGTGACACTTAGCTCAGTTGACATCTTTCATTCTGCTTCTCCTGCTTAATTCTGCTCATACCTACTCTGTGCCTCTTCATCGCATTTTGGATGACCTATAAATCTGATCCTTCAGAGACTGAAGCAAACCAATAATGGCACTCAAGAAAGAGGAAAATAAATGAATCAGGGAAGCTTTTTAGAAATTTTAAGGACCAAAATTTAGGGTTTATACACAGATGTCAGCTATAGATAGAGATAGAGAGAGATAGATATGTATGTATTCAGAAATACCTAAATTTTTTTTATTATTTTCATGTTTGCCAACATGTGTGAGAATAGTAATGGTTCATGGAGTTACATTTATTCCATTTTATGTATTTTAATATTTTCTTATATTCTTTAATATTTATGTATTTTAATATATTCTTCAGATTTTAAATGCACACTCTAAAATGTCTCAGTCAATCAACAAGTATTTATTTATTACTATATGGCAGGCAATGTGATAGAGACTGAAATGAATTAGTATCTGCCGTCAGAGAGCTTTTATTCTATCGTGGGAGATACCATGTTCATATATCACATACAAAATGTATTTAAAATAAGCACAAAGTATTTTTGGAAGGCGTTGGCACCAGCCATTTGAGGGATCAGGAGGGGCTTTACGTAAAAAGTGGTGCTTGAATTGAGCTTTGAAAGAAATTAGAGAATCCAAATGGTGGAGTTGATAGTCTATGTTTCAAGAGTATGGGACAGAAATGGTCTAAGAAGATGAGTTTGATTGTACTGTGGAGTGTGTAAAGGGGGATAATGTGTAATAAAGCTGTAAAGGTAGATTGGAGCCAGATTATTAAAGGCTTTGAATGCCAAACAGAGGAGTTCGTGTTTGATCAGAGAGCTGCTGGAATTTATTGAACAAATGAATGACGTGATAAATCCTGAATTCTAGGAACATCCCATTGGCAGCTGTGTGGAAGATGGATAGGAAAGAGAAAAGACTTGGGACAAAAAGATCAATTAGGAAACTATTGTAATAATCCATGCCAGAATTGACAAAGGTGGTGATATATAGATATCTTGATTTTTCAGGAACTAATCATCTAATTTGAAGAATCCCGTCATTTTGCTAGACTCTCCCTCCTGCTACCAGCCTTTTGGCAGTTTCGATGCCCATTAGAACTTACACTCTGGAGTAGGTGGGGAAATGGAGATTATAATATCCAGAACATGAAAGGAACTTGGAAATTATTGATTCCAACCCCCTTGTTTGATAGATGAAAATACAAGCCCGAGGAGGTGTAGTCACTTGCCCAATGCCAGAAAGGTAGTAAATAGTGGATATGGGATTCAAACCCATATCCTTTGACTCCATATCCAATGAAAGGAGCACTAAAATTAGCATCTAATGACCTGGGTTCAAAAACCTGCCTCTGTCATGTGAGACCTTAGCTACCTCACTTAAACTATCAAGGGCTCTGTTTCCTCATCTATAAAGTTAGGGACTTGGACTATATGACCTTTATCCCATCCTGCTCCCTCCCCACTATGATCCTAGCTTCTGGTATTCTTCACACCATGTCACTAATCTATTTCATTATTTGGTAGGCCTGATGGAAAAATGTGAGAGAAGAAAATGAAGTTAAGATACAAAATGAGAATTGGGAACTCCCTGTAAATTTCAGTTACCTATGATATCCTCAGCTCCTCATTTCTCCTTTCTGAAGGTGTAATGTTAAGTAGGGTGGGACTTTTTTACTGTTTTCTCTTTTGGAATGCTAAGGCAATCAAGTGCCTTTAATGAGTCTTGCCTTTGTTTGAATGGGGCAGGTAAAGTGGGACCTTTTGTTGTCTTTTGTTTTGGAGTGCTCGGCACTGAGCTAACGAGTAACTTTGATGAGTTTTACCTTTCAAATGTAATGGCAAGCAAAGTGGGACTTTTTGCTGTTTTTTGTTTGAGTGTACTTAGCACTGAGGTAATTAAGTGCCTTTGATGAGTCTTGCCTTTGTTTCAATCAAGAGTCTTTGATTGAATCAAGAGTCTTTGATGACCTGCTTAAATTACAAGAAAGCCTAAGTCACATGAGTTTCAGTCACATGGTAGTGATGCCCTCTGACCCTGAAAAAGGGTATATATATATATACTCTAAGGTTAGCATTTTGCTTGGGGATCACTCGCTGGAAGAATGTTTCTGTGATTTGGTCAGATGAGACTCTGGGTAGTAGCTGTTGGAGCCCCCTGGCTTTGAAAACCCAGATGTTGATGCTTCTCTCTCTGTTAGTTAGACAGTTAGAAGCCTGTCTACTAGTTTGTGTTTATTTGCTCTGTTTATATAATGAATGCTTGTAATTTCTGTTCATATACTCTCTGAAGTTCAGGGTACTGGCTTTTTCCCTTGAACTAAGTGAATGATATATCTATGTTTAATTAAAGTAAGATTGTAAACCCCTTAAAGATGCTTTCTTTAGAAAAGCAGATCAATGAACCTGTGCTAGCAGCCCTCCTGTGTGCTGGTGTTGTTGGCCTTCTTGTTGGCCTTATACAGCCACAGTAGCAGCAAGTAGCATTGTTGTTACAGATGGATAACAGACTACTGATAAAAAAAATGCTCCATATCACAAGTCATAGAAATCATTATAGTATGTAGGTTGGAAGGGGTGGGAGTAGGACAGTAGACAATAGCATTTATGGGGAATGGAAAAGACATTGCAAAATAGTTATTTCCTTCGTAACTGTCAAGAAAAACATCTTTCTGCCACTGGATTTTGGATTCCATCAATGTGGGCTCTCCCACCATCTCAACAATGATAGAAATCCCAACCCCCCATGCCTGTTCACCCTATACAATTTCTGTGCATGTCCTCCAATAAATGCTCCATAGGTAGTCCACCAAATTATTTGGTCCAGAGCTGTGATTCCATCAGTGAGGCAACTACCTCCACCAATGCAGATGAGCTACTGTTCTACAGTGTTTTAGAGAGTTGCCTAGGGAACTGAGTGACGTGTCCAGGTAGTATATGTTAGTGGTGGAACCTTAAACCAGGTCTTCTAGACTCCAAGGCCTGCCATTATGCCTTGGCACATCACCATATCCTTAGGAAAATAAGTTGCTTATAAGAATAAGACTGTTAAAATGGGGCATGCAGTCCATAATTTGACCTAATTCTTACATATCGATGAACTCCATGGAATCTGCCAGTCAACAACAAGCATTTTTCAAGTACTTCCTATGGACCAGGATTGGGACACACATATGTGTGGTTTGTTTTGCTTTTAGAATTCAATATGGAATATTTCTGGGATCTGTGATTTCACCACTGTGGGAAGTCCCTCAGCAAAACAGATATGAAGCTATCTCTGGCTTCGTAAGTTATGTTTGAGAGTTGATGTAGCCAAAAAATCCACAGCCTTGTGGCTGACCTTGTGAGGAGCATCTTGAAACTTAGGTAGTCTGGTCTTCAGCAGCCAGACGTACTCGCTGCACTCCTGGGGTCCATATTCAGTGAACTTTCTGTTTGTTAGGACCTGCAAGAATTTGTGCTCTGCTGAAATCACCTCCTGACTGTATGGAGGAAGACATTAGTGAAAGACTTACTTTTTTAAAAAAAAATTAAATTCTGTTTTGACATCCTTGCTTCCATAGTGAGTTGGATGGGTATATGTGCATGTAGAATTGGTGTGTTGGGTGGTTGGGAGAAGGGTCATTTTAAATGCATGTTTTTGTTTTTAAACCACTGAAAGTTTCTAAGAAGAACATCACTTCAAAGCTACACATATCTTTTGTTTCATTTTTGCATTACATCTATGAAGACCCCAATAGTTAGTCAAATCAGCTTCACAATGGAAAAGTAAGGGAGTAAAGTTTATGATGAGAAACTCTATGGAAGAGATCCTGTGCGGTCATTTATTCCTCCTTTCTGACAGGGCTGTATTGTGTGACCTGGCAGGCAGACATTCACAAAGAAGTCTTACTTTTAGGTTATGCCTGCCAAATATTTGCGGTTGTGTTTGTTTCTCTGGGTGGAGCCCTACTCTTACTGCCATATCCTCACTGCTGTATACACCTTGGCAGAACATAGCCCTGGGCCCAGGGATGATCAGTGTCATATTCCTTCGAGTCTGAAATTTTGGATTCAGTTTTTTTTTTTCCTGTGGGATTTCAACTTCCCCAACCTAGACATGAAACGTTTGCACTTGATATGGGTTTCATGCTATGGCCTTCTTATCAATTCTTTCCTTTCCTGCCAAGTGGAGAAAACAGGAGCCAGGTTTTTGTGCCTGCTCTGTATTTTGCATGGCCCTCCCATGAAAGCAGTCAAATCTTGGAGGACTCAAAATGTCATCCCCAAGATCTTGTGCCACACATTGTGCTAAGTAGAAAAAAGAAAAGGTCACTGGCTCCTTCTGAGTTTTGGTCCTGGCCCATGGTCGCTGCTTTTGAATACTTCTGGGAAATATCATAATGTCGTGTTAGAATTTGGGGCATCACCCTGGATTCCGGACAAGCATTGAGAAAATAGTTCTGACAAGCGTGGAAAATTTCTAATGGCTCGTCTTTGGGGTTAAACAAACTGGTACAAACACAAAACCACCCATTTACTATGGCGTGCCTGTGGGTCTAAATTTATAACATAGCATTTTTTCTACTTTATAAAAAGAATCACAGTTCAGACTAATTCAAAGAATGTGTAAGGATCAGGCCTTCCCTACATTCTTGGAAACCTCTAAATATATATTGTGATTATACATATAACATCACTGTCTCTAAACCTTAGTTTTCTCATCTATAAAATGAAAGTATTGAACTAGATGTCTCCTACAGTGCCTTCCACATCTTAATTCATTATTCTAGAATCCTAAACATGTATATACCAATAGATGTATACATGTTTGCATACATGGGTGCATGTATATGTATATTTATTCATAATTTTTTGAAAAGCATGCTAAGCTGAAAAATAGAGTAAGTTTCAGACTGTGAGGTCCAGACTAAAAAAAAATCCTGCCATCCTCCCTTCTCCCAATTCCCTGAGCTTATTATACTCCACTTATTAGCATCATCATTCTTGCACTGTAAGAATTCCTAGAATTTTGTAGCATGCACAAATGCTGGTATTTAGAGCAGGGAGAGAAAAAATAAATTCCCTTCACTGATGAGCTAACATTGGGGGTGCAAAGCAGGAGGCCAGGCAACCCCTAAGCGGCAGGTGGTCTGTGTCATTGGAATGCTTTGCAGCCAGGGATTCAAATAACACTTGTGGAGAAACCCATCCAGAAACAGTGGCCTTGCAGCTCATGAGCTAAAATGAAGCCCACCTCCTAAAGTCAAGGTGGCCCTTAGCCACAAAAACGCTCAGATGAGGGATGCTGCAGCTTCTACCCCCCATGCTGTCCCTCTCGGGGCTTCTCATCTTGTCCTCTTGTTTGCTTGCCTGCTGCAGATTCATCCCCGAGGCCTGGTCAGCCTGCACAGTCACCTGTGGTGTGGGCACCCAAGTGAGAATGGTGAAGTGTCAGGTGCTGCTGTCTTTCTCCCAGTCTGTGGCTGATCTGCCTGTCGACGAATGTGAAGGTCCCAAGCCAGTGTCCCAGCGTGCTTGCTATGCCGGACCTTGCAACGGGGAAATTTCCGAGTATAATCCTGAGGAGACGGACCTGCTCTATGGTGGCCTGCAGGATTTCGATGAGTTATATGACTGGGAGTATGAGGGCTTCACAGAGTGTTCCGAGTCCTGTGGAGGAGGTGAGAAGGGCAAATTCAGTTCAAACCCCTTTCCCTTCCCCATGTTTTGTCCTCTCTTCATGTTTTCCCTTTCTGTGTGCAAATGTGCTGTGCAAAAGATTAGTTTACTGCCTCTGTTCCAAGGGTGGCGGGAGGGAGGGAGTGGAGGAAAGAGGTCTTAACGCAGAGTTAGACAAAATGAAACACAGATGTATTGCTCTTTCTTTTTTTTGGCCTGACTGGGTCTCATGCTGTCAGCCTTGAGTGGCCTATGAAGCTAATGTTTTTACTTGCAATTGTCTTTCTGACGATCCACAATATAGTTTCAGTACAGCTGATTGGGAAATATCATTGACATAAACATGGTGGAACCCTTGACATGCAATATCACTTATCTATGCTCTTGTCTTCATATATGTGATATGAACCAAGACACAGGATGCCTAATCAGACTACTGACTCCAACAACACATTCCCACTGAATTGATGCTTGGATCATATCAACAGGTTGTACCTCCCGGGGACATTTTAAAACTTTTGGATAATTAACAGTTATGTGGCTGAGATAATTAACCCTATTGGTTCCTTCAGCTGTTCGGATAGTGCTTTAACTTTACATTGCTATTTAAACATGTTATCTTATTACATCCTCAGCACAACCCTGTGATTTGGTAGCATAGATATCATTATATCTTTTTAACAGATGGAGAAATTGGGGAACAGAGAAGAGAAGTGATTTTCCCAAAGCCCCATGTATAGTAGACGAGAGAGCCAAAATCTGAGGCCACTGCCTTTGATTCTAAGCCCAGTATTCTTTCTATTACACTCCCTAATATATCTGTTTAGATGTTCAAATTTCGGAGCTAAAAGAGATTTTAAGAGTCTCTTCCTCTCATTTTTATAGATTAAAGAGCTGAAGCGCAGAGAAATAAGGTAACTTATACCAAGATCACACAGTTAGTAGCAGAGCTGGAACTAAAGCCTAGTTCTCTTGAATTTTATGTATTACACACACTATTTCCTTATCACTTGAAGAATGACTTAAGGTCAAGGTCATGAGCTAAAATGAAGTCCTATAATAACATCCTGTATGGATCTGCTCCTCACTAGCAGATTCCAGAATCCAGTGCTTGATTCAGGCTGTCTTTAATGATCTTGGGGTTGTGGGCTGCTAAATGAAAATATATGTGACAGCATCAACATTTTGTTTGTCTTGCTCTCCTCTTCCCACCCCTCACCATGAAGAAATACTGGTGACACCAGGAAATCTTGGGAGAGTCCCTGCCATCGTAACTCATTGGCAGTCAACAAAACCCTTTGGGTGTGGAAGGGTCTCAATATCAGCAAATGTTTTCATCACCAAAGATTCCCAATTAGGTAATATAAAAAGCCTAACAAGAAGTCCCCTGGGCATTGCATTTTTAAAGCATCTTTCATCATCATGGAGGGGGGAATAATAAATATGACCAAAGAGCTCGCAGTGGAGTTGAAAAGGAATTGAAAAAGGGAACAATGGCAAGAAGAAAATGGTCTTTTTATACAACAGGTCTTTTACTAGGAGTTTAATAGTCTGACCTCGGGACTCTTGTTTGTTTCCAAGTCTTCCAATTTCAAACCCTGGAATTCAAAAAGGTTTTAATGGAGAGTCCTGGTACTTAAAAGTCTAAATTCTTCCAGCTGATTTTTGTAAGACAGCTTGCTGGAAAACCACTCGTGTATTGCTTGCTCATACATTTTCAGGGCATCACTTCATACAAAACTAGAGATGAATGTTCTAAAAGACTTTGTTATCACAAAGAACAGAGGAAGCTGAGAGATCTAATGGAAAGGCTTTCATAGCCTTTGGTCCCTTTCCTATGCCAGGGTGATGAGCCAGTTGAGTTTCCACTCGTAATTTCTATGATAGAATTGACTAATGATTCTTTCTAGCCTAAGAAAATACACTTGATAAAAAATGATATTTATATATGAACTAAACCTAGGCAGTTGTGAGTTTCAGCTACAGTAAGCTGAGCCTCCAATTTTATGAGCAGATGGAAAAAATAGATTCAGTAATGGAATATATAAATAACTATATGCCTTTATCTTCAAAAATCCAGCCATTCCAGTGACCAACCAGGAACATAAGATCTGAAGTATATAGTGTATATGGAATGTATTTAATTTAAAACATTTTCTGTGTACTGATTTGGAAGTAAGATCTGAATGTTTGATGCACCAGTTCATCCATGCCTGTAGGAGCTGAGTCTTTGTATAACATAAATTATACATCTTATATAGCCAAGGGAGGAGAGTTACTGAAATTTCTTAGGTCTCAAACTGTCAACAACTGAACACATTTACCTATAGTTGTATCCCTGTGCCAAGGTAATATTTACTTCTAAAATTCTACAGTTGAAAATTCCAAAGTGGTGAAAATATGCACGGAAATATGGTTCATATGATGTCCATATGAACTTTTAAAAAGCCCTTTCAATATATGGAATGTATATTTTAAAGTCATTGCTTGACAGCAACATTTTATTGTCTTATCAACTTTGATCTTCCACCAAAATGTTACCCAGGAGATTTTACAAATATATGTGTGTATGTGTGTGTATGCACACACACATACATATATATATGTGTACACATATTTATATAATATATACATATGTGGGTATACATGTATAATATATACATATATAGTAATCATTTTACCCAAAGTCAACCAAAAAATATGCAGGATTAGTGAATAGATTCTAAATCATTTTGGTTGCAACTTAGGTCAATATTATTTTATTGCTTTTGTAATCTCAAGAGATGAAACTGGAGAGATGCAAAAGTAACCTTTCACCTTGCAGAGGTAGCAACCAGAAGGAACTAGTTACTAATTTAGCTTGTCGCTAGTGGCCATATTTCCCAGAGCTGTCATCAAATATCATGTAACAATTATGCTATTCTGGTAGATATAAACACTGAAAATCTCATTTGCTGGAAGATTGAAAGCAAACCTAGACCCTTTAGATTTGTGTCTTAGGTCCCACCCTTACCTCCTTGTTTTATGTCAGTTTCCCATATGTGAACTAATAGCTGTGCTCAATACCAGATTTCTGATGCTTAAATATCAAGCAAATAGAACATTATCAAAATCCAGGCGATGAACTTGACATCAGGTATTTTTCAGGAAAATAGAAGGCAAACACTTTTTTATAGTGCATTTCTCATTATAAGCTCTTTCCCTGGTATTCTGACCAAGAAATGAAAGTTTCCCCTCATAGGGGATGATGACAATGATTAGAAATGTGTATTAAAAGCTTACTATATTTAAGATACAGAGCTAGGGGCTGGTGTAAATTCGAAGTGAGGTAAGGCACACTGACTTCCTTCAAGAAGTTTACAATATAGTAGAAGAATTGAGATAGGCCTACAAATATGTATAATAGCAAAGAGAATGTGGTAAAAATATATGAGATATAAGCAAAGTGCTCTGGGAATTAAAGGAAGAGATCACTTAAGGTGGAGGAAGATGGACTTAGGGAAGGCTTTCTTGGAGGAGGCGATGAAAGAACTGGGTCTTGAAGGATGGGTTGAATTTTGACAGAGAGAAATGCCCTAAGAGGAAGAGCACAGCATGTAAAGTTCAGCAAACATTGCGAAGAAAGCACAGAAATAGGAAGATGCAAGTAGTCTACTTTGATTGGGGGAATTGAGTATATGAAGCAGAGTAATGTGAAATAAACCTTAGGGTTATAAAGTACTTTATATATTGTCTTCCCTATTAGAATGGAAGCTTGGTATAAATACGGACTATATTCCCAGGGCCTAGCAAAGTATCTGGCATAAAGAGGACAATTGAAAAATATTTGATTCATTGATTGATTACCAAACCTGAGTTTAGTTGAGTCTCACAGCCACCTGGTATAGTAGGCATTCCAAGGATTATTATCTTGGTTTTACATGAAGAATCTGAGGCTCAGAAAAGCAAACAGATGTGCCTAAGGTGAGCTGAGTAGCATGGCTTACAGGTGACAGAACTGGGGCCCCAAACCTAAGCCTTCTAAATGTAAATCCAGAGACCATACAGTCTTTCAGTATAATTTTGTCTGTTCCAAGTTCTTTCTCACTTATTACACATTGTTTTTTAAAATAATGATATCTGAATTGCCAAAACATAAATAAGAAGATGGTTTGGGGCCTTTTAAAATTTGGTTTTAAATTGAGATTAATGTTGGTTTTAAATTGAGATTAATGTTGGTTTTAAATTGAGATTAATGGCACATACATATGTCTCTGTTCTTCTGGGATCTTTAAATAAAAATCTTAGATTGTAAGTTGTAAACATAACCTTTTATAACCACTTTTCCTGCAAACTTGTCTTTTAACAAAAGGAGGAGTTTAATTTAAGTTTAGATACATAGACATATCTCCCTTCATACACATAAAATTGTTTGGAACTTTCATAGCCAGATTTGTAGGAAAATAAACTAGGATGAACCATTATGGTACTTTCATCTTGTATTCAATCAAAGACACAGACTTTTAAGGCCCAACAAATGGTCATCCAACTGTTACTCAAAACCCTCTAATAATATGTGATATACTATTAATATGTAGTGATTATGAGTACATACCGATGCAGCCCTTTCACACATCACACAGATTTTTTTTTTTGGCCTAAGAAGATTCAAATTAAATCTTGAACCTCATTTCTTAAAGTCACAAGAGATGAAAATGAAGAGAGTGCTTCCTTGGCAATATTTTTAAAAAGGCACATTTTGTTTGAGAAAATTTTGGCTTACTTTACAGATGAAGAAGAGGATGTGTCGGTTTGACAGACAATAACCAAATATTTTTAAAGCAGTAGGCCATTCTAAGTGAACATTCTAGGTCAATGTTGAGACTCATCTGTGAGTCTTAAGATCAGAGCAAGAGCTTCTTTGGGAAACTCTTAATTTGAAAAGGAGGCAAAAGGCTTCCACTCTAAAACTGACTAGTAGCGATGAACTAACTCAAGACCATCCAAAATGCGGCCCGCCTACAAGCATAGAAATTTACATAAATGCTTTAGTAAATGAAGCAGAGCTACTACAGAGCTCTCATTAAAATGGCAAATAAAAATATATTGTGTTTTAATAAAAAGCTAAGTTTGGACAGCCCTGATTACTAACTGATGCAAGTGAGTAAAAAGAAAGATTTGATTAGAAAATGTGGATTATGTATTATGTGTGGTTGTGTGTAGTTTGTCCTTCATTCTCAAAGAGGACCTGACATCAGGAATATGACTTGCAGATGGATTGGATTTAAGTGAAGGAGGGCTGTGCAAAGTCACCAGCCTCACATTCTACTCCAGAGCCGTCTGGATCCAGTGGCCAGATATACGTATCGGGACAACTGGAGATGGCCCAGGATGCAGTGGGGACCTTGGCCTTTTTGAGCTAAGGTCTTTCGGATTTCTCACTTTGAGGCAATGCCCATTCAGTGATTAGGGCTTTTTAAGAAGTGAACCAAGGGATGGCCCCTTTAATAAAAAAAAAATCAAACTGGGAGGGGAAGACCCTTAGGATTTCTGGCCAAAAGAGACACAACTGCTATTTACATTCACTCAGCCATCGGGGGCCCAAAAAATAATCATTAAGGGCAGCAACCTATTGTCCAACCAGGGTGAATTGGGCTTAAGGCATGATCTTTAAGAAAGAAGTGTAGCCAGTAAACCCCAGGATATCAAGGTAGGTTTCAGCCATCAAAATTGACCTTCCTTTGGACAGAGAACCCTTAGGTAAGGGCTTGATATCCAGAAGAGGAGGAGGAGGGGAGGGGAGGGGCTGTGTTGCCCAACTGGAACTGGCCAGTTGGGTCCCTAGTGGGCAGCTCTGACTACTCACAGGTTGTGGTTTGTCCTTTGTGTGTACTCAGAAGGATAGTGAAAATATCATTGGACTCAGGGACAAAAAAGTCTGAATTCAAGTCCTACTTCAACCCTTAGCAGCTATGTGACTATAGACAAATCCTTTATTCCCTTCAAATCTATTTCCTTATCTGTTCAGTGGTTATAATATTTCCTATTTCATTTTGTTCACTTTGTAAACCTTACAGCGCTGTACAAATTGGTTGTTATAGTACTTTCAAATGAAGATATAACTAATACTTAAGTACATAATCTTAAACCAATATTTTCATGCATTTAATAAATGTTGGTATTCCCTGCAATGATGTAGATGTCATATGTAATTGGATAATTTACATATGTATGTATGTGTGTGTATATGCACATTATATAAAGTGTATATATGTATATATAGATATACATACATACACACACATACACACACACACACACACACACATACTTAGGCTCCAAGAACCCATGTTTTCATCTCTCTGGGCCCTCCATCAGCTATCATAGATTGCAGGCCCTCTGAGCCACAGTAAACAGCTTTTGTAAATTTCCATGCCTAAAAAAAAAATTTATCAATTGATGGCCAGTTCTCTGCTGATGTGCTGCCTACCTACGCCTTACGTAGACTGGTCCTTGAATGGCAAATATGGACCTGTCACTAGAACCAAATGCAAAGGTTTTCCAGCCTAAAATGTCCTACTGGAATTTGAGCATCATCAACCTATCAACCTATCCTTTAATACTCGAGGGTCACATCCATGCCACTGTGGGGGTTCATAGTGAGACTTCATTCAAGGGCACATGTATAATACACATATATATATACACACATATGTGCATATATAAATATATTTTTAAATTGTTTTATGGGTAGAAACGTATAAAATTTATATAATGAATTATATAATAGGGCATTATAATAAAAGATTATATATACAACACTGTATATTCATACATATACTTATAGATATATGTGTATAGATGTATTATATGTATACACACATACATTATGTATGTATGTGTGTGTATGTGTGTGTGTATATATAGAGTATATATATGTGTATATATATCTGAAAGTGACTTTGAGTGAATGTTCTGTCTAGCCTTAGGACTTTACTTAAATTATCTCAGACATATTAGCATCTAAGTTATTCTTGAAGATCTCTGGGGAAGAAGATTCTACTGTGTCTCTTGGTATTTGAAAAATACCAATTGCTGCCATTTGATATTCTATGTAACAAGGGTGGAGTGGTTTCTAAAGCTTTCACCCATTTGGGTTCCAGGCACTGAGGCCCAGGCTTTAGAGTGGGGGGTACTCCTAAACATGGACTACCAAGAAACCCTCGGACTCCTATTCTGCACAGGTTCATGAACCTACAAAGAGAAGTGTTTTAGTGGAATTAGTCATCACAGCTCTTCCCTCCAACTGCCCCAGGTCTCTGCAACAGTGAGCCAGAATCAGGAGGAAGCAGGGAAAGGCTGCTGAGACACCCAAAGAACAGCTCTTTGACCGTGACTCCAGTTTACAAAAGTTGGATCTTACCCTATTGCTTTGTGCCTCCATTCCAAGTGCAACAATCCCCTGTTGACAAAAATAGAAAGTGTGAAGGTCGCAGAGGCTTTTTTTTTTAACACCCTGCCCTCTTTCTGCATTAAATTATCACTTTTCACCATTGGTGGTCAAATTGTAGTGGCCTCTTGTTTGCTACGGCTCTCTGCGATACAGGGCTCTATTTGTTGGGGCTTCCATGGCGTCTGTTTTCCTTTGGCTACCCTCCTTGAGGGGCACACTCAGAGGCCACAAATCTCTGAGCACCTTTTCCCTTGATCTTGTGAATCTCGATGAGATTGGCAGCCCTGAACTTTGAACTGCCCATTCTGGCAAGCTCCAGGATCCATACCAGCCACCGAGACCTCCCACCGGTTCCCTTGTCTACACTTCATCACCCTATTTCTGAGCGTTCCCTGCACCCGTGGCCTGATGGTGTGATTTGTGTGCAGGTGTCCAAGAGGCTGTGGTGAGCTGCCTGAACAAACAGACGCGGGAGACCGCAGATGAAAGCCTGTGCGTGTCTAGCCGCCGGCCACCGAAGCTCCTGAAATCCTGCAATTTGGAGCCCTGCCCTTCAAGGTAAGCTACTTGTGGGCCCGCGTTCTGAAAAGCAAGGGGCCAGGCCGGGTGCATCCTTCCAAAAGGCACCAAAAAGCAGAGCCCTTATTGTTACCCGATGTTTTGAAAACCAATTAGCATCAGCTCAAACTTCTAGTTGAATCCACTTAAATTTAATTGAAACCAGGGCTTTTGAATCCTGGCCCAGTGGGCGTTCACGTCCACCAAAAGGCTATCGTGGCTGGTGCGTCCATGTGCCGCCGCTGCCGTGCGTTGGAAGGAACAGATTACTAACATATCCGTGATGCTTGTGGGCTGTTCTCCCAGGCTCTAACACCATTCTAACTAATTAGCCTGGACCTCAGGGCATTGGGAGTGGGGAGTTTATGTTTTAGAAACCCCGGGCTTGCCATAGGATCTGGGTGGTAGAAGTGATCTGCGGTGAAATCCGTAGACTCGCAGCGTGCAGATTCATTATAGCACGCTCTCCGGTGGGGGCGGGGGTGTTATTCCACAGGCATAAAATCAATTAGGGCATTTCATTGCTGAGTCCTGTCTGTGTTTCATTATTACACAATCTAAAGTCGTAGTTAATCAATCCAATCACTTCTAACGTCCACATAATTTTATGGTGTCTTAAAATACTTGCTTTTCAGATACTCTTTTATAGCATAATGCTCTGATGTGTCATTTTTCTTTGCAAGTGGATAGTTCAAAGGACTGGAACCAGGCTTTCAGATCTGCTAATGGGATGGAAAAAATGTCCCCCAAAAAGGAGTCCATGTCCTGGATATACAGGGCAAAATTTAGCTTCTGAATCTGAGTACTTCCATGTCTGTTCAGGGATGGTTGTTTCTTACGGTGCAGCAGAAATTTGGGGAATGGTACCTGAGTGCCTTGCTCAGGGATCTAACATACTGACCTCTGGAGCGAATGCACCCTTTGCTTGTGGGAATAATGCCAGTTACATAATGGAGAGAGCACTAGGACTAGAGTACTAGAAGAGAAGGCAAGAAGCATTTTTGAGCCCCTGCTGTATGCCAGGCATTATGCTAAACCTTTGCAATTGTTATCTCATGATCCCCACAACAGCCCTGGGGAGTACGTATTATTATTATATACCGATTTTACAATTGAGGAAACTGAGGCAGTCAGATTAAGTGATTTGCCCAGGTTCACAGTGTGTCTGTGTCTGAGGCTGGATTTGAACTTCAAGTCTTCCTAATTTCAGGACTAGCAAGTGTCTGAGGCTAGATTTGAACTTCAAGTCTTCCTAATTTCAGGACTAGTCTAAGGTTCAAGTCTTCCTATTGACAATAACAACTATTGGCGTTTATATAGTGCCTTATGTTTGCCAGATACATTACACAGTTATTTCACTTGAGCCTTCTAGCGCTGTATCCTCATTTTTCCCAAGAAAAAAAAGCTGAGGCACAGAAAGGACTTGAACCCACAGCCTCCTGACTCTACCATTTTAGTTTATTATCCCAGGGATGTGCTGGTGCCAGCTCATATCCACTCTGGAAAGGCACTGTTAAATTTTCAGAAAGCGTGATTATTTATACCTCAGAAATGAGCAAATGCTACAAACCAGGGCTTCGTTTATTCTTTTATTGATTTTCTACACTGAAGAAGATGACAGAAAAAAATGTCAATTATGCGGATTAAATTTTAAAAGTATATTCTGCTTTTTTGGAGAGCAGGTTGTTAATCAATTACAACCACACCCCTGACTACAACACATTCCTTCTCTCTTATGAGCTATGCAGTCTTCAAGTCATTTAACCCTTTTGTACCTCAGCTTACTTCTCTGTTAAAGATAATAATGTATTAACTGTATTAATAAGTCATTACAATAATGCTTCTGCTATGCTGCCTATCTTGCTGCAGCATTATTGTCAGGATCAAATGAGAGGATATTTGTGAAGAATTTTGTAAACTGTGAAGTACTTTATAAATTATGTTATCCTTATAATTTTGTTCTCTCCTTTGGTGCTTGATGCAGGGGAGGGTGAAGGCAGGCACAGTCACCATGCCCTCTCAGGGACAGAGCTGCAGCACTACATCACCAACTGCCCTTTGGGTGCCTCAAACTAGATGTCCCAAACTCCTCTAAAACTCAACCTGTTAGCAGTTGAACTAATTATCTTCCCGACTTCTCTAACACTGTTGAGGTCACTCACCATCATCATCATCATCATCCCAGTCACCCACGCTCACCAACCTTGGTGTCATCCTTGACTCTTCATACCATAGATCAAATCCTTTGCCAGATCTTGGCATTTCTCCTTTCCCATCTCTCATATACATCCCTTCTCTCCACTCACAAAATCACAACCATAGTTCAGACCCTTCTCTCCTCCTGCCTGAACTATTACATTAGCTTTCTAACCGGTCTCTGCCTCAAGCCTCTCCCCACTCCAATCTGTCCTCCACTGGGCTGCCAAAATAATTGCCCACCCACAGTTGAGGAAGCGCTGAAGGGTTCAAGAGTGGAAAAAGTTTAAGGAGGCCTCTTCAAAAACATAGATCTGACCATGTGACCCTCCCCCCCAGGGCAATGAGCTCCAGTTACTCCCTATTGCCTATAGGATCAAATGTAAAGTCAGCTGTTTGGCTTTTAGAGCCATTGACGACCTGGTCCCTTCCTCCCTCTCCAGTCTTCCTTTCCTGGATGTTCTCTATATTTCAGAAGATTGTAAGAGAAGTATAGTGCCTCAGAAAGGACAATCTATCTCCTATGTCGATGCCTTTTTCAATAGCTGTCCCTCATGCCTGGAACTCTCTGTTCCTTCACTTAGTCCTCATTCCTCTGGCTTTCTTCAAGACTCAAATCAACTCCATCTATTGTGGGAGGCCTTTCCTGGTCCACACACCCAAGCTCCTAATCCAATACTTTCCTCTCTCAAAGTGCCTTCCATCATCTCTGGGTGCTCTCTTCTCTTCTCTTCTCTTCTCTTCTCTTCTCTTCTCTTCTCTTCTCTTCTCTTCTCTTCTCTTCTCTTCTCTTCTTTCTCTCTTCCTCTCTCTCTCTCTCTCTCTCTCTCTCTCTCTTTCTCTCTCTCTCTCTCCCCCCCATCCGTCTCTCTCCCCCCTTTCTCTCTCCCTCCCTCTCTCTCTCTTTTTCTCACTCCCTTCATCTCCCTCCCTCTCTCTCTTCCTCTCTTGCATAAAGCGAGTTAATGAGTGGAGAGCATTTTGCAAACCTTCAAACACTATATTAATGCTAGGGGTGATGATGATGATAATGAGGATATCATCCCCATTAGAATGTGAGCTTCTTAAAAGTTGGGATCACATCTTCCCCCTTTCTTTATGTCCTCCGCATTTAGCACAATGCCTAGCACACAGAAAACATTTAATAAATGCTTCTTGGCTTGCCATCATGTCAGTCTCTTTAACTATCTCCTCTCCCTGCGGGCATCCCGAACCTCTCTAATCACAATTTCTTGGCTGCCCTCTGCTCCAGTAGCCCTTCGTTCCCAAGGAGTGAATTCCCAGGAATGTTATCATCTTCTGCAAAACCAGTGAATATTGGAAAAATTCAGACCAAATACAAACCATAGCACCAGCTCCTTGTCTCTTTCTAACCTCCAGTTCTTGTCAGTCCCTGGAAAGGAGCATTATGGTTTTTCAGCACCCCTCCCTCCCCACCTTCTCAGGTTCCACTCTCTGGCAGCATGTAACTACAGCCAGCTGTAACTACACAGGCCAAGACAGAGAGGTCTAGGGAGAAGAATCAAGAGATATGAGTTCAAATCCCAGTTTCACCACCTATCAGCCGTATATCCTTGAGCAAGACACTTTTCTTTATGGGTCTCGGCTGTTTCCTCATATGCGGAAAGAGAAGAGGTTGGACCAGATAATCTAGAAGGTCCCTTCCAGCTTAAATCCTAGGGCCAGGGCCAGCATTCCTTCCAGTCTGACCACCCTCCAACAGGGGTAGAAAGGTGATGTGAGTTGACTGCATACAGAGGCAGGAAAATAGCAGCAGCTACAGCTTTATGCTGACAATTGCTATATTTTCTGCCCTGCTTATTTCTTCAGTGTTACTATAAAAACAGACACAGGCCCATTTCTAAACACGGCCCAGAGTCCTTATGACATCCAAAAGCTGCGGTGTAGATGGCTCACCTCCAGCAGGAAGCAACTCGGAGCAGACAGCCTCACGCACCTGGAAGCATTTGGGAAAATCTTCCAAACACGTGGGTATCACTCTCCTTGTCCATAAAATATGGAACAGGACACACCGCATTCTCTGCTGGCTCAGATAAATAACTCTGGTTAAAGTTCATACTTAAAAATTCATAGGAGAATAGATCAAGACTTCTGAAGCCATCTACTCCAATCCCTTCATCTTAATAATCAAATCAATAAATATTTATTAAATGCTTGCTATTAGGCACCATTAAATGCCAAGTATAGGAAAAGAGACAAAAGACTAACCGAGGAGACAATGCACAAATGAATATATCAAAAGCAAGCTCTATTCAGGATGAATAGGACATAATTAACAAAGGAGAGTCACTAGAATTAGGAAAGGTTGGGAAAGGCTTCCTGTAAAAGTCAGGATTTTAGTTGGTACTTAAAGGAATCCATAATAATAATAATAATAAACCTTTATATAGTACTTGCTCTGTTACTCCTGCCATTCTACTATTCTGCTAGCGCTAGGCACCGTGCCGATGCTTTACAAATAGTATCTCATTTAATCCTTACAACTGTGGAAGGTAGGTGCTATTATTATCCCTGTTTTACAGTTGAGGAAACTGAGGCAAACAAGTTGGGTGTCTTATACGAGGTCATAAATCTACTAAGTGTCTGAATCTGGATTTGAACCCACGTCTTCCTTACTCCAGGCCCAAGATTCTATCTCTTGAGGAGAGCTAAAGCAGATGAAAATAAGCGCTTTGCTCCCCCCGCCACCAAAATAAATGGGTCCTAAGTGTAGGAGATGAGATTTAAACTCAAATTTCTTTGCTTCAAAGCCAGTACTCTTTCAATTGTACTGTAGAACCTCCTTCAGAAGCCTGGTTAGATTATTCATACGTGATCCACAATAGACTTTCCTATTGATTTAAGGGTAAGAATACTTTAAGATAGAAGATGTTTGCAATCTGCTCTAGATAAATTCCAGTCGTTGATAGGGTTTGTTCCTTTTCCACTATCTACCCCTCATTTTCTGGCAAGACCTTTTATTAGGTAGCCTTAAGGTTTTGTCCAAAGCCCCTATGACCTTTACAAAAGTCATTGGGTTGTTTTTGAAGACTTGAGAGGAGAAAGTCTGTTGAATTGCCTCAGAATCGGTAAAGAGCTCTAGAATGCATGCTACTAGATTGCATCCCTTCAAAGCTCTGTGGTTTCATTAATTTCAATATTCACTCCTTCTATTGACACAGATACTTCACCCCTCCAAGGCTTGGTGAATGAGAAGTTTAATCAGTGCTACAGTGGAAATACTCATCACCCCATGGGTACCCCCCTGGGGACCAGCAGGCTAATGTGGTTAGGCTGCTCCTTGAAAAACAGACTTGAAATCTGTTACTAGGCCCAGCCCCAAACCTTGCCATTTTAGAAGAATCTGTCAGTGTTTGTGCTCCCAGGCATAGCCTTTAAGAACATAGGGTCACCTCCACATTGCCAGTAGGTATCAGAGTAGTACGATATTATTACAACTACTAATATTAGCATAACATACTTCCTAATCCAAAGGCAAGCATCTTGTCACAGGGGTGGGGTGGAGTAAGTCTATTCTATTGAACCTTTCAGGGTGGCCCCAAGGGGAAGGCCCTCTGCCCCCTGAGAGCAGGAAATCGTTTTAAGGTGTAGGTGGGAAAGGAAACAGGATTGGGAGGAGTAAGCAGATGAGTTCCTAATTGTAGGCTATTTTCCTCTAACTTCTGACGACTTTTTCCAAAATTTCCCTCCTAGAGAGGGCATCAGAATAACTATGCTTTTCTTTGTTTTAATTCTCTACCTGGGAAATAGATTTTTTTTATACTTGGAGAGGAAAAGGAGGGAGGGGAAAGGGAGACTCTTAGAAGGGGCACAGAAGCAAATCAGTTATTGTCATTACTTTGTTAAAGTTTATGTCAGTGTTAAAAATAAATTTAGTTTAGAAGGGTGAGAGAAAAATAAGTGATTCCAGAGCCTGTCGATCCCATGAGATTGGGCTCTTTTATTGGCATTATTAATCGACAAGCATTTATTAAGTGTTTGCTGTGGTGCTAGGCACTGTGCAAAGTGTTCAGAATATAAAAAAAGTCGAATTATGGGCCCTGCCCTCAAGGAGTTCACATTCTAATGAGGGAGATAGAATGCAAATAACTATGTATATACACAGTAGGTCCAGGGTAAAGAGAAGATAATGTCTGAGGGAAGGCACTTGGAGATTGGTGGGGAGTATGAAAAGGTTTCTTGCAGACTGTAGATATGAGCTAAGGGAAAAGAGGAATGAGATTGGAAGGGGATACAGGAGCAGATCAGATGTTACTGTTATTCATTAAAGTGTATAGCAGTTTTTCAAATAGATTTAGTTTGGAGAGGTGAAACAAAAAAAGAGGTCCTGAGCATAGCAGTTCTATGTGACTTTCTTTGGTCTTTTAGACCAGTGGCCTCCAAAATGTTTTGATTGTGTATCCCCATCAGCAAAACACAAGGGTGCATCCTAACTCTACATATATGTACTTTTTTATAATGGACAAGGCCTGGAGTCAGGAAGACCTGTGTTCAAATACAGCCTCAGATACTTACTAGCTGTGTGACCCTAAGCAAGCCACTTAAGCCTGTTTGCCTCAGTTTTCTCATCTGTAAAATGAGCTGGAGAAGAATCTTTGCCAAGATAACCCCAAGTGGGATCACGAAGGGTCAGACAGGACTGAAATGACTAAACAACAACAAAAATACATGTAATATTATGTTGATAAGTGTGTATTATAAAATACAGAAAAAATAGATATTTTAAAAGGATGAGATAGAAATAACATTTGATCCTAGAATCAATAGGAAATTACTAGAGTTTATTGAATGTGGGGAGAGGGGTGGGCATGAAGGGAGCAGCACTTTAGGAGAATGGCTTTAGGAGAAGATAGATTGGCTAAAGAGAGACATGAAGGCAGGGGGAGAGTATTACATAGTCTAACAGGGGTTTGAACCTGTGGCCTCGAGGCTACATGTAGCTCTCTAGGTCCTCAAGTGTGGCCCTTTGATTGAATCCAAACTTTGGAGAACAAATCCTTTTATTAATTTTTTATCCCCACCCCTGAGAGGAGAAAGGTTATGTGAGCCTGAAGCGAGCTGTGTGAGTGGAAAGGAGACAGAAGCAAGAGATATACCGAACTTAGAAACTACAAGATTTATGAGCCGATTGGATATATGGGGTGAGTGGATATAAGATGACATCAGAGGCTGTGAACCTCCAGAGTGGGGGCCGGGCCTTTTTGAGGTCAGGGCTTCACCTCAAGGGGTCTATAACCTGATCCCAAATGATGTGTGATCAACCAATCAGAGAGTGGGGAAATGGGCTAAATCTCAGCCTCCTAGGGTTAAATAGTCATGGGGCTCATCTCCAAGACCAACCTTACATTCCCTACATTCTTCTGTTCTACCCCCTCCTACTGCTGTTCAAGGCTTTACCTTGGTAATTCTAAGCTTGGTGTTACCTGAGGGAAGTTGTAACCTAACCACTATCGGGGCATCTATATATATGCAACAGCTGTTCACAGACTATTGCAGAAACTCCATTTTCTCTGTCCCCCACTTAGCTGATGGTTATGGTATTGAAGTCAGAAGGCCTGGGTTCATTTTTCTAGCTCTAACGCTTTATCAATTGGATGATGTTGGGCAAGTCACCACCACTCCTCAGAGGTTGGGTTTCGTCTCCTGACTGGAAGGCAGTGGTACCCTTGACAAACTAGGGAAGTTTGGAAGATGGATGGGCTTGAGGGGAGAAATGAGATCTGAGGTACAGATCACAACTTATCCATGCCTACTCATCCTATGAGATTCACTTTGTCCCATCAGAAACAAAGAGAGGGAGGAGGACTCTTGCTAGTCATTTTTGAAACCTCATTTTCCCACTCTCTGATTAGTTGATCATGTACCTTTTGGGTTCAGGCTATAGACCTCTTGGAACTCAGCCATGGGCCCAAGAAAGCCCAGGCCTCACTTTGGAGATCATAGCTTTTATATATTTCCTGGTTTCCTGAGAAGTGACTCAAGATTTAAGATTTCCTCAAGCACTTGTAAATCTTTTGAACTGTAGAAAGGAAGGTCCTAAATTCAAAGCTTCAAGAGCCAGATTTGGAATACTGGTTGACATGGACTAGCCAATTGGCCTTGGACAAATCATTTAATCTCTCTGAGCCTCAGCTTATTCACCTGTAAAATGGAGATAACTTTGATTGCCAAGCTTGTGGTAGAAAGAGTGCATTGTAAGCCCTAGAGTGGTTTTTATCAACATACTTTGGCTTATTTTGCTTTTATAAAGACCTATGATTCCATCAGTATTTGGAACATCCCTTGTATAAACTCTCCATTGACAAAGATCCAGCAACTCATCTATGACTCAGTCAGAGTTTTAAAGTTTCTTGGGCACTGAGAGGTTAAATGATTTGCCTAAGCTCACACACAACCTGTGTCAGAAGCAGAATTCAATTCCAGTTCTTAAGGCCAGCTCTTTATTCACTATGGCATGCAGAATTCCTTGTTGCTTTTGTTTTATTTTTACCACCAATCTCAGGAAGGGACAGAAGCTTTTTCCTATCTTTGTATCCATCAACAGACGGCTAGACAAGTATTCCAGGTTAGTAAGTTACTTGAGAGAAAATCTATGTATGTGTATGTGCATACACATATTTGTGGGGAGCATGCCCATGTGTATTTCCCAGAACACTCAGTGAAAATAGCAGGCTCAGTATATTTAGGAAAATTGTGTTTCTTATTATAAGGGATGGGGCCAGCCTTACAGACAAGTAAAGTAGTCAGGATTATAGTAGGGTGGCTAGAAGAGCCCAACCATGAAGGAAGGAATCTAGAGTAGATTTGAGGAAGGAGAGGGAAAAGCATGGTGGCACCAAGAGAGAAGGAAGAATAGGGAATCATGGCACCAATGCCAAAGTCTGAGCACTTCACAATTTTTCTCAGGGCTGGCCTGATAAAATAGTATTTCTTGATTGTGTGTCTTCTATTAGAATCTATGGACATTTTTTTGCTAGTTGATGGCAAAGAAGTTATCATAACAGGATAGGCATTTTCAGTGGTGCTGTGAATATCCTGATTAATTGACTCAGAGAAGAAATGGCAAATGAAACAGCATTTATTATTAGGAAACAAATAAGCCTCTCATTCCCCGTAAGGATATTGTTCTATTCTTGTCATCCCAGGCTTAGACACTGGAAAAAAGGTGTTTTTCTTTATGCAAGCCCTCTCCATAACTTGGGAGATAAATACTCAGAGGATGCTATGTGATATTTGTTAAGTATTCCAGTTGGTTGTACAGAAAGAGTGTGTCTTAGTAGAAAGAGTCAGGAGTCTCTTGATGGGTTTTAATCCAGTCTCCAGAACTCTTGAGCCTTTAGACCAGGAGTGAGGAACCTATAGTACCCAAAGTCTTACAAAGAATTCACAAAAACTTGCAACAACCTGTGAGGTTGACTGTATAATTATTATTATTTTCACTTTATAAAAATAAATCTCAAGGAAGCTGGGTGATTTGGCCAAAGTCATCCAGCATATGAGTATAGGAGCTAGGAAATGAACCCAGGTCCTCTGACTCCAATACCAGGTTCTTGCCACTCACACACTGACTATCTCAGCCTGTTTTCCCATCTCTAAGAACAAAGAGACAATAATACTTCTACTAACTCTTTCACAGAGTTGCAAAAAAGTGTCTTGTAAACTTTGAAGTGCTGTAGACATAGGCATTCCACCCAATGTGTCAGAAGCCTTCCTTGAGATTTTCAAAATGTTAGGGTTATCAGTGCTGCACTTTGGCTGTCCATCTAATGGCCCTTGTTCTTACTATACCACCCACTCACTTCTCTGATCCCGCATCTGTCTTGTGGATGAAGCCCAATCTCCTTTCCAGCTTTAGACCCAACTCATTATCCATCTCCAAGATGTAAGTATGGATGGTCCAACCCAATGAGCTGTCCATCTAATTAAGTAGCATAGTCTAGACATACATATTGTTTACCTTTTTGTTTTTTTCTACATTGATAGTTACAATAGTTAGTCTGTGCTCTTTCCAGTAATTACAGATATCATTTAGGAGGCAAGAGGCATCACAGAGTAGTGGAGTTCTGGACTGTGTTCGGATCTACCTCTTACACTGTGGAACCCTAGACAAGTTATTTAACCACTCTTAAACTCAGTCTCTTTATATGTAGAGTGGAGATGACTCTATTACATAACCTTTTGACTTGTGAGGATCAAACAGCATTATTCGATAAATCACTTTGCAAACCTTAAAGTGCTTTGTGAAAGTCAATTTTTACAGGCTGGTACTACTGTTTACTGTTCATCCAGTTAGTGTTTGCTATGTGGATTATTAAGCTAGACTCTTTCGAGCGATTGTACATCTCATTGAAAAGAGTCCAGCCTAATAATCCACATAGGAAATGCTAGCTAGATGAACAGTAATCAATAGTAGCAATCAGGAAAAATCCCTTGATTTGTTCAGTTGCATCCAACTTTTCATGACCCCATTTGGGGTTTTCTTGGCAAAGATACTGGAATGGTTTGCCATTTCCTTCTCCAGCTTATTTTACAGCTGGCTGTCCAGTCAGTAAAAACAGTAGATCTCACCGAGGGGCATAGTGGATAGAGCACTGGTCTTGGAATCAGGAAAACATATCTTCGTGAGTTCAAACCTGGCCTCAGACACTAGCTGTGTGACCCTGGGCAAGTCACTTAATCCTGCTTCTCCCTCTGTCAAATGAGTATGTAATCAACACAATATAACCTACCTCAGTGATGTCAAACTCAAATAGAAATAGATCCCTTCTGGTCACATACTGACTGAGAAAACCACAAATTAACATTGTCTGTGTTGTATTATATTTTTGTTTCTTTTTGTTAAACATTTCCCAATTACATTTGATTCTGCCCCCACTCAGGAGAATTTAACCCCTCTAATCTATAGACAGGAGCAATTGGAAAACCTCATCACCTTTAGGGAATCTCACTTCCAAAGTTTAACAACCACATTTTCTTATTTCTCCCAACTGAAACACAGTAATCATGCCCTCAGAGATCTTCTCTCTGCTTTGGAACAGCAAAGGCATGAGCGGCACAGGAAAGCCAACAAGCACTGAGATGGAGGGGAGGGGAGAGAGACTAAGACTGTTATTAATTATAAGTATTTGATAGCTCGGCCAGTGTGTGTTGAAAAGATTTGGTAAACGTGTGTGGAGGAGGGGAAAGAAGTAAGCAATGAAAGCCAGATGGCTGAAAATGAAGGAAATTCCAAGCAATTTCTCCAGCTTTGTTCTTACATACTTTCAAAACTAAACTTTTATTCCAGTGCAACAAAGAATAGCTGAATGGTGCAGAACAGATAAACAGTGAAGAATGAGGTCCATAGTGCTAGTATAGTGTCTGGTTCTCTCTCTCTTCTCACTTTTATCAAACCTAAGGTTGTTCTTAGAAAAGATAAGAATCAGAAAGTAAGTTTGGGTATCCCTGCCCAGGAAGGCAAAGTTAAAAACCAAAGAGAATTGCAGGCTTAGAATGCACCTAATCTCAGCTTTATAAGACTTCTTTTTTGGTCCTACAAAGTGCCTGTCTTTGCATGATTTAGTCTAAGTTTTTAGGTATCATAGGAACCAATTATTTCCAGTTTCAGTTTTTCTATTTACAAGATTATAGAATCATAGACTTAACGCTGGAAGGGTCTTAGAGGACAGAGAGTCCAACCTCCTCATATTACACATGAGGAAACAAGCCCAGAGAAGTTAAGAGTCTTGCCCGAAGTCACATCTCTACTGTCTGAGGCAGATTTGGAACCCAGATCTTCCGAACTCCAAGTCTTATGCCTTATCCACTGCATCACACTGCCTCTCTGATAGCTTATTATAACAGACATTCATCTCACTAATCTTAACTAATCTAACTTGAAGGTTTCAGGATTTAGAACTAGAAAGAAATTCAATTCAATGTTTATTTTTTTTCAATTATCAAACATTCACCACCCCTTATGACCCCCCCCCCAAAACATGGTAACAAATACGTATAATCAGACAAGACAAATCTCCACACTGGTCATGTCAAAAAATGTGTGTCTCGTTCTGTATATTAGTCACCTGTCGGTCAGAACATTCTTCGTCATTACTCCTCAGGAATCATGGCGGAGTCATTGCTTTGATCAAGCTCTCAAGTCTCTCAAATTTATTCATTTTTGTAATGCTGATGTTATAAATCTCAACAAACGTTGATCAAGAAGGGAATAAACATTTATGTAGCACTGTGCAAAGTGCTTTATAACCATTATCTCATTTGATCCTCATGGTATCCCTGAGAGGTAGGTGTCGCTATTATGCCCATTTTACAGGTGAGGCAAATGAGGCAAACAGAGGTTAAGTGACTCGCTCAGGATCACACAGCTAGTAAATATCTGAGGTCCAATTTGAACTCAGGTCTACTACTTACCTAAGTGCAAAACGATGTCCTGGGGATACAAAGAGGACAATGGAAAAACAGTTCTTGCCCTCAAGACACTTACATTCTGTTGGAGCAGATGTATCCTGGTAAAGTAATTGTGGAGAAAGTATGAGAGAACGCTAATAATTAAGGGAATTAGAAACCTTTGGGTAGTGGCACCTGAGTTGAGCCTAGATAGATGCCAAGGACTCTAAGAAGTAGAATTGAAGTAAGAGTGCAATGCAGGCATGGAAGGTAGCCAGTACAAAGATGTGGAGGTAAGTGATGGCATGATGACGATGATGATGATGACAATGACGACTAGCATTTACATAGTGCTTTCTACGTGCCAGGCACTGTGCTAAGAGTTTTACAAGGATTCTCTCATTTGGTCCTCACCACAACCCTAGGGGGTAGATGCTATTATTATCCCCATTTTACAGCTGAGGAAACTGAGGCAAACAGGTTAAGCGATTTGCTCAGCATCATAAAGCTAGTGAGTATCTGAGGCTAGGTTTGAACTCTGGAGGCTGAGACAGAAGCAAGGATGACTATGAGGTGGTAAACCTCTGAGAGCAGAAGGATGATGGTATGCTCAAAAAGTAATAGGAAAGTTTAAAATCTAGGATGGAATATAACAAACTCTTTAAGATCTTTAAGTTTATCTTAAACTCTTTAAGAGTTTAAGATAATTACAAGATATCCAGTTGGAAATGGGAGACTGGAGCTCAGGAGAAGATGGATGAAGGAGTGGAGAGCTAGGTGGTACTAGCTCTAGAGTCGGAAAGAAGTAAGTTACTCTATAATTTCTCTCCCTCCCCTCCTCCATCCCCCCTTTCTTCCTCATTCCCTTCTCTGTCTTGGAAAGGATCTTAAAAGTTATCCAGTCTAAATCCTCATTTTTGCAGATGAGAAAGCTGAAGTCAAAACCGGGGGAAGTGACTTTTCTAGGGTCACAGAGGGAATAAGAAAAAGAGCTAGGATATGAACCCAGCTCTTTTGTCTTCAAATTGAATGGTTGCTCTACTTACACAATGAAAGAAACAGCCCTTTCTATGGCCTGTCTTGAAGGAGGTTAGAAAATAAAGTTAGTGAACAGTCAAACTTTGATCTTTTGCCCTAATTGCCTCCCCTTTTCGCACCTGTTATAAGCTGAGCCCAACCTAAGTGATATTGTCCTCTTGATGCAGACTTCTTTTTCACATTGTTTGAATTTCCAGGAGAGATACTTTTGGTTTGAAGAGCCAGGGTTTCAATATTGTCTCTGGGTTTCAGCACTAACTCTGATGGGCACCCGGAGGTTTTGCCAGAGTCTTACTGACTCTTTCCTGGTGCTTTCAAGTGCTTAAAACAAAGCCCACCAAAGCTTATTGGCATCCCCAGAAATAATGTGCAGATTCAAAGGCTATGTTAAGGCCCCTTTTCGAGGCCGATGCTGCTCCAGCATGAATCCAGATGAGGCCCCAGGCATACCCCACATAAAATTGATCCACAATAATGTAGTTAATACAGGATAACCAAGCCTCATCATTTTAAATACGTTATTACTAAGCCCCTCCCTGAAGTCAAGGTTCCAGCTGTAATGGCCTTCAGCCCTCCCTGGAGACCAGCCCAGCACAGCTCAACCCAGGCCTAGAGACTAGTCAAGTTGAAGTCTGTTATTCTCTTGTTTTGTTAAATGTCACAGAGAGATAATTAATTAAACACTTGTAAGGACAACTCACTTATTTAAAACTATTTAAACCAAAAGGTATCAAGAGAATTGTTCCAATCTGCTGCTTTTGGAACAGAAATGAAAATGAAAAGGGAAGGAAAAAAGTATCTTGAGGATTTCTTCTTAACTTTTGACTTAACTTTCAATCCTGTAGAATATAAACTGTTTGAGGCCAGGGACTGTATAAATTGTTTTGTTTTGTTGTTTCTGTAGCCCTAACACTTAGTATATTGCCTTGCAAAAGCACAATGTTTGCTATTGAACTTCCGGAGGTTCAAAGTCATTATTCCAGTTGTCCGACTACTCTTCTAGCTCCTGAGGAAGGGAGTATTAGGGATGTTCGTGTTTTGAATAGCCAAGCTGCACTTCTAACCAGCAATTCAGCACTAGGGTTCAGTATATTCCCATTACTTTGTTCTTCTGAGAAAATGGGTTATACCTGACTTCCCCAGATGCTGGGGTTTACGAAAACTTCTGGGGGAAGCTGACTACTTCAGTCAATTGTTCCATACTTATATGCGTGTATATGTATATATTCACATATGTATGTGTATATATGTATATTTTATATATGTATATTCATGTCCAAAATATACATATGTATATATATGTATACATTCATCTATATATATATATATACACACACATAGTTAAAAAAAAAAACAAGCCTCCCAGGCTTTGAGCTACCATACTTTTAGGAAGCTAATTAATAACATAAGGTCGGATGTGCCTATACTTTATCTTTCAAGACCCATTTTTAAACATTTCAATTAGATTATCTCATTTAATGTTATGGTAATATTATTTCTACATGTGATAATGTATTAGGTCCATAAAGCACCCCACCAGTACATTCTAATGTAAGCATGAGCCAAATTCCATTTTTTTCCCTCTGAAGACAGGCCTCTGTTTAGGTATCAACTTTTACACCAGCATAAATTCAACACTAGTGCCCCAAAGCATGTTCAAAACTATACATCCTTTTGTATAAAGGAATTTATTTGGGACCCACACTTGAATGACTTTAAAAATTAAAGAAAGGGATTGAGAACTCTCTTCCCTGACTAAAACTTAAAAGCAAACATTGTAACTTAAATCTACCCAAGAAAGATCTTGTCTCTGAGGTTAAATTCAACTTGATTTGGTCCATGGATGTGTGTGAAAGCTAAGAGAGAAGCTTTCTCTTTGATTTTTTAACATCTATGCAGAATGGCCAGCTTCTCATTCTCATCCTCAAATGACCCCTCATGGTGTTTTGTTTTTGATTCATGGGTCATTTCTAGAAAAAAGGCTCCACTGACTACCTGCCCCACCCACTCCTACTAGATACTGTAGGAAGGAAGTCCATGAAAAAATGAATGGAAAAAATGTTGCTGCTTTTGAGAAAACACCTATTTTTCATTCTCTTAAAATAAATTATTACTTCTCATAGGTTTGTAGATTTAGAGCTGGAAGGGATCATAGAGGTCATCTTGTCCAATCCCCCCATGTTACAGATGAGAAAACTGAGACCTACAGAGATGTAGCAATAGGTCATAAAAGTGGTAAGACTCAGAGATCTTCTCACCCCAAGCCCACTGTTCTTTTCACAGTTCCATGATGCCTCTAAGATAGTATCATATGAAAAATACTCATTCTACCTAAGCCCATTTTTCCAAGATGACCGCTTCAGAACCATTGCCCTAAGCTCTGAGTATCTTCCCATTCTTTTCTCTTTCTTTTTTGTTTTATGTCTTTAAAATAGATTTCTGAAACTTTTCAGTATCACCCATCTTGTAATAAAGAAATGGAGTTAGGTTAGAAAAACCTAACATACTATGTCCAATAGCATATGCTGCATTCCACAAATGTAGTCTTCCATTTTTCCACTGAGAGGAGACAGGTAGATTTCATCATTAGTCCATTATCGTGAAGACTGATCATTGCTTTGAATTGAATTCTAGTGTCTTGTAGTATCATTGTCCTCTGCGTGATTGTGGTCTTGATGTACATTGTTGTCTCGCTTCTGCTTACAATGCTGTGTATCCATTCAGACAAGCCTCAGCAAGGTCTCTGTAAACTTTAAATTATTCTTCTTATTGGTTGTTTCATATGATGCAGTAATATTCCATTACATTCACAGACTAGAATTTATCTACTCACTCCCCAATCTATCAGCACCACACCTACTTTCTTCTCAGTTTCTTACTAGCACAAGTAATGCTGTGATAAATATGTGCTTTCTCTCATTTCCCTTATTCTTTATTCTTTGTCTGTCTTTGAATCCCAATTGATTTTGCATCATATTCACTTAGTGTCACTGTCAAATTGTTTTATTCATACTTCTTGTCTTCATCCAAGTTGTTATGAGGATGCCGAATGGGTGAGAGCCCCAGGTATTAGACGTGTCCCTCTCGGTTGGTATTGACCCACTTATCTTTCAGGATAGTCATTTAGCCAGCTGTGAATCCTTTTCTTTTCTTTCTTTTTTTCTGAAATTCAGATATGGCCTGTCTGGGCATGATTCCCTTATCTAACCAGTCAAGTAACCTTTTCAAAAAAGAAATGAAGTTAGCTGGCATGACTTCATAGACTCACAGAATTTCAGACTTGAAAGAGAGTTCAGAGGTCATCTAACCCAACCCATGCTTGAACAGGAATCTCCTCCACAAATACCCTGACAAATGATTCCAAAAACCTTCTGTAATAGGAAACCTACCTCCCAGTGCAGGCTTTCTACCAAGGATATTTTAGAACTAAGTTCAGTAAGGGTAACATCCCTAAGACCAGAGCTAAACCAAAACAAACTCTGAAGGTTCATTAGGGTAGGCCTCTGCAAGAGTAAGATCATATTTAACTAGGTTTTCCTTTTAGTATATTCAGTCGGGTTTTTTTTCTGCTCTTACAAGTAGACTCACTTTGTCAGGGAAGTCATGTCAACCATACATGTTTTCCAGAGATAATGGACAAAGTGGCAACCATTAAGATTTCCCTGCTCCTAGGGTTTCGGTATCTTTGCTGATGCTGGTACTCCGTATGCTGTCTCCTTTTCAGAGGTAGGATTGTTTCATTCTCTGAACTTGTGTCTCCAGCACCTAACACAGTGCCTAGCACACAGTAGGCACTCAACAAATGCTTGTGGATTTAGTGATTGTATTTGAGCTTCTTTCCATGAGGCACATCAGTGGTATGATAGGACTGTGACTTTCCTGATGGACCCAACTTTCCATCAGCTTCCTTGAATCAGTTTCTTCCCTTCAAACAACCTTATTGCCCACCCTCACCTTCTTTGGTGCAGTCTCATGATCTGGGGAATAAAAAGTCCCACCCTCATATAGTCTGAGCCTCTCAGACTTGATGAGTGCTTGAGACCACTTAAGTCTACCTACCCTGATCATTGACTGACCAGACATGGTTCCAGATTGAGATGAGGATTGGCCAGAGTTTATGCATCTAACCCTGTGTCTAACCTCACTGACCTGTTATTGTGGGATCTATTACACATCAAGAACACCTTATGACAGGTGTTTGATTCTGATTCCAGTGTTAACCTTAGAAAAAAGTAGAATCAAGGAATGTTTGAGCTGGAAAGAACCTTGTATCACTTTGTCAAATCTTCTCTCATCTGTGGAATCTGAGGCTCAGAGAAATAAAATGCCTTGTCCCTGGGTTACATAGATACTATAGATACTTAGTAGCAGAACCATTGAAATAATTCTAGCTTCTAATGATTACCATTTCCTCTTATCAGTACTTAATCTCTTAAAATAACTGAAGATGTCTCAGAGCGGCACAAAATCCAAATTGGAGATTTCACTGTAAAACACTATGTAAATGGAGCAGTGTGGATTACTAGATGATTTTTTTCCTTATAGTTTAAATCTTCTCCTTCCTGGAGACAAGGACTGGACAAAATTATTTTTCCCCTCATCCTCCACCAATATCCCCTAGTTCTGAGATTCAGGGATATTAATACAAGTGGCCGTGATCATTTGCAAAGTAGGTATGAAACTGTCATCACTAAATACCTTCCACTGGGGAAAATGGAGATGACATACAAAGTAATGACTAAGACATTGCAGAGCTACTAAGCTAAAAATTATTTATCAGTATAATTGTCAAGACTTTCAAAGCAAATTATTCCTACCACATATCAAGACATATATATGTATATATATGCATATATATACATATATATGCATATATATATGGAAAGAGAGAGAGAGGGAAGGAGAGGGGGGGAGGGAGAGAGAGAAAGAGAGAGAGAGAGAGAGAGAGAATTATACCTTCCATTAAAGCCAGTGTCACTGAACTCCTGAAGTGGGACAGTAAGTTTTAATATAGGTTTCAAACAGTATACCATAGGATTACAATTATTGCCTTCCTTGGAAGTTTTAAGCAAGAAAGGAAGAGGGAGTGGGGGTACAGATTTGTGATTTGATGAATGAAGGAAACCCCTAGTGTGGACATTTCCCCTACTGATGCAACTCTTCTACAACTTACAGTCTTAGAATTACTTGAGTCACCAAAACATGGTTAAATGACTTACCCATGGTCATACAGTTAGTCTTCCTGAAAAGCAGGGCTTGAGCCCATATCTTCTTAATTTTAAAATTGATATGCTATCATAGAATTATAAAATCATATATTTAGAGTTTGGAAGAGACTTTAAATGTTGAGAGTCCAACGCCCTCATTTACAGATGAAGAAACTGAGACCCAGAGAGATCATGACTTGCCCATGGTCATATAAGCTAGTAAGTGAATGAGACAAGATTTGAATCTAGATAGTTGTTACCCCCCCCAAAAAAAGCACAATTTGAGGGTTTCCTTTCATTGGCCATTATGCTATACAAATATTATTTCTTTTTAGGAATGATTGTCTGTGTGTGTGTGTGTGTGTGTGTGTAGTGGGGGAGATCGAGCACAAAAGTGAGCAAGGAAAAGAGCTGGTTTTTTGCCTCATTGTCTCAAGAAATGGTTCAAGAATAGTTCATCCTACTGAAAATATTAGCCCTGCCATGGTGTCAGTCCAAGGCCAGCCATATCTTGGGTTATCTCCCATGGTTGCTTGCAGAATTTAGACCTGCCACAGAGTGACTCCTGGCTCCCTCCTCTTTGTTCCATTTCATTCATGAATCCATGACCTTTGTTCATTTCTGCCTGTACCCCTCCCTCTCTTCGTGCACATCCAGCATCCTCTCCCCTTACACCCACACATTTTGAAATGACTTCTGTAATTTCCTGGTGTGTGTGGTAGGAAAGGAAGCCTGAGTACATAACTATCCAACTTAGGTTTACTGTAAGTTTTGGATTCATTATTCCATTTCCCTTCCATGTATTTAACACAAATCTCCTATATATAGTCAGATGTAAGTTGTTCCCTCATAAGGATGATGACTTTGAGGACTTATTCTAGTATAACCTTTATAGTGTCATAGACCATTTTGATTGTCAGAATAATATTTTTGTTTTTTAATTCTAAATTTCAACCCAAAGTTAGTGAAAATAAATATATAATTTTCCCATCCAAGTTCAAAGACTTCTTAAAATCTATACATGTAGCCCTTGGGAGTCCCTGAGCCCCAAGTGAAGAACTCCTGTTCTAACATGATTTCCTCAAAACTAAGGAATTAAGTCAGTCATTCTACCTAATAATTACTGCGTTCTCTAATAGCCTATATCTGTAAACTCCTCTTGCCGACTTGGTTTTTATAAATTGTTTAAGATTTTTTTTAATGGCCACCCTTCGATTAGATCAATTTTTTTGATGTTTTCCCCACTGTTTTAATTTGGATGAGAGCGCAGAACTTATTAAGCCTAGAGATCAGGGTCCTTGAATTCCTCATGGTGTTTTAGGCATGTCCCATAGGAAGCTTTAGACTAGGATCCCCCTAAATTGTCACTAACTGACTTGGGTCAGGGAGAACAAGATGTTTTAATCTCTAGGAGTCATATCAGTCTGTTCTGTTTTCTGGACCTGGCTTGGACAGTTCAGACTGGGACAGTTTAAAGAAAAAGAGTATCTCAGGATATCAAAATCCTTCAATGATAACTCCACATTCTCCAGACTCTCTACACCTTCCCCACCCTCACCACCAAGGCTCAAGTAAGAATCTTTAGAAGAGAACTCCTAAGATGACAAAAGAAATGTTCACATAGGGGGTTTGGGATAGCTTGGAGGTAAATTGAATTGAATTAAGGGCCTTCAAATTGGCATCCCACTGACTAGGAAAGTCTGTGGATTATCCTGTCTATACTTTAGCTCTATCTCAGGATGTATCACAGATTTCAAACTAAAATGATACCTTAGAGATCATCTGATCTTATTCCCTCATTTTATAAAGAAACAGTGGCTGATAATAGATTAAGAATTCAAACACAGAACTTCTGGATTCCAGATCTTTAGGTCTCTATTCATATCTATCACTGGTAGCCCTGATAAGCTGAGGTTAGCAACCTTTACCAATCCCTGCTCTTTGTTTTCCATAGTTTTCCCAGGGCTGATTTCTTCAGAGTCGCCTGTCTCCTCAATAGGGAAACTACGTTCCTCAGATTCTTAAGGCGCGATTCTATTTTTGGCTCAAGTTTAAGGGAACAGGGAAGTGAAGGGACAGAGAGAGGAAGTAAAAAGTGCGAATGTGAGTCGGTCATAGAATGGGCGAGTTTATTCCTACACTGAAAGGGAAATTCTGAGCAATCAAGAATTATGAGATGATTATAACCAGTTGCGAAGCTGATACACAATAACTCCTTGGGTTACTAACAGCAGGGCTCCCCATTAGTCATTTTACATTTCACCTTCACTGAGTATAAACTGATCAAAGCCAAGTGGACTTGATTTTTTCCTGATGCTCGCTCTCTCTCTCTCTCTCTCTCTCTCTCTCTTTCTCTCTCTCTCTCTTTCTCTCTCTCTCTTTCTCTCTCTCTCTCTTTCTCTCTCTCTTTCTCTTTCTCTCTCTCTTTCTCTCTCTCTCTTTCTCTCTTTCTCTCTCTCTCTCTTTCTCTCTCTCTCTTTCTCTCTCTCTCTTTCTCTCTCTCTTTCTCTCTCTCTCTTTTTCTTTCTCTCTCTTTCTCTCTTTCTTTCTCTCTTTCTCTTTCTCTCTCTCTTTCTCTCTCTCTTTCTCTTTCTCTCTCTCTCTTTCTCTTTCTCTCTCTCTCTTTCTCTCTCTCTTTCTCTTTCTCTCTCTCTTTCTCTCTCTCTCTTTCTCTTTCTCTTTCTCTTTCTCTCTCTCTTTCTCTCTCTCTCTTTCTCTTTCTCTCCCTCTCTCTTTCTCTCTCTCTCTCTCCCTGTCTCTTTCTCTTTCTCTCTCTCTCTCTTTCTCTCTCTCTTTCTCTCTCTCTCTCTGTCTCTCTCTCTCTGTGTCTCTCTTTTTCTCTCTCTCTTTCTCTTTCTCTCCCTCTCTCTTTCTCTCTCTCTCTCTCTCTCTCTCTCTCTCTCTCTCTCTCTCTCTCTCTCTCTCGACAATTCTTGGCCAATCTGCCATTTCCTCTGCAACTGCTTTAGAAGCTTTCCATGTCCTGGAAGAGAGAAAAACATCAGTTGCCTTTTGATGTCTCACAAAGCCCTATACCAAAGGGACCTAGACACAAACAGAAGATGACCCATAAAAATTTGCCTAGGAGGCCATGCCCTCACAGGTGGACCTTGTGGGAATAAGCAAATCACCTTTACCCTCTAACCCTCTGGAACTCAAAGTCATCCTTACACATCATGGCCTGCAGGAAAGAGATACCCTTTGGTATGTCCGTAGCTCAGCAGCCAATTAAACAAGTGCTCATGGCCAACAGAAAGGGCCCCTGCATCATGCATCCCCAAGGATGTGTGTGCTCTGAATGTACTTTGCCTCAGAGTATGGTTGGGTTTCTGATGATTATTCTCTGGATCCCAGTCCTGGAATTAGGAACAGGGCAGTTGGTTCTCACCCAGGCCCATAAAGGGGGACACTTGTCTGTAAGCTGAAATTGAGTTTAGCACCTAATCCAACACTGTGTAAATGTATTTTTTTAAGAATAATACTGGGTTGAGGTGTGGTTGGGGAAGAACATCGGTCTGAATAGTCTGTTTAAAAAGTTAATTTCCTGTTCTAACAAAGACAGGAGGAAGCAAGTCCCTGGAAAAGTGAGAAGTCTGTATTGGAAGTAACCTGCTGTTCTGCTAAGGTAGAATGAGTGATGTCTAATAAAAGCAGAGCTAAATAAGGAAGTCTGTAAAGTAATTCATGTCAAAAAATATTTAGTAAGCACCAATTGTATGCAAAGCCCCATGCTAGGTTCTGAGTCTACAAAGGAAAATGAGACAATCGCTGTCTTCAAGGAGTTTAACATTCTCCTAGTAGTGTGAATAGGATGTAAAACATGACCTCTATCTTTAGTTAGGTGACTTCTGGCTCCTGGACCCAGATGACTCTGGAGGAGAAAGTGAGGCTGGTGACTTTGCATAGCCCTCTCTCACTTAAATCCAATTCACTTTCAAGTCATGGCATCACCTGCCTGTTGCCATGGCCCTCTTCAAGAACAAAGGACAAATAACAACAATCTTTATTTAGGTACACAAATTATAGGAAACCTTTCAAGCGATATTCTTAATCTGCACAGTATCCCTATGAGCCACATGCAAAGCTAGAGGCGTCCTAAGAAGATACGAGTTTTTGAGAGTTCAATGAATCGAGCATCTTCCCATTTCATGGCAATCACTCATTTATGATGTTTACTTTGGGGCTTTCTCATGACCCAGTGCTACAGAAAGGCTATGCTCCTAAGGCATCACAACAACATACCATATTCAGACATTTTTCACACTGAAAGAATCTAAAAACTTCCATTGAATTTCAAGGTAATGCCTAGAGGAACCAAAAGTTTCATGGCCTCCTCATTTGGCCCTATCTGGGTCTCTATTTCTCTACAATCCCAGTGCAGTGAATGAATACTAATTTATTCCACCCAGCTAACCAGTGTGCTCCCTATATGGAGTGGAGCTTCCCTAAAAACCCAAA
Source organism: Phalanger gymnotis (assembly GCA_028646595.1). Taxonomy (NCBI): domain Eukaryota; kingdom Metazoa; phylum Chordata; class Mammalia; order Diprotodontia; family Phalangeridae; genus Phalanger; species Phalanger gymnotis. The sequence continues at coordinate 296,334,539 of CM053624.1, forward strand.
TATAGATTATAAGATGGCAGGAAAATTCACTAGTATGGTTTCAAATTCAGTGGACCCAGAAGTGGAGATAAAGTAACAGGGGAAAAGAATCATAGAATCTCCAGGTCTAAGGGTAGAAATGTGCTCTTAACAAAAGCCAGTGCTTATGGTCCAATCATAAATCCTCTTTAAAGCCATCATTCAAATTCAGTACAGAGCCAATCATGTAGTAAGAGAAACATTCAGAAAATAAGCAGGGTAGATGTAAAATGCAGACACCTCAACTGGTCCTGAGTCACACTTACCAGTAAGCATTTAGTTCCCAAGAATATTTTTACAGGAAGAAATACTAACTTACCCAAAGAGATGCAAACCTGGGCTTCCTAATCTGAGAGATCCTAGAAACTGTCCTAGAGCTGAACGTCATTGCTATGCCTCTGCTAGTAATCACAGGCGTATTTCCCCATAAGTATCAAAGCTATTATAGGATAATCCCATAATTCTTTGTTTGCAAGGCACAATCCTGGGCCCATATGAACATTTAAGTGCTTACCATGTGCCAAGTACTGTAGTAAGCACTAGGTATACAAATAGACAAACAAGACCACCTCTACTCTTGAGATGACATTCTAATTAGAGAGAAGTCTGGACTCTGCCATTGAAATTGTTATGTGACCATAGACAGACAAGTCATTGAACCCATCCATGTTAAAGGTTGACGATGTCCAGAAAAGAGGAACACCTGTGTCCCTGAGGCTGCTGACATAAGCAGCTGCTCTTGTTTCCCCAGGCCTAGTTAGGATATCAGGAAGTCACCTCAAGGTTCATTTTTGGTCATGGAGTAGTTGGAAACTGACACGAAAGGTGAAGGAAGAAGTGTATCTAGAGACCTGGTACTGTGGTAGGATAATCTTAGAGTAAGAATGACTAAAGGATATTTGTGTTGAATGCTTGGGAGTTAGTGACATGCTTTGTGGCAAGAGAAACTTTCCAAACTTCAATCTTACACGCTGAGTGGTCATTGCCTCAGTCAAACTGAGATCTGGAAAAAAAGGTCAAGGTCTCCCACTGCATCGGGGGCCATCTCCAGTCATCCTGATCTGTATCTGGCCACTGGACTCAGTTAGTTCTGAAGGAGAAAGTGAGGCTGATGACTTTGCACAGCCCTCCCTCATTTAAATGCAAATCACTTGCATTTCCTGACATCACCTCCTTGATGTCATGGTCCTCTTCAAGAACAAAGGACAAACAACAACACCCCATCCTTCTGCCTAGAAACGTGGCCATGTCTTCCCCATCCTTAAGGGGGAAAAAGCCCCATACTTGATGCTACTATCTCTTCTAGCTATCATCCCATATATCTTTTCTCCCTTTCTTGGTTAAAGTGTGAGAGAAAGCTAAGTAAATGACTCCACTTCACCTGTAATCACTCTCTTCTAAAATGTCTGTGCTCTGATTTCTGATGTGATCATTCAAATGAAACTGCTTTCTCTAAGCTTACCAGGGTCTCTTACTTTCCAAATCTAGTAATCTGTTCTCCGTACCCAGCCTTCTTGACACCTCTGCAGCATTTTACCTTCTTGACCCCTGTTTCCTCCTTTCTAGGTTTTAATGACACTGCTCTCTCCTGGTTCTTTTCCTACCTCTCCAACTGCCTTTCATAGTCTCCTTTGCCGGATCTTCATCCAACTTGTGTTCACTATCTATGGATGTCACCCAAGGCTCTGTCTTGGACTCTCTTCACTTTTCTCCCTATATTGTCTCAATTAGCAATCTCATCATCTCCCATGGATTTAATTATCAGCTCAATACAGATGTTTCCAACATTGACTCATCTGGCCTTAGTCTGTCTCCTGTGCTCCAAACCCATATCACCAACTGACTTTTGGACAGTTTGGACAAATTGGATGTGCCATAGGCACTTCAAACTCAACGTGCCCAAAAACAGAGCTCATTTTCTTTTCCCCAAACCCTCCACTCTTCTGAACTACCCTTTCACTCTTAAAATCACTGTCCTCCTTCCAGTTACTTAGAGTCACAACTGCCTGTGGTGTCATTATTAATGCCTCATTCTCCTTCACCTCACAAATACAATCTGTTGCCAAATCTCGTCACTTGTACCTTTAACACATCTCTTGTGTGTTTCTTGGAGGCTTTTGTTGTAGGCTCTTTGACTTTGTTGACTTCTTCTGGCTGTATGTTTTGGTCTTCTTTGTCACCAAAGAAAGATTCCAAAGTCTGAGACTGAATCTAGGTGAGTTTTCACTGTCTGGCCATGTTCCCAGCCAACTTACTTGACCCTTGAGTTTTTCAGTGGGGTATGACTATGCGCTATTGATTTCAGAGCTATTATAGCCAGCTTTGCCAGCCCAGTACTCCTCCTTCCCCAAGAATCCCCAACCTGGACTGGACTTCGATCATCAGCAGGCTCTTCACTCCTGCTTTGATCAGCCACTTAATTCCTCCCACCAGGGGGGCCTGGGGCCAGAAGCAACTGCAGCTGTAGTTCTGTAGCTGCCCCACCTCTACTGCCCCCAGGTGCGGTGGCCAAACCACAAACTCCCTGTCCCCAGCAGCTTTTCCCACTAACCTACTCTGTTGTCTTTGGTGTTTGTGGGTTGAGAAGTCTGGTAACTGCTGTAGCTCACTGATTCAGGGTGCTAGGGCCCACTCCACCCAGCTCCTCGGTCCGCGCTGCCCACGCTGAGCTCTGCTCCATTCCCCTCCACTCCCAGCTCCATGCGGGATAGACCTTACCCAGAGACCATCCAGGCTATCTTGGGCTACAACCCTGCTTCCCTCCACTGTTGTGTGGGTTCTGCAGTTCTAGAATTGGTTCAGAGCCGTTTTTTATAGGTTTTTGGAGGGACTTGGCAGGGAGCTCATGCTAGTCCCTGCTTTCCAGCTGCCATCTTGGCTCTGCCCCACCCCCATCTCTTGTATGTTTCATGCATCTACCACCCTAGTTCAGGTCTTAATCACCTCTCAGGTGGACTGTTACAATAGCCTCTAATTGGTCTCTCTGCCTCAAATCTTCCTTCTCTGTATTCTATCCTTTACACAGCTGCAAAAGTGATTTTTCTGAAAGTCTGAGTTTGACCATGTCATCCTCACATTTCAGAGGCTCCCTAGTTACTCCAGAATAAAATATAAAGTTAGTTGTTTAGCATTTAGAATTCTTCACAACCTGGCCCTCCCTTCCCTTCCTCCCTTTTCAGTCCTCTTATACTCCCCTCCCCTCCTGCTATACCGGCCTCCTCCTCCTCCTCCTCCCATGGGACACTCCATCTCATGATTCTGTGCATTTTCATTGACTGTTGCTCCTCTCTGGAATGCTTTCCCTCCTTACCTCCTTCAAGACTCAGCTCAAATCCCACCTTCTGCCGCAGATCTTTCCCAATCCCTCTAGCTACTAGTGCCTTCGGTTGATCAACAGAGTCAACTGGGCACTAAAGAATTTTTGTATGGCCTCATCACAATGTGTAGACAAGTCCTTCAGCAATTTTGAAAGATCCATAGGACTTTCAGCCATTGAATGAAAGGCAAATGATGACATACAAGAAATATCATGTCACTGGATGAGATCATAAGATCATTGGTTTATAGCTGAAAGGACCATGGAGGCCATTGAGTCCAGCACCTTTTATTTTATTTTACAAATGAGGAAACTGAGGTTTTAAGATGTTGGTTACACAGCTAGTATGCATCTGAAGGAACAGACGACTTGAGGTCTTCCTGACTCAAAGTCCCATGTATAAAGAGAGCCATTAATCTAGCCATTCAGGAATGCCTTGAGGCAACAGGCCCTTATTCTAATAGCAGAGGGCAGCAAGGGGTGGGGGCAGTGTGCCTAGATGAAATATACTCCCTTCCACCCTCCCTGAGCCAACTGTTGATCGCGTCATTAGAGGAGCACATCAATACCACCACAACATCCTCATTCAGAGACATCAGAGACATTGAGGACAAACAGAAAAAGACAGACAGACATATACAGAAAGAAAATGACTGAAGGGAAGAAGAAGCTTCAGAGAATGTGACCCCTAGTGGTATAGAAATGGACTTGGACAGCCTGGGGAAAATGGACAGTGGAAATGGAAATGGAATTCTGGACTCCAGAATGGTACCAATCCTTGGAGCCCAGCAGAGAGCTACATTTAAAAGGATCTTCATGATGCTTAGTACCAGGATTCCTGGGGTACCTCTTTTCCATTTGTGCTCCCTACACACTTTTCCAAAGGACCTCACATGTACAAGGAGAATGCTTCATACCAACTATTTTTATTATACCATCTTGGTAAATTCTCTTTACTAATTTAAACTACTGGTTAATTATTGGGGGAAGCATATTGGTTGGGGCTTGACAGAAACAATATTGGAAACAGTACTATTTACCCCTAGACCTCTGAAAAGTAGGAATCAACTGACTCTCTGGGAACCTCAACTTATGAGTGCAGATTGGTAAGTCTAGAAGAGGTGCTGTCCATCTACTCTCTAAATATCTTGTATAAACATTTATATACTGTCTCCTCCATTAGAATATGAGCTCCTTGAGAACAGAGACTATTTTTGCCCTTCTTTGCATACCTGGGGCCTGGAACATAGTAGTCTCTTAATAAATGACTATTGACTTATTGACTTACCGACTAGTTAATGACAAATCAGTTCAATATATGAAGAGTCAGTGAATGGAATGGAGGAGACAGAATGAGTCTAGGACAAATGTAGACCTGGTCAGCCCCTTTTCTACACTGAGGCCAGGTTTGAGAGGGTGTATGTGCAAGGATAAAATGGTGGTCTGGGTCCTACTGCCTTACACGTTCATTTTTCCCCCAACAAATACAAACAATAAATAGACCAGAACAAAAGAATGGTGATGTGAAGCTGTGCATTAGTCTTGAAGTCCCTTACCATGGTGGGTCATTTTCTTAGCTCTTCCTGGACTGTGTTGGAAAAGGTGCCAGGGGTGGGGCATAGGATGAGCTTAGGTCAGTGGTCTATTTGTGGTACAACTGCTTGCCAGTCTGGGCCTCAGTTTCCTCATTTGTAAAATGGGATAACAAGACTTGTGTTATCTACCTCACAGGCTTGTAAGAAAACCATTTTGTCGACTGCAAAGCGTTACACAAATACCACCTAGTAGTGGTATCATCTGATTGCTTCTTTCTCATACTATCTGGTTGGTCCTCATGAATAATTTACTTACATCTATTTTGGCATAATTTTCTCTATAAATTTTTTTTTCATTAAAAAAGAAGTAAACATAACAAAAGAAACATTTTGTAACCCTACTGAGAGTCAGCAGGACTAGAGAACTCAGCTATAGGATCAGAGCCCTCCACTCAGGCTATGTTCTAGTTATGGATTAGAGGAGTCTTTTAAACTGTGCTTCCAAGGATATCAGGGCTCTGTAAGTCATCTCTGGGACTTAGCCAAAAGGAAGGGTAGTCATGGCAGGGGCATTTATTTGGGTCTACTTCATCACTTTATAGCCCCATCCAACGCCATTGTTGTTATTAGAATTCCAGCTAGTGAAAAAGAGTCTTCTGCTAGAGAAGGTACTGCAGTCTCCAAAGCCTGGATATCACCAAGGCTTACACCACCTTTAGGGGAATTTGTGTGCTAGGCTATCGGGAAGGAGGAGAGGCCTTGTGAATCAGTTAGATGCCTGTAGTAGGTTCTCTTAATAGAGACTAACAGCAAAAGGCAGGGGTTGGCAGCCTGGGGAAAAAAGGCATAGAGATCTTCAAAGCAGCATCAGGCCATGAGTGCCAAATGATCTGTCCTCATTCCACCTGGCACAGAGTTTGGGGTCAGCAACCCTAGGATTAGGCAGTACTTAAAAGTTCTCTGGACTCCCTCAAGCTAGTGTCATATAAATAAATGATATTGAATTATAGTTCCAACTTTATGTCTCCTCTTAAGCTCTTGCCACAAGCTTTCAGGACCGTTGCTTTCTGTCAGTCCCAAGAATCATTGTTCTGTTGTATAAATGGCCTCAGAAAGTTTACTCAAAGGGAGAGAGCAATATGATAAAGAAATCTTAGTTTGGAAACTGTCATCTGAGTTTTGAAGTTGGGGAAGAAAAAACAAAGTCAGGAAAGTCATACCGTGCCCTAAGCCCTCCATGCCAAACAAAGGGCTTTCTCTTGTGGAACGTGAAGGGGTGTGTGTGTGTGTGTGTAAGGAGTCTGGAGGGCCCTTGTGAATAGGTCCAGTAAACCATCTGGGAAATTGAGTTCTATAGCTCTTAATGATATGGAATGCAAGGCTGTACATTGCTGGTGTATTAGCTATATTGTGAGGGGAAATCTTTCGAAGATTTGTAACTCTCTTTGAGTAGGAACCTTATCTCATTGCCACACTGTCCCTGCCTTCAACCCTTCTCCAAATTGAACAAACAAGCAAAACCAGAAAGCAGGCTCTTGTGCTCCTCCCTGATCCCCAGAGTACTTAAAATCTTAAACCTCTGCTTCTTCAGGCTATGGAAAATCACAGAAGGAAATAGTTACAAGGAAGGGGATTTATCTATGTACAATCCACTCTAGCCAGACAGATACCATTTATCAGAGCTCTTTTTGTAAGTAAAATGATGCCAGGATCCTAAGGGAGAGAGGTTAGGGTGGTGGGGAAAAGGTGGAGAAGATGCTTAAGGGTTGAGAGGCTCCCTAACAAGGATTCTGCTGGAGGATTGGACATCAGAGAGTGCTGGCGTCTTCATCCCTTGTCTGCTTCCCATGAGACCAGGAGAAGGGAGATGTGAGCAACCAGCCATCCTCCGAGTCTTTCCTCTTCCTTTTGTGGTACCTACTGGGTGGTTTTACGGAACAGTTATAAGCATTTAGACACATCTAGAGAACTCACAGTACAGCCTTTTCTTTCATGTAATGAAGGTTGACTATATAACTGCCACACAGTGGAGTGAAGCAAAACCATATATGATCTGGAGAGCCCCCTCCACTGATTTGGGAAAAGAAAAGTGTTGTTCTCCCCTGCTTCCCCCAACTCACACGTCTTAATTCCTCTGGGAGGGAAAAGTTTGCAAATCAAGGTAGGGAGACCCTCTTAGAGGAAGAGTCCTTCTGGTGGCCCTCGGCCCTGCTGCAGCTGTATGTTTATGTACATGTAGTATTTGTAGAGATGCCTTGTAAGTCCCCTGGTGTGATTAATTTTTAAAGAAATGTAATTTGTTGAGGGTTGGCACTGAGGGTTATAATGTTATCGTTTCACATTCTTTTTTCATCCTTCAAATTTCCTTGCTTTTGTCTTGCTGTACGCTTATACCTCTAAATCTGAGCTTATCCAAACATTTATGGAAGCCCTGGAGTTTGAATAATTTGCTACTAGACTGAAAGTATCACGTTTTGGAAGCTCTGGAAACTTCAGTCCACCAGTAGACCCACGTCTAAAGTGGTTTTCTTTTTCAGCTAATTAATGTGCCCATTTATTCATGAAGGACTCTCAGGCTACAAGTTCAGTTGAAAAGGTTTAATATATCTTTGTTCCTTTCCCAGCAACCTCAAAATGACTGCATACTCCCTTGTGCCCTTAGAAGCCCCTGGGCATTCAGCTTACATCTCCCCTTCATGTTGGGAAGCAAAACTCTCTGTTGGAAACATAGGAAAAAACTTCTTCCTCCACCCTTTCCTCCCTATATCCATCCCTTTCATTTATATTGGCCCTAGGGGAGAATCAGCTTCCTCCTGGCCATGGCCACAAACAGAACACCTCCTTCTGACACCACACAGAAGGTCACATCACACAGTGCTAGTTTCTTCAATTGGCAGGAAGGACTCTCTCTATACAATGCCGCCTGCCTGCAAATCCCAGCCAGAGCCACTCATCCTCAGGGAATGGAGGGCCAGGAAAATATACAAATGTGGAAGGGGCTACAAAGCTCCTGGGGTTCTGGTATGCAGGGGAGGAAACCATTTTTCCCCCCTACTCCACTCTCAAAGCCTCTCTGACAAATTAAGTAGAGTAGGGCTCAGTCACTCCTGAGAACTTCAGGGTCAAAGTCAAAAGTGTCAGACTCAACTCACGGGCATCACACAGGGAGAGACATTTCATCACCTAGTTTGCTGCCTAGATCCAGATGCAAATTCTTCATTAAAAGGTATTCTGGCCTCACCCTTCTCTTTCTGGTTCATCAAAAGATGTCCGTTTGTTTTTGCCAAACAGAATTCAAAGGCCAAGAGTGTGGTCTGGTAAGTTGAGCTGAATTGAGAGAACCCTCCTTAAGGGTTAAGATTGTTTACAGACTAGTATAGGTGGTAGCATCCAGCCAGACTCAAGTGGGAGACATTTAAGCCCCAACCAGTAGTCAAGAGCAGTCATACTGAATCTCAGCAAATATGAAGATGAATGAAATTGTAGATGAGTAGAGACATACAGGATGGAGGAAGAAGACAAGCATTTATCAAGCACCTACTATGTGCCAGGCACCATTCGAAGTGCTTTACAAATATGGTATCAATTTTTTCCCTCACAACAACCCTGTGAGGTTGGTGTTACTATTATCCCCATTTTAAAGTTGAGTGAACTGAAGCAGAAGTGACTTACACAGCTAGTAGGTATCTAAAGCAGGGTTTTTAGAGGTTCCTAACTCCAAATTCAGTAGTCTGTCCATGGCTCTGGGATGCCCTTCTTCCTGCTATCATGAATTGGTTCCTAAAAAGACAAGTTAGGCAAAATAACTTTACAGGGGTGGTTAGTTCCAAAGGAACAATGTCATACATGAGCAACAATACTGAGAGTTATAATGGAGTTTCTCCATGTTAGCTCGGGGTTTCGTTATGATAAATTAACAACTTCCTTATGAAATGATGTTGGTCAGGCCTTGTTCTGTAGGGTATACCCATAATCACCCATGCCCCAGATGCACAAATTTCATTTGACATCCCAGAAATTAATTTGGCATGACTAATCATGTTAGAGGGTGATGAGCCAGAAGTAGGAAATGTTCGCTCTTTGCAAAACTGTGTATATCCATTGGCACACTGATTTTTTGCATGAACAGGAGAAAGAATAGAAATGCTGCTAAAGAAAAGTATTCCTAGCCCCAAGAGAATAAAAAGTTTGAGGTCAAGTCTGGGAGGCAGAGAAGGAGGAGGAAGAGAATGAGAAAAAGGCTTCATTCACAGAACTCGTGTGTGTGTGTGTGTGTGTGTGTGTGTGTGTGTGTGTGTGTGTGTGTGTGTGTGTTTCTATTAGTTCTTGGTAATCTAGCATCAATGAATGAGGTTTGTGAATTAGGAATTCACATGAAATTAATAGAGGGTAGATTAGGGTCAAGTCATACCCTGGACAGTATCTAGGGAGCCATGTGGTTTCGTTGATAGTGAACGATGACTAGGAAATCAGAACATATATTCTTAGCTCAATTGCCTGGACCCTTAGGACTTTACTGTTCTGGTTTCCATGGCTTGGGAGTGGAGATGAATCCCTTGTGAAAACCAGGAGACAGCAGTAAATTATCCTGGGGCCGAGGGAATGCCATAGTACACAAATCCAAAGAATTCTCTTATTGTAAGCCTAGAAAGCAGCAGGATGTAGGGGAAGGGGCAACAGATTTGGGGGTCAGAGAATCTAGCTCCAGATCCCAGCTCTGCCTTCGTGCTCTTTAGGCAAATCATTTATATTTTCTGGCCTCAGTACCATCCTCTGTAAAATGAGCACATTGGACTAGAGGGCCTCTAGAGTTCCTTTCGGCTCCAAATCTCTGATCTTGTGGTGCTTTTGATAATTGTAAGAAGCAAGGGATAGGCAAACATTCCCCTACTCGGGAACCTCTAAAGATCAATTTTAATCTAATTTAATAAAAAAAAAGATACTAGGTCATATTCTTCAATATAAGAAAGCTATACCTTACATGTAAGTTAGGAATGTAATCCTTAAACTTTGTTAGTTCACTAAATTATAGAACAATGAGTTAGTAAACAGTGTATAGATGATAAACATTTGGGGTTTTTTAAGAAAGAAATGCACATCATAATGAAAAACAAGGGATGGTTTTTAATAACTTAATTTGAATCCTAACACAAGGATTTAATAACATATAGATGTTAGCCTGATAATGTCCTTTTAAATCATCCTGTGATAATGAAACATCAAAGAGAAACAAATATATTCTACCCCCAGGAACTTTGAACCAAACGTTAAAAATAATTTCTTGGTCATTTTTATGTGGTTAAACATGAAAACAACGTGAGAGACCTCAATTTTATTTCTCACATAAACATTTTTCGGTGTGGAGAGAGCTTTGGCTGGGACCATCTCACGTCTAACACCTGACACCTGTGTGAACAGAAACATTCTTCAGTTGTGAAGGGAAGGCATGCAGCTGTGTCCATGTCCACGCAATGACTGAATTAATCACACATTGCATCAATAGCTGGCTTCCTCTCCTGTCTCTTCACATATCTAACACCGGAGACAGGGGGATCTCCACTGGGAAAATGACTCTGTCCTTTGCTTTCCGTTGCCTGGGATCCAATTGGATTTATGACAGTATCACCCGAGGGATTCGCTAGCTAGAGTTACTATGGTACTCTGTCCTCAGTCAGGCAGAAGATTTCTTCCTGTCTTCACTCAGTCCGGCACTGACCCCCATAATGACATAAAAGGATTTAAAAGGCCATTCTGCAAACTTTTCTTGAGCACCATAGGGCAGGTACTGGGCTAGGTGCTGAGGATACAGACAGAAACAAGACAGTCTTGCCTTAAGGAGCTAATATTCTTTTGGGGAAAACCACATGGACACAGATCAGTGTATATAAAATACATTCAGAGTAGTCACAAAAGTAATTTGGGACAATCATTATGAAGTACCTACTATGTGCCAGGCACATGCACTTAAGAAATACCACTTTTACAACTTTTTGAAGATGAGACCAGAGGAGTCTGAATGACACTTGCAATAACCTGCCGTCCATTCCTCCCCTCCCTTCTGATAGAGATTTTTTCAGAAATCAAAATATCAGAGCCTTGAAGTTTAATGAGCTTAAGCCTTTCTGCCTAGAAGGTAGGGGAACAGAAACTCAGGCTTCACCAGAAGCATCCACAGGCACAGAAAAATTAATGGAGACCAGAAAAGAAAGAGGCATTGGGGCTGTTCCTAAGTTTTAAGCCTTCTGCCTAATTTTTTTTCTCTCAGTCTCAAGCATGTAGGCAGATGTAAATTCGCACAGAATCCCAAGCCCTGCTGTATGCAGTGAAGGTCAGAATGTCTGTGGTGATGGAGAGAAGGAGATCATGAAGGAGAGACTGGAATTGGGGATTTAAGTCCTGACATGAGTGATGCCACTTCCCCTCCAAAGTTCAGGTCTTCCAAATGAAAAGAAAGACTGTTGAAAATAAATTCCTAGGCAGTTAGGTCTCTTTTCACAGTAGAGACCAGCAGATTTGAGATTACTTAAGAGAATTCCGAAGGAAAAAGAGAGTTTATATACTGCATCGAGTTCTGTAACTTCAGCAAGGAATGTTACAACTTCTTGTCCTTAGGGAGACGGATGGAAGGGGAAGGGTGGAGGTGGAGGCAGGCTGAGGGCACCCACTCCATGAAAATATGAAGTAGATAATTAAGGCCTAGGGGCGCAGAGGACAAAGAGTCACATCACTGTGTGGAAGGGTAGAATGGCCTCAATAAAACTTGAATGGGGCCTTTCTGGAAGGGTAGGGAGCCTTCGTGCAGACAGAAAGTCAGGGAACCACATTCCGTGTGGAGAGGATGCTGGGAACAAAGGCACAGAAGCAGAAATGAGCAAGATATATTGTGGGAACAAATAGTCAAGCACTTCGAATTGAGCATAGGGCTTTTTATAAGAGAATAGTGGGGAATAGTTTAGGGGAAAAAAAGTTAAGGCAAGACTGGGCAGGGCATTTCATCCTATTGAAGGCTGAATATCCTAAGTCTCTCATCAACTAAGAGGAAGGAGGCTGAGACCTGAGGACAGCAACAATAATAACACATGCGTCTATTGCGTTTTAAAGTTAACAAAACACTTTACTCAGGAAAGCCATATGAGATAGGTTAGTGTATCATTGCCCACATTTTATAGAAGGTGAAACTGAGGCCCAGTGCCATCAAGGAGTTACTACTCACAAGTAGTAAGCAGCAGAGCCGGGATCCATATTCCAGTCTCCTGACTCAAAATCCGGAGCTCTTTCCACTACCGTAATCACTTCCTAAAGGACCTGTTCAAAAGCAGTCATAGGAAAAGCTTGTTTATTCTTGGTAGGTTTGTTTCCCCATCCTCCACAATGGAATGATTCTGTGGTCTCAGATAGAATTATGAGGTCCCAAGTATAGAAGCAAAGATTGTCTGGGCCATAACCCTGCCTCTGAGCAGAATTATAGCCAGAACATCTCAGTCATAAAAGAATCCAGCCTATATGGTAACCCATTGTCACCCAGAGAGCCAGGCTCTGAGGGAATGAGACAAAGGACTGGTAAGTTTGCACTAGGTCAGGATGGAAAGTAAGAGGTTGGTACCATGGCACAGTAGGGGCCCTAGTCAACCAGAAGTGAGCAGTAATCATGATGGCGATGATAGCTAGCATTTACATAGTGCTTTACAAATATTTCATTTAATCATCACAACAACTCTGGAAAGTAAGTGCTATTATTATGTCTGTTTTACAGATGAGGAAACTGAGGCATACAGTGGTTAAGTGACTTGCTTAGTCATTTTCCCCTTGATACCCACCTCATCCAACAATCTTTTTCTGTCCATAGCAGATATTCCTGTCCTCTGAAATCCTAGCACACTTAGTCTCTTACCGTGTAGTTTACCTATTAATTACTTGTCTTCTCTTTCTGCATTTCTGCATCTTCAGACAAGATGGTACTTAGGCTTCCTTTGAGCTCTAAAAATTCCACTTCTGTGATAATATTTTTGTTATTTTATGGGTTCTGTCTTCTCAGAGATTGTAAGCTCCTGGAGGGCAGAAACCATGTCTTATACTCCATTTACATCTCCCACAGTGCCTCATTCATCACTGATCACGTTACAGTTGCAATAAATGATTGATTGGGGCAGCTAGATGGCACAGTGAGTAGGGACCTGCCTTGGAGTCAGGAGGACCTGAGTTCAAATGTGACTTCAGACACTTGATACACTTAGTAGCTGTGTGACCTTGGGCAAGTCACTTAACCCCAATTGCCCTGCCTTCCCCCTCCCAATAAATAAACAAACAAACAAATGGTTGATTGACTTAGGGGAATCACCAGTTATCTACTTCAGTTAATTCAGCAATATCCTCTTTCAGATCCTGGCCCAGAACTTACTCACTTGAGAAATCTTTCCTTTACAAATGCCACCTCACTCTGCTCTTTTATCCCCTATCCCCCACAGCATCCATGTATTCTATTTGCCCTATTTAAAGTTGACATGTTTGCATAGTTGATGTATTACTTAATTAGTGTTCTTGGACAAGCACCCATCTTCTATTTCCTTTTTATGTTCTATCACCTAATCTGGGTAGCCTCAGAATGTTGCCGGACTTTTTACCTGCCTTCCAAACCTAGAGGAATCTGCAATGAAGACAAATGACCTACGATAGTTTTCAAAACTATCAGGCTACTAGGAATAATAGTAAGAGAAGGCTGTACACAAGCCAATATTTCATGCTGACTTGACTCAGGAAAGGAAAACCTAAATGGGAACCAAAAAATGTACATTCATGGTGGTGTTTTTTTTCTTCCAAACAAAAACAGCATTTACAATTTTTTTTAGATAAAGAAACAGGCTTTTTTTTCTTACCCAGGAGCCAAGTGCAAGGGAACTTCTTGGGACATTAGAGCTGCTAAGCTGTGACCTGCCACTAGAAATAATGGTCATTTATATCAATAACAGCTGATGAGTTTTTGGAGGCCATGGCCACTTTGAAAGAAAAGAAACTTTGGCAGCTCACATAATGAGCCCTACTTTCAAAGGGATCCCTCTCAGAAGGCTAAAATGCCTCCTTTTGTACACCTAACTCAGATATATCCCACTGAGGTGTGTCAGCCCATGCTAACTCAATCAATGTCTTTATAGGAAACCAAGGGACTCATCCCCAGAGAGACCACATTCTGACTTTGCTTAACTGGCTGCCAAGTTAAGACTCAGCTGCTTTACAAAAACGACAAAAGCAAGAGAATTAATCAGACTCAGTGGTCAGGTTGTGTTGGTAGGAGTTAGCAATTGGGAAGCTTATTTTAGGCTCCTAGGATTTAGGGCTGGAAAGGGCCTTAGAGGTCAGCTGCCTCATCTTACTCATAAGGAAACTGGACCTCGGATAGGGAGAAAGAATTGCCAGAGGTCACATGCAGAGAAATGGCAAAGACAGAATCCAAACTCAGGTAATCTGCGTGCTGCTCCAGATTGCTTTTTCCACCAGGGCACTGGCAGTATCAGTGGCCGGCAATGTATGTGAGTGTCTCACGTGAAGCTGGATGTCAGCCAAACAGAGGTACAGAAGAAAAGAGGTAAAGATGAGTAAGGCCAGATAGTAAATGTTGGTAGAGCAGGAAGTAGCCGTGGTGGTATGATTTGGGAAACTCCTAGAAACACTCCCCCTGCCCCACTTCCAAATTCTCCTCTATTTGTTTGCATTCCTTTGAAAGGGGAGAAAGTTTGAATTCTACTATTAGGGAAGAGGCTAAAAACTCACAATAAAGAGGAAACAATATAAAATCATTTCCTTAAAGCAAATTTTTAAATTAAAGAGAATCACAGACCTCCCAAAAAGGATGGGGTAGGTGGTAGGGTGAAAGTTTTCTAAAAGGGTAGAAAAGAGTACATGCATACAATGAAGGGTAGAAGCACCCATGTTTCTTATATACAGATGTGCCTGAGGTTGTCAGAGGATCCCATGAATTTAACGGATTGGAGAAAGAAAGAACTTTGCTGGAAGTCTTGAAGGAAAGTAGAAGAGGGCTCAAAAGCCATATATCCATAGGCTGCCTAGAAACATGGATCCTCCATAATCAACATGAATATCTTACTCCATCCCTCCCTATTAAAAGGTTGTTGACAGTATTCTGCTAGCAGCACCCTGGAGTTAACGATGGTTCATTCAGATACCTACAAGCTGTAGCCTGGATCCATTAGCACTGCAAGAAGTAGGTGATTCTCTGTTGAACCTGCTTTGGCCAGAGTTGACTTATTATTTGTCCCAGAGTCATAGAAGTGTCTTATATGCAGACAGAACTAGCCCTTGCTGGCTTCCTTTCTGGAGAACACCATGTAATCTTCTCATTGAGGAAGTGGCTCAGGGTACTGACTACACTTCTCAGAGCTCTGTCAGAATGGCTCTACCTTCTCCAGAATGGCTGGAACTTCAAGGTTCTTTCGGCTGAATTTCTGTACTCCAGGCTTGGTGTTCAGCAAGGGTTCTTAAGCTAAGGTTTGTTAACTTATTTGTTTTCTAATATTTTAATAGCCATATTCCAATATAATTGGTTTCCTTTGTAATCCTATGGATTTTATTTTGTACATTTAAAGACATTGTTCTCAGATGGGAATCCATAGGCTTCATCAGACATGATACAAAAAGGTTGAGAATCCATAGTGTACAGAGATGCTGACTCAATCTTGTAAGTTTTTAAGCACTTAGGAGCTTCTGAATGATACAGCCATGTAGTGAGGCATCAGTACTGGATCTGGGCTTTGCTTTTTGTTTTTTTTTCTAAATTGGGAGTGCAAATCACAACAATCCTAGAGACCAAAAGAAATCAGGCAATGGAGACAGATATATAGCACCAATAGCCCCCCTCATAGTCGGGAAGACCAAGGTGGATGTCTTGACTCTGACACATACTAACTATGCCCCGAGCAAATCACAGAAATTCTCAGTGATCTTGTTACAGAGAATTTCCTTACCAGGTGTCCCTTACTAAAATGAAATCACAAGCCAAGAGGAAAGGAGAAGTGGTATCCACTCAGCATCTCCTTTTCATTTCTTTTTCATTGTAATATGGATTTGTGCATATTAATGGAGAAACTTTCAGTGTATATTCTCAGGTAAGTGCTTGTGTTTTCTGTAGCCCAGTTATGCCAGAAGCAATAGGTAGGGAGTGACTAGGGAAGGATGCCAGCAACTTTGGTAAATAAGGACAAGGAAATGTTTATGGGCTGATGAAGGACCTCTGCAAGCTGGAGATTGCATAAAACTCTTCTCAAAGCTGGCCATGGACCGCACAATGAGAAGCCACAGCATCTGTGGGGTCATCACTATTCCTGCTCTCATATCTGCAGTGATCTTCTGGGCCTAGTCATGTTGGCCAGTTATTCAGAGCTGTATAGTGAGTAAGCAAGGCTCTGAAGGGGTAAACTGATGGACAGCTAGGTGGTTCAGTAGATAGAGTGCTGGGCTTGGAGTCAAGAAGAGCCTTGTTTCTGAGTTCAAGTCTGGCCTCAAACACTAGCTGTGGGACCCTGGGAAAGTTACTTAACCCTGTTTGCCTTAGTCTCCTTATCTGTAAAGTGAGTTGGAGAAGGAAATGGCAAACCATTCCAATATCTCTGCCAAGAAAGCCCTAAATAGGGTCACAAAGAGTCGGACATAACTGAAAAATGACTGCAAACCTGAGCATTAAATAAATCGAGACAAAGCTGAGCTTCACCTTTACTGTTCCCATTTCTGAAGTCAGATCAAGAGGGGAAAACAGAATGGTTTTTGTTGTGTTTTTGTTTCTAGTCCCCCATTTCACCTTAGCTGGCTTCCTCAAGCCACAGCTACTTGAAAAAAACGCATTTAGGCTCTCAGCTTGACTGGTCTTTCCAGATAACAAGATTCACCTCCTCTTCATTTATTTCCCCCCTCAGAGAACTAATGTATTTAGCAGGCTTCATTTCAGTTACATTATCCAGCACCAGGTAGTGATGATATTTATACATAAGACAGCTACAGTTCTAGGCCGCAAAAAATTTTTTTTGAAGAGATTTAGAGCCGACTTTTTACTTTGAAGCCAAAGATAAAACAAGTACAGATTTTTCTATCTTGCTGAGAACAGGGGCTGGAGAGGTTAGCAGGAAGAACTGTCCTGACCTGGTACTCAGCACTAAGTGCCCATCCCAGCCCTGAAATTGAATCCATTCATAGTCCTAGAAGGGACCTTTTAGTGGTATGTTCCTTAGCAAAATGGGAATGGTGGTGATAATTATTCAGAGTTTTGAAGGCAAAGAGTGAATGTTTGCTATTATCATCTGTTTTAATTCAAATATTGGGAAAGGGTAGGATGGTAGGATCAGGGAAATAAGGTAGGATGATAGGGAACCAGGCCTAGAAAGGAGACCCTCAGTTTAATTCTTGCTCAATTTGCACAAGTTCGTATTTGGGAGTTTTTAATTCTTTAACAGACACTCAGCCCTGTGATGACAGTTTTGGGGAACCTCTCCACAGAAAATTCAGGCTTCCTCTTCCTCTCTGATCTCTCCTTAGGTGGGAGATTGGCAAGTGGAGTCCGTGCAGTTTAACCTGTGGAGTCGGCCTACAGACCCGGGACGTCTTCTGCTCCCACCTACTTTCCAGAGAGATGAACGAGACCGTGGTGCTGGCAGATGAGCTGTGCCACAAGCCCAAGCCCACTGTACTACAAGCCTGCAACCGTTTCAACTGCCCTCCAGCCTGGTACCCTGCCGAGTGGCAACAGGTGAGAGCCACTGTTTGTATTTGCTATGGATGGGAACCGCGCTTGCCGTGACCGCTTTCCTGCCTTGGTTTGAATGAGGTGATTGCTGACTGTATCTAGGGAAGGCATCTACTAAACTCTCAGGTAAGAATGTTCTGCTTCTCTGATGGAGGTGGATGGGGATGTTCAACACGGAAAAAAGAAGATGTAGGGGGAGCATGATAGCTACCTTCCCTTATTCGAAGGGATGTCACGTGGAAGAAGTTTTGGACTCGTTTTTCTTGGCCGTAGGGAAATAACAAATAGTAATGGATGGAAGTGGTAGGAAAGAAAATCTTCCTAACAAGTAGAACTATTCAGAAGTGGGATGGGTTGCCTTGAAGGTTTCCCTTCACCAGAGGTCTTCAGTCCAAGGCCAGATTACCACATTATGGTTTACAGGGGAGATTCTTGCTCAGATACGGGTTGTACTCTTGCACTAGGTGACCTCTGAGAGTCTGTGATTCCACAAAGCTGTGGCTGTTGGCCCTACATTGGCAAAGCATTCATTCATTTTAGGCTTGGTGATGGATTAGTGTTGATGTAGTCATCCTATTATGCCCATCTCTCTTGGGACCAACAAACACAGCACATCAGACAGGGGCCATAGTATGACAGAAAGGCAATTAATAGTAGAAATTGCCAGAGGAAGTCCCAGAGAACCAAGGTTTTCATTGATAGCAGGTGTAGAAGGTGAACGTTGTAGGGATCGTATCTACCTTTATAGATTAGTTTATTTGCAGGGCTGGAAGAGGTCCTCCTCCTTTTTACAGATGAGGAATCTAAGGCTCAGAGTTATTACGTGGCTTGCCCAAGATGACAAAGACATCAAATAACAATGGTCTCATGACTCCAAATCTCTAGTACTTTGTTGCCTAGACAACCTCACAAAATTTATCAAATCTGATAACTTTCACCATTGATTTATGTCAGAGCTGGGGGAGCCCTGAAAAGGATCTTCAGAGATTGTGAAGCCTTGGGTAGGAAACTGAAGGGGTTGGAGATACCAATATTTTTTATCACTACTTTCAACTAAAGATGATTATGTTAGAAGGATATAGGCAATAAACAACTGGATAAGAAGACAATGTCAAAGAATAGAGTTTGGCTTTCTGGACCAATTTGCAAAATTTAAGAATGGCGGGTTATTAACCAGAGATAGAGTATGTGCACCAATGAATGGTGTTGTTACCTGGAAATTTGCTGAACTGATCCACAGGACTTTAATAAAATGAAAATTCAAGCAGATGAAGAAGCGTTCGTACACACAATGACCAGACCAGATGCCATGGGGAGCTAGTGATTCTAAGAGGCAGGGGTGAAGAGAGGGTATGTTCCAGGAAGCATAACTCAAGAGAGACCAATAGTAATGCAAATGTCCAGGAATTCACAAGACGGGAGCAGAAATCATTGAAAAAAATAATGTGAGATCTTGAGAGAAACCTAGGTTTCATGAAGCTTTGATAGGGTGGTATCCTTAAGTTTAATATATTAAAGGAAGGCACGTCTTGTTCAGTAGGAACTTAGCAGGTACATGGGGCAGTAGAATAATACCCTGTGTCCAGACAGTTTTAGTCCCAAATTCCATGACACTTAAGGAAGGAAGGCTTAGTGGAAAACATCTGAGTTAGGAGGAAGGAAAGAAAAAAATAGAAATTATTCCTAAAGCATTTTATTTTTAAAAATTTATTTTATTTTTAATTATCGAATAAAACAAGCATTTCTATAACATAGTATAAAAAAGTATAAAAAAGATGATTGCACATAAAACTGAAAATCTACTGGGTACAACTTTCTATTCTTACCACATTTTATTGTGGATTTTATCAACAGTTGGAAGATATTGATGGCAAACTTCCAGGAGGTAGAACGTGTTCTTGTTTGGAGACTTCCATTCAATTTAACAACATTTATTAGTCCCCTATCATGGGTGAGGCATTTGTGCTAGGCCCCAGGGAATACAAAAACAAAAATAAGAGTACTTGCCCCAAAGGAGCTTATACTTTATCAGAAGAAACAATATATGTGTGTATATTTGTACATCTAAAATGTACACCAAAGAAATGCAAAGTGATTTTGGTAGAGAAGCTAGATTGTTAAAGGCTTTAAATATCAAATGGAGGGGGTCGTATTTGCTATTAGAAGCAGTAGAGAGCCACTGAAGTTTCTCCAGATGAGAAATGACACAGATAGTCTTGTGATTTAGGGCTATCTCTTTGTGGGATGGATTGATTGGCTAAGGCAGAGACTGAAATCAGGGAGACCTGTTAGACTAGTACAGTAGCAGGTGTGAGGTGATGATCTAGGTTATCAGGCTTGTGATTGGAAAGGAGGAATCTGATGTGAGACATAGTGTGAAGGTAGCGCGGTTGAGACGTGGAAACTGGATATGGAGAGGAAAGGAGAATGAAACATGGAGAATGACGGAGTTTGTATTAGGAAAGTTAGAAGTGGCTGAAGGGAGCAGGGAGAACATGAGTTCTGCTTTCACTATGTTGAGTTTGAAATTCCTTCTGTAGGAATAGCAGTTGAAAATGTCCAGTAGGCAGTTGTTGACGCAGGACTAGAGCGCAGGAGAGAGACCAAAGCAAGTCATTTAGATCTGGGAGTCTTCTGGGTAGCACTGATAATTAAACACACAGGGCCTGATGAGATCACAAGAAAAGAGGATGAAGAGAGACAGGAGAAAAGAGCCCAGGACAGAGCCCTGGGATTAATGCAGAATCAGATCATGTGAGCTTTTAGAGGTCATCGGTAACTCTTTCCAGAAAATTTGTTCGGCAATGTTAGCTTCCCCAAACCATTTGATTAAAAGACTAAAAGAAAACAAGCCATTATGTGATATGTTTGGCAGAGTAAGTCAACAGTAACTGTGAAGCAATTCTCAGCTAATTGGCTCTTATCTCAAGACACTAGTGCAGTAAGTAGATTGGAGTGCTGAAGTTCTCTTATTCACACCACAGCTGTTAACAACACACTTGTCTTTGAGCTTTGGCTTTCACCACAATCCTTAGAATCAGGGTATGTAGTTTGCCACTCACAACATGTTTTTGCTTTCTCAGTGTCTAAATTTTCTTTTCTGTTTATCTGTCTATACACTGGTCATGACCCAGAGAGTTCACTTAGGAACCTCTCGTCCTTCACACTCAGGCTACAATTTCTTTCTTTTTATCTTGTGCAAAGGGACAGGAAAAAATCGGTGAGATGTCTGAAAGGTCCATTTAAAATATGACAGACGACTGCTCTGGTGAGTGCTGAGTTTTCATTGAGACAAAAGCCACATCGCAGTGTTTGGCTGCACAAAAGTGTGATCGGGGCAATCCATGTGTGGTTTTCCCAGAGAAAAAAACAGCGTAAATTGTATGGATCGCCATCTGTCAAATGTTAATGTCACTTCCTTTGTTTTCTTTGAAGCCCATACTTGACAAATGGCAAATATCCAACATTTACTCATACTTGGATGGGGGGAGAGAAAGAAGGAAGACTAAAACACAAACCTGTTTTAGAAATAATTAAAAGTATGTGATGCAGAACTATAATTTTGGCTCGGGTTGCTGTCTGACCTCTCTTTGTTTCTACTGTTCCTTATATTTGTTCTTTCCCACTTTGATTTCATCTTTTGGTTCTTCGTGATGGCTCGTGTCTTTTTTCTTAATCTTATTTTTCAAATTAATTTATTTTAAACTTAAATACACAGAAAGAAAAGGCCCACGTCTTTTTAGCCCCAATATATTACAAGTCTATTTTTAGATATGGGGTTTGTTTCTTTTGGTTTTATGAAGAGATTAAAATATATTGTATATTAGTCTTCTTTAGCTTCTCATAAATAGGGAATCTTATACTTTTTACTTGTATCTCCAATGCCCAACACATAGTAGGCATTTATTAAAATGCTCATTGATTAATGGATTGACTAAAATCATAACAAGCTTAAATTTTTTATGCCAACCTATGTCCTGGCTTCCCTCTTCACTGTCAGTTTTACCATCATAGTGACAATCCCTGAAACAGAAAACTATGAGCTTATATTTTGTGCCTCCCCTCTCCCTTGTTTGTCACATCCAATCAGTCACCAGATCCATTCAGCTTTTCCTTTCCAATGTCTCCCTCTTTCTTCCATTCTCTCTTTTCTATTTTCACTCATAGCATCCTAATGTAGTTATAACAGAGGCCTAATTAGTCTATATGTTTCCTATTTAATGTCTCCTGAAGAAACTAGTCCCAAACTAGATTAATTTTTCTAAAATACCCCTTTTGCTCATGTTACTTCCCTGCTCAAAAATCTTCAATGGCTCCCTATTACCTGTGTAACAAAGTTAAGATTCTTAAATCTAGCATCTGGGACCCTTGAGGGCCTTGAAGCAATAGGGAATAATGGAAAGGATGTTGGATATGAAGACAGATGACATAGGTTTAAATCCTGGTTCTGTTACTTAGCTACCTGTATGACCTTGGTAGGCAGTCAAACAAGACATTTATTAAGTGTTTACTATGTGTCAGGCACTCACAAAAAGATAGTCTCTGCCTTCAAGTTACATTCTAAAAGGGGAAGACAGTAGACACAAAGAGGCTGAAAAGGTTGTGGGGGATGAGTATCTGAGCCAGGGGCACAGTAGCAAAGTTTGTAGAGACAGAAACACAGCCAGGGGGAGAATGAAGATTGGCTGACCTGGGCCAGTGCCCAAAATGGAGGATGCAAACAGAACTCACCAAAAGGAGAAAGGTGCCAGCATGGTAGAAAGATATTTTAGGGTAAGAAGGCCCCAAGGGCTGAAGGAAGTTCCAGAGAACAACTGAGTCATGGCAACAGAGTTCATAGAGTCAGAGATATAGCCAAGAGGACAAGTAAGAAAACCTTGCTGGGCCCCAGTTCCTTCAGATATAAAATGAGGGATTTATGAATAAAATAGATGTCCTTTATCTACATCCCTCCCCAATTTTATCTTTGACCAGTCCCATGAACACTCCATATTCTAAGAATCTGTTTTCAAACTATATTCCTTTCCTCAGACTTGTGCTTCCTGAAGCCTATCCATTCTTCAGATTCAAGCCCAAGCTTGGTCTCTTCCACAAAGATCTCTCTAATCTCCACAGTAAAATGTCTTCCCTTAGTTGGAATTTCTGTACAGTTTACTTCCTGTATCACATCTCATATGAGACTTTGTACTGGGAGAAAAGTTATACTCAGTTCTTTTCTTTTGTTCTCCATTTAGATAGGAGCTTCGGGAAGGCAGGGTTCAGGCCTTCTACCTCTTCACATCAAAGAAAGTATCTACCACAGGACCTCAGACATAACAGGTGGCACCCAATACATTTGTTGATTGACTGATAGAACTAATTGACTGGAAGAATCCCTATTCCTGATTGAAGACATTAAACATAGGGTATGGAAAATATTTTGGAGTCTTTCAATCAGCAACTTGTATAAAACACAGTATTAATCCTATAGTAAGATCTTGGAACTAGAATGGACCTCATCCATCATCTAGTCCAACCATTACTTTCAAAGTATTTCCATCTATGATAGCCCACGATGTGGTCCCCCAGACTTCACTTGAAGAGCTCTATTGAGGGGACAGCAAGGTGGTGCCATAGTGCACAGAGCTCCAGGCCTGGAGTCAAGAAGACTCATCTTCGTGAGTTCAAATCCAGCCTCCTACTCCTACTAGCTGTGTGACCCTGGCCAAGTGGCTTAACCCTGTTTGCCTCAGTTTCCTCATCCGTAAAATAAGCAGAAGAGAATAGCAAATCCGTCCAGTATCTTTGCCAAGAAAACCTCAAATGGGGTCACAGAGAGTAGAACATTACTGAAAATCAACACTGAGGAAGGCACTCACCACCTGACAAAGCAGCCCATTCAACTTCTAGATATCTCTAATTAATAGTTTTTCCTTACACAAGAATAGTTAGCATTTATATAGAGCTTTATGTTTTGCAAAGCACCTTACAAATATTATCTCATCCTCTCAGGAACTCTGGGAGGTATTATTTTAGCCATTTTGCAAATGAGGAAACTGAGGCTGACAGTGACTAAGTGACTTGGCCAGGATCACACAGCTTGTAAGTGTCTGAGGCAGGATTTGAACTTGGGTCTAGCTAGATCTATACCTACCTTTCTCTACGTACCTTCTACAACTCGTCCCTACTTTTGACTTAAGGGGAGGAGCAGACTAAATCTAATTCCCATTCCACAGGCCACACCTCCATTTACTTGAAACTATTATTGTCTCTCTTCCCCAAGCTAAATATCCCCAGTTTCTTTGCCCAGACCCTCAATGCTATTGGGGAGGAAGATCCTTCCCCATAGGGGTCACCCTCCTCTGGACATATCTCAGCTTTTCCATGACTTTCCTAAAATGTGGCCCTTAGGACCGAGCCCAGGAGGGCATATTTGTTCCGACCAGGGCAGAGTAAAAGTGTCTCTGGTCTCCCTTGCTCTGGACACAGTGGTAGTTGCTTGCTTCCCTTAACATCCAGTTAGCAACAGAGCTACAGATTATATAAGGAGAGCAAATGGAGTCCCTTGTTTTCTGTACTTAGCATTAATTTATGGAAAATCCTTGGAAGCCAACTCACTATGACTCTTCTACCTTCCACCTCCCCAAAACTCATTAACGGTCTTTCTTTGTTCATTTTTTTGTAAAAAGTCTCCATCCTGATGGGAAGGGACAGATGGTTGGAAAGTACCGAAAGGAACGACATCAAATAAACTGGAGATTGTTTCAAAGTCATTTTGTGCTTCTCTGCAGAAACTGTTTTATGTACAGCCTGATGTCCGCCGGGCCTACATACAAATGTTGTATGCATCTGGGCAGAGACAAAAATAACCTCCCAGCCCCAACTCTTCCTTTGGCTTGTAAGGGAGATTACGTGGAGCTTTCCCTGTAATCATTTTCTTCCTGGGGTTAGAATTTGGCATGTCTGTGTGTAAGCATGTGAAAGGATAATTTTAAGAAAGAAAGTTGCAATGATTGAATTGTAAATGCTCACCAATTATGTTTCCATTTCCTATTTTTCCTCCATTGGATCAAATTAGATAAAGCTCTGAAGTTCTTGGCAGATCAATTCCTCATGGTCAACAGTGCAACATTCCAGTGACTAAAACAAAGCTTCATACAAGCAAGAGGATGTTTAAAATGTTCTGTCCTGGGAGTAAATCCATTAGTGTGTTTGTCTTGTTTACAGAAGTGTATTTCAGAAGGAAAATAAGAAGTCCATTTTTTTAAAAAGCAACAATAAAGATCTTTTTAGCAGAGATCAAAAGTTAAAAACCACATTAATCTTTGAATAGAGTTTTTGTTTTGTTTTTGGAGGGGATGGAGAGAGTGGGAAAAACAAAAGGAAAAGCAGGGTTTATTTTTGTAACGGTAAAAGTGCCCTCCACTTGGGATTTCTAGTGGCTGGAAAGGACCTTCATTCCACTAGGTTTCCTTAAAGATTATAATCTTACCTCTACCTCTTAGAACCCCTAATTCCTTTCAAAGAACCAGCTTAAGTGCCATTTCCTATATGAGGCCTTTCCCCATCCCTCCAATTCTTAGCATTCAACCCAAACTCACATAAATACCATAAATTATCTTATATAATTCGCTCCATGTATACTTTGTGTTTACTTAACTTTGTAGATATTCCTTTTTTTCTCCTGAATCAATCAATCAACAACACACTTTTATTAAGCACCTGGGACGTTGCAGGCATTGTGTTGGCTGTTGGGAATATAGCTACCAAGAATGAAACAATCCCTCCTTGCAAGATGGGGAAACAGCTATATGTGTGTGTGTGTGTATAGACACACACACACGTAAGTATGTTTGTGTGTATATATATACACACATATATGTATGTATGTGTGTATATATATACACATATGTATGTGTGTGTATATAAGCAAGTCTATACAGAAAAAATAAGAGAAGAAATATTACTAGACATGAAGTACTTAGAGAAGAGTAGCATTTATGGTTAGGGAGCAAGAAATTCATGTAATAGGTGAAGCTGGAGCTATGCTTTGATGGAAAGGATTCTGTGAAGTCGGAGTGAGGAAGGAGGGTGTTCCAGGCATGGAAGATGGCCAGTGCCAAGGACAGAGATGGAGGATGCAACATCATGTGTAAGGAACAGAAAGGACAGTTTTCCCGAATCACAGAATGTAGGAAAGAGAGGGCTATACAATGAGGCTAGGAAGATGGGTTGTGCCTGGATTATGAAGGGATTTAAAAGCTAAATAGGGAAGTTTATATTTTATCCTAGAGGCAGTAGAAAGGTGGGGTTGGCATGAATGCTTGGAAGAAGTAGAATACAGAATGGCATTCTTCCTCTTGTCAAGGATGTAGTGGTACATGAAGGGGAGCAATGGAAAATGGGGCTGGGAAGGTAACATATATGTGGCAGGCTCTGACCTAACCTAGCAGCTCAAATTCAATCTCAAGGGCCTCTTTTAAATCAGAAATCTCTATGGCTTATGCCCCCACCCAAGGTTTCCCTTTGGAACATCACAATTGGGCTCATGTGTCTCAACTGATGCTCACTTGGCCTCTAAACATGCAGAACAGCTAAGGTGTTAGATACAGAGCAGCTTTTTTAATTAAGGCAACCAAAAATACAGAGAGGATTCAGGGCCTAGAGCAAAACAATGCAGAGCCCTCCCAGGGAATGCCATTTCCCTCCCCAGAGGTTCAGCTCACACAACCACTTAGTCATGTCCATACTTTGCTGGTGAAATTGCAGGACCAGAAGCTAGTACAGAATCCTGTATTATTACATCCTTGTTGTTTCTGCTTCTGCAATATGTCTTATGTCCATCCCCTTCTCTCCACTCACACTGCCACCATCCAAATTTGGGCCCTCATCACCTCTCACTTGGAATATTGCAATAGATTTCTAATTGGTTTCTGTGCCTCAAGCCTGTCCTCACTCCAAGCCATCCTCCACACAGCCGCCATAGTGATTTTGCTAAAGTGCAGGTCTGACTATATCATTTCCATACTTGATAAACTCCAGTGGCTCTTTATGCTATGTAGGATCAAATATAAACTCCTCTGTTGGGCACTAAAACCCTTCACAACCTGGCCTTAACCTATCTTCTCAGCTTTAGTACTCATTATTCCCTTTTACAAATGTTCAGCCAGACTGGTCTTCTCTTTGTCATACATGGCGCTCTATTTCCCCGTCTGTATCTTTACACAGGCTGTTCCTCCTGCCTGGAATATACTCCCTCCTGACCTCTACTTCTTAGAAATCCCTAGTTTCCTTCAAGGCTCAAATGCCACCTTCTAAATGAAGTTTTTTCTTGTCTACCCCAAATGCTAGCACTTTCCCCTCAATTTTTTTATCTGTACCTAAAACCTACTGTATGCGTACACATTTTACATGCATGTTTTTCTCCCTCATCTGGATGGCAAATTAGTAGGTTGATGGATTGAGTAAATGTTCTTTATTTCCTGAAAACAATCTTTACCATTTAAAAAAATAAGCAGTCACTTTCAAGCAAATTAGGGATAAAAATATTAGCCAAGGATTAAACACAGTATCAAGCACTAATGGTCATTACTTGGCTCGGGAACAGCTATAGCATCTGTGCTGTTGAAATATACATGAACTGTAGGCTTTTCTTTTCTTTCTATTTGTTTTAAACTTGTCTTGTTCAAGGCAGTGTCTGTTCCATAACAAAACACCTAGAATGATATGCAAAAGCATCAGTCCATAATTTGTAGTTTGGTCAGCACATATTTTTAGTCATCCATGTTTGGCACCCCAGACCAACCAAACATCCAAACTGATGTATGGAATTCTGCATTGGGTGGGACATTTGACCTTGTGTAGAAGCAGCCGTGAGGATCTGTACATAAGGATCCAGCCAGCTGCATACTGACAGTTTTTAAATGTAATGTTATCTGTGTTTTATTATATTACTATTTGATTTGTTAAATATTTCCCAATTACATTTTAATCTGGCTGAGAAGTGATGAAGGTCTCATAGGCCCGCTGGTGGTGTGATTGATACCTCTACTCTAGACCATGTTTTGGAGAAAAGGTAGGCCAAGAATCAAACCCCTTTAATAATAGCTAGCATTTATATAATGTTTTAAGGTTTGCAAAGTATTTTACAAATATTATTTTATCCTCATAATAAATCTGGGGAGTGTTACTATTATCCCCAGTTTACAGTTGAGGAAACTGAGACAGACAAGTTGAGTGACTTGCCCAGGGTCACACAGCTACTACATGTCTGTGTCCATATTTGAACTCAGGTCTTCCTGACTTCAGGTCTAGCATGTTCTATCCACTGTACCACCTAGCTGCTTCTCTGACAATTACTCCTATTTCCGGAACACTGTAAATTTTACCAAGTACTTACTTCACTAATGCCTGTAAAGTGATGCAATGGTTAGAGCACTGGACCCAGAGTAAGGAAGAACAGAGGACAAAACCAGTGTGGCCATTTACTACCTGTTTAAACCTGAGCAAGTCACTGGATGTCCATCAGCCTCATTGTCCTCATCTGTACAATGTTGTCAATTATAACAATATACCCTGGAAGGTAGATCTAAGAATTATCGTAAAGATCAAATGAGATAATATTTGTAAAGCATTTTGTAAACCTTAAAGTATTATGTAAATATTATTATCATTATAGTTATTACAGTAACAAAAGTATTATTAGCCTCATTTTACAGATGAGGAAACTAAAGGCCAGGTAAGTAAATTACTTGCCCAATCATGCAATTAATGTGAGTATTAACTTGAGTCGCCTATCTCCAAATCCAGTGTTAACAACCATATCACACCAACTTCACTATTTTATATCTCCACACCAGAGGAGAAATAATTCTTTTCACCCATTCCTCAATTTGAATGGCAGACCTGAACTTCCTTTGGCCTTTGCCGAAAGCGTTTAAACTTTTGGATTAGAGAGTTTTATTTGGTCTCATTTAGTTCCTTCCTCCCCCCTCAGCCCCCTTTCCCTTTATCTTTTATATTTATTCAGATTAAGTTGAAGTCCTTCTGCCTCCCAAGGCATTTGGAAAGAGAAAATGTCAGTCCTCAAGCAGATAAAAAATCTTAAAATACTGCACATTCGACTTGACCGATGAAGTACCCAAGATGGCTGTCAGACAATGTAAAAAGCTGCTAATGTTGTATGGCTTAGTCCCACTCATGGAGAATTCTACACAATTATATGTAAAAGATTAAAAGAACAGAAGTTTGGTTATAGGTTTGATTTGAGGTTCGGGGGTAATAATGATTGTCGTAAATTAACCATTGCCCTTCTCTATGAAAAATGTCACGTTCTCATGACAAAGCAAATATTTGTGCACCATAGCAAAAGTCCCCCAGTGTTGCTTGTGACAAATGCCTTCTTCCAACACTGTGGTAACTCCCTATGGTGTCTAGTATGATAAATATATGTGGTAGTTTTGTCCCTCCTATTTCTTTTTCTGTTCCAAGTAATATGGTAATGACACATCTTTTACAGCCCACAACAAAATAAAATGATAATCAATATATTTAAAAAATCATAATAGATGTTAATTCAGTGGCTACCATATATATCTAGCACTGTATGTGGCTCATTGGTGGAGGACATGAAATAAATATCCTCCACCTTCATGGTGTTTGCTCTTTAAATTCTGCCATGGATGGGGAACCGGCGACCTCAAGGCCACGTGTGGCCCTCCAGGTCCGTAAGTGCAGCCCTTTGATTGAATCTAAACTTCACAGAACAAATCCTTTTATTTATTTTATTTATTAGTCATCCATGTTTGGCACCATAGACCAACCAAATATCTAGACTGATGCATTGAATTTTGCATTGGGTAGGACATTTGACCTTGTGTAGAAACAACCTAATTCTTCTAGTACAGATTTTATTGGATCTTATTAGGATTTGTTCTGTGAAGTTTGGATTCAGTCCAAGGGCCACACTTGAGGACCTAGAAGGCCACATATGGCCTCAAGACCCACAGGTTCCCTACCCCTGTTAAATTTAGCCCCTATTCCTACTTCCAGGCAACTGCAGAAAGATGAGTAGTTGTATTATAAAGAAAGGACTCTGAGAAATAACACTCTCTAACATCCTTTCAAAGCTATCCCCCAGTGTCTAACTGGAAAATTTCTTCTATTAGCTAAATGTAATCTCTAGAGCTGCATTGTAAACCAATTTCATCCTCTCCTGTCCTCAGGAAAAAGAACAAGCACCTGGTTAGTATCTTCCTTACTTTAAAGGTTCTACCACAGTTGTATTGAGTTCACAGAATTAGAGCAATTGCTAACAGGCAATGGACTGTGGGAAGATTTCCAAGCTGGTTCCCCCCACTCCCAAGAAGTTGGCAAGTATTCGGGTAAATTTGAGGACACACTTTAGCTATCCAGTTATTTGGAAAACTAATCACTTACAAGGTCAGCTAGAGTGTATAATCAGTTTATAGGAGGACCTAAGGGAGAATTGGTCATAAACAAGGCAGGGATGAATATGAGACTAGCCATTTGAAGATATTGGTATGACAACACCATAGTTACCCATAAGAAAGAGGAAAGAAAGCCTTGTAATAAAAATTTCCCCTTCAACCCCCAAACTCCCCGTTAGTGATAGTCAGCCCCCCTCATTTACAGCAATGTCAGTGGCCCTGTCTTGCTCATCTGGAAACAAGAAAGATGAATTTCACTCTCCATCATAAAAATGATTAATGCTCTATTATATTAACCTTTTAAACTGGTTGTTGTGGGTTGTAGCAAATCATCGGCTATAAGCAGCTTGGCAAATTTTAAAGACTTCGGCAATTCTAACCTAGTTAAAAGAGGAATCAGGTTTTAGATTTCTTACTAATAAATGATTTCAAAGAAAATGGAACGAATTGAAGCCATTAACTAGTTCTCTTTCCCTCTCACCCCAGCACTGAAGAAGCCTTTACCCATCCCAGGGCACAATAAGAATTTAAATGGCCTCCTTCCTTAACTCTCAAACCTTCTCCTTCCCAGTGTTCGAGGACCTGTGGAGGGGGTGTTCAGAAAAGAGATGTTCTTTGCAAACAACGCATGGCTGATGGAAGCTTCCTCGAGTTGCCAGAGACCTTTTGCTCATCCCCAAGGCTCACCTCCCAGCAAACCTGCAAGAATGAGGACTGTCCCCATGAATGGCTTCTCTCTGAGTGGACACAGGTAAGAAATTGAGCAGTGAAGAGTGAGGCAAAGCAGGCCCTGGGGGAAGCCACCTTCCCTAACATGCTGGAATCTGTAACAATTTATACCACACTCTGTAACTGTTATTTAACTAGACTGTGGGGAACCAGCTTAGGCAGCCAGCCCTCACCTAACAATTGGAAGCATGTAATTGTACCAGCTACCCTTGTAGAGCAAAGCCGATTCATGTTTGGGAATGGGGCTCCCCCTGAGACACTGGGTCTCTGCTCCCCGCCTCCAGCTATTTTTGGTGTCTTCTCGGGGGGTCAAGGCCTCTCTGGCTCTTTCTCTCACAAACTATAGTACAATGAAGAAAATGATTTATTTCAAGGAGAAGCCAAAAGAAATCCTGCTCCTCTGCTGTCAGTTTCCTGGCTCCAGAAGCCCAGCATCTTCCCAGCCAAAAACTGTTCTGTTTTGTGTCTTTTTCCCCCTCCTGATCTCCAATATGTGGGTGATGGCTCAGATTAGCATCTGCCTTCAGAGATGGTACATCCCCAAAGATAGCTGGATTTGGAATTAGAAGACCTGGGTTTGAGTCTCAGCCCTGCTTCTAAATTGCTGTGTGACCTTGGAAACATCGTTTTCACTTTTCTGGACATTGGCTTCCTCACCTCTAAAATAAGAGTGGTGGATCAGATGATTTCTCATGTCCTTTCAGCAAATTCATTGTCTCTTCTGGGATTCTATGATTCTATGATCCCTGGTTTACCTTACCAAATCCCATTATGCATTTAGCATCCATTAATTTAATTGAAACCATCTTAAGTCTGTTTGTATTTTCTATCTTTGCTACTTCATAGGGGTAGTATTACCACATAACGTGAAATACAGAGACTCTTCCTGCTCTCTATGCCCACGTGTTCACCATAGAGCTCTGCCCACCAATCCCTGTCCAAGAAGGCTCTCGCCGAGTAGGGAGTCATGGGGACAGAAATGTGCCCCTCTGGGTGTGCTAGAGCCCAAACTGAAATTTCCTTCTTGCCTCTCTCATGCAGTTTTAGAGGATAAGGCTTTTGTACTCCACCCTGCCCCTTTATACAATTTACAGCTCCTGGTACTCACAACTCATTGAACTACATTGCACTCAGCCACTTGGATCCCCAAAGTGGACAACTTCTTTGTAAATCAAGATGCCAGCTCTTTGAAAATTAGACCCCAGGCCCTCTTGGGAAGTTGGTTTCTTATTCTAGTGCCAATGGGAGTCAGCATGCTCTTGGCTTTGCCCCCATTGCATTCTATATGCTGGTGCCTGCTAAGGGGAATGGAACCAAGCTTTTCCCCAACAATGCCAAATAACTGTTCATTTCCAAGGATTTATAATTTGGCTATAAAATCTCCTTCTAGGGCAACTTCATCCCCAAGGTCCTCTGGAAGGAGAAAACAACTTTTTTTCATATATAAAACATTATTTGATCTAGGTTACTTACTGAAGGAAATCTATGTGCACGTTTACATGTGTAAGTGAATGTCCTTTTCTGGAATGGCTTTTAATAGCTGAAAAGTCATAATATTCTTAAATATAGGAAAATGAGGAAGGCCATGTACCAGGAAGAAGTGGTGATATATTTGATGTTGGCTTGAGATGTAGGTATAATCTTAAAGCCGATTAGAAAAAGGTATTGCTTCTCTAAGCCATGAAGGAGGCCAAAGCAGGCCCTGTGGAGTGCTTAGGGCTTGTTCAGACATCAGAAACACCAGGGTCATCCACTACATCCCAAACCATCGCCAGTCATCTTGACTTTTGTCTTGCCACTGGACTTTGATGACTGTGGAAGAGAGAGTGAGGCTGAAGACTTTGTGCCACTCTGCCTCACTTTCCAATTCATGCATAAGGCAAGACATCACCCTGTGATGTCATTGGTCCTCTTCAAAAACGAAGGACAAACAACAACTGGGGTCGGTCTTCTATCAGCAGAAGAGTCACAATGAGACCTGGCTATGTTTTCACTGTCTATTGGTGTCCCTGGAGTTAACAGGATTTGGAGCAAAATAGATATTAGGCAATTCAGAAGAAATTGCTGGTATTTGACATTAAAATTTATCACGGACTTGCATGTTACAGAGAAAAGGAAAAGTCATACTATTCTGAGCTCCTATCAGGTTAAGCAGCATTCAGAATATGTTATTTTTATTCCCCAGCTTCTGCTGATCTGTATGAGGAGACAAGAAAAGATAAGGAATATGAGTAGCTAAAATGTGCTGGCTGCCCAGAAGCAGGTCCACCACCCTTGCTGCCTACGCCACCTTCAACTAGTCCTGATGGGAACACCCTGAACTATATCATTTCAGAAGTCATACTTTCCAAGGAGCTGCTGACCACATGTAGGCAATACTCAGCCAAAAGAATGTTAGGAAGTTCTTGGTTGTCCAGTTTGATTAATGGAGATTCTGAAAGTGGAGGCGGGGGTAGGGAATGGAGTTATGATATCAGGAAATCAGTTCAGCTGAATGGAACCTGGAGCCACACAAAAGCATTCCCTGTAGTGTAGCGAGATGTTTAAGACTCACTATCTTATCAGAACTGCTGCTTTCTTGGCCCTTTGACTGAGATGAAATGTCACATCCACCCTTGAAAGCTATTATTCTGTGCTAGTAGGACAGGTTCATGCTCGAGTGTTTTTTTTTGTCCTCTCTGGCCTTAGATATTTGGGTTAAATCTCATGGTTTATCACATAGAATCTATCTGACAAAGTAGCGAAGCCTGAGCCCCTCTTGGGTATTTCAACTAAAATTACTGGCAAATCTTATTCAAAGGGAAAGACTTTTTTTAAACATATCCCTTAAAAAAAGTCATACTTCATTTTCTTAAAGTCAGCTCTTTTTTTTACCAATTAAAATCCCTAAAAGAAAGGCTACCAAGAAAACATCTTTTAAAATCCTTTTATGAAATTTTCCCCCAAAAAAATAGAGTTAAGAAAAACATTTGCATTACAAGACAGTTTAAGGATCATGGAATCTAATCCTTTCATTTTAAAGATGAGGAAACTGAGGCCTAGTTGATATAAATATGGCTTGCAGAGAGAGAATCCAGGCCTCCTAACTCTTCATCTAACAACATATTCCTCATTAAGTTATCTAATACGCTTTTAACACTAAAAACAAAAACTGGAGGTTAAGAAGGTTGATGTAGTTTATTTTTATCATGAAGCTTTTTCCTCCTTTGGATGTGATGGAGTGATCTGCAAACAAAAAAACCTAAGGAGAAGGTTCTTGACCTGGAAAAATTACCATCAGCTAACTAAAGTATGAGTTGTGATTTCCACCATTGTCTCTGAAGTTTCTCCAGATTAAATTTCATAAAAGTTGGCAGCATAGATGACAGAGGATCAATTTGCTACTACAGGGTTTCCCAAAAGTCTTACTGCAGTTTTATGCTATTAAAATTATTTAGTACAATATATGCTTTTAAAGCTCAAAACTGCTCTAAGGCACTTGGGACACACTATATTTAAAAGTTGCTAAAAATTCGATGCTGAAGGTCTTAAAATGTACATTTATCAAGTCATCAGGAAAGACTGCATCACCATAGCTGCCATTGTTATATCACAGCATCCTAACTGACTTCCATATCTCTGATCCATCCTGTACACTGCCCCCAGATTAATCTTCCTAAAACACTGTTTTCATTATGTCATACTATTCCACAAAAAAAGCCTTCAATAATTTCCAAATGGCTCCCCAAAATCAAGTACAAATTCCTCGATTTGACTTCCACAATATGACCCCAACCTACATTTCTAGCTTTATCTCACACTCATAATCCTTTTGCTCAGATGTAAATTGTCAGCCCATTGTTCTCACCCCACACTCATATGGCTCTTGTACTTTCACATTTCCGTGTCTTCATTTTCTTATAGGGTTATAGTTTATGTGTGTGTTCCAGTTTCTGTGTTCTCCTTTTTTCTCTTCACCTGAAATTTTCTCCCCTTCTCTTCACCCTGTGCTGCCCAGCTCGGGCTCCATTTTCACTATGGTCTGGAATTCCTTTGTTCTCAATGGTTGCTCACTGCTGCTGTTTGTCCTTTGCTCTTGAAGAGGACCATAACATCAGGGAGGTGGTGCCATGACATGCAAGTGAATTAGATTTAAGTGCAAGAGGGCTGTGCAAAGTCACTAGCCTCACTTCCTCCTCTGGAACCATCTGGGTCCAGCGGCCGGATATGGATCAGGACAACTGGAGATGGCCCAGGATGCAGTGGGAGACCTTGGCTTTTTCAAGCTAAGGTCTTTACCAGGTCTCAGTTTGTCTGAGGAAGCGTCCATTCAGTGATTAAGTCATTCCCAGTTCATTCCAAACAGCAAAGGTCCCTCTCTACTTCTTCAGAACTCATAGTGAGCTCTGAGTAATTATATGTAGCACATCAGTGTATCACCTGATGTACAGTTGAGGTTGTGCTGCAAGAAATCACTAGGGAACAGGTGACAGACAGAGATCATTGTGGAGCAGCTAGTACATCCCAAAACTTGATTGCAGCCACATTGAGCTTCTGAAAGGACGACAGGTCTGAGAGGTGGGGAGGTAAAAATCAATCATGGCAGCCCGGTGAGAGTATAAAGAATGGCTGAGGGAGCAGCGGAAGGAGACAATAAACAATTGAAAGAGCAAAGTAGGTGAGAATAGATAGTGCTGGAGAAAACAATTCCACATTATACAGTCTGATTTTATAAAAGCAGGGATTCTTGAAGAATCCAAGGCAGAACCAGATCAGAATGTAGGCAAGAACAGAATAGTAGCAAGGAAGTGTAGAAAAGAGCATGATATGTGGCAAGGAGATTCCTTAGGCAACAGTGAAGCTTATTGAGCCTCCCATTAGAACTCCAGAAGTAAGACTGGCCACGAGTCAAGGCATCCTTGACCAGCATCACTTTGCAGCCCCTCAGCTTTATAAAACAGAGATTGCTTCATTCTTACTTAATTTACTGTCATTTCTTCATGTGTGTCTATGTGTGTTGAAGGTACAGGGAGAGTGTCTTCTACTTTTTATTTTCACTTAATCTTTAAGATTTGGGCCATTGTTCTGCCTTATCCGGATCTTTCTGAATCCCAACTCTTGTAGCTGATTTCTTGGCTCTCCTTCCCAGCTTTGAGTCAACCAATACTTTGATAGGCATGAAATCACCTGTGCCATTGATAAAAATGTTTTACAGATTCCTGGGGCAAGCTATTAACTTCAGGTCCATAGCAATCCATGAATTGCTACTCTTTAGTTCTGATTACTCAACTAGTTCTTAAGCTAAGTCTCAGTGATAGTGAAATCAACTTTCTCTTTGAATTCATGTCTTATGTTTATTATTCATATTGTGTAAATTTGCATAAAAACACCTGAGGCCAAAGAGTATCACTACATTCCTCATCTTCATTGTTCTTCCTGTATCATATGCTCTGGTTTGGCGGATGTATGAAAGCAATGTTCTCCTTCCCTTTCATATTGAGTTAAGACTTCTTAAATATATTTCTAGACAAATATATTTCACCAGCCATCATTAGAGAAACTCTATCCCTTGCCATAATTCCTATATTTGAATTGTTGATTAATACTAGAATGTACCTGCTTTTTTGGGCTAAGTTTGAAATTTGTATACTGGATGGCTTAATCTTTGAAAAGTTTCATCAATGCCCCAAGCTGAGTTGACTTCTATCATAGGGATAAAATCAGCTTTCTACAACTTATTCTGTTATGCTAAATATATGTGATAAAGTTTTGTTCTGCTGTGGGATCAAGTGCTCCCTCTGTACAAAATTATCACTTTTTGAGTTCTTTTATTGACTTCTCCAGGCAGGCCTCTTATATTTTCATTGGTTTGAGAGGCACTTGCCAAGATCTCGTAGACTGATGTTCCTCCTTTAACATGGACTGCCTGGTTTCTCTTTCTTTAATAGTGTTCCACGAGCTGTGGAGAGGGCACCCAGACTCGGAGTGCCATTTGCCGAAAGATCCTGAAATCTGGAGAGTCAGTCATTGTCAACTCTTCCCTGTGCCCACCATTGCCTTTCTCTTCCTCCATCCAGCCCTGCATGATAGCAGCCTGTGCAAGTGAGTATGACAAGGAGCTCCAGAGATGGGAAGAATGGAACTCAGGAAGCCTCACCTTCCTAGAAGGCTACTTCCCTCTTCTTAGGGAAGGCTTCCGGCTGCTATTGATGCCTCAGAGCTCTGCTAAAGCTCTTGCTGGTCACCTAACTGATGGTCAGGTTGAAAGGAGAGGAGTCCTGACTTCCCATGGACAGAGGGGGTTCTCTTCTCCCTTAGAAAAATGGTTTGCAGAGGTCGGGGGAAAAGTTCACTTGTCTGGCATACAGAGACCTGGAAGCTGGAGGTAGCGTATAACTAATGAAGTCTAATATTATCCACCCTGGGGTTTTAAATCACCTCCAAACAGATTTGCTCTGTTTAATATTAATCCCTGAGGTTGTAACACTTTGGGGCTCTCACCACCATGCGCATTAGGGCCCTGGTGCTTTGCAGGGCCCACATGGTAAATTTTTAACAAGGGGAACTCTCCTTCCCTTTTGTCCTCTCCCTCTATTTATTAAACCAAATTCTTTATTCAAATGCCTTTAACAAGGGGAACAGCATTTCCCCGAGCTTCCCCCTCCTCAGTCCACAGTCCCTGTGCTTTGGCTTCTAATGACATGGAACCACACAGCAGGGTGATAGGCATCCTGCTCAATTGCACCTTGTTAGTTCTTACGTTTTTATTGTGGCGGCTTGATGTTCAACAGCTGGTAGCCGGTGGCGCCCATAAAACGTAATGCGTGAAACGGCTGCCCAGGCCAAAGTAAACTGCCAAAGTCCTCACTTTTCTAACCTCTGTCTCTCTTCTCTTTCCTCCTCCTCTTCTTCCTTCTCTTTCCTCTCACACCTTTGAAATCTACTCATTTGACAATTAATCAAATGCTACTTTGTCACATTCTTATATAATTCTACCCTATCTTTCCTCCCCACTTATACCGTTATTTACTTTTTCATGTATATATGTGTTATCTCCCTAACTACACTGTGACCTCCTCCTCCCTTCATCTTCTTTTCTCCCGCCATTGTCTTTCCCATTTTATGCCTCCTGTTCCTCTTTGTCCTCCTTATCTTCTCATATTTATGGTACCACTTTTTTTTTTTTTTACAAATACCATTGGTTCCATTTCAGGACCCGGTCGCCCATCTCAAAAGCACAGTCCTCACATTACGGCCATCAGGAAGATTTATATTCAGACCCGGAAACAAAGGAAGCTACACTTTGTGGTGGGAGGCTTTGCCTACCTGCTTCCCAAGACTTCTGTGGTCCTCAGGTGCCCCACACGGAGGTTCCGAAAGCCTCTCATCACCTGGGAGAAGGATGGCCGGCACCTCTCCAGCTCTGCCCATATCACAGTGGCCCCCTTTGGCTACCTGAAGATACATCGTCTTAAGCCCTCAGACACAGGCACCTACACTTGCTCTGCAGGACCAGCTCAGGAACATTTTGTGATTAAGCTCATTGGGGGCAACCGTAAGCTTCTGGCCAGACCCTTGGGACTGAGGGGCGAGGAAGAGGCTCCCCCAGTGAGGAAGAACAGCCCAAATGAGGCCCTGCGCACCCAGGAGAAGCACCAAAATGGAATTTTTTTTAATGGCAGTAAGGCTGAAAAGCGGGCCCCCGCAGTTGACCCAGGAAGCCGCTATGATGAGATTGTCTCCAGGCTGCTGGAGCAGCGGGGTTGGCCTGGAGAGCTATTCACCTCTTGGGAGGCCCAGGACTCTACAGAGAGGAACATCTCCTCAGAGGAGGACCAGAATCCAGAGCAAGCCCTTCTTCACCTGCCCTTCACCATGGTAACCGAGCAGCAGCGGCTCGATGACCTCCTCAGGAACATCTCTCAACAGCCTGAGGAGCTTCAAGACTTATATAGCAAACACTTGGTGGCCCAGCTGGCGAGGGAAATCTTCAGAACTCACCTAGAGCATCAAGACCCACTCCTCAAGTCCACAGAGGGAAGAGTCCACCCGGTGGCTATCCCTCCCCACAAACATGTGTCTGGATTCAGCAGCTCTCTCCGCGTCTCCTCTCCAGACTCCTCAGGAGAGGTGAGAAGTGGCCAACCCCACAGGAAGCCAGTGATACTGAGGAAGATCTCAGCTGCCCAGCAGCTCTCAGCCTCTGAGGTGGTCACACACCTTGGGCAGACTGTAGCCCTTGCCAGTGGGACACTGAGTGTCCTTCTGCACTGCGAAGCTGTGGGAAATCCGAAGCCTACCATCACCTGGGCCAGGAATGGGGAAGAGGTGCAGTACAGTGACAGGTGAGCAGAGTTCTGCTTTTTAGACAAGAGGAGTGCCACCACCACCCCCTCCTCCCCAGCCTCTCCTTTCACACTTTCTTCTGCATTGAGGTATTTTCCAAGGCAGAACGTCAAGAATTGGGCTCAGTAGGAACATCCAGCTTTCAGTCCTTCCTCTACCTGACAGACTGTTTGAATTGAAGCTGCTCATTTAATTTACATTAGCCTTGGTTTTACTTTCTCCAAAGTGATGATAAAGCTGCCTGCCTTTACTTTACCCTACAGGACAACAAAGATTAAGGAAATGCTTTCTTTAAAGTGCTTTGAATGTTTTTATCTTTGTCAGAAAGATAATATGCAAATCGTGGCTTTTATTACATTAGCATTTTAGTACATGGACCATTCAAAAGCTTGGGATCCAGCACAGGGTGTTTCTGTGTGTGTGGTCTGATGAGGCTTTCCAGGAATGCACACACACCTGGCCTTGCAGTTGACCTGATGCCATGACTAAACATTGCTGTATTTGGCCCAGCTATTATAGCCTGCAAAATGTCATTGCACCTCTCTTGGTAGGTCCATTTAAATAGAGTGGTAGTGATGGCTGTCACTCAACCAATGTCATGAGATCATAGGATTTACAGCTAGAAGATTCTTAAAGATTTGATCCAGGCCTTTCATTCTATAAGAGGGGAAACTGAGACCCAGATAAGTTGTGACCTATCCAAGGTAACACAGGTAGCAAGTAGCAGAACCTGGATTTAAGGGACCTAGTCCAACCTCCCCGCCACCACCTCCCATTTTCTAGGTAAGAAAACTCAATCCCTAATTGCTGAAGTGCCTTATCACATGTTACCCAGATGGTAATTAGTAGATCCAGGGTTTGAATTCACATCATCTGACTTCAGCTCTGTTTTGGCTAAGTCACTAACACTTTAAAAATCTTTAAAGATTTTAAACTACTCAGATCAAAGGAGGCTAACGTGATCAAAGAGTACAGGTCCAATAATTTGTCTCTCTCACAAGTCTATGGTTGAAAAGGGACATAAAGAAAATTTATTTTTAAAATAGGAAATGTTTTAATAGAATAAACCTGGATTTGTTTGCCAAATCTCAGAATACTAAGATAAGACATAATGCCTTCTGGAGATAAAAAGTAAGAAAATATTTGGGCAAATAGGATAAAATGCTTCTTAATAAAGTGTGTCAGATCCCACTTCTTATGCTTACAACCTATGTGACCTTGGGCAGCTCACTAATGACTCACTAGTAACTCTGTGAGCCTTGCTGTTGTCATTGTTTTTAATCTATAAAAATAAGAGAGTTAGATTACATGGCATCTGAAGTTCCTTCCAGCTCTAAATCTATGATCCTATGATTCTATGAACTATATTCTCTCTAGAAGGCCAAGGTTAAAATCCATTTATGTCAGGAAGACTTATCTTTGTGAGTTCAAGTCCAGCCTCAGACATTTATTAGCTGTTTGACCCTGGGCAAATCACTTAACTCTCCTTGCCTCAGTTTCCTTATCTGTAAAATGAGCTACAGAAGAAAATGGCAAACCACTCCAGTATCTTTGCCAAGAAAACCCAAATGGGGTCACAGGTAGTTGGACACAACTGAAAAATGACTTAGAAATGTTATTTGGGAAAGAGAGCTCTGGGAATTTTTTGTCTCGGCCTTTAAATATTAGCACTAATAACTGGCACATAGTATTGCATAAGCTTGTTGATTGGTTGGTTGGTTTGTTGTTACTGGGAGGGCACAGATGCTCTGGTTCTAGAAGTATATCACAGGGAGTTTTAAATGGAGTGG
This sequence comes from Phalanger gymnotis, assembly GCA_028646595.1. NCBI lineage: Eukaryota > Metazoa > Chordata > Mammalia > Diprotodontia > Phalangeridae > Phalanger > Phalanger gymnotis. Next base: position 296,375,425 of record CM053624.1, read on the forward strand.
AGCAGAGTGAATTAGAGTCTTGGTAGCAATGAGCTCTGGGTACCTGGAGGGCAGCATAAGAGTGCCATACAAATGAAAGCCAAGATTGAGACTTAACTAGTGGGGCATGTAAATCATATATCCAATTGGTGGTGACAGTGACGCTTAAAGGAAACAGTGCCCAACTATGGTTAGGCTTCCCAATTTTCCCCGAATCCAGCTTTAACCGACTCTTTCTACTCCAGATAGTGGGACGAGGGTGGAAAGTAAGCTTGTCCTGCTTTGCTGATTCATGGAACAAAAAGTATTCCATTTCCCTTGGCTGGAGTAAGAAATATGGCTGAAGATCAGCTTGCTGGACTGTTTTTCAAGCCTGAGTTGAAAAACAAAAACAAAAAAAGCATAAGCCCACACTAACCATGAAAAGCCCGGAGCTGCCATTGGTACCACTACATGAGAGAATGGGGCGTGGGGCACGTACCCTATTTTGTGCTGGATTTCATGGCTTGTCATCATTAGTGTGCCTGGCAGCAGTTCCAAAATGCTTATTTATTTTCAAACTGCTTTCACAGAGGAAGTGCTAAATGCCTAGGGTTGTGTTTCAGTTGGTCTGTTTTTGGTTAGTGTCCAAACCTGTCTTTCTCTTAGAGTCTCTGGGCTACAGCACCAGCTTTGTCTATAGGGCTTATAAAAAGTAAAGTAAAAATAACCCAAGGCCTAATCACAAGTGAAATCCTATTTGGGGAGATGACAAAATGATGGAGACCTTGGTTCTTAAGCCACTGGAAGTTTTATGTAAAAGAATTGAGCTTTCTGAGCCACTCATGTCAGTAGATGTAATGACCTTCCAATTTCTATAATTTCCCACTGGAGAAAAATCTGTACAATTTTCAGAAGCCCCAACATTTCTATTTTAGCTAATGGCTTAGGGTAGGAGAAATAGTTCTGGACTTGTAGTCAGGTGGGTTCAAATCCTACATTTCCTAACTGTGTGACCTGAAGAAATGAACTTCTCTTCTTGGATTTGGGTTTCCTTACCTTTAATATAAGTGTAATATTATTTGTCTTACCTACTTCACAAGTTTATCGTGGGGCTCAAATGATATAATATACCTAAGGTACTATGTAAATATCGAAGTGCTACATTCTTATATTCCAGTTATGGTAGTATAGGGCTAGTTTATCATTGCCCTCACTCGATGCCAAATAAACCAGTATCAGCTAATGTGCCAATCCAAGGATAAGAAGACTTGGATGAGGAATGGGGAAGGAGAGAAGGTTTTGTGAGAGAGGTAGCACTGAGTTCACCTTGTAGAGAGAACCTGAATTAATGGAGGGAATGAGGAGTCCATTTCAGACATGGAGGATGATGTGACCAAGGAACCAAGACAGAAGAAAGCAAGACAAGAACAAGAGATGGAGGAAAGTTCAGTCTGGCTGAAAGATAGACCTATAGAGTATGGGAATGGGAATCGAACGTTATTCAAATACTTAATTATCCAGCTTGTGGATTATCTGGATTTACTATTTCCCTCGTCTCCTTTCATTTATTGTTCTTTTTGAGCTCAATAGGAGAATAAGCAGGAAAATAAGAGAAAAGGTGAAACTGAAGTAAGAATTATATACTTGTTAATAGTCCTGATGATAGATTTGGTAGAAGAGGAAGTTCTACTTGCTAGCGTGGTATTTCTGGACTGTGAATTTCATTTTTCCGTGCTCCGCCTGCCTGCCTCCCTCCCCTCCAAACACTGCCATTAGCGCTGGAAATTGAGCGTTGGCTGTATTTTGCACATACTTGGGCTTGGGTTTTGGAAAAGGACAGACTATTCAAATGTGTGCTGCTGTAGTTGGAGTGGCAGTTAACAAAAGTCTGCTGCCAGAGCTTCTGAATAGGTTATAGAGGGGAGGTTATAACAACTTAGGTCTGGTCATCTGGTTCAGCCCAAGAAGAAAACAATCCAGCTTAAAGTTCCATTCTATTCTTGGCATAGTTGTCAGGGCTTAATCGTGCCCCATAGGAAACGTGACCATCTTAATAATAATAATCATAACTCTTATTACAAAGTACTTTTTTGACTCCCAGTAGCCCTGCGAGATAGGGAGCTTAGAATTGAGCTTAATTAGTATTAAATTGCAACTCAATTGAATTGTACTTGCTTTCGCAGCTGCATTGCTTTGGATTTCACAGGGTTTGTTGTACTGGTGTTCCCCATAAAGTCCATCCCTGGTGTTGCCCCCTCCTCCCAATGGGATGAGCTAGATGGTATGTTCTTACAGAGTTATTGTAAGAGTGTCCTTAGGGCTGATTGGCTCGAAAAGTCAATATAACTCTCAGGCACCACTTACATCCAGGGAAAGTTTTATCTATGGGCACTTGTCCATAAAACACTAAAGACAAAATGTGATTTTTTTTGATAGTGGATAGAATTCAACTTCCTATTTCCAGTCATTTTATTAGAGAATAAGTCAATTTATTTCAACAGAAGTTTAAGCACTTAACTATCTATGATACTGGACTGAGGCCTAGGGTTAGAAAGAACGAAAAGGATACAATTCCTACTTTCAAGGAACTTTGAATTTAAGTGGGAAATATGACAGTTAACCAAACCAGGTATGTAGTATGTGATAGGGCAAAGGAGAACCAAGCAAAGCTCTATGAAAAGTTTACTAGGAGACAGAACACTTGGTATAACCAGTGTGTCCCCTTTTCCAGCATCATACCGTAAAGCTGTATCACCCTCCAACCCCTGATCCAGCTCTCTCCAAAAATGACCCAATGGAAAAATACCTATCTAACATTACCATAGTAAGAAGGGGGAAGGTTTATTTTAATTTGTTTTAAAGCCATACTCCCATGCCCCTTGCTTTTTAGGTTTTAGAATACTTGTCCGAGGTATGGGGCTGAGATAGGTCTTTAAGCTATATAGGCAAAGTCAACCTAAGTCTGTCTGTTATTACCACACTTTAAAGGAATCCTAAGGCTCCATGAAACTAAGTTTGAAAAACATTACTCTTAGGTGTCTCCCACCTTTCCCATTCAAAAGTAACCTTTGGAGAAATGCCTTTATTAGTTTACTTTTGTTTTGCAGGATTCCCTGTTGAAAAAAAAGAGAAAAAAACAAACCAGTGGGATCGCACAGTTCTGGATTAAGCATAAATTAGTATTGAGTACTTCAGACAAACAATTAGGCTTCTATTTTATGGTATTTTTTAATTTTTATTTAGACACACCTGTTTTAGTGAATGCTTTGTCCAGTATCATCAGTTCTGAAGAGTCCATAGTGTATGTTTGTGTTTAGACAAAGAATCTCCACCAATGACCTACCCCAAGAAAAACTATCCTAAACTTTTGCTTGGTTTAATGGTCATTATCCATTTCTTCATAGATACAACAGGCACTTATTAAGTGCGTACTATTTAAAATGAATTAGGATGGATGTTATTCATGAACGCTGAAAATCTATCAGGTCTTTCTTCTTTATGGCGTTCTCCCCTCTAGCCAGAATCCAGGTGAACACATAAAAGCTTCTATTGGGATCTGTTACCATATGATCCAAAGTGCTGAAAGGAGGCCTTATTGGTTATCTGGGACAACTTGTTCGTTTTATTGATAAGGAAACTGGAAACCAGAGAAGTCACTTAATCTCTGCCCAAGGTTGTACAGGTAGTGGGCGTGAAAGTTTTGATTTGTACCCATTTCTTCAGACTCCCAATCTGGCATTTTTTCCACTGTACCACTTGCCTCCTTCCTAAACACTAATGCCTCCCATGTCAAGCATGAACGCAATGAATAGCATAAATTAGAATGTCTTTGATGATACTACATTTAAACCACTTTCAGAACTACCACCATCAGGAATTGGCTAAGGGTCTAGTTTTGCATGTTTTATAAGAGAGAATGGTATAGTGGATATCTGTCTTGAGGTCAAAGGGACCCAGGTTCACGGTCTACTTTCTTTTTTTTGTTTGTTTGTTTTAAATTTATTTTTAATATGTTTGGTTTTCAGCATTGATTTTCATAGGCATTTGAATTACAAATTTTCTCCCCATTTCCTCCCCCGCCCCACTCCAAGATGGCGTACACTCTGGTTGCCCTGTTCCCCA
>CM053624.1:296380007-296448006 GCA_028646595.1 Phalanger gymnotis
CTTTTGCCATTTGAGTTAGTCTATTTTTTAAGGTGTTGTTTTCTTCACTATACTTTTCCGTATTTTTTTGAGTCTCTTTTAGCAAGTCATTGACTTGTTTTTCATGGTTTTCTCTCATCCTTCCCATTTCTCTTCCCAATTTTTCCTCTACTTCTCTAACTTGCTTTTCTAAATCCTTTTTGAGTTCTTCCATGGCCTGAGACCAGTTCATGTCCCTCTTGGAGGTTTTTGTTGTAGGCTCTATGACTTTGTTAACTTCTTCTGACTGTATGTTTTGGTCTTCTTTGTCCCCAAAGAAGGATTCCAGAGTCTGAGACTGAATCTGGGTGTGTTTTCGCCGCCTGGCCATGTTCCCAGCCAACTTACATAACCCTTGAGTTTTTCAGCGGGGTGACTGCTTGTAGAGTAAAGAGTTCTATGTTCCACGCTTGGGCGGATGCGCTGCCTCACCAGTACTCCTTCTTCCCCAAGAACCCCCTACCAGGACTGGGCTTAAATCTTCAGCAGGCTGTTCACTCCTGCTCTGATCAGCCACTTAATTCCTCCCACCAGGTGGGCCTGGGGCCAGAAGCAACTGCAGCCGTAGTTCTAAAGCTGCCCTGCCTCCGCTGCCCCAGGGGCGGTGGCCGAACCGCAAACTCCGTCCCGTCCAGCAGCTTTTCCCACTAACCTTCTCTATTGTCTTTGCTGTTTGTGGGTTGTGAGGTCTGGTACATGCCACAGCTCAGTAATTCAGCATGCTAGGGCACTCTCCGCTGGGCTCCTGGTCTGGTAGGTCCCCATCTGGTCTGTTCGCACTGGGCGCGCTGGGCTCTGCTTGGCTCAGCTCCGCTCCCCTCAGCTGGGAGCTGGGAGTTCCGTGCGGGACAGACCTTACCCCGAGACCATCCAGGCTGTCCTGGGCTGGAGCCCTGCTTCCCTCTGCCACTTTGTGGGTTCTGCAGCTCTAGAATTGGTTCAGAGCCATTTTTTTATAAGTTTTTGGAGGGACTTGGTGGGGAACTCACGCCAGTCACTGCTTCCCAGCTGCCATCTTGGCTCCGCCCCCCACAGCCTACTTTCAACACATACTAGCTGTGTGACCACAAGAAGTCACTTGAAGCCTCAGTGCCCCATTGGGGCAGAAAAATTCCTGATCTGCATTAATTAGGAGCAATACTTTACTTTACATAACTAGTATGCATGACCTTTAGGACTTAGAGCAAGTGGCATAAAATGTTTTTTTTTAATTTTTTATACATATCATCTTTATTGTAGAAAAACCAAGGACATTAATGTTACATAAGTTAAAGTTAGCAATATGGAAGAGATTTATATAATCATTTTTTGTATGGTACCAGCTCTACCATATAATAGCTATGTGACCTTGGGCAAGTCACACCTCTCAGCATAAAATGCAGGGAATAAGGGTTCATAGATCCAGAAGGAGCTGGTTAGGATGTAGTCATGTATGCTAGTGTAGAGGCAACCACACTGCCCCCCCCCTGGGATGGCTGCTAGCACAGATTCTTAAATCCTGCTTTACTAGGAAATATAGCTTTTAAAGGGGTCAACAATCTTACTTTTAATTACATTCACTAGTTCAGGGGAAAAGTCAGCACCTTGAACATCAGAGAAAAACAGAGAAAATAGAAGCAAAGAAATTAGTATAAAGACCAACAGAGAGAGCTCTTAACTGCCTGAACCAAAGCAATATTGCTATACACTTTACATACATCACTGGATCGAGACAGCCTTTACATCTGAGCAGTCAGGGAGCTCTGAACATATAGCTACTCAGTCCGCCAGATCCTTCTCATAAGCGAACCCCCAAACCAAAATACCAACTCAGACTATACATATATATATATATGTATATATATATACATATATACATACACACACACATATATATATGCACTTCTCAGAGTCAGAAGGCATCCCAACCCTTGTGACTCAGTGCCTAATTAGTTTAGAACAAAAAGGTATGCAAGCCTGCCCTAAGCAAGCTTCTCTTATTGAGCTCCACGTGAGGCCTATTAATGGGTAGGGAAGATCTTATATCCCATGAACATTACAACTAGGGAGTTGAGAGTGGGAGCTTCTGGAGTGTCTTATTTTAACCAATTATTCTTACTAAGTACCAAGCACAGTTTATTTGTACCTCCTGAAAGAACATACTGAACTCCTCCCAAAGCCTTCCTTTATGGAGGGTTCACAAGCCTCCTGATAACTATCTATCAACAGCTCTTCTGGGCTTCAAATCCATGAAACACCATGTTCCTGCATCAGGTACCCCCTGCTTCCCCACCTCTTCATTTTCCTTTTGTGTCTTGTCTTCCCCCATTAGACAGTAAGCTCCTTGCAGTCAAGGACTATCTCTTTTTCTTGTTTGAATACCCAGAGCTTAGTTCAATGCCTAGTACATAGTAGGCTCTTAATAAATGTTTACTAAATTGAAAAGTATACTTTCAGTTCTCCCTTTGTTTTGGCACCCTAGAGCAAAGCCCTGGTTAAACCTCTTGTTAGACCTCTGATTGAGGTGACTATGTCCCCCATTCAGGAGAATTATACTGATGAAATCACAGATTGGGGGAGAAATGGAAGAATCCTAGATGACCTTAATTTTTTATTCTAGAATTAGACACCAAATAAAATGGGTATTTCATATACAAAGCAAAACAGAAAAAAGATTCCAAGGGCAGCCACAAATCTGCACCACATACATCTTGCTTCTCCCTCCAAGTATACAAGTTTAACATGTAATTTCCAACGCAATTCTATTTGTCTGTTTCCTACTGACCATAATTCTGTACTCTTCTATGCATTTTTGAAATGTTCTAATGACCCAATTTTCTTATTTCTCTTTCTATAACCCTACCACTTATACCTCCTCATTCAACTCCCATCACCCCTCCATTGAAAGAGAAAACAAAGCATTTATATCATATGTGCATAGCCAAGCAAAATAAATCCCCACATTCTCCATGTCTAAAAATACATGTTCATTTTGAACCTCAAGTTCATCACCTCATTTTCAAGAGGGGAGAAACATATTTCTTCACTAATCCTTTGGAATTTTGGTGGGTCATTACATTATCACAGTTCTTATGCCTTCGTAGGTATTTTCCTTTACAGTTGCTGTTGTTGTATGACATATTCTTTGTGTTCCACTCACTGAATTGTGTATCAGTTCATACAAGTCTTCCCAGGTTTGTCTCAGCTGATTTCTTAAAGGATGTGATGGAAAGTACCTAGAAAATAACTTTTATTAAGAATCAGTAACCTAGATCCAGGCAGAAAGACATGATACTTCATTGCTTGCAGTCTTTGAGGTGATTTCTTTTCTAGTATGCACGAATAATTCTGTAGATTCAAGATACTGATACTTACTTTAAAAAATGTTTTGGATAAGTTTCCTCACTGATGGCAAAGCCGCATGCAATAGGAGGTAAATTAAGAATATGAATGGAAAACAGGTTTCAGATCAAGCTACAAAGTGGCCATACATGGAAACTTCTCAGGATAGAAGGGAGTGTCCAATGGGAAATGCCTAGAGGGTCAGTTTTTTAACTACACTTGCCAGTGATGTTGCATGTGAAAGTCATAAGCAAATGCAATAAGATTTCCAAGTTTCATGATAAAATGAACACCAGCTTCAAAATCATGTGGCTTGTTTTGAACTACAGAAATACATGTAAAGAAGACAAATTTATTTCACAGTTGAAAATATAAAATTATAGAATCATGGAATCCCAGTGTTGGAAGGAACCTAAGAGGTCAGTTAGTCCAACCCATACCTGAACAGGAGTTTCCTTAGAGAGAAAAAAAGGAATTATTCTCATGACTGGAAAAAGTACAGGTTTGGGAATCAGGAGTCTTGGATTCAAATTCTTCCATATGGCAAAGGATAAGTCATTCTCCCTTGGCAAACTTTAGTCTGCTCATCTGTAAAATGGGGTGGCTGGACCACATGTTCTCTAAGGTCTTCTCCAGCTCTAAATCCTGTGATTTCCTATGACAGTACAATAAGGGAATTAGACACCATGAAAAGGGCTTGGGGTTGAAGATGAGATCCATGAAATTAGTAGGTTGTTTCAAGGTATGCAGTAGCATCAAAGAATAGATACACCAAGAAGAGTGGAGCTAAGGCTTCATACAGAACACAATTTAAGTCACTATCCCATGGTCAACCCATTAGGATCTTGAAGAAGAAGGATTTTTTAAGCCATTCATTATGTCTTGCTGTAAAAGAGGGCCCCATATGGCAACACTACAGAAGGTTTTGATAAAGGGGTCAACACTTTTAATGCTGGCAGGGACACAATGAGCGAGGTAAGTTCTGAAAGGTAAATAGATAAGCCAGGCCAAACTATTTTAGGCAAAGGGCAGTCATGTGGATCAATTTACCAGCTACACTGATGAAGCCACGTGTAGTAATGAATTCAAGATCTAACTAGATGTATTTTTTGGAGCAAAGGGAGCCAAGAAGAGAGGCAAAAAAAAAGCCCGAAGACAGGATTAAGATAAATTAAAGAGAGTGAATAATACTGGGTTGGATGGCCTTCTCCCATTCCCAAAATGTCTTCTTTTCTTAGACCTGGAACAGTTCTGAAGCATCGGGTGTTAAGTAACTTTTAGTCTGGCAATTGCATTAAAAATAGCAAAGGTTAAACTAAAGACAAGTTTCCCATGCTTACGGATGATGTGAGACTCTTCAGAAGCCTCAACATCTGCTCTAAGAAACCTCCACACAAACCCCCAGCCTGCATGCCTTTGAGCTACTGCATTTTTTGGTTTCAGAAAAAACATTCTTGCTCCTAGAGGAGGGCGTCTCAAAGCACTCTTCCCTCCTCCAGCACCAAGAGACTGAAAACAAAAACGTTCTGGTTAGTGACTGAGCATTTCCTTAAGTAGCTACAAGCCGTGCCACAAGCCAAAGGCCGCTCAAAGAAAGCTAAACTCTTCACATCCCCACTAAGGCATCAATGGGTGGCCCAGTCAGAGTCAATCCCCTGTGGTATTAAGATCCTTGTGGATTACTGAAGCAAAAGCAAGCTGTTTTTCCTTAGAAAAGGACAGTGCCATATAAACTCCATGAATGAATGAAAAAGCATTTATTGGAGCAGCTAGGTAGCACAGTGGATAGAGTTCTGGCCCTGGAGTCAGGAGGACCTGAGTTCAAATTTGACCTCAGACACTCACCAGCTGTGTGACCCTGGGCAAGTCATTTAACCCTGTGATTGCCTCAAAAAATAAGAGAGAGAGAAGCATTTTAAGCATTTACTTTGTGTAAGCCACAGTGTTAAATTAAAGCAAGACAGTCCTTGCTCTCAAGGAGGTTATATTCTAACAGGAAAGGCAGTATTTACAGGTGTCAACCATGAGTTAGATGGTCAGGTCTTCCTGACTCCAGGCCCAGTGCTCTAACCACTGCACTACCAGACAGACTCTCCTTAAGCACAGTTCTGACCATGTTGCTCTCCTACTCAATCAACTCCTATCGATCCCTATAGCCACTGGGACAAAATACTGAAGTCTCTGTTGGGCTTTTAAAATCCTTCATTACTCGGCCCCCACCTTCCTTTCAAACTTTACGTAGCATTACTCCTCTTCCTGCACCCCAAGGTACAAACAAACTGGTCTTCTCGCTGTTCTTTGTACACAGTGCTCTATCTCCCACCTCTTTACCTTTGCACTGGCTGTGCCCAATGCCTAGAATGCACCACACTCCCTTCCTCACCTCTACCTTGTACAATTCCTCACTTCCTTCCAAACTCAATTCAAATCCTACCACATACACAAAGCTTTTCCTGATTTCTTGACATATATGTACATGTTATCCTACCTGATAGAATACCAGGGGACAGTTTTGTTTTTGTCTTCGTATCTTCAGGACTTAGCACAGGGCCCAGGACATAGTAGATGCTTAACAAATGCTTATGGCTGCCTAGTTTTAGATGAATGAATGTTATCAGTTTGGCTCAACATAAAAAATAATTCACCAGCACCTAGAGCCATCCAAATGAGGAATGAGCTGCCTCGTGGTTAATGAGTTTTCCTTCACCGAAGCTATGTTTAAAAAAAAAGTGAGTGAAATTCAGATGATTCTTTATCAGGGAAGTCGTAGTGAAATCACCTCCTTGTATCTATTTGTATGTACCTGCGTGTCTACGTGAAGTCTCCCTTCCTGCTCTACTCCCATTCTAGACCGACAGACAGAGCAGCAAGCTCACAGGAACAGAAAATGCAGGAATGAATAAGGAATACAGGGCAAGAGCTAACGGATCTAGGGAGTAGGAGATCAGACTGGAGTGATGTGGTAAAGGAAGTTACCAGCCAGAGAGAGAGAGAGCCACGCTGAGGCCTTTACACCTCAGTAGGCAATCTTCATAGGTTGTGTGGAGGCTGAAAGAAATGACCTCATCACCGGGTGGCCAGTCCTCTGGTGGCCACAGACACCCTCTTCGTATAGCTTTCAAGAACCTGGACTCAGCAACAACCCTAACTTTCTTTGAGAGTATTAGATTATTTGATGTCTATGAATAATGGTATTTTACTTTCTTATTCTCCCAGAAAAGAGATGGTATCAGTTCTTTGGTTGACAAGTAGGAAGCTGTGCCATGCTAAGATGGTGGTCACTCACAGGGATATTTCAAACTACTGTCTGATGTGGAGCCAGATAGAGCAAACTTGCTACTCCTGCTCCAAACAGGAAGGGGAGAAGGGATTGCTAGAGCCTCAGGTGACCGCTCGAGGGGCAGCGGGAGAGAGTTGGAAGGGCTTCGGAGTCAGGCGCAAAATCCAAGTCCTAGCTTTACCTCTGAGAGCCTTTCTGTGCCTCAGTGTCCTTGTCTGCAAAATGGAGGTGGTAAAGCTAGCACTACCTAATGGGCAGAGTTGTGAGGAACGTGAGTTAAGACATCGTGGAAAGGCAAGTTTCTATTACACCCTTTTTCCAATAAAAAAAGTAGTCAATATTCCATACGAGCTATATTGTCATTTTAGAAATACTTAACCCCTGAGAAATCTCAGAAGTAAGTCAGAAGTGTGATCTCTCCCTCCCTTTATTTCCTAGCATTTTCATTTATTTATTACAAACTTGTTTGTATTAGGTATTATATTTAGGAAGAAGGAGAATATTAAATACTTACTACATGCCAGGCCCTGGACTGAGAACTTTACAAATATTATCTCATTTGATTCTCAGAACAACCCTAAGAAGCAGGTGCTCTTGTTATCCCATTTTACAGCTGAGGAAACTGAGGCAAACAGAGGTGTAGTGATTTTCCCAGAGTTGCAGAGCTGGTGTCTGAGGCTAGATTTGAGTTCAGGTCTTCCTGACTTCAGGCCCAGTGCACTAACCACTGCACTACCTTGCTGCCTCTTTATAGAGACAGCATAGTGTAGTGTGGGGCGTCTAGGTGGCATGGTGGATAGAGCGCTCGGCCTGGAGTCAGAAAGATCCAAGTTCAAATCCAGGCTCAGACACTAGCTTGGCCAAGTCGCTTAACCCCTGTTTGCCTCAGTTCTTCATCTGTAAAATGGAGAAGGAAATGGCAAACCATTCCAGCATCCATGGATGTGACCAAACAACAATAATAGAGTAGTGTGGTTAGAGGGCTGTCTTTGGAGTCCAGAAGATCCGTATTCAAGACCTGCCCCTCACATGTACCAGCTGTGTGACCCTGGATAAGTCACTTACCCCTTCACTGCATCCATTGCTTCCTCTGAGATCCTAATTTAGAGGAATTGTCTGTGTCAGGGAAAGTATTAACAATAATTATTATCATAAGGTAGCACTTATATGGCATCTACTATGTGTGTGCTAAGCACTTTATAAATATTGTTTCATTTGGTCTTTACAACAACCCTATGAAGTAGGTGCTATCTTTATCCCCCTTTTTCAGATGAGGAAACTGAGGCAGACAGTAATTAAGTGACTTTCCCAGGGTCACACAGCTACTAAGTGCCTGAGGCCACTTTTGAATTCAGGTCTTCCTGACTCCAGGCCCAAAACTCTCTCTCTGCACTGGACCACCAGTTGCCTCAGATCACAAGACTTGACCGGCACATGTCGCCAGGAGCTTTTTTCAGTCTTGTCTCATCTACCTCCATGCAGCTCACTTGAAGTGAATAACACTTGATATTTGTGTGGACTAATGAAATAATCTGGATTCTTTTTCTTTTCTTAATGCCTGATCCCTGAGGACTCAAGTTGCCACAGAAGATAGGGCCATACCTTTTCTAGACTTGCTATCAGTCCCCTCCCCGGCATCTAGCACAGTAGGCATGGGACGCCCCCCTTGCCCCGTCTTCCATCCCCCTTCTCCTCTGATTTCATAAATTCCATCACAAAACCCCACAAAGTCTTTCTGGTTTTGCTTGGAAAGCAGCATAGCCTTCCTGCGCCTGTGCATCTGAAGTGGAAATATATCAGGTTTGTAACCCAAATATCAACTGAGAGAGCAGAGCTACCAATAAATTAAAATCCTGCCTTGTAGGAACTGTGTTAATGGAACAGTAATAATCAAAAGTAGACCGAAGATTTTGTCCCCAGACTTATCTCTCCGCCAAGATGAGAACATGAAGTAACCATCCACTATAGCCTCCTTTCCTTTCTTTTGTTTCCTAGAGACCTTGGAGTGTGAACTCTCAGGGAAACTACGATTCAGCTGGCAGCCTCCAAAGCTGTGATTTTCACTGTAGCAAAACTAGTCTCTTAGGCCCTGATGTGAGCAAATCATTTTTGCTGTACTCTTTTTGATCGAAGATAACATTTCCTATAGTTTTGCTATTATTCTTTCATTTTAAGTCATGTCCAACTCTTTCTGACCCCAATTAGGGTTTTCTTGGCAGAGATACTGAAGTGATTTGACACTTCCTTCTCCAGGTCATTTTACACATAAGGAAACTGAGGCAAACAGGATTAAGTGACTTGCCCAGGGTCAGACAGCTAGTAAGTTTTTGAGGCCAGATTATTTTTAGATCTTCCCAACTCCAGATCCACTGCTCTTTGCACTATGCCACTTAGCTGCTGACTCCTCTCCATCTATAGACCCCCAAATTCATATACCTAAGTAGATTTAGGGGAAAAGAAAAAAATAGATTTAAACAGAAAGAGCGCTGAGGCACACCCTTGTTTTAATCCTTTATACTATACCAAATAACTGTTAAGTGTCTATTGTATCCAAGCACTGGACCAGACACTGAGAATATAAAGACAGAAATGGGAAAAAGTGCCTACCTTGAAGGATCTTACATTCTACTAGGGAATAAAACATGAAGAAATGAATGGATACAAGCTAATTTGAGGATAGAGAAAAGCACAAACAATGAAGGTTTCACGTAACTCTGTGGGAAGAAGTACCTGAACTAATCCTTGAAAGAGGAACATAAAATGAAGAGGTGAAGAGGGCTGAGTTAGTGTAGGGTTTGTGTGCAGGGAGAGAAGGAAGTGTATGGGAAAGATGATGTGGAGGAGAAAGAATTGAAAAATTTGGCAATTGACTGAAGATGGGGCTTTTGTATGACTGTTGGTCACAAGGAACAAGGAAAGAAGGGTTTGATGTTCTCTCGTGGTCCTAAAAGGAGCCCCTTTCGCAGGGTAGAAAGAATACTAGACCTGCAGCCAAGAATCCTGGGTTCTAATTCTGGTTCTGCCAGCGAAGCACTAGTGGAAAAGTACTGGACTTCTAATCTAGGGGATGTAGGTTTGAATGATATCCTTGATAGCTCTAAGCTGTGCGACCATAAGCAAGTCACATAATCTGTCCAAAACTTGTTTTACTCATCTGTGAAATGAGAGTAACTCCCAATACCACCTACTGTACAGTGTTGTTTTGAGGAAAGTACTCTGTAAATTGCATAAATGTCATAAATTATGAGAGAATTTCTATTATATGCTAATTATATGCATGATACATGTGAATGTAATATTGCATAATTATATATGCATAAATTATTACCACTATCATTATTATTAGCTGTATGAGAAGGGCAAATCACTTCCGCTCTCTGGGGCTCCATTTCCTCAGCTGTAAAATAACTGGTGATACTCTGTCTGGCTCTCTGACCCTATTCTAATGTGATAATACTTTGTATTCTCTGAATCATCACAAAGATTACAATTCAATGAAAATCAATAATAGAGATAAGGTTAGGGACTGGACCTGTGATTTCTTCCATAATGGGAACCCCCAATGAAGAAATTCCTTCTACTGATGCAGACTAGTACCTTCTGTGGACTGTATCTTAAAGGGTGCCATCACAAAATGGGAGTTTACATGACTTGCCCAACATTGCATAGCCAGGATGGGTCAGAGATCATCTTAGCCCAGTGGTTACCTCTCTAATCATCCCCCAAAGGGCAGAACCAGGAGAAACATGTTATAGAGAGACAGATTTAGACTCTATGTTAATAAAAAAACTTTCTAACAATTTGGGGTCTTCAAAAGTGGAAAGGGTTTCCTCAGAATGTTGTAAGGTTCTTATCATTTATGTTCTGTAAGTGGAAGCTAGAGTGGACATATAGCAAATTCCTACTCAGTTATTATGTGTTACCTGGATTAGACAAAGTGACCTCTAAGGTTCCTTCCTGTGCTAAGATTCCATGACATGATTAATTCAAGTTCTATCTACACCACAGATTGTATAACCCAAACTACAAATATTCAGGTCTATTTTGAGTGGTGACAAGTTCTAGGGCTTTCTCCTCTTCATCCCATTAGCCTCCACTCTTACCCCTCTTGCAGGGTCATATCTTTAGAGCTGGAAGAGATCTCAGAGGCCATCTACTTCAGCCTCCCTCAGACCTCCCCATGTGTAATATAACCCATAACGTTCATTGTGATCCATTGGAATTCTTAGCTAAGCTTTCCAGCTAAGAATTTTAATCAAGTTATAAAAGAAGGTGCCAACTAGGCATTCAATACCAATGACTGTACAATCTGGAAACCTCAGGAATATGCAATCCTTATGTATGTAGGGATCACAAAACAGACCCTGAATAATTTTGTTTATAAGAGAATTGCTTTTCCATTGTAAGCAGATAAAAATTAGCTATAGTACTAAATGAATGAGAAATATAAAGCCAACTTACAAAAATAATAAATTGCTATTAACATAAATGTGTTTCTTTCATCTTACTTCAGAGATGTGATTTCTCCTTCATCTTGAACTAGTCAGTCAAAGGAGATATTAACTTTCCTCACTGAGATCCCAACTGTCATTCTTCTGACAGAACTTTAGCAGCTTCCATAGTATTGGCTATTCTTGTCTATACTCCACTTTTTATTAAGTTAGGCAGCATTAAATTAACTGAATCAGAGGTGTGCTTTTTCTGGTAAAAAAAAATCAACTCATGTAGATCTCTCTCTGTGTATCTGGCCTGTCTGTCGCTCTCTCCCTCTCCCTTCCTTTCTTTTTTCCTTCCTCCCTCTCTCCCTCTCCCTCTCCCTCCCTCCCTCCCTCTCCATCTGAGCTATGCGTTCCACAAAAGTTTCATTACCATCATCACCCAAACGTACTTAATAAGGCAGCTCATGTGGGTGCTCAAAATCATTGATCTTTACTTTCCTGGAGTTATAGCAAATGGCTCCTAAATGCCATCAGTTGAACAAGAGAGATAAACTGACATTCAACCGCGAACTTTGTGAATTTTGGAGGTGCAGTAACTGGCCTGTAGAATTGCTTATCCATACATATCCAAATGTAGGATCATGGTTCTAGAGCTGAACAGGATCTCAAAGATGTTCTAGTCCAACCCCTTTTTAGCCCAACTACCTCAGGTGAAACACATGCAGTTACAGAGCATAGGCACATAGAAAAATTCCTTATCTCAGAGGCCATTTAGCCTAACTCCCTCATTTTACAGGTGAAAAAAAAATTTGTCTAAGGGAGATTAAGTGATTTGCCCAGTCACGCAGATAGTAAGCATCAGAGGCAAGATTTGAATCCAGATCCCTTGACTCAGTAATTTTTCTGGATTTTCAGATATATTTGCAACCATCGGCCCCACAGGGGCTATGTACAAAGTGCTAAAGCATGATTAATGATGAATTCTTACTGAGCCAACCACCAAACTCCAAAGTCATACAAGGGCCCTGTGTCTTTTTTAGGGCCCTGTTATAATCCCAAAAGCCAAAGTGTAAGAAATCCTTGGTTTCCTCATTTTGACAAGATGGGTCTGTCTCTGTTATTAAAGTTAGCTCACTGTAGCCAAGAATGCCAGGAAAAGAAACCAGAGACCTGATCAGACCTGCATGTTTTTTTCTATTGCTTCCAGAATTCTTCTGCAACCAGATGATTCCTTACAGATCCTAGCACCTGTTGAAGCTGATGTGGGTTTCTACACTTGCAATGCCACGAACACCCTGGGATCCGACTCTGTCTCCATTGCTGTCACTTTAGCAGGTAACACAAACACAAAGATCTTTGTCAACATATGCCAAGCATGGAAAAGTCTAGTAGGTGACAGGTCATCACCCTCTACACCTTCACTGCATCTCTCTCTCTCTCTCTCTCTCTCTCTCTCTCTCTCTCTCTCTCTCTCATGGTTGACAACCAAAATTTATAATTTTCTTTTTTAAAATTTTTTAAAATGTTAGTCTTTTTCTATTATACTATAGGCAGACTGCCGGCTCTTTTACTTTAGCTTTGAATGTATAGGTATAAATATTCTACTAGCATACGACTTAATTAAATTCAATAAATTTATTAAGCACCTACTATATACCCTACTGTAGACACAGATGAAAAAAACCCACAGCCCTTTAAGAAGCTTACAATTTCATAGGGATGATATGACATGTATTAAAAAAATTCGATGCAGGGTAAATTGTGGTGAGACAAAGAAGAGCGTTACAGGGCTCTTTAAGAAAACTGGAAATGCAATAGATCATTTCTCACTTAGAAACTCGGGAAAGGCTTCATGGAGCAAGTGGTATGTAAGCTGACTCTTGTTAGAAAAAGTCCAGCAACAGAGATGCTGAGGAAGTTTGTTCCCAATGTGGAAGCTGATCCTCTTGAACTCACTAAAGTCAAAAGCACAGCATGAGACTGAGGAAGGCCTAGTCTCTGGGATATGGATTGTTAAGGGGTACCATGAAATGAGCCTGGAGAGGCAGGTTGGAAACAGTTTGTGCCTGGCCTACGGGTTTATATATTTATCCTATGGCCAAGAGGAATCCCCTGGAACTTTCAAGGACGGGAGCAACATGGTTAGGAAGGCTAGTTTGGCAGGTTGGTGAATGCTGGATGGAATGGGGAACAGAATAACCAATCGGAAGGTTACAACAAAGTCTGTGTGAGAAGTCACAAAGGCCTAAGCTAGCGTGACGGCAGCATGAGTAAGTAGGAAGGAAAATAGATGAGAAAGCAGTTGTGATGCACTGGATAACTCATTAGGTGTTGGAATAAGAGACAGGGAAAAGTCAGAGGTGACTACATTTTTGAGCCTGAGTAACTGGGTGATGGTGCTATAATCAACAGAAATAAGATGACAAGTTCTGTTTGGGACATGCCAAGTTTGAAGTTCTGGCAGGGTACGCAGGTAGAAAAGTATATGGCCCAGGAAATGTCTCCAACTTCATCCCAATAATGATGGAAAAGTGTCCTTCTAAATATATAATTTTGGGAAAAAAGAAATCTCAGATCTTCTAAAGCAACTGCCCCATTTTATGGATGATACAATTGAGGCCTAAAGTGACCTGCCCAATGTCACCCTGTTAGAATTAAAACTGAACACATTGTGGAGAAGCAGTGTGGTGTAATCTAAAGAGCACCAGACCCAAAGTTAGGAAGAGAGCCAGATAGGTATTCCAGCTCTGACTGTTACTACCTGTGTGACCTTAGACAAATAATTGTGCTCACCTCTGTGAAATGGAGATAACACATTACTTACCTGAGTTGTTGAGAAAAGTGTTTTTGTAAACATGTTGCTTTTGTTATTACTACCTCCCTGGTCTCTTGACTCCCAGGTCAATGTTCCCTCTACTATAATTCTCTGATCAAGGTCACAAAGGTAGTAAGTAAATGCCAGAGTTGTCATTTGAACTCGGGTCCTCTGGCTCCAAGTCCAGCATTCTTTCTTTTAAAAAATAAAGAATAAAATTCTTTCCCCAGTTTTCTCTCCCCTGCACTATGCTACCACGTATTCAAACAATCACATGATCTTGCCATATATCTGTTTAATATCAGAATTTCTACCCTGGCAACCTAGTGACTATATGAGGAATGGAAACTTAGCTGCTGGCTTCCCCAGGATCATACAGTTCAATGATCATGGAGCTAAGCGGTGAAGCCCCAGGGTAGATTAATGTCACATTTTTAATGCGTTTTTTGTGGATGTAAGATTTGCCTTTCCCTTAATTTCTTCCAGTTAGCAATCTTTATGCATCTCTCTATACTGGATCCAGATGCTCTCTTCCGTTCTGGTCACATGATTCTTCCTCTTACCTGCTAAAAGGCAAAGACACTTTTCACATTCCTCCAATTACTGGCAAATGATGGCTCCTTGAGGATTAACTTTCTTATTTATGTTTATCCAGCTATGGTTCAGCTCCATAGCAGACCAAATATCCTTTGTTTACCAGAATTTAATACAATTATTGGAAACCTGTCTGAAATAAAGCAAGTGAATGGTAGTGTCAGGCCGGTCTTCATTTCTTTGAAGAAAACTTATTGGAGAATCCCAGAAGCTTCAGAGCTGCAGAGGAGAGACGGAGAAGCCAGAGGGGACCCTAGGGAGAGTCATATAAAGAGACTGAGTGATAAGGTGTGATCACAAATGCTGCAAATGAGACCCCAGAGAAAGGGGATGCTTCCAACTTCTTGGGGATGTAAATTAGTTTTTGAATGGGAGGAGATGTCAATTTATAGGAGTAAAGCACAAATTACATATCAGGTTTTCATTCTACAAACTAAGTCAAAGAATGCCTTGGCTACTTGGACTTCAGAACTGAAAAATGGCTTTACAGATCCCATTGTCTATATTGGTTCCTTGTATACGCAATAGAATGTAGACTCTTTGATGGCAGAAATTGTTTTTGTCTTGATATCCCAGAACCTAGTGTGGTTCCTGCCACATTGTAGATGCTTCAAATGCTTGGTGATTAATTGGTTGCTTTTTTCCACCTACTATATTTGCAAGCTTTTTAAGAATAGTCTTTACCTTACACAAGTTCAAAAAAAAATTAACTTCAAAGTACAAGGGGAGGAAGATTACTGTACCAGGGTACAAATAATTAGAGAGAGATTTGTCCAGGGGAAAAAATATGGGAGTTTGAATGTATTACAAGCTCAATATGGATCAGTGATGTTGTATGGCACTCAAGAAAGTTAATGTAATCTTAGGCTTCATTGAGAGGCATGATGTCTAGGAATAGGGAAGTGACAGTGCCACTGTATTCTTGCCTGGTTAGGCAATATCTGGAGTATCGTCTTCAGTACTGGGTGCCACATTTTGGAAAGGACATGGATAAACTGGAAAGCATCCAGAAGAACACAGCCAGAATGATAAAGGACCTTGAGCCATGTCTTATGAATCATGTTGGAACTGAGGATGTTCATGCTATGAAAGAGAAGACTGAGGGAGAGCTATAAAAGTTATGTTCAAATATTTGAGGAACAGATTAGACCTAGTAGACAGATTAGACTTACTCTGCTTGTCCTAGGAGGTCAGAAGCTAGGAGCAACTGAGAGAAGCTGCAAGGAGAAAAAACTAGGTCTGACATTAGGGAAAACTTCTAATAATTAAAGCTACCCCAAAGTAGAAGCTGCCTTGGAAGGTAATGGCATCCCTTCCTTGTTAAAGGTCAACAAGCAAAGGTTGGATGACCATTTGTCAGGTACAATGTGGACATTCTTTTTCTGGTTTGGGTTGGTTAGAATGGCTACTGAGGTCTCTTCCAACTCTGGAATTCTGGGATTTGGAGATGTGTTTGTATCCTCAGCATCTGGCAGAGAACCTACCTACACCATAGGTGTAGATACTTAGCAAACGTTTGTCAAAACAGGGCCCCAGAGTTGTATGTGCATTTTATCTGGACTATAAGTACACTTATTACTAAATTATATCATTAGAGAACATTTCTGCCCTGACAGTGCCAAAAAAAATTATACTGAAGTACAACAACAAATAAAGAAAAACCATAGAAAAAGGCACTAAGGTAGAGAATAACTGATATGGCATTATAGATATTGGTATGTATAAACCTGTTCAACATAAATCATTATGAATTAAATTGGTCTTATTATTTATTTCAAAATAAATTCTTTTTAAAATAGAAATGATAGAAGATGAGAGTGCCTGGTTACCTCAAGACCCCAGACAGTGTCCAGGGCCAGAAGTTGTATGGTTCATGTCTACTTCAGAGAACCAGCTTAAAGTCCAGGCCTGGGTTCCCTGTCGATTCCAGTTCACTCAGAGAAGTTCAAAGGGATCATGGTTCAGCCTGGAGCCCATAAAATCTAAATGAGCACATCAGAATATTTCCATAATTAACTTACCCACCTGAGGGTCTTCTAGACTTGTGCAATGTACCTCCCAAGAGTTGGGATTGATCAGAATTTGGCCTAATATGCAAACCTGAGATACACTGGCCAGAGAGGCTTACACTACATAAGACAATATACATTACACAAAGCCAAAGACCCAATAGTATTCATTTTATGTCTACCTGCTTCCTCTCTAATCTGTAATTTACCTAGCATTTGGACAACAGGTTTATCTACCAGGCCATTTCTCTCCCTGGAGTATGGAAGGCTCATACTGAAATGTTACCCATCTCTACCCCTCTATCTTTTTGAAATATAAACCCATAGTTTATGTTATAGCATAAATAAACTTTCCTGTGTGCGCATATGAAGCTAGAAATACAACTTTAAGAGTCCCCTTAGCCAGGCACATTAAGTTCTCAGCCAAGTTGCTTAGGAAGGTTCGGGAATTGATTGGTCTGGGCAGGATTTGAAGGAAAGCAGTAGTTACCCAGTAAATTGCTTCAGTCTGGATCAATGGCTTAGTTCCACTTACCAATGCAGATGAGCAGCTCTCCAGGTGTAGACCATCAGTGAGGTCATAACCATAAGGGAGAAGTTTGAAGTTGTCATTGATTTTAAAATATCATAAAAGAGATACTGTAACTCCTGACATTTCACAAACATCAGCAAAGGAAAATAGAAGACAAGGGCTTAGGGAAGCACATAGCTCCCATTGAAAGAAGAGAGCATGGTCCCATTTACATGAATTTTTCACATGAGGGGAAAGACAGGAAAATACCTCCTTCTGGGACATGGTTCTTTTTTTTCTATTTTTTATAGATTTAATGGTCAACATATATTGTATCTCATAAAGAGATCTCAGAAACCTCATTGGAAAAACAATTCTTCTGGAATTCTTTTCCCCTTTTGATTTAGAAGTGCCAATAAAGCACACACGATCTTGTTGGGTTTTTCCATTCTAGTGGTTGTTTCTGAAGTTGTTCCTCAGTTGTTTCAGTTAGCTTGTGTGTGAACCAGATAATGATTTTAATGATTGATGATTCTGTTCAGAGGGAATTCTCTCACTAGATGTTAAGGTGAGAGCTTGCTCGGGTTTCTATTGAGAAATAAAAGTTCTTCTGATTTGGTTGAACCCATATTGGTTCCCCAAAGTTGCATGTTTTTCCAAAGTTATGGGATAATCATTGTGGCATGGAGTTGTTGTTGTCCCTTGTCTTCAAAGGATGTGACTACAGAGTATAAACTCTTCCAGGTCCCACCAGTATGAAAGGACTTTTAGGAGGGAGCTATTGTTGGATTGGATATCTCTTGTCTTTGGATCAGCCTGTTAAAACCAGGAGTGGGGCTTATCACTAGCTTGGCCATAAGACAATGAATATTTTGGCAACTGCAACTCTAGCATACCATTTTACTGCATTACAAAGTTACTTTTACTAAGTTAAAGAGATGTGATCCTCATTGGTAGGATGAGTATCCACACAGACAAAATTACAGCCTCCAATTGTTGAATCATGTAACAAAAAAGATTACACAGTGAACCAATCCCAGCTACCCATGATAATACCCCATTATCTTACTAGTCACCAAGGGGCTAAGGTAATACTCAAGTTTTCCTTGGTAGGTACAGATGTTCAGGAAGGAACTCAATGATTTGTACAGTTGATCTAAGTGACTTGTTCTAAAATAACAGATAATATGGCCACCAGCTTCTGAGCCAAACATGGCAAGAAATTAATCTCATGGTTTATTATAATGTAAAGAAAACGGATAGGAATATGTAGATACCTCATGGTAACCTGTCATCACTAGTAGAAAGATAACAAATTCTCCAGTCTTCGGAATGGTGGAACATATCCTCTCTACATAGGAATCTCTGGTTATTAGTTGCCTGGTCACTAAAAAATCAGCAACACCAAGATTGTCTTAGCTATCTGGCCTAGCTAACATGCAGCAATAAGCTCACATTCTGTATAGTGTATTAGTTATAACTCATATCCAACATCGAGATGTCTAATCTGGAAAATTTGAAATATAAGTAACATCAGAGAGAGAGATATCATATAATATGTTGTATAGTAGATCATAAGTTAGAGAAGACTCCAAGAATGAGCAGCGGCAGCTAGAAGAAGTCACATTCCTAATGTGATTGATTGCTCTAACCAACCAGAAAAAAAGAATGCCCTCTTTGGCTAGAGAGGGAACCAAAAGTCAGTCCCAGCTGGAGTCCACCTAAGAAGGATTATGAAAATAAGTGAAGAGGAACAGTGAAAAGAAAGAATTATGTAGATGATACAAAGCTAAGAGAATCACTAATGTTAGTCAATAGAAGCAGGATCCAAAAAGGTCTCGACAAATTAGAATGATCGGCCTAACCTAGTAAGGTGAAATTTAATAGGTGTATATGTGAAGTCCTGCGCTTGTGTTAGGAAAATCAACTACACCACCACAGAACAGCAGAGAGATGACTAAACAAATTTTTATGAAAAAAACAAGTTTTGATGGACTACAAATGTCCCAGTA
Organism: Phalanger gymnotis; assembly: GCA_028646595.1. Taxonomy (NCBI): domain Eukaryota; kingdom Metazoa; phylum Chordata; class Mammalia; order Diprotodontia; family Phalangeridae; genus Phalanger; species Phalanger gymnotis. Next base: position 296,399,007 of record CM053624.1, read on the forward strand.
GTGTAGCGGGGAATCCAAATTAGTTAACTCAATCTTAAGCAGCACTAATAAAGGCACAGTGTTCTGCATGAGAAAAATGATCATTCTGTAGTGGTCTTCTGCCTTAATCGTACCATATCTTGAGTGGTATGTTAATTTCTGAGAACCACATTTTAGGAAGAACATTTACAAATTAGAATGTGTCAGAGGAGGGTGACTACAATGGTGAGAGGGCTAGAAATTGCCACAGAGGGACTAGTTGAAGGAAACAGGGATATTTAGCCTAGATGTGGCAACAGGGTAGCAAGAAGCCAATTGAATGGTAAGAAATAACAACAAAAAAGATTGTATCTCTCATCAGGGAAGAGAGAGAAAAAAATACCACGTAAAAAAGCACAACTGTATGGAAGTATTCAATGAAAAAAGTCAAGCTAAATTCTACCCACTTTAATGGGCCCTGAGACATCTCTGTATGGCAAGTATTTGTAAACCAAAGAAAACAACTAGTTTAGTATAGTGGGTTTGTGAGGAAGTGTACATCAGTGCTAATCTAAGCTCATGTAAAAATCGATGATCATAATGATGTCACAATCATCAAAATAAGATTAAGTCACTGTATTTACTAAGGCAAGGGAAGAAGGCTAACTACCTCTGGAGATTCAAATATCTCTGTATCCTAAATACCGATTATTCATTCATTTAACAGACATTTATTAAGTACCTTCTGTGTACAGAGAATTGTGTAGTGTACGGAGAGAGATATAAAAATTCGATAGACCAAGGTCCCTGATCTCATGGTGCTTATGCTATAACAGGATGATACAACATCACAACTGATAACTATACTATACAATCTCACTTGATAAGCATGTTTTATTAGTGCAAAACAAAATGGTAGGAAACATTTCCTAGAACATCGGATGCCTCTATAAAAATTCACAAGACAAAAAAAGTAGCTATGCAGTACCAAAAAAGGTCAAGGAATTCTATATACTATAGACACAACAATGGATAATATGAAGAAAGTAATATCGTAAAGTAAAATGATAAAAAAAGGAAAATGTGTTTACCTATAAATGGATTTGCCCAGATGTGTCAGTGATTCCCAGACCCTAGTAACTGCTGATCCTTCATGTTACAAATTGATCTCCCCAATCCGTGGCTAGGCCTGTTTCCTGTAACATGTGGTGTTGCTTCTTGTTTACAGGAAAACCATTAGTGAAGACATCAAGGATGGCTGTGACCAATACAGACTCACCTGCTGTCACAGCTGATGTGGGAAGTGTCATTAAAACTATCCAGGGAGTAAATGTGACGATCAGCTGCCAAGTTGCAGGTGAGAAATGACTCATTGTCCTTTCTTAGGAGCATTCTGGTCTGAATATCTCCCCCAGGAATGTCTTCTTTGTAAGCATTAAGATTAAGTTATGATTGTAGTATACCCACACCATCCCCCTAGTTACCTTTTGAAAAATCCTACCAGTCCTTCCAATTACAACTCATGAAGCCTTCCCTGATGCCCCCTGTCAGGACTTTCTCTCTTAGATCTTATGTAGATAACATTTGCATATCTCTGTGTTTTGTAACACATGTTATACATGTTATATCATTTGAACCTCGTGCAACCCTTTGAGCTGGAGAAGGAAAGTGCAAACTACTCCAGTATATTTGCACCAAAAAACCGAAATGAAGTCACAAAGAGTCAGACACGACTGAAATGACTAAAAACAACAATATTATTATTAATAATACCAGAAGTATTATTAGCCCCAATTTGTCAATTAAGAAGCTGAAGCCCAGAGGGAGTGACTTACCCTTGGTCACACAACTAGTAACTGTCGAAGACAGGATTTAAACCCAAGTCTTCATGACTCTAAGTTCAACCCTCTAGTGCAGCACAAACACCTTGCTTTCTTTCTAGGGTTTCTATTGATGATGGCAAGTCCCTTTGACTAAAGGATAGTGTCTAGCATAGTAGGAACCCAGAAAAGAGATCCTGCAAATTAACTTTATTATAAATTTAATAACCCATACAAGAAATAAATCAAATAAATATGCAAAATGAGAAATAAAATATTCGCTAAAACCCTTAGCATTTAACAAGGTAGAACCAAACAAAAGAACAAGTAATCAGAAAATAATGCATTTGCTCTGCCATCCCCTTACAACATATAAGACTTCCTTAAAAGAATTTACATCAAATGCCAACTTTCAGTGTGTGAAAGACCTCTGTGCACATTCTACCCAGCCCTTGAATATGAAAGAAATTAAACCATGAGCAACAAAAATTAATGACTACTGAAAATTTAGCTCTTTGCACTAGTTCTGTGTAATTTTGCCTCCTTGCCTTGGGTATATCATCATTCTTTAGAATTGCAAGCATCCACAGTTTCTTCATTGTGGGTATTTCCTCCAGATGTAGACCACAATCCCTTCAATATTTTGAACCGATACCTAATGACTGATCCAGTGATAACCACTCCACCCTTTGATACACTAATCCTCAAATGATAGACACATAATCCATCATTAAGCCTGTGCTGAAAGCCTTCCTCACTAGGTAGGCTCTTCCAAAGTCAGCGTTCCACTAGTATAACCCTCAAAAACCCAGGTTCACTTCTATGCCGTGGGTGAGGCATTACAAGAGGTCGTTAGTTGGGATGACAACACATAAATCAGTCTCAGTCTAGATTCAGAAAACATTCTCAAACTGAGCTGCATTTTGTTAGGTGCCGTGGTTTGTCACAGAGGGGCAGCTAGCGTGGATTTTGTGGGGTCCATACGTATAGGCACAGAATCTCAGAGCCAGAAGGGATCGTGGAGATTATTTAGTCCAATCCTATCATTTTTACAGATGAGGAAGCTGAGGTTCAGAGAAATGAAGTGACTTACCCCCAAAGGTTACAACAGGGAGTGAATGCTAGAGGTGGGACTCGGAACCAGCTCTTCTGGCTTTTTTGCACCACTTCTCACTACCTAGTAGGTATCCTGTAGCTTTAGGCCCCCTTATTGTTCTGGAGAGAGTTTAGGAGGTGGATAAAGGCAGATCTGCCTATGGATCTGGAACCAAAAGTGAGACGGGCTCCTATTAGGGGTGATAAAAAGGCCAAACTGACTAAACTAAGAGGATAGGACAGATACATGCTGAGATACGGACAAAGACGAAGTTCAAAGAGCCAATAGTGATAAGACAAGGGAAAGCATTCTCTCCTCTCTCGTTGACCCTTTTCCCATATAAAACTTCTTGGACCTGTGGTTACAGGATGTGTTTCTGTAGTCTATTGTCAATGACACAATTAAACCAGAATTTACTAAATGCCTACTTCCTCAGTACAAGAGCATTAGATAGGCAGGTTTGTGACTCGAAAAATTGTCAAAGGGCTGATGAGCAAAAACAAAAAACATTCAGATTTACAACAGGACAACCAGGCCAGAGTGTAATTAGCTCATTTATTCTGTCTGGAATTAAAGGAGGAAAATTAGAGCATGACTCTTCTAGGCAGCTCAGTGAAGATTAAATTTACTAATCCCGTAGTTATATCCTCTTCCAGGCCCTTGTGATCAGACTAGTTCAGTTTAAGCAACAAGGGGGAGCATTATGTTATCGATATGATATGAAATGAATCAAAGAGAGGAATTCAAGGCAAACTATCTTACTTCCTTTTTGTTAGCTCTAAAGGGCATTGGAGTGACTAGAAAGCATAACTCATGCAAACAACTTGTAGGAATCATAGCTTCAGGCCAGTCTGTCTTCTGATGTAAATGAAAGCTTCTGGTATTTTTATGCTCCATTCTCCCCGTTCAATGCATCCTTTCTGTCACATCATAATATGCTGTGACAAAAGTAATTGGCCGCAACCTGACTAAAGCCTACAGCGAGAATGGTAAACAAGCAAGCTAGCAGAGATGAACTCTGGAAAGTCATCTCATACCAATGCTAATTGGAAGAATTCTGCTGAAAACAGGGTATAAGCATTGGAAATGATGATGCAAACTGACACAGCACCTTTCCCCTAAAGAGTTACAGTTCGTCAATTGATCAATGAATTAATAAGGCATTTATTAAATATCCGGCTAGGTGTAAGGTGCTAGGCTAGGCAGTAGGGATATAAAGACCAAAATTAAGTAAGTCTTACCCTTAAGAAACTTGCATTCTATCAGGGAGACAGGAACAAAAGTATATGTAAAATGTATATAGGCGGCTAGGTAGTACAGTGGATAGAACATCAGGCCTGGAGTCAGGAAGACCTGAGTTCAAATATGACCTCAGACACTTACTAGCTGTGTGACCCTGGCAAGTTGCTTAACCCTGTTTGCCTCAGTTTCCTCATCTGTAAAATGTGCTGGAGAAGGAAATGGTGAATCACTGTACTATCTCTGCCAAGCAAACCCCAAATGAGGTCATGGAGAGTCAGACATGATGGAAATAACTGAACAACAAGAAAAATGTATACAAAGTAAATACGGAGTAAATTTATGAGAAGGGGAGGGAACCACCAGCTGTAGGGAATCAAGAAGCCTTCATCTAGAAGGGGGCATGAGAACAGAGTTCTAACAGTTATGGAGTCAAAAATGTGGCAAGGAGGTGAATGTGAATTCCAGGGGCAGTGGACAGGCCATGAGAAGACTGTCATGTGTAAGGGACAGCAGGAGGGATAGTTTGGCTGGGCTGTATAGGAAAGGGAGTAAGAGATGATGAGACTGGAAGAGTAGTTGGGTCCAACTAGAGAAGGGCTTAAAAAAACACACAAAGGGAGTTTGTATTGCATCCTAAAACTCTAAATGCAAGAGGAAGTTGCTGGAGTTTATTGATTACGTGAGTGCCATGATTAGGCATTCATATTAGGAAATAAACATTTATTAAGTGCCTACTACGTGCCAGACACTGTGCTAAGCACTTTACAATTATTATCTTATTTGGTCCTCACAACAAACCTCTGAGGTAGGTGCAATTATTATCCTCTTTTTACAGATGGGGAAACTGAGGCAGACAGATTTCAAGTGACTTTCCAGGGGTCACATAGCTACTAAGCATTTGAGGCTGGACGTGAGCTCAGGTCTTCCCAACTCCGGGCCTGGTGCTCTAACCACTGCACCACCTCATCTGCTTCTGATACTAGGAAAATCAGTTTGATGACTGTGTCAAGAATGGATCGGAAAAGGGAGATGATTTGTGGCCAGGAAACCAATTAGGAGTGCTGGATGAGGAGTCAGGCCACCTGGGTCTGAGTTCCAGCTCTGCCATTTACTATATATCAAGTGAGATTCTATAAAAAAAATGCTTTGCAAACTTAAAAATAAATGCCAGCTATTGTTATTATTATTATCGTGACTTATCTCATTCTTTTCATCTTTTTCAATAATGCTCAGATTGAAATAGTCCAAGGACAAATCACTTACCCTTCTGTTTTTCTTTTATATTTAGTGTTATGTGAACTAGTACACAAGTAGAAAAAAATGACTTTTTTGCAATTGAATAAGAGTATTGGGATGTAAGTTCATCTTCCACACATTCACTGAAAGCATCTTAAGGACAATTCCAGCAGCAGACAGGATGACCTGTCCCTCATGCTATTTAGCACATGGTTTCAATTTCTTCTTAAGATCGCTATAGTTTGAAATTTTCCATTACATATAGTTTGGGGGTATTCAGTATGGCAGAATCTTTTGAAAATGTCATTCTTAAATTTATATGGATCATTATTACATCCAAGAGGTTGCAGGCAATGATTCTGTATCTAATGATGCTATAGTTTTTTCAGACTTTACATGTTGAATTCTCAAGAATGTGAAGGGATTTGTAATTGTAATCTGAGGATTTACATTTGTAATATGGTATAATTCTAGTTATTGACCATGTCTTCCTAAGTATCTGACAAATGCTGAATTTTTGCATCCTGCCCATATGTTACATATTTTCTACCACATCATTGCAAAACCTGCTTAATTAACAAGTTTGGGCTCCTTAGGGACAACCTTTCTGTAGTTTATTGTGGCAGTCAGCTGATCCTGAATCATCATCATCATCACCATCATCACCATCATCATCATCATTGACATTGTTGTTGTTATCATTATCATCTCATTTTCACAACTTTTTCAATGGGGTTAAGATGAAAATGGTCCTGGGACAAGTCACAATTCTGCCATTATTCTTTAATGTCCAATGTTCTGTGAACTACTGCACAAATGGATAACTGCTTTTTGCAATCGAATAAAAGTATTGAGGTACAAGCTTATCCTCTGAAGGCTGACTGAAAACATCCTTGGTACAACTCCAGTAGCAGACAGAACAAGGGGGATGATGTGTACCTCATCCTGTTCCCCATGACTTTAATCTCCTTGGCCAGGTTTCTATATTTTGAAAGCTTTTCATTCCATAAAGCTTGGAAATTATGAGTATTTGGGACAGTGACATATATTAAAAACATTCTTCTTAAGTTTTTATGAATCATTGTGATGTCCATGGGATTGTGGGCAAAAATTCAGTCTGTGATAATGGTCTGGTTCCAATATAATATATTGGCTGAGTTCCTTAGGATATTTTAAGGTCTGTATTTGTACTATAAGGATTTGTCTTCCCTCAGTCCTTGAAAGATAGTGAGATTCTGATGATGTATTCAAGCCACCATGTCATGTCTTACTAGGTAGTCAGTAGGTGCTAAATGTTAATGGTGTGCAATGATACACTGTCTCTAAATTTCCTTGCATTTTTCATTATTAATTATTATGATCATCTTTCAACTTAGACAACTCATCCCCCTTCTCAATGCTTCAGTTTCCCTTATCTGCAAAATGAAGTGATTCTCTCAGGTCCTTCCCACACTAACATTTTATAAAAATGTTTTCATAGGTAGTGATATCACCACATCTATCCCCAAAACAACTCTGACTAAGGATACTTTTGTTGTTGTTCTGTCATTTTTCAGCTATGTCCAACTCTTCATGACCCCATTTGGGGTTTTCTTGGCAGAGATACTGGAGTGGTCTGCCATTTCCTTCTCAAGTTCATTTTACAGATAAGAAACTAAGACAAACAGGGTTAAGTGACTTGCCCAGGGTCACACAGCTAGTAAATGTTTGAGGCCAGATTTGAACTCAGGAGAGGAATCTTCCTGGCTCCATGCCCAGCTCTCTATGCAATGTGCCACCTAGCTGCCCAAATGAAGATACAACAAGCTAAAAGTTTGTGCACTTGAGAGGTAAAGCATTGTAGGAGCGAGGGAAAAACAATTAAATAGCTCGGCCTGCTTCAAGAGATGCAAAGGTCAGTATTTAAGGCACTTGTGACAAATAAGAGAGTAAGAGTAAAACTTTCAAAACCTATTTCAGTCATCTCTAGAGCAGAGATACCTCCCAGAATTCTGTGATTCCTTATTCATTTTTTTCTACTCTCTTGTTCTGATTATCTCTGAGACACATCAAAGCGAGCAGTAAAACAGCTGGATATTGTTCCACAAGGCATCCTAAGGGCTGTTCTTTGACTCAAGCTGATGGCTCAGATCATACTTTACCAAAAGCGGGTGTGCATGCCAACACCACCACATCCAAAAGTTCAGGACAGAAGTCGATATTTGGGTCAGAATGTACAGCTCTGGCTCCTGTAGAAAAATCCTTTAAATAAAAGCCTTCAGGAGAGAAGAGCTCATGAATAAATCAAAGAACTATTTCCCGTAGAATTACTCTTCAGTGGGAGCTGGGGCTGCTGTTGCCACCACAGCCAAGAAACAGGGATAGAGGCCACGTGCCGCTAAGCCACAGCAGATGATCCCTCTACATGATTAACAATCAGAAGATCTTTTTTTGGAAGACTATGAAGACAGCTTCAAGCCTTTACTTTAAAAAAAATATAAATATCTACTTTAAAAAAATATAAATGTCATTCTATCCATTGACATAGCATCTCTCTCCTGATGTCCTCAACCCATTTTATAATACATAACAGCCAAGTCAACTGGACGTCCCATTCTATGGATGGGGGTGAGTCAACAAGTTATGAAACAATGGAGGTTAGGTGTTAGAAGATCACCTAGTCCAATCGCCTGCAAACAAATGAGGAAACTGAGAGGGAAAGTGATTTGCCCAATGTCACACAATTAAATAGAGGAGGTGGAATGTCAACCCAGGTTTCCTGATTTTAAATGCAATTTTCCAAATTTGTCAGCCCAATGTTTTCAAGAATCTATTTTATAACATATAAATGCTATGCTCTGATGTGAGTCTGAATGACACCTGTTTTACAAATGGAGGCAACAGGTATGAGGTGATGGAGGTCACTCATTCTTTTATCCATTGAAATACCAAAGTTCAATGAAGAACTTCCTTCGTTCAGAAAATCGTATTTGGTGCTGAGGGAATATCGAAAGATGAGCAAAATATGAAGCCTGTCCTCAAGGAGCATACCATTTAATTGGGAACATGAGATGCATACTCAGATAACTACAACATAATGGAATCTGGTAACTAAGCAAGAGACATACAAACACATCACCGTGAGTATTCTTAAAAGGAAGAGAGCATTTTTATCTGTGGGCCTGGGGAAGTCTTAATGGAAGAGCTGGTACTTGGGCTGGACTTTGATGGATTTCAGCAGGTAAATGTGATAGGGAAGGAGAACATAACAGGCAAAGGGGAAAATATGAATAAATATACAGAAATGTTACTGATGAGATATGAGGCAACATGGTGTGATTCAAAGAGCCACTGGAATAAAAAAAGAAGGACCTAGGCTCAGATCACAGCTTGCTACCCATCTAGCTGACCATGGACGAGAGACTTCCATTCTTTGACTCTCAATGTCCTGCTCTTTCAAATGAAAGAAATGGACCCAATGAATCCTAAGTTTCCTTATAAGTTCTAAATCCTAGGACCTTCAGGAATAGATGCCAGTCAGTTGGAGGTGCTAATATCTAAACTGTACTGAGTTCTCATCACCTAATAACAGTTCATACGTATATGACTTTCAATGCATTATCTAATTTGCAGCAAACCTGCAAACAAGATGCTATCATTATCCTCATTTTACAGATTAGGAAACCAAGGCTCCAAGAAGTTTGTGACTTGCCCAAGGTCACACAACTAGTGTCTGAGGCAGGATTCAAACATACTTCTTGATGCCAAGTCCAACACTTTTTTCATCATACCACGCTGACTCTGGCTTCACCTGTTTTCATTCATTATCTATTTTTCGTTACGGCCAAACCATGCTATCTGGCGTAATGAGAAATCAATGTTATGACATGTAATTTAACAGATCCAGAATCTATAGCTTTGAGATCCATCTGGAACTAAGAATATAGAGAAAGAGATTGGGGTCTTTGAGGGCACTGCTGTGAAAACAGGCATGCCTTCGCAAAGAGAGGCAAACGCTGGCCCCATGCTGTAAGTCAAGTCTGGTTGAGAGCCGAGGTCATTTGTTCATTCAGAAAGCACTTACTGATAGAACTAAAGGACCATTTAGGCAGGCTCCCTTGTTGTGAATCACATACTCTTTGGAAGTCATTAGTTCCTTGAAGGGAATAAAAGCTGGGAAGTCCAGACCCCTTCCTAAGTGGAGTCCTATACAGTCCGTACAGAAAAGGACAATTCAGAATCCAATAAAAGAATTGACTACAGATTGTATTCTTTGGGGGTAACCTCTTTTTTCTTATTTTTACCAGAGAGAATAGGGCCAGGGACCTTTGTTTGTGGCTTACTCTGCAGAATAACTCCTGTCCTAATTGGTATTTTGTTTTTCTTTTAAAATTTAACTAAAAGCTGGGCTAACATCTTGAGCTTTAGTAATAAGGACTCTTTCCTTTTAAGAGCAAGTCCTTACTGATAAGTTCATGTAATGCTCTTGCTCTCCCTAGTGGTGTTACCTGAAAAAGCAGGTTTTCCCACTCACCCTCCCCTCTTATCTGTCAATATGTGGAGGAGACATGCCAGTCAAGCTTCTCAAATAGGCACGTGACCCATTTGATTACAGCAAATCTGTGTGTGCTACTTATGTGAGAAGACTCTGGAAAACCTTAACTACTCATCTCTTTTCGGGGAATATTCCCTCTTCCCCAGCCAATGTGCCAGTTCCAGGTGGTTTTGATTCCATTGTGATTCATCAGCAGAATAAAAGAAGAAAACAAATCAATCTTTTGCCCAGGTGATCAGAGAAGAGATCTCAGATGTGCCAAACACTTGGGCTGCCCATCCTCAAATCACCAAGTGGAGGAAGGAAACACAGACTAAATCAAGAGCAGCTGCCTGATAAATGGGTTAACACACACAAGGCAATGAATCAACAGCTCTAAACAAAGGGAAGCGTTGTTGTCGGAGAAGGAACTCAAGTCTGAGAGCCTGAGCAGCCAGGACAGATAGATTTATCCATAGATTGGACAAAGGGAGAGTTCACTGGTTAGCCCCAAATGAGAGTAATAAATATTTGTTAAAGAAAGGAAGGAAGGAAAAAAAACAAGCAAGCAGTGGTGGTGGGGGTGGGGGGAGCAGTATGGTATTTAATTCAACATTTATTAAATACTTATCATGTACAAAATACTTATACTTGATGCTGGGAAGACAAAGGCAAAAATGAAACCATCCCTGCCCTCATAGAGCTTACACTCTCCTGAGGAATACAACACTGGGTGTATACAAAGCAATTTCAATGGATGGATCTGGAAATCTCACGTAGGTGATGTCTCAACTGTGATTTGAAAGAAGCTAGAGATTCTTCAAGGCAGGTGTGAGGAGGGAGTACGTTCCTGACATGGAGAATTAATCCCCTGACCAAAGTAAGAGAGTCTGGAGATGGAATTCTTTATTCTTTCATAGGAGACAACATGTTCGTCATATAGACTATATACATAAACTAAATGCAAGGTAATTGGGGGAGGGCATCTGGGGTAACCCTGAAAGGATTCATGGCAGTTGGGCCAAGCTTTGAAGGAGACCAAGGACTCTAAGATGTGGAAGAAAAGAAGTGGTACAGGACAAGCATGGAAATTTATAAAGTGCAAGAAGGTCGGTTTGGCTGGACCATAGAATGTGGATAAGGGGGTAGGGGAGGGTAGCAATGTATAATAAGCTGGGATGGTTTGGTAGGAAACAGTTTGTAAACAGTTTAAAATGCCAGACAGACAAATTTGTATCTTATCCTAAGGTAGTGGGTAACTCCTGCAGTTTGTTACAAAAACAAAACAAAATGAAAACAATTTTTCTTCCAAAGAGCTCAAGGTGCTCTTAGCCAACCCTTGACCAGCCACCTCATTATACTATTAATACTCATTTGTGTGTTGGACCTACCTCAGGAAAGCTAATTGTTAAATTTTCATTGTGAGCATTTACACCTTGGAATTTGGCAAACATTACAAATCAGGGTATAATTTATTATTTTGTTGATTGCTTAGATTTAAGAAAGTGGTGGAGAAAATGTTAATGATGCAAATTAAATTTAAAAGTAGGTTGTGAATACATGTTTTTGGAGAGTCAGATGTTAAGCATTTTTCAGCACAGCCTTGATTATAACCCTATGACTAGGGAGGAGCTACCCATTTTAGGAGGAGCCCAGAAAACAGACCCTCCCCCATAAGAACTTTTAAAAGATTTTCATATTAAAAGTATGAACAGGATGACTGTGAGATAGATAGATAGATAGATACTGTGTATATATGTATATATTGTTTCTAACCTTCCACTTCAATTTCCTCACAGTTAAGGAACCCACCCCTACCCGCTTAGTTCTTTGTTGAAGTACATGCCATATCAGCACTTAAGAAGAATCTAGTGACAAGTTAAAGGCATATCGAAGTTAAAGGAATGACCCTACGTAGGCAATCGGGTATCAAGCGCCAGCTCTCTCTGGCTGGGTGATCTTGAATACCTCCTTGCTCACCTGCACTGCATTCTGCATTCATGAGTTTATTTTTTTTTCTTCCTAGGTGTGCCTGAAGTAGAAGTCACTTGGTTCAGGAATAAAAGCAAACTGGCTCCCCTTCACCACCTACACGATGGCTCCCTGTCGATTACAAATGTCTCCTTTTCTGATCAGGGGTTCTACTCCTGCAGGGCAGTCAATCTTCACGGAGAAGTGACCGAAAACACTCAGCTAGTGATCCTAGGTAAACAGCTGCAAGGTCAAATGCCTATGGACAGGATTTCAGTTGAAAGCATCCACACCGGCTGCCCCTCCCTCTCTCTCTGCTCTCACCAAACACAGTCAGTGTAACCTAAACTTCCCCTAACTTCTCCCTTGTCCTGGAGAATCAAGGGATGGAAAGAATTTAAATATGTGATTTTACGGTAATAAGATTAGGAACATCAAGGACAGCCATCTTAGACTAACTACAATCTTTGCCTAATAACATACAAATCATTAGAGCATCCTCTTTCCAATGAAGAGAACAAAGACAATGTGTGTAGACTATGCACAGCCAAATTCCGGCTTGAATTTCCATCTTTATCTTCCCCAGTAAAAAAATGAAGCTATACACATAACTGTTCCTGGTTGGGCTATCTGGCCAGGCCTATACAGTTTTATACCCGGTGAGGCAAAGGGAGTTAGGCCCCCTTCCAAGTACACCAGTCAAGAATAGGTCGGATGAAGCTAACCAAAATCCCTTTGGAGTTAGAGGCTGTTCTTATGGATGCGTCAGTTACCCTGTCTCTACCTTCATGTTCCCACTTTCTGCTCTGGCTTAGAGTACTGATTAAATCAGCCTGCATCATACATAAAAGTTCCTGACATCAATTCATGTCTAGGGCCCACTAGAGTTGTCACATAAACTCCAAGTATAACACGCCTGCAGTTATCCATGGGAAAGAGAGCAACATAAACAGTCTCATATTTACACACATATACACATGATAATTCAATACTTCAAGAATCTATTTTACCATAATTTCATTGGTTTGGGGGGTGCTCCTTTCACTAACACAAATTGTAGCCTCTCTGTAATTTAATAAATGGTCAAGAGTTGACATGATTGAAAAATTCATAACCAGGCAGTCCACCTGGCAGTGAGGCTCTCTGGATCTAAGCCACGCTGGCTCCTTGGATGATGGATGGATGGATGGATAGATACATACAAACATCTATACATAGATACATAGATACACACATAGAAAGATACATACATATATAGACAGATAGATATCTTCTCTCACTGGGTCTTTATTCAATTTGGTACTGCCTAACAGAACTCACTCCACCAGCAAAGTCTTTAAGAATCCAGAAGCACCTACATGCTATAGTAAGCTCTTAGAAAGCTTTAGTAGAGGGCTATACCTGTGTACCTACCCACATACAAATAGGGCTATTATTAGGATAGAAATGATTTAGTAGGAGAAAGAAACTATTTAGGCTTTAGTTTCACTAAACTGCCAGTGCGAAGTCTCTACTCACTCTGGCTTCCAAAAGACTACTCATGGTAACTCACCAAGTACCCCAGTTGGTTTTGCAGCTCACCAGTGACTATATAAGCCCCAAATCATCTCGGAAAGCAACAATAACTCAGTTCAGTGAAGGATGAAGTTTACTTTGTGTTCAGTTTCACAGTCATGGGCTGAGCTTCTAGCCGGACGATTGGACTCAAAAAGCCGTTGTTGAGCCCAGAGCCTGGGTGGGACCATTACCCCTCACTGATTTATGGTACTTACTGATGGAGTTTTCCTCCCTAATAACACTTCCCCATCACTTTCTACTAATGGAGAGATGAAAGATTAACCAGGGTGTGTAGCTGCTACTGTAGGTCTGGTAATGAAGTGTGTACATTCTGTGAACTTGTGTTTAGCACTACGGTGCCATTGAAAAGCGGGTGAAAAGACTGTTTGGGGAATGTTACTTCTTCCCCACTTTAATCAAATCTGACGGAAAATTGCTATTTAAATTCTCACTCCGGGGCATTTTTTTTTTATCAGAAATAACCTTGGTTTATTGATCACAGTTCATTCATTATTCCAGGCACTTTCTGAATATAAAAAGTGGTTTCATTTTCTTTTTTTAATCATTTAAAAGTACTTTAAATTTTTTAAGTGGAATTTTTTTCAAAAAGCTGAGACCTAGTGCCAACTATTGAGACTCAAGAGGTTTATTTGTAGTCTAATAACACAGACCTACATTCATTCAGCAAACATTTATTGAGGGCTCACTGTGAGCTGTACAGGTAGAGGGCAGGAGACTGGACATAGAAGAAGCATATGGTATGGCTTCCATCTACTTTTAGACATAAAAGCATAAAACCATCTTAAAGCTTACAGTGGCACTAAGACTTGTGGGACACCTGTATTTCAAAGAAAAATTTAAGGAGAGGAGACCATTGACTGACATGTAGAATTCAGAGAAATTTTTTTTAGATTAATAGAACCTTGGAAAGCATCTAGTTCAACCTCTTCATTTGATAGAAACACCAAATGGTTATAAGTCACTTCCCCTTGGTCATTCAGCTGTTATTTACAAAGCAAATTTATTTCATTTCAGCTAAAATTTATTAAATACTTAATGTGCAAATCACTATGCTAGACACTGAGGAGACAAAGATGACTCAGTCATTTCTCAAAGAACTTACATTCTACTGAAGAAAAAGGTAGGGCATGAACACAACAAAGTATAATGCAAGGCAAGGCATGATGAGGGCAAAGGAGAGATCTAAACAATGTGCTGCAAGAAAATTTGAGGAAGGAGTGTGTTCCTGGCATGAAAACAGGCTGCTCAAATGCCTAGAGATAGGAAATGGGAAGATGGCTAACTATTAGGCTTTATAAAGGGAAATGGGTTTATTTGGTGTTTTTGTTTGTTTGTTTGTTTGTTTTGCTTATAAACACTGCAAGATCCTCAAAATCTGGTTTGACTGACAAAAACTCAATTTGTGTTTTCAGAAACACATTTTTGGCACAAAATAAGGAACATCTGTATAGTAATGTGCCCAATTCTCAGGAGCAACCCTGTTTTTTCAGGCATAGGATGTTAAGCCTGTAACTCAGATCCCAACCCCAGTGGAAGTATGGATGTCTCCTCTAGAGAGATGCCTCTCAGAAGCCAGCAACAGAAACACCTGACCTCTTAATACTTAACCTCTTCTTCTTCCCCACCACTCCTAAAAGTAGTAGATTTTATGTTTTAGCCGGCTTTGATTCATCATTTTCCTGCTCACAGATCCACCCCATCCCCCTTCTCACGTGGAAGACATGAAGGCCCTGCTTTCAGCCAATGGACCCAATCTTCCCTCTGTGCTGACTTCTCCTCTGGGAACACAGCTGATTTTGAGTCCTGGGAATTCTGCCATCCTTGGTGAGTAGTCCAGTCTTCTGAAGCTCTTGGCATAATTCCAGGACCAGATTGAATTTATGGAAAGGGGGACTGTGTATAGGCAGGAGGCAGCAACAGTGGGGTATCAGGAAATCCTTGTGTTGCCTAGAGAATCCAGACTCACCCAGTGGAAACTTTTGCTAATTTTCCACGAGGTAGGGGCAATTCTCAGTCTGGACTTTTCATTCGTCTAGATTCCAATACAACTTTGCTCCGACTCCAGCATGAGTTTCTATACTCCAAGGTTCTCTCAGAGTAAGGGGCTACTTTGACTGCAGTGTGAAGACTGTTCATACTTTTCAAATCAAGAATAATCCGGGCATTATTAGCTTGTAAACAAGCCTCATTTCCCACTGACCTCCCCTCCTCCAAGATAATGCTAGAAAAATTAGCAGTACCACAGATAAAGGGATATTGATTCCTGATTACCGAAGCCTTTCTTGGCTGTTCTGCCTCTCTTGGAACACCCGACATGACCTCCCTCTTATGAGAAACTCAGTGGCCCCTCAGAGTTCTTGACATCCTCAGAGCTGAAGGTGACCTGGCACCACAGGTCAGGCACTTCTGCTACTTTGCTAATTATTTTCCATATCTGATAACCTCCATTGGCATGAGCCTGCACTGGCACTGGCTTATGTTGACATGTTTCTCATTTAACTTGGATCCTCTTAGATCTCATGACCTGCTTGGAAGGGGAGGATGATGGAATCTTCTCAGCCTTGTCTTAAAGCCTCAGGAGCCCCTAAGCTTGTCAACATGCTTCCCAAAGGGTATGAAGGGGGAATAGAACTGTCTCAGAATTTTTGAGAACCTTGAAAATCAACAACCCACTGAAATGAGGATCTCCACTCTACCTTTATCATTGGGGTCAGCTCTTTGTGACCCAGCATTCAAGTAGTAAGAGCCAGGTTCTGTTTTCTAATATCAGGCCTATAGGAACTACACACAGAGCACATTCTCATAAACTTCCCTTTCTTCGATGTACCAATCCCCACGCATGCAGCATGAGAAGGAACACTGCCTCTGAAGTTAGAAGTCCTAGAGGACCTTATTTTACAGATGAGGAAACTGAGACAGACAGTAATTAAGTGACTTGCTGAGGGTTACATAGAGTCCGGATTTGAACTTAAGTCTTCCTAACTCCAGGTCCAAGCTCTATCCACTATGCCACCAGATGCTACTCTTCCCAGCTTAATATCAAAATCTATTAATGACCCTCATTCTCCATCAACCAGACCCTCTGTGGCCAGATCTCCAATCATACACATAATTGGGAATCTAATGACATGGTCACAGATCTAGCATTACTAAGGCACAGCTAACTAGAAAAAGTCATATTCAGTTTTCCTTTTTAGCTGAAATTAATGGCGAGTCTCCAAGATATATCTAGAAAAAACCCAATGTTTAAAATTGTCATTTGTATAATAAAGTAATATTAAGTAATAACAGCTTTAATTTATGGAGGACTTCAAGGCTAAGAAAGTCTTTTCCTCAAAATAACCCCATGAAGTAGGTAATCCATGCATTATTTACACCCATTTTATAGATGAAAAAACTGAGGCCAAAGGAAGTAAAGCACTTGCTCTTGGTCACAGAGCTCATGTGTCAAAGCAAGATCAGAACCCAGGTGCCCAGAGCTCACTCTGTTTTGATGCATTGCCTCCATATGTAGATCTGCTTTATTTTCCATAATGATTACAAACTTGGAATTAACTGCTGCCTTTGTCATATGCCTCAAAATCCACATAAAAGCATACAGTTGCACATTTCATTTAGACTGAAGATAGCAAATTCACTTTTTAATTAGCCCTATTTCAGAATCATATATACATGACAGAATTCTTTATTTTGATTCCATTACTTCCCAAGACAGGGTTCATCACAAACCTAATTGCACTGATTTTGGAGAAAGGGAGAGGGAGGGAGGGAGGGGGAGAGAGAGAGAGAGAGAAAGAGAGAGAGAGAGAGAGAGAGAGAGAGAGAGAGAGAGAGAGAGAGTGTGAGTTTCCCTTTCTGGAGGTTCAATCACTGTCGGCGGCCACTATGGCACCATTTAGTCCCCTGGAAAAATGAACATGTACACACTGTCCCAAAATAGCTTTACTTTCTGTCTCCCATATTCTGGAATAATATTTTGTCTCCTGCTAGCTATGGGCAATAAGAGTTTATTGTGGTTTATGTGGTGACATTCCAATGTTGCTTTATAGCTCTTTGTTTCCTTATGCCGGTGTTTAAATCTAATAGTTAAGGGACATCTTAATGCCCTAATCTGTAGTCAGCCCTGCTCCATGTAAACGAGACAGTGAGTCAGTCTCCATAAAAAACCCTGCATGCAAGCACCTGAGAGGAATGGACTCCTGTGGGGAATGTCACCACGTCTCCATGATTTTAGACAGAGGCCATGATCTATATGCTGTGTGAGAATGGATTGGGAGATGATGTCAGGTCACAGTTCCTTAAATATCTTCAGTGATTTGAGATATACCAAGGACCTTGTTATTACATTCTTGGGGCAGGCCTCAAAGGATGGGGAAGATTTGCATAGGCATAAACGCTCCATTTGGGGAAAATGGTGTGAACAAAGGAAAAGGGAATAAGTCCCTGCAAGAGTCCACCAAGGACAGGAATTAGATGAGTCTGCCCGAAGTGGACAACCTCGTAAGGAAGTACAAGAAGTCAGAATTAGAGAGCTAGCTTCTAACTGTAGCCCACTTAGTGGTCTTGCATATCAGTCCACGGATTGGAGGGTTTATTCGGCAACCAGTGGTGAACCATTGAAAATTATGCAGGAAAGTGATGATTGTCAAGGAAATGTGATCTGGTTGGTGTACAGAATGGAGGAGCACAGAGGGAAGAGAGTCATGGAAGCCAATTTAAAGGATCATAGGTTTTAGAACTTGTGTAATAAATGGGAGAGAGCATAGTATAATATTAATGGCTGGCATTTGTGTATTTTGAGAGTTTCAGCTTGCTGTACATGTTATCTCATTTGATCCTTACAAAAGCATTACTATTACTCCCATTTTACAGATGACAAAGTCTAGCACCTCACTTGACTTGCCCAGGGCCATATAGCTAGTAGGCGTATGTGGTAGGATTTGAACTCAGGGCTCCCTGACTCTCTAAGTCTGGCACTCTATTCAGAAAGAAGATTGGACTTGGAGTCAGGATAGACTAAAGTTTGAGTCCTGCCTCTGATACTTAATTAGCTTTGTGTATGAATAACTCTCTTAAATCTCTCTGAGCCTGTTTACTCATCTATACAAAGAGGGTAATTACTCCTGTAGAACCTTATCATGAAGTTGCTGTGAAATTCAAAGGACTCTGTAGATTGGGAATGAGATGACCAGAGTCCAAATTTGGGCTCTGCTACTTAAGGGACACTGGTGGGGGCGGGGGGAGGGGAATCACTTAACTTCCCTGGGCTTCAGTTTCTTCATCTCTAAAATGAGAGTTAGACCAGATGCCCTCCAAGGTCCCTTCCAGCTTTAAATCTAAGCTACCATAATCTAATGCTTTTTAAATCCTAAAGTGCTACTCAGATGACATCTGTTATTATTATCTATTCCAACCCCCCCATTTTATTACTGAGAAAATTGAGGCTCGAGGAAGTCCAGTAACTTGCCTCAGATCTGTGTCTTAGAAAATGTCATTTTGGAAGCCACAGGGAGGTTGGACTGAAGAACTGAAGACCAAAGGGTCAATTCAGGGGTTACTGGCAATACCACTAGGGTTGTGACTGTTAACAGAAAAAAGACAATGTATGAAAAGCCTCCTCCCATGTGGACAATGCATCATTAACAACCACTCTTGGAGTCCAGCCTTTCAGCCAGTTTAGATCCATCTAATTGTGTTCTCCTCTAATCCATACCTCTCCATGGGCTCCACAAGAATAACATGAGATACTTTATGAAGAGCTTTGCTAAAGTCTAGGCAAACCACATCCTCAGCATTCTCCTGACCTACTAGCTTAGTAATCCTGTCCAAATTGGAAATAAGGTTAGTCTGGCATGACGCCGGCTCTTTGCTATCATCCCATTCTAGATGTTCTACAGCCATCTCTTTAGTGAGCTATCCTAGAATTTTCCCAGGAGTTGAAGTCAAGCTCACTGTCTAACAGTCTGACTCTCTTCCCTTCCTTTTTTTGGTAAAATTTGGACGTTTATCCTTTTCTCCTCTCATGATAATTTTTTATGTTCTTTCACATATCACTGACAGAAGCTCAGCAATAATATGTGCCAGTTCATTTCCTAACTAAAGGTATAATTTATATGGGCCAATTAACTCAAACTTAGGGAGCAGCTACATGTTTCCTGTCAACTCCCTGTTAGTTATTTGTATTTTGTCATTTCCAGCACAGAGGTCATCCTCCCTGGCAAAGAAAAAAATAAGTGAGCAGCAGCTCTGCCTTCCACTGTTATCAGCTATTATATCATCCCACCCCATGCAAAGGTTCTATCTTTCTCTTCCTTTTTCTCCCAATGTTGCTTTTTTTTAAAATTATTTATATTTTCAACATTTTCTTTTTAAATTTCAAGTTCCGAATTCCCTGCTTCCAACCCCTCCCCCACTTACTGAGAACACAAGCAAAATGATAACAATTATATATGTGAAATCACACAAAACATATTTCCATGTAAACCACATCACAAAAAAAAGCTAAAAAAGGAAAGAGAAAATTCTGTTTCAATTTGTACTGAGTTCATCAGTTCTCTCTCTGGAGGTAGATAGCATTTTTTTTATCATGAGTGCTTTGGAATTACCTTGGATCATATTTTGATGAGAGTAGTCAAGTCTTTAACAGTTGATCATCATTACAATATTGCTATTACTGTGCACAGTGAACTCCTGGTTCTTTTCACTTTACTTTGCATCAGGTCATATAGATCTTTCCACTTTTTTCCTGAAACCACCCCCCTCATCATTTCTTATAGCACAGTAGTGCTCTGCCACAATCATATACCTCAAGTTGTTCAACCGATGAGCATCTCCTCAATTTTCAATTCTTTGCCACCACAAAAAGAGCTGCTATTCAGGTTTTTGTACATATAGGTCCTTTTCATTTTCCTTTTATCTCTAGGGTACAGACCTAATAGTGGTATTGCTAGGTCAAAGGCTGTGCACAGCTTTATGGTTCTTTTGGCATAGTTCCAAATTGTTCTCCAGAATGATCAGACCAGTTCACAATTCCACCAACCATTCATTAATATACCTATTCTCTAGCATTTGTCATTTCTGATAGTAGTTGTTTTAATTTATGTTTCTCTAATCAATAGTGATTTAGAACATTTTTAACATGACTATCGTTTGATTTCTTCTTCTGAAAGCTGCCTATTCATATCCATTGACCATTTATCCATTGGGGAATGGCTCTTATTTTTACAAATTTGACCCAGCTCCATGTATATATGTATGTGCATATATATGAATATGTGTATGTGTGTATGGGGGGGTATATTTGAGAAACGAGGCTTTTATCAGAGAAATCTACTGTAAAAATATTTTTATATTAGTTGTCTATGGTACCTTTTAGCAAAATGTAGTTTCCCTGATTATCTCTTTTAATTAGGTTGATTTTTTTGCTTTTGCTTCATATGAGATCATGATTATTACCCATGCCTTTTTTATTTCAGCTGAAGCATAATAGATTTTGCTCCAGCCCTTTATTTTAATTATGTGTGTATCTTTCTGTTTTAAGCGTGCCTCTTAACAAACAACATTTTGTTGGATTTCCAATTCCAATCCATTCTGCTATCTGCTTCCATTTTATGGGCGACCTCATGCCATTCACATTCATGATTATGATTACTAACTGTATACTTTCCTCCATCCCATTTTCTTCTATTTATTCTTCTCTCTCTCCCTTTTTCAATGCTGTCTCTCCCAAAGGTCTGTTTTGAATCTGACCATTGTCTTCCTTAAACTACCCTTCCTTTTATCATCTCTCTCCTCCCCATATCGCTTATCCCCTTTCATAATGGGTAAGAGAAATTTCTATACCGTATTGAGTATATATGTGTGTGTGTTTTCTTCCTTCTTTGAATCAATTCCAATGAGAAGTTCAAGCATTGCCTACCACTCTCCCCCTCCTCATTTTCCCCTCCCCTATAAAAGCTCTTCATTGTATGCCTCTTTTATATGAGAAATTTTCCATATTCTACCTTTCCCTACCCTCTTCTCTCAGTGCACCCCTCTTTGTCATCCTTTCATTGGTGGGGGAGGGGTGAAGAAGGGGGCAGTGTCATCCCAGCATAAGTGACTCACTCCTATGTCTATGTAGACTCCTAACTGCCCTAACAATGATAAAGTTCTTAGGAGTTAGATTATCATCTTGCCATATAGGAATGTAAGCAGTTTAACTTTTTTGAGTTTCTTATTTTAGAATAACTCTTTCATGTTTACCTTTTTATGCTTCTCTTCAGTCTTGTGTTTGAATGTCAAATTTTCTCTTCAGCTCTGGTCTTTTCATCAGGAATGCTTGAAAGTCCTCTTATTTTATTAATTGTCCATTTATTCCCTGAAGGATTATACTCAGTTTTGCTGGATAAGTTATTCTTGGTTGTAATCCTAGTTCCTTACCTTCTGGAACATAATATTCCAAGCCTTCTGCTCCTTTAACATGGAAGCTGTTAAATCTAACGTGATCCTGATTGTGGCTCCACAATATTTAAATTGTTTCTTTCTGGCTACTTGCAATATTTTTTCCTTGACCTGAGGGCTCTAGAATTTGTCTGTAATATTCCTGGGAGTTTTCATTTGGGGATTTCTTTCAGTAGGTGATTGGTGGATTCTTTTAATTTCTATTTTACCCTCTTGATCCAAGATACCAGGGAAGTTTTCCTTTAGAATTTCTTAAAATATGATGCCTAGGTTCTTTTTTTAATCATGGTTTTCAGATAGCCCAATAATTCTTAAATTATCTTTTTGCAATATATTTTCCAGATTGTTTTTCCAATAAGATATTTCACATTGTCTTCTATTTTTTCATTCTTTTGACTGTTTTATTGTTTCTTGATGTCTCATAGGGTCATTAGCTTCCACTTGCCCAATTCTAATTTTTAAGGAATTATTTTCTTCAGTGAGTTTTTGTACTTTCTTTTCCATTTGGCCATTTCTGCTTTGTAAGGAGCTCTTTTCTTCAGTGAATTTTTTGTGCCTCTTTTACAAAGCTGTTAATTCTCTTTTCATAATTTTCCTGTATCACTCATTTCTTTTCCCAATTTTCCTCTACCACTTTCTTTTACTCATCCAGGAACTTTTGTTGGGCTTTGGTCCAATTAGCTTTTTCTTTGAGGTTTTGATTGTAGTTGTTTTCATGTTTTTGTGTTCTTTTGAGTTTGTGTCTTGATCTTACCTATCACTGTAGACGTTTTTATAGTCAAGTATATTTTATTGTTTTGCTTATTTTTCCAGCCAGTTTCTTGACTTGAACTTTATGTTAAAGTGGACTCTGCTCACCAGGGGATGGGGACATACTGTCCCAAGCTTCAGACTTTTTGTGATACTCTTTTGAGAGCTAATGCTGGCAGTCTGCAAGCTTCCAAGGTACTGTTATACTGGGAAATATGTGATCACTGCTCTTCTAGTCTACACTCTGGTCTTTACCCAGGAAAGTCCCCTATTCCCTTGCAGCCACAAGTGCTAACACTCCTCTCTGCCCTGGAACCGTGACTCAGAACTGGGTGTGGGCAATAGCCCATCTGCAATAGCCAGTCATCACCAGCTGGACCCAATGTCACCAAAGGGTCCCCTGTAATCTCTTTCTGACCTTTCTTACCATCTCTGGACTGAGAGCTTCTGAAGCTGCTGCCACCACCATTATAACCATCTACACAGCCTGCTGGGGCTGTGCCTTCTGCTGTGCTGTGTCTACTCCAGGCTGACTCCCACCATGGCTCACAGACCTCTCCTGCCAACCTCCTGAGTTGTCTTAGACAGGAAAAATGTCTCACCCCGACCTTTTGTTGGCTCTGCCCTTCCAAAATTTGATTTGAGGCATCATTTTAAAGTTGTTTGGAGAAGAATGTTGGCAGAGTTCAGCTGGGCTGCCTCTAATATGCCATCTTGCCCCAATGTTGCTTTTTTTAAATTTTTTGTCATCTTTAGCTTCCCTCACCAGGCTAAGCTCTTTTTGAGTTTTAGCATTTCTGACACAATTCTTACCATGCCAAACTTATATTCATCCTCTGTTACTTGGGCTTGTTTCCATCTTCTGTACATTTATATTTTAAAAAAATCTAAGTTGGCTGATGGCTTCCTTATGCATCCATATAGGTCTCTTCAGAAAAAAAATCCAATTTTTCCTCTAAATTAAACTCATTTCCTTTGTGTCTACAGAATTTTATTCATCAACATTTCCTATCCCTCTTGGCATGCCCTGTCTCTTGAGTCTGTGGGATCCTATCTATCTTTCCCCTGAACCTATTGAAATCTGTTTCCCAAAATTTAGGTACATGTTAGATTATCCCCAGATTTCTTCTTCTCTGTCACAAATTTCGTGAGAGAGTGATAATTTCCACCCAAGGTTCCCATTATTTCCAACCTCCCCTCATCCCCCAGAAAATAGTTCCTCTTTTCTAGTAAGACTCATATCCAGAATAGCATTTCAATTGTTGGTTCTTATAACTTATGAAAGATGAAATTATCACAAAGGCACGCTGTGCCTGTCATTACAATTTTTCCCCCAAATCCTTATCTACTTCCTACTTCTCTCTAGGTAGTCTGCAGTATACACCAATGACAAAATTACTTCTGTTCCTGCTTCATTTGACCTTTACTCAAGTATTCACTGCCAGGTTTTCCCTCTCTGGTTCTTTTATTTCCTTATACGAGCATACCTTCTTACTTACTATACAACCCTCCATCTCCCCCTTTTACTTACCCTGTTTCTTTTGAATAAATTATACTCACAGAGACATGGTCTACCCTTGGGTTTCGTCCCATCAGGTCTCAGAAATATCACATAGTAGGTGCTTAACAAATACTTTCCAAACCAAATTGAATTGGCTCCTGGAGTTTTTGTTCTCTTTGTATTGATTTGTCCCAATGCCAATATTATTTCCTCCAGCATGACTTCTAAGGCTTTGGGTCAACTGAATCTTGAGACCCAAGTTTCAAGAATCACCATCATTGTAGCACATATCTCTAGCATGATTTAAGGTTTACAAAGCACTTTCCTCACAACTCTGTGAGAATACTCTCCACCTCCAAAACCATATAATGCCACAATGAAAGGACCATTTTTTAAGCCAGTGAAGCCTATGATTACATTGATGTAGACAGCTCTTGGTAAGGAATCACCCTGTACCTCCTCTGCCACTCAAAGTCTTAGAGAATTACTTGGGGCACTGAGAAGTTAAATAAATGACTTGCTGAGGGTCATATAGTCAATATGTGGCAGAAACAAGACTGGAACCTGGGCCTTCCTAATTTTGAGGTCATCATGCTGCTTCCATGGAAAGGACTTTGGGCATCATCAAGTCTAAACTCATTTTACATGAAAGGAAAACTGAGGCCCAAAGAGGGCAGGGAATTAATCAAAATGGCTAGTGGTCATGCCAGGACAAGAACCAAGATACCAGCTATGTGTCATGGCTGTCACTGCTTTGGACTTTTTTGACCAAGGCTAATCTCCCCAAAGAAAATACAAAGATGTAACCATCCCAGAATGAAAAAACCAAGTCATATCAGAGAGAAGATGGATTGCTTTCTCGTTTGCTAGCCATCTTTGTTGCAGAGGACGCCAGTGCCTAGAGTGTCCAAAACATTTTATCCTTCTTAACTGAGTTTTCATGGAAAGTTCCACCTAAAATTCTCACAAGATAAGGAGGAATGGATGAGTTGCAATCTGTGCTAGTGGAGGGTATAGCTATATTTTTGAGTTCACACATTGACTGAAGCAATAAAGTCTATAAATCAGTTTACTTCCCTTCCTATAGGGACAGAAACCAGGACATCTTATAGCAGATGGTACTAAATGATCTCCTGAATAGAGACAGAAAATGCTATGTTTTTAGGTGAGAGAGCCATTCTCCTCATGTTGCCTTCACTGTCTGTTTTAATAAGCAAACCAATCAGCGGCCTGCCAGGAGAAATAACTGCCATATGCACATGTCATGCTGGCTATATAGAATGCCAAATGGTACAAGCCCCTCTCCTGCCATGTGATTTACAGGAAGGAGAGAAATTCATGCAGTCATTCAGCACTGAGTTTGCTGAGTAAAGCCTTTCAGTGAAAGGAGCTTATTGTGGCTGGACTCTCTCCCCAGTTGGGGGTTCGAGGGGTCAGAGCCAACATATACAACAGGCTCACTCAACAGTGTCAACAAACTCCCCAGGGCAACGCGCCCAATTAGATCCAAGACATTCCATGTATAACAACTCCGCTTGCAGCACACCCAGCCAGCAGTGAGGGAGAGACAGTGAGGCTGAGTCCACATCCAGGAAACTCAGTCTTGGAGGGTTTTGTTCATGCTGGCCAAAGCCTTCTGGTCATTTCCTTTAGCAACACTGAAAGGGCTCCAATTTGCATAGCTCTTGGGGGCCCTGAGGTGAATTCTGCAAAGTATCTGCTAACCCAGCAGCAGATAATTTTGCTGTCCTGAGAGATTAGGCAAAAAGGTAAAATTATATTTTTCCCTATCCAAAGTTGGGGTGTGGCCTTGGACTCCCCTACAACCAGAAGTGTGCTAGCAGAAACTCTGTGGCTAGGTGGAATGTGCCCACAGTCCCAAGGTGAGTCTTCATGAAGAAAAGCAAAGAAATAGACCCCTTAAAATGTGCTCTTTGCTACCAAAGGAGAAGGAATAGCAGAAAAACATTGAAATGCACATTTAAAAACCATAATTAAATATGTAATGAACTAAGAGCTTTAAATTTGGAAATGATCTTAGAACTCATCTAGTCCCAACTGCCTCCTTTACATGAGACCCAAAGAGAAATGACTTCTCCAAGGTCACACAGAAAGGAAGTGACAGAACTGAAATTCTAGCCCAGGTATTCTGATTCTAAAACCGTTGTTCTTTTTACCGTACCTTAGCTACTAATGTTTTTTAACTTATCATTCTCTTTAAAAAAAAACGGGGTGGGGGGAAGAGAAATGTATGAGTTATTTGTATGCATACTGTAAAATAACTAAGATGAAACACTGAATGTCAGTTCCATGAGTCTTTCAGACACTTTAAAACATTCAGTGGGATCACTAACACATTAAAAATAGTATGCAAAAAGATCTTAAGAGACAAGAACACTGAGTAAAATCTAGAAAGATAAAATTTAATCGGGATAAATGTAAAGTCATACATTATTGATCATTTCTGACTGGAAGTCCCATAGGCATTTTAAACTCAACATGTATAAAAATGGATTATCTTTCCTCCCAAACCCAGCCCTTCTCCTAATGTCCTTGTTTTTTGTCAAAAAAAAATCCTTGCAGTCATCCAGGTTCACAAAATTAGAGCATCATCTACATTTTGCTTCAGGATTTTATCAGCTCTCTCACCAATGATTTTGATAACCTCCTAATTGGGCTCCTTGCCTCTACTCACTACAGAGTCTGAACCATCCACCGCACACCTGCCACGATGATAAAATACAAACTCCTCACTTTGACATTTAAAGCCCTTCACAACCTGGCTGCAGCCTATCTTTCCAGGCTTATTATACATCACTCCCTTTTCTGAATTCTATGTTTGAGCCAAACTGGCCTACTTGCTCTTCTTTGCACATAACTTCCCTTCTCCATCAGCCTTTAAAGTAGCTTCTTCCCCCTCTCCCACATCTAAAATTCATTCTCTCTTCACCTCTGCCTCTTAGGATACCTAGCATCTTTCAATGCTCACCTAAAGGGCCTGGGTCTCCCAGTGCATCCTGGGCCATCTCCAGTCACCCTGGTGAATATCAGGCCACTGGTCCCAGATGACTCTGGAGGAGGAAGTGAGATTGGTGACTTTGTACACCTGTTGCCTCCCTGACTCAAATCAAAGTCAACTGCAAGTCATCATTTTCCTGATGTCATGATCCTCTTCAAGAATGAAGGACAAACACACAACAATGAAGTGCTACCTTCTGTGTGAAGCCTTTTCTCCCCCCACCCCCCAAAGTTCTCTTATATCTATTTTGGTTATATTTTTCATTTCTTTAAATGTGTACATAGGGCCTTTGCAGGCCACTTCTCCAAACTCAGAATGGCAGATTAGGTGTAATCACCCCAAGCAGGACTACTTTCCCATGTTGAAGGTACATAGGCCTTCACTGCTAAAACTGTAGTCTTTGAGCTCTCTCTGGTATGCATATCTTTATTCATCTAGTAGACCGAATTAGCTCAAAGCAAAGGCATTTGCTAAAACAGCAAAGTGAAAACAGTAGCAATAAAACACTTCCCCTCTCCCCATAAATCTGGGACCCATTCTTACACAAATCCAGTACTGGTAGGATGAATGGACACATGCAAAGTGTACGTCTGGTAGTAGAGCATAAGGAACACATGGCCAAAACAACTCGCACTTCTAACACCAAAAAGACCCATTGTCCTTTCTCTTTTGGGAATGTCTTCATGCTATTCTACCCTGGGTGGAATGTCTCTATTAAGCAAATCATTCAGATTGTCAACCTGGTCTACTTTTCTCTAGAGCTCAACTCTCAATTGCCAGGGCTCATTCTCTATTAAATCCATGGTTAGCTCACTCCTCTGCTGCTCCTTTTTCTTGTAACTATCTTCACTGTCTTGTTATCTGGAGACTGTGTCTAATTTTTCTTTAAAGACATCAAGCGTATGGCCTATCCTTGACCAGCCAATATTTTCACACTTCATAAAATGGTAACAAATTGAAAATCCATTTTTGAAATTCATTTGACATTTTAGAACAAGGCTGTCTCTGTTACCTGCACCTTCTGTGATTGCATAGCTTGGTTAGGGGTGGGAGTGGGGAATCAGATATCCAAGATGTCCTGACCAACGCTCCTTCATTACATGTATATATTGGTTGCCTCTAATAACATATAAGCTTTTTGAGTGTAGAGACCACTTAGTTTTTGTCTGTTTTCCCATTGCCCACCACAGTGTCTGGCACATAGTATATACTTAATAAATGCCTGTTGATTTATTGACTGATTAAAGCACGATATACAGTAATAATGGGCCTTGAGCTCATGCCATTGGAAGTTTGGTTAAAGAAACTAGGACAGTTGAGCCTGGAGAAGACAAGACTCAGCTAGGGACCTGATATTGTTGCTGCTTTCAAGTGGATGAGGGGTTACACTTGTTCTGCCTAGCTCCAATGGGCAGAACCAGGAGCAATGGGAGGAAGTCTCAGGGAGATAAACTAATGATAGAAAGAAAAAATTTCTAAGCATTAGATCTACCCAAAAGTAGAATGAACTGTCTTAGGAAAGAGTGGCTTCCCTCTCATTAGAGTTCTTTATGCAAAGGCCCTATGACCATTCATTGGGTATGTTATCAGAGAGATATTTTGGGGGTATAGATTGAACAATCATGTTCCTCGTGGCTCTGAAGTTCTGTGATCTGAAAACAGGAGCATTTAGGAAAGCCGACCATAAACGTCAAATCCTCTTAGTTTATTTGTATGTGAAGCACCATGTCTCAGAAGAGCCTACGAGCCAGCATTTTGTTCTGCAAAATCTTATTTAATAATTGAATATCACCTATCCACGTTTCAGTAACTTGGGAGATTTCAGGAAATTTGTCAAGCAGGACATTAGACACGTCGTTGTCACTCATAACTATGTTTGTCCTTAGGAAGAGAATGAAGAGGCCAGAGATCACTTTGATACTAGTTGAGGATGTGAGATAGATTTTGTAGCGTATTGCAAAGTGGGATTGAGCCCCATCCCTTAGGACAATTTAGTCTGGAATTCAGGGCCCCCAATACTATGGCTCCAATCTGCTTCTAGACTCTTCTACAGCACAAACCAATGCAAACACTACTCTCCATCATAATCGTTTCATGGTTCCCATGGTACTTCATGTGCCTTTCCTTCTCCCTGCTTTTGCTACTCTCCCTCTCTTTTACTTTCTAAATCCTGCCTGTTTTTCAAATCTCAGCTCAAGTCCTACCATCTCTATAAAGCCTCCCCCATCCACCCCTGAACTCCTATAAAACCCACTGAGACAGAATTAGGAATTTTAGTGATGGGAAAATTCAGTCTGCTAAGTGGTGAGGGAAGGTAGAGGACAATCTACCCCAATGGGGTGCAGACATATCAGGAAAAAGGCAAGACATTCTTCAGAGCCTGCCATATAGCTGATGGTTCCATCTCCAGAAAGTAGAGCTGGCAGGAAGGGGAATATGGCATTTGGACAACACAACTTCAGGAAGGAACCGGAACCCTTCAAATGGTGCCATATGGTACAGAGCTGAGGGAGAACCAAAAGGTGAAGGGGCAATGAGGCAGAGGTCTTCAGTGGAGCAGAACTACCTGCTGCCTGTTACAAGTATCCTTGGACAAAGCCAAGTCATCCCACACTAATTACAGCTCTGAAAACCCATCATTTTAGAAAAGGTATTGGTAGTTAGCATTTTTATGTGTGTCCTGTCTCCTCAACTAGAACATATGCTTCTTGACAGTAGGCCAAATAGTAGGTAGTCAGTAAATGTCTGTCAATGGTGATAATGATTTTAAATGAAACCATGTGTCCAGGGTTTGGATCAGATGTCCTGCTGAAGCATTTCTATCTCTGAGCTCTAGTATGGCACAGGTTTAATTAGCTATTATCTCTACTTTCATTTCTCATCTCAATCTGTCCATTTCCTAATTATCTGAGTACGTGTTGGATCATGGTGTGTCCTAGGCCCATTTAGGAGTGAGGTGACAGCTGATGAGTATCTTGTGCCACTTACATTAGAGAGCCATTTTTCACTGTGATGGCTCCAAAAAGCTAACCGATCATTTCTTCCTTTCCAAAGGAAAATGTGAGAACTGGGAGGTCACCGCTGACTATCAAAGGTCATGTCAAAAATAATCTGTGATGGAGGCCTACCCTACTGAAAACCTGCAGAAAGGCAATACAAGAACGTAGGGATAGTGAGACAAAGTGAATGCAGAGGGTGAGAGAGTAACAAAATACCTGACTGTTTATTTTCAAAATGCTGAGGCATATATTGGCCTGTTCCCTCATCCCTACTGGAAGGATAAATTTCTGTGACATGATAATAATGCATTTTAAGATTCCCCAAAGCTTCTAGCCCCAGTCACAGTGTGCTTTGTAACTAAACAGAAAGCCATCCTCTTAGATCAACGTGTGGTCAAGCATTTGGGAGTATTTGTTGCTCATATCTGTACTTTGTTGCTGGTTATTTTTGCTTTGTTAAACAAAATGTGCCCCGGAGAAGAGAAACTCTAGAGGGTTGTAGGAAGCATTATAACACTCAGTTTAAAATCAAATAAGTATCTTGGACAGCATTTATGAGGAAGCCACAGGAAGACATGCAGAAGTTTTCTTGGAATGGCGCTCACATCCATAAATTTAGAAAGACACCAGAGCAGGAGTGACACTCAAAATAGTTGGCCACTGAAGTCAGGGCAGTAAATTTTCCCCACTCAGCCACTGTTCAGGGCCCTCACTGGTATTCAGACCAAATCTTTTTTTAAAAATATCCAGATAGCCTGGAAGTAGGGATCTTGAGAAAAATCACTTGCACTTCCTCTATCTTTTGTGCATTTTCTGGCACAAGGATATGATTCCCCACACTCAAATGCCTTCCCCAAAATGCCCAGCTGGCATGTGCTATCAGGGAAACCAGGCAGGTATTGAGATGCCATCCATGGAGAAATGAGGAACTCCATGCCCCTGTTCCCCAGGCAATCTGTTGCCAGCCCTGAGAGCCTTGTAGGAATAGCCACTATGTGAACATGACTTCTCCTTTTGAAACGATGGCAGAGGCAGTTATGATGATGTTAATTATAGTAGAGAAAGTATGATTGTGAGGAAAGGCATGACAGATTTTGTCAAAGGAAAGACAGATGATTAGTTGTTGAAACCTTGGGCTGGGGCTTCGTGCTGTTGAGTGGGTGGGATGGAGGGAAGGATTTTGTTTTCCCCAGAGTATTAAATTCATCTCTAAAGTTTTAGATCCTCTTCCTCCTTCATCTTCATTTTCTACTTTCCGCTTTTCCAAAGAGTTATAGAACAAAATCTCAACGGCCATTTTGATTGTTGCTACAGACAGAAATAAAATTATAAATCAAGTGTTTACTGAGCACCCACTATGTTGGCACAATGTGCCAACACTCTGTGCCACGTCCTGTTAGAAGTTAGAGAAGAAACCTAAGGTATGGATAGACCTGGACCTTGTCATCTAGATGTAGATAAGACTGATGTACATGAAACAATTAAAGTCTACCACAAGATAGTTTATAACCAAGAGACCAGTGAGTTGGTACTGATAATAGGAATTTAAAAAACACAGAGATTGGAGAACAGAGAGTAGTGGAAGAAAGCTTTACGAAGGAGTTGGAACTTAAGCTGAGTGTTGAAGGATAGATGAAATTTAAGCTCAGAAGACAGGGGAGAGCATCCTGGGAAATAGCAAAAGCATGAAGGCAGGAAGCCTGGTATGTGTGAGGCACATTGATGAGAGTAACCTGGCTAGAGTACAGGGACCAAACTTTCCTCTCTTTTTGGATAATTCACATTTTTCTGGGCTTTAATGTCTGCAAAGCGTCTTCCTCACAACAGCCCTGTGAGCTAAGTAGGTCAAGTACCAGTGTTTCTATTTTACAGATGAGGAAATTGAGACTCAAGGAGATTACCCAGGTCACAAAAATCTGAAAGGTCAGAGCTGGTTATTAAGATCCAGGTAGATCTCCTGACCAAAGTGTGTTAATCTTTCCACTGTGCCAGATTTCCTTTGCCAGCAGAGGGTTAGCTTGTAAAGAACTGGCTTCATTGTTAGCAAAAAAAAGTTACAAATAATGGGACTGGTGAATGAATGGAAAAGCATTTTAAGTACTCATCAGTGCCAAGCGCAGGGGATATAAATGCAAAAACAACATAGCCCCTGCCCCAGGAGTTTACATTCTAATAGGGCAGGAGTTCTCAACCTGGAGTCCTTGAACTTGGATGGCAAAACAAAAACATCTTTAATTTAGCATTTTCTTCCATCATGAATGTAGGCAACAAAGCATGATTCTAAGAAGGGGTCTGTAGGCTTCACTAGACTGCCCAAGGAGTGGGTCCATGACACAAAATAAGGTTAGGAACTCCTGTAATAGGGAAAGCTAAGGCAAAGGGGGATTGGGCTCTGGATAGGTGCATTGGTTTAGGTATAGGGTTGGGGAACCTGCAGACCTCGAGGCCACATGTGGTCCTCTAGGTCCTGAAGTGTGGCCCTTTGACTGAATCCCCACACACAAAGGTGAAGTTTGGATTCAGTCAAAAGGCTGCACTTGAGGACCTAGAGGGCCACATGTGGCCTCGAGGTCCTCAGGTTCCCCAACCCTGGAAACTTTAGGAAATCACAAGAATATTAAGTGGAACTATAGAGGAGTTGATTGTTATGCCCTTTCCAGGGGCAACGATGGTGGCAGTACCATTTTTTATTATAAGGAGGTAAACAAGGAGTACGTGGAATGGCAGAGCAAATAGCATAGCACCATAGGGTGCAATGGCAGGCAGGATTGATGAAAATAAAATGGCAGGGTTGGCTAGAGAGTGGGCCAGATGATACACATTGTAATCAGGATGGGTATGTGCATTCCTTCAAGGACCTATATCTTATTTGCAGGGTGTTGTAGCCAGTTTTCCCTGGCAGCCTGGTAGCCTATTATTTGGAAATGTATTTACCAGTTACTTTTGCTAAGAAAGGAACTGAATATCTTTAAGTAGCTCTGTCTTCTTCAGTTCTTCCTGCATTTACACTTGACTAGTCAACACCCTCTTTATAGACCTTAATCTGCTGAAGGCACTTGTGAAGTCCTTTCCCCTAAATGACACGAGCCCACAAAGGTTGGTATGGGTGTGTCCATCACAAGTCCCAAAGTTCCCCAGGCTTGAAGAGTGGTTCATCTGATCTAATTATCTTGAATTCTGCATGTGTGCCCCAGAAAAACCCTTTGAGAAAGAGAGGAGGCCATCATGACTCCTTTTGGGGATCACCACACTCAAAAATAGGGTGGAGGAGAGTTAAGCCACTGAAGGAGAACGATAGGGCTGTGGTGTTTTCCATCCCTAGCCCCTCTGCAGTCCTGCATCACTAACTGCCTTCTGGACATCTCTAACATGACATCCCATAGGCATCTCAAACTCAATACATCCCAAACATAATTCATTGTCTTTCAACAAAACATTTCCCTTCTGAACTTTGCTCTTAACTGCCAAGGACTCCACCATCTTCTTGCTCACCTAGGCTCACTTCATCATCATCCCTGACTCCTCTCTTACTCTACATAGCCAATCCACTGCCTAATCATATGATTTCTGCCTTTGCAGCATTTTTCATGAAAGAAAATGTCATCCATCCCATACATTTCATAGTTGAGAAACTGAGTCCCAGAAAGAATAAGTGAATTGCCAAGTCATTCACCGTTTGAATTAGAAGGAGGACTATGGTCAGCCTAAAACCATTACTTCCATCCTAGGGAAGGAGGAAGGAAGGCAAGAAGGAGCAAAGACTACTCTCTCAATCCCTAGGGAAATCAAACAATTCACCCAAGGGCACAAAACATTGGCAGGGATGGAGTCTTCACGTCCTAGCTCTGCTATTAACTGATTTAGGATAGTGTCATCATCCGTAAAGTGAGAATTAGACTAAACAATATCTAAGTTTCCAGCCTTAACATTTTATAATTGAGTCTTACTACTAATAATCTATAAATCTAAGCTAATAACAGCATATAAGGTGTTTCTTCTTTAGAGTTCAAAGTCTTTCTCATTTATCCTTCTCCTCATAATTGTAACTTGAAAGGTATATAGCATGCCAAGCTTCACTCCAAAAAATTTCACTCTTGGAAGATCCCTACCTTGAAAAGAAAAAACTCTGAAAATCAGTTATCATTATGGAATTCACCATTCCACTATTAGCAATGCCTGCTCAGAAGTAATGAGCTCTGGATGACTTTTGTTGCCAAGGAGATAAGACCAAAAATTCATGGAATATGCTTCCTGAAACCTGGCAGAGACAGCGGTGTTGAACACTTTTGAAGTAGCATCAAGGAGGATAAGTTGGTGGAGTCCTCCATGTGTGCATGTTGTCTGGCTAGCTCCCTGAGCTCAAAAACGGAATTTTGCTTCAGAAGGAAACAATAGAGGCATTTATCTATATAGAATAAAAGCTGCATTTCTTCATTTATCTGCAGACTTCTCAGTCATACTACATCTAAGTGAGGGTCATGGGGTAAGAATTCCCAAGATCATAGAGTTGAGGAGAGAAGGAACCTTGAAAGTCATTGGTCCAACCCCATCCTTTTACAGAATGAGGAAACTAAGCTCTGGAGAGGCTTGCCCAAGGTTACACAGGTAATAAATAGCAGACCTGGAATTCAGACACAGGTCCTCTAATTCCACATCACGGGCTCAAAGGCCCATAGATAAAGAGCTTGAAGGGACTTCAGAAACCATCCAGTCCAGTCTGTCAATTTACAGATGAGGAGACTGAGGCCCAAGAAAGTTAAGATTTATCCAAAGTCACAGTGGTACCAAGTAGCAGAGCTAGGATTGAAATTCAGGTCCTCTGACTTGAGGATTTTTAAGAGACTGGCTTGATTCTGGGGTCCCTGAAAGTCTATGGGGGGTCAAGGAAATTTACCTCAAACTTTATACCCCTAGAATATTCCAAATTCCCTAAGCAGAGTGCCAGAAAC
Organism: Phalanger gymnotis; assembly: GCA_028646595.1. Taxonomy (NCBI): domain Eukaryota; kingdom Metazoa; phylum Chordata; class Mammalia; order Diprotodontia; family Phalangeridae; genus Phalanger; species Phalanger gymnotis. The sequence continues at coordinate 296,434,081 of CM053624.1, forward strand.
AACCCATTCTACTTGAAAGGCATTAGGGCCAATGCTACTCTAGAACAAGTCCAGACCTAAATCCAAAAATCACTGTAGGGACTAGCCACAAACCTTTCCCTGGTCCTTTGTTTTCCTCAACTATAAAATGGGAATGTTGTACTAGAGAACCTCCAAGATCCCTTCTATCTCTGGATCCAAAAGAACCACAGTTGTGCCAAGTTTTGCCACCATGATTCTGAACCCTCCAACACAGATAGCCATTCAGATTGCTCCCACCAGCTCCTTACTCATACTTAATAAAAGGCAGAGCCAGATGGATGTACATTCTCCCTCCCCAGCTTCAGCCAACAAATTGTGCCATCATATGGGACCTCTCTAGTTCTTCCAGGTGTTGGAGAAGTCTCTTATGCTGAAGACTAAAACGCTCTGAACCATAAAAACAGCTACAGCTGTATGCATGTCAGGTTGCAGTCAGATGCTCTCTCCAGGTCTGCAAGATTTCTGACCTCCTCTCCCTGGGATGTCTCTGTTTATGAGTCTTCGACAAACCACACATTCTCCAGTATCAGCTGCCAAAGCCAGACCCTGGCTGCCAGGACACCTCATTAGCCAGACAGAAGTCAGACAGCAGCATCTTTATACACGCTCTCCCCCAGGTCTATTCTTCCCTTCCCCTCTCTCCACCCAACCGGCCTTTTCTTGTTGGTCCCAGTCCCCTTCTCCCTGCCTTGCATGTTATTTTCTTTATTGGTTGGGAAGTTCCTTGAACACAGGAGTCTCATGACTCAAGAGACATATATCGGCTTAATAAATACAAGGCCTTCCTGCATCCCCAGCAGCCCTGACCCTTGTAGCTCCCTCTGGCATTCCTCATCAGCCTCCGCTCCTTCCTGTGACTTGTTGTTGAACTCTGAGTTCTGCAATGCTGCCTCTCAGGACACCTGCTAGGAATATTAGTTGTTCTTCATCCCAGCTGCTGGGTTGCCACAGCTCAGGTTTAACAAAGGAGAGAGGATTGGAAATGTGTCAGGGTTTTTTGTTTTTTGTTTTTTTAAGAAGGGTTTCTTGTTGAGATGTTTTGTGGAGCATATTTGGAAGTTTTTTCTACTCAAGTATGCTTTCTGACTTGAGCCAAGAAAACAGGTAAGCTTTTTCAGGAAAAAAGCGATATTTTCTAATATTTTCTTATATTTCCCTATAGCTAGAAAGTAAATGCCTCTATTTCTCCCAAGAGAAGGGAATTTAAAAAGTCAAATATCAGCTGTTTCCAATATGCTGAGGTGCCTGCTCTTATGATTAATAATATTATAGACCACTTAGCATATGCTTATACTTATGATGAAATAATTAAATATCACTTTCCCTAGAGATTTTAGACCTTAAGATTATATATAAAATCAGAAGAAAGACAGATAGAAAGAGACAGAGTCTGAGAAAGAATGAATATATGATAGGTTTAGACTACAAGTCAAATAACTTGCCATGAATCACACAGGTAGTAAATAGGAGAAACAAGATTCAAACTTCTTTCCTTTAGCTCTAGATTCATAATTCCACTGTACCACAAAGTGGAAAAAGACAGAGACAGAGAGAGACAGACAGAAAGAGACAGAGAGAGACAGAGAGAGAAGGAGAGGTGTACACAATACCAAATTCTCACCTTGAACCCTTTTCATGTGTACCATAGATATGTCCACAGCCTGCAGCTCATTTAAAGCTGTCCAGTCACTAGACTGAAATTCCTCCCTCCAGAATCATAAAAGCTGCTGCCAGTTCCTTCTCTGGAACTGGTCTCCTTCCCATAAGTGGAAGCACCTGCCATTTTGCAAGAGGGCAGAGTTGGCCCAAGCCTTGTAAAGCCCCCAAATTTGAAAGGTTGTTTTTAATGCTGATTTTTTTAAGTTACATTTTTGTCAGGGAAGGGAAGAGAAAGGAGAACTCTAGAGATTAGTGGCAAAATCAGAAACTTAGGGTTGGATGGAGCCTCAAAGGTCATTTAGTTCCATCCCTCCTTGAACTCAAGTCTGTTCTGCAACATCCTCAACAAGAATGATCCCACTTCCCATGAAGGTGCTCCAGTGAAAGCCCTCTCCATCCTGAGACTACTCCATGCATGAATGGCTCTCATCGGTAGAAAGCTTTTCATTATATCAAACTGAAATCTATCTCTCTGCATCTTCCACTCCCAATTCTGTTCTCTGGGACTAAGAAGAATATGTCTAGTTGCTCTTCTCCATAACAACTTTATTCCTACAAAGGTGGAGAAAGCAATGAGAGTAAATGCTATTGGGTAGCTTATTCTTCCCAATATGGAGGAATTGCTGATTATAACTTAGAATCTGTGATGGACAGAAGGAGAAAAGTATGACAAAGGCCCTAGATCTGGGGAGATCAGATTTCTGGGGTTTTATTTTTATTGATACATTTTTCATTTCTGAGTATATCCCTCCATTTTCCCCTACCTTGAGAGCCAACCCTTGTAACAAATAACAAAAAAAATAGGGGGTGGGGAAGTCATTCCAAAAAGCTAACCAACCTTTCAACCAAGTCCATTAAGTATATGCAATTTCTATACTAGTCTTCTACTTCTGTAAAGAAAGGGGATAACATTTTCTCATCTCTTCTTGAGACCAAGCTTGGTCATTATAATTACAAAGAATTAAATTCCAATTTTTTATTCTTATTTGCTCCATTTCCATTGCTGTAGTCTTTGTAAATACTGTTTTCCTGGTTTGGCTTACCTTACTTTGCATCAGTTCATAGTAGTCTTCCTAGGTTATTTTTTCTTGTAGTGTTGTTTCTTCAAGACTCAGAAATCTTCAAAAAATTTTGTAGAACAGGAGAGATCTTGCAGGACTTAAAAAGAATTTCTAACTTTCAAAATTGGGGAGAAGGAAGGAAACAAGCATTTGCTAAGCACCTACTATATACGAGATACTGTGCATTTATCTCATTTGATCCTCACAACAACCTTGGGAGATAAAAGCTATTATTATCCTTATTTTACAGATGAGGAAACTGAAGCAGAGGTTAAACAACTTGCCCAAGCTTACACAGCTAGTAAGTGTCTGAAGCTGGATTTGAACTCAGGTCTTACTAACTTCAGGAGCAAGACTCTATCTGCTGTACCACCTAGCTGCCTCTGCTAAAGAGTAGAGAGAAGAGAGTTTGCAAACTAAAGTTCTAGGATGCATTATTAAAGGGGTGGTTAGTAAAAATCTAGAAGAAGTGGCTATCACTAAAAACAAGTATAATTTAGGTCAATTATAGAAATGCACTTGATATGGTCTCTCATCTTGTTCTTGTGGACAAAACAGAAAAATCTTGATTGGATAGTTAAGAAGAATCAGAGCTCGTTGAGTGGCCGGACACAGAATTACGTAGCAGTTCAAATTGGAAGACCACTTGGAAGGACGTCACTGACGGGATATGTCTGTGGCCATGAGCTAGGGAACATCTTTGTCAGTGACTTGAAGACAAGAATAGGAGGCACACGTAAAATTTGTATATGATACAAAGTTAGGTCCCATATTGAACAACAATCAAAGTTAAATCAAATCAAACAAAAATTAAAGTAAAAATCTCACAACTGGCTTTAAAAATCTACTTAGAATTAAAACTTGGCATGGACAGTTCATCTAAAAAAGATGGAGCGGAGGTGGGGGTGGAGAGAGAGCAGTGCATTAATGGACTCCAAGCTCAGTTCTGAATTAACTGTGCGTCAAGAAAGCTAATGCAGTTTTAGGCTGCACAGAGATGTACAGTATCCAGGATGAGAGGTTACTGTCCTGTTGTCCCCTCCTTTAGTGAGATTGTATCTGAAGAAACATACTCTCTTCTTCACAACAAATTTTTGGAAGGACACTGAAGGGGCATTGGAAAAGCCAAAGGAAAGCAATCAAAATGATAAAGCACCTTGAGGTCATACCCTATGAGGATTTGTTGGGGAAACTAGGACCTGGGGATGTCTGGATTAGCCTGGAGAAGAGGAGACATGAGAGTGGTTTTCATACGTGGAGGGTATTCATGCAAAACTAAAGGTATACTTGTTCTTGACCATAGAGGGAAGAACTGGGAACAAGACTTGGAATAGGCCACAGTTGGGCAGACTTAGTCTTTATCAAACTCCCTGACAATGAGAGCTATCCAAAAGTAGAGGGACCTTTGTTTGTAGGTAACAGGCTGCCTCTTACCTAGAGGTCTTCAAGCTTTAAGAGATTTATTGCAAAGGGAATTCTTCTTCATGGCCCCTGTATCCCCTTCTAACTCAGACGTTCTGTGATAACCTGTCAAATTCTTGAAGGATTTCATAGTCTTTCTTTGTTTCCCCAATACTTACACAATGCTTGGCTTTGTTGTTTGTAGTTGTTGTTACTGCTGCAACCCCATTTGGGGTTTTCTTGACAAAGATACTGGAGTGGTTTGCAGTTTCCTTCTCCAGCTCATCTTACAGATGAGGAAACTGAGGGAAACAGGGGAAAGTGACTTGTCTTGTAAGTGTCCGAGGCTGAATTTGAACTCACCTTCCTGACTACAGACCCAGGGCTCTATCTGTTGCTCCACCTAGCTGCCCATGCCTGGCACATAGTAAGAATTGAATAAATACTTATTAATGGTGATGATATCATATCGCCTCCCCCAGTCTTCTTTTCTTTGAGCTGAACACCCTCAGTTACTCTTTTATTTAAGAAATGTTAGAAGGACTTTACAATTTCAGAATAATTTGGATTTAGGTGCATTTATTCTTGATCAATATTTCTCTGAGTCTATACACCTGGTGTTCAGACTAATTCTTTCATTGTTTTCATGATAAGATACAGGTTAAGGTCTCCCAACAAATGCCCCACAGTCCCAAGACGTTATTGCCTCCCTAGGCAGTGGAAGAGTCAGAAAAGCAGAGCATTTGGGGGATGGAAAATAAGCTTTTATAGTTAGTTCTCCACTTCTTGGAATGTTTTAAAATTTTCTTTGGCCATAAGTGCCTGAGGATAGTGTTTGCACCTGGTTATTTGACCATATTATTGGGAGGTCTGAGAGACCAGAGTGAAAGTTAAAGTTGCTTGTCTTCTCCCAATAATTTCTTAGGTCTGGTTGTTCAATGAGTTAATAACATTTTCCATAAGTCCTCTATTCCTTGCCAACTCCTACTCATTTTAATTTAGTTATATCTCTGAGAGCCTTTATCATCATAAGGGGATGAGAACCTCAAAGAATGAGCAAGATAGGTAACTTCTATAGGCTTCTTGCTTTCATTTACTGATCTCCAAGGCCACATGGATGGATTTCTCTGTGTACCACATACCCAACAGAACAGAGAGCCCTCAATAAATTGTAAAAGACTAAGTGGATATCTTCCAGTTTTGTAAAATTAAATTAAGGAAAGGACTCCCAGACTGAGAGCTCCAATTACCAAGTTTCATCCCAAAACGTATCATTTTTATGGCGAGTTTTAACTCCATGAAAATACAGGGTTATAATGCAAATGCTAACAGGCCCAGGGCCAGCTCATGAAATAAGAATTCCATGTATTTAATATTTTTACACAGTGTGCCCTAATCCATCACACTTTCTCTTCCTTTAAAGAGCATTAAAATAAATGAAAATGCAGAAGATTCTTTTTTCCTCCTTTTCATATTCTTTTATCCCATTTTCAAGCCATTCCCTCACCCCAGTCCTTTCCTTTTCCTACTCATTTTTTTCAAATTTTATTTCTATTTATATCTTTAGTCTTTAAATCACCTTTGTTTTCCAATATAGCCCCATTCCCTCTTTGACCAGAGCCATCCTTTGTGGGGGTGGGATGGGGAGAGGTGGGGAAGCAGTTCAGAAGAACTAACTGGCTCATCAACCAGTTCTGGCAGCATATGAATTGTTCCACAATGATAGTCTGCCTGCCACCACTGTGAAAAAGAATAAATGTGCATTTTCTCATCTCTTCTCAGGGCCATGCTTAGTTGTTATGGTTACACAATATTCAGTTTGAGTTTTTCGGACCTTTTCACTTACATCGTTGTAGCCACTGTGTACATTGCTTTCCTAGTTCTGCTGGCTTGACTTCAGCAGTTTATACAAGTCTTCTTATGCTTCTCTGGATTTTTTCATATTCATCATTTCTTACTATGTAGCCTATGCCTTTAATTTATTTACTTTTCCCCATATAACTTCTCAAACTCGGCTCCTTTTTTCTGTACTGGTAGACTAGTTGCCTCTGTAAGATGGGAATAAAGGGAGAAAAAAAAAGTCATGACCAGTTCCTTCTGTTTGGCATGGTTCTGCTCAGCACCAATTGTGGCTGAACTATTACATTGAAATGCCATTTGGGGACAAACTAGACCAATATGTGAGCCAGCACAAAACATGCAGGGCGCATGAGATGCTGGCCTTTCTCTTAAACTAGAAGCAGCATGGAGTGTCGAAAGAATTCTGGATCTGGAGTTAGACTACTTGATGTTGCTTGTTACGTCTGTGACCTTGGACAAACCACTCTCTTTGGGTCTCAGTTTCTTCTTCTGCAAAATGAAGGGATTGGATTTGATCATCTCTATGGTCTCTTCCAGCTCCTAATCTATGGTCCCAACTCCTAATTATATGGAGTCCAATTAATCAACACGAGTCCACCATATCATGCCATGGAAGGGTAGATGGAATGAAAGTTTCTCCAGGACAAGGCCTATTTCTTTCTCTTTTTTTGGTCTTGTATTCTCAGAGCCCAGCACAATGTCTCACACATAGTTGTCACTTAATGTTTCTTGGGTAGATGGATAAATGCCAACCACAATCACCTTCCAGATAATCCCCGAAAGGATTATTATTAAGGGAGCTAGGCAGTTCACTGAAAATTCAGAGGAAGTAAAGGGACAGAGCCACTACCTCTCTAACTTCCCTCTCACCAGTCAAGTTTCCTAAAGCTTCAGTAGATGAGTCTGAATCTCATAAAATAAGATTTAACAAGGATGTGAAATCTTATACCTGTACTTGAAAAATCAACTTCAGAAATCCAAAATGGGGGAAATAGGGATGATTCATCGGAAAAAAGATCTGGGGGTTCTGGTGAACTGTGTAGTATGGGAACCCAAAAAAGCTAATGCAATCTTAGCCTATGTTGAGTTATGCTATTTTAGCTACAGAAATCCAAATGAAAAGTTCAATCACAAGGAGAAGACAACTGAGAGAAGCAGTGGAGGGATCCCCAATTTCAGAGGGCATGTGGAAGCTGATAAACCGATGCATTGAGGAAGTCCTTGGTCTTAGTCACTCCCCAAAGCAAGTGATCAGGTGAACTTGCTGACTTTGGTGATCTTTTTTCTTAAAAGTTACTAAGCTAAATTCTCCCCACCCCTCTATCTGCTGTATGCTATACCCAGTTGGGAGTAGTGGGGAGAAGAAGGAGTATGAGAATGACCATGCAGCGAGGCAGGATAAGAGGGTCGGACCCATTAACAGAGACTTCCTTCCTGTCATCTGAAGATTAACTAATCACAAAGGCAAATGGAGAGGAAATTTTTATGACAATTTTATTTTCTTGCTGCTTGCCCCTCCCCCCTCTCCCTCCAGAAGAAAATGGGAAGAAAACCTCACACATCTGTGAATCACAACCTGGCTTTGGCTCAATTTAGAGCCACAATGGACCTAACAAGGGAGGCCTAAAGGCAATATTTTCTTTCACTGGTTAAGAAGGATTGATAGAAAGAAGTTTTCCATTGCCAGAACACTCATTAGTTAGGCAGCCTTCCCAAGCGCCGTTTCCTCTTCAGCAGCACTAACTGCTAAAGGTCTTTAATAACTGCTGGCCTCAAGCTCATTCCACTGCTCCCTTTCCTGAGGCAGGTGCTGACTTTGGAGGATGAATACGGTCAGTGACCATGTAACGAGGCAGGAAGGAGAAAAAGAGGTCCTAGTCACCTGTGAGCAGGGCCCTTCATATCCCCACAGAAGGTGTTTTATTACTTGGCCTCAGTAATGGGCCCACGGCTTTGGTGTCCGGGCCAGCTAGATAGACAAAGATCATTCACCTATGAGAAATGATTGATGTGTCTTTTACTTTAACAAATGAGAAATGTCCAATGGCATAAGGGACCCACTGTGACAAGTAAGGTTTTCTCATTAGCAGTAGAAAATATAATAATTATTCATCAGGAACATACACAGTGGGAATTGGGGTTTGATTCTTCCTTAATACTATTGGCTACTGGCTATTCTCAAAGGCCACTGTATACACATCCATGCGTGCATACAGATAGACATACAAGTAAGCATGGGGAGTATAGACTTTGGAAGATTGAATAATAATCTTCAATGGAAAAAATATGTCGGTGAACACTAGGAAAATATTTTTATTCAGTAAAAAGCACTTAAAGACATAGTAGACATGGAAAAGACGATTCGTAAAATAGTGGCTGACGGGCTTTTTTGGTCTTAGTTATAAAATAACAGATAATAAGTAGATTTTGCCTAAGATAATTTCAGGTGCATGAGGAGCAGTTACATTAATTATAAATACACGGTAGCCAGGTACCATCTAGATGTTAACAAACACATTCAATTAAGTTCAATGAAGATTAGCAACCAAGTTGTCTAAGACACCCATAGCCTATGCAGAAATACCCCACATAAAGTTAATACAATGTCCAAAAACCTTTAAATTTTGTCTTTTATCCAGTCATTCTGACCCTGCCTTTCCATACCCCACGTCTTCTTTCCTTTCCCAGCCAGGGACCTTTGACACTGGCATACCTGTGAGAATCAGGAAAGACTTCAAATATGTCAAAAGATCTAGTCCTTACTGATCTTAGAACATTAAAAGTTCCCACTGTCCAAGCTTTTATGGTGCTCTGTTCCTAAGACTTTAGCAGCTTGCAGCATAGTCCAGTGCTCAAGACTTGCCCCAGGGAGAGACGCACACAATACTATGTGACTTAATCTGAGTCATCATCGGCATAATGAGGAATCTAGATGAGATGGCCTTGATGTCCAGTTCCATGATCCTCTGAAAATGGTAGGAATCATGGCCAAGAAAAGGGAACTAAAGAAAATGGGGCATTTCAAGTGCCCCGCAAATGTAGAACATTAGGTTTAGGGGCCTGAGGAAGAGGCTAACAAAGATGGACTGTTCTCACTTGCCTCAGCTTTCCCCCTTCTTACTCTTCTCGTAAGGAAGTCACTCAGTTACAAAGTCTGAAACCCCCATTATTACATGGGGGCCTCCCCCATGGCTTTTTTTCCCTTCCCAATCTACTTTTCTAATTCTTTCAAGCTGCCTCTGCAAGTGGAAACAGCAATCCCAGAGGCCCCTCTCCAGAACAGTAGATGCTAAGCTACTAAGTACCATCTCTTTGGGAACTGAGAGGGTCCCTCAGGAATATAAAGCAGAGATGAAGAGGTTACAGGATTTGTGGTACAATCTTAATGTCTGAAGAAATGGGACAGAGACACAGTCATCGACCTCAATGATGCTGTGAGTGGGAAACATCTAAGCAATACCCAGGAGTTCATGGAAGCAAGACGTGAAAGGAAAGTGTGGCCCACATACAAATATTAGGGATAAGTTACGTCATAAGACAAGAATTAAACAACAGAACACAGCATATAGGTAAATATTAAATGCATAGTACATATATTTCATTGCACTATAGATTTAGTAATAGAGAAGTCCTAAATGATCATCTAATGTCATTCCCCCTCTTACAGGGGAGGTGTGGATAGCTCAGAAAACTAAAGCAGCTCCATTTTGTCTGCAATTCCTCTATCTTGCCTCTGACCCTGTTCATATTACAGCCCCTGCCTTTGCTTGCAACCTTCCCTACTGCTGAAAACAGCAAAGACAGTCCTGACTTTTAGGGCAGGATTACAAGAGATAGCTAACCTGAATTCTTATTACCAGCCCCAGCAATTGATCCTGTCCAGTTAAGGGATACCACATCCCCTACTCCACCAACAAGCCCCGTCCAATCCCAAAGTACCCCTACCCAATTCACCCCCTGCCTAAATCGAAATCTACCTAAGCTTTATTCCTTCAAGGAGTCTCTACCTGTGCCGTTGGGGATCCCTTGCTGGCAAACTTAATAACCCTTGTTGGTCCCTAAATTTCTGGTTTGGGCTTGGTTCTGCTTTGTTCTGGCATTGACAGTTTCACCCACAGAGGAGAGAGACTCACTCAAAGTCATCTAAGTAGTAAGTAGATGATGAGAAGAGTGAGATTGTTCTGTGGAATAAAGGAGTCAGAGAAGACTTGGTGGTAAGGGGGGAATTTGAGCTGAATTCTGAAAACTTCAGATAAGCTAAGAGGAAAGGGAAAGGCATTCCAAGCAAGGGACACATGTTAGCAACGTTCCATCCTTTTAAACTTCTGGAGTCATATCCCAGGGACCCCCTAACACCATCACTCAGTCCATTCCATCTACCTAAAGTGGTGGGAGAAAAGTTTGGGGTTGGGGCCTGAAGGCACACCATCTCGGTACCTGATTTTTTGCTGTTAACTCCCTCCTCCAAAATTTTGACCCAAATTCACGTCCTTTAGGAAGTCTGCTCAGAGCACCAGCAATGGCCCTTCTAACACACCTGCATTTGAAGGCACTATGGTCCTGGCTTTGTCACTTACTAACTTTGCAATTTGGGGCAACTCTATAGTTTGCCCAGCTGTAAAATGAGGAAAATGGACTATTAATGTCTAAAGTCTCTGGTCCCTTCTAGCTCTAATGTTCTGAAATTCCATATGGTAGCTACCTTTTGCTGCTAAGTCTACATACCCAGCTCATAAAAGGGCTTCCCCCTTCTCTCTCTGCTCCCCGTCTCTACCTCTCATAAGGATGGTGGGTTTAGGATAATAGAATTTAGAGCTGGCAAGGACCTTAAAAAATCATCTAACCTAGGGATTCTTAACTTGTTTCTGTAACAGTCTGGTGAGACCAATGGACTCCTCAAAATTATGTTTTAAATGCGTAAAATAAAATATGCAGGATTATAAGGGAAACCAATTATATTGAAATAAAGATGTATTTTTCCCATCCAAGCTTCCAGACTTCCTGGAATCTATTCATGCACTTTTTTGGGGGGTTCCATGGAACCCAAGTTTAAAACCCTGATCTAACTACAACCCCTCATTTCCATAGATTGGAAAACTGAGGCCACCAAATTTAAATATCTTCTCCAAGATCACATGCAAACTATGTAGCAGAGCTAAAATCTAAACATTGACCCAAATTCAGTCATCTCTGCAGTGTATCTCAGTGCTTTTCTGGTGAAGTGGGTTACTGTGAGAGGAAGAAAGAAATTAGTATGCCAGATAGAGGTCTGGGGGACACCAAATGCCCTCAGCTTGCTTCTCTTTAAACATGTCCCCTCAGAAGGTCAAACTTCATATTTATGTAAACCTGTCTTTTTTTTAAGAAAAACCGTGGTTTCTGGCATACCTCACCAGTAATATTATCAGGCTTAAAGAACAGCCTCAGTTGTTGTCTCAGACTTCCTCCCAATTACTCAGAAAAATCATTCCTAGTGGAGTAGGAGGAATTGACCTTTAGAAGTAAATATGGCCCGCACTTCCGGCCAAGTGCTTCCTGGTAACTCATGGATGGCTATATTCTCAGCTGTCAACTTGTAAGGCAAGAAAACAAAATGCTTTATTTGGCTGGTGTCTACATGGCCTACAATTCCTTTCTGTAAAGAACAGACGTAATAGAAAAATATGCCTACTTACCACCTTTTTCTTGAAAAGTAAGAATGCTTGCCTAGATTTAAGAAAGATTCAGATTCAAATTCAAATCCCAGCTCTAATATCTGTGTGACTGTGGTCAAGTCATTTCCCTTTTCACAAATCACTTTTCAGATTGATCATCTGAAGTAGGAGGATAACAGTTCCACATACTTTCCAGGGTTGTCATGAGGAAGGAGCTTTTAGAAATATGAGTTATCATGCATCCTGAAAAGTTGCACTTTTGAGATAAGGTAAAGGATATATCTCTAGAAATAGATTAAAGCTGCCATTAAAATTTCAATAAAGCCTCTTTGATTCAACAAATTGAAATTCAATAAATATATATGTAATACTAGGTATTGGGCTACAACGAAAGATACAATACCAGCCCTGTTCAGAAGGAAATTATAATATTTGTAAGCACTCATTCTGAGAAGTTAAATTACTACATGACTTCAAATCAGAACAGTTTCAAGGGCACTTGGTTACCCCACCCAATCCTTCCCTAGTAGTGCCCTTGAGAAGGCCAGTTCCTTTGGACCATCCCCCATTTTGTGAGGCTATTAATGGATAACAGTGGGAAGGGTCCTTGAAACTGACCCCAAAAAGATGCCATTCAGAAGAATTCAACACTTTTCAAATATTCAGGGAGAACTGATGAGTCAAGTCAAGAAGTCACCTAAGCCAAAATATGACATGATAGCCAATATTGGTATAGCATTTTAAGTCTTTTATGTACATATCTCATTTGAGTCTCAGAATGACTTCTTGAAGTTAATAGAACAACTGTTATTGGCCCCATTTTAATGAGGAATAAGCTGAGACCCAAAGAAGTAGCCCAAGTCACACAAGTAGGAAGTAGCAGAATCTGGATTCAGACCTAGGTTTCACACTGCCAAGTCTATTGCTCTTTCTACTCCACCACATAGTACCTACAGAGCTCTGGCTTTTCCCCATGCTCTTTACCTAATAAAAGATCCAGGAAGAGCCGATACTGCCTAGGCCATCCCTAATATTAAGTGCCCCTGTGCTCCTTCCATTTCTCCATGCTAACAGTAAATATTTAGGGGGTAAATGTTTATGGATCCAGTCCCTCAGAAGTCCTACTGTTGTCTCTGACTTCCTGAATAAGAAGGATATTTCCTTATCAGGCCCCCAGTGATTCCTCCTTTAAGCACCAGACTGTCCTAGAGTCCTCTGCAGTCATCATATTCACCCTTCCTGGAAGACTCAATGGGTCCATCCCCTGGAAGATCTCTTATGATGAAATGACCCATTTCCCTCTGTTTTGATTAAATTCACTAGCGAGTTGTTAAGTGCGGTTCTAGCCCTTGGTGAAACCTAGCTTCTTCACCTCTTATCTTACCTAAGCTAGTTCTAGACCTGGTCTCAATAGTAGCCAATGCATCCTAGAGGAAAAAACACTATCATCTCTGGAGGTCATCTCCCCGGGGATGCCAGTCACAGACAACGTTCTCTTCACCATTGGACCTCCCGCTAAACTCCTGTTCCTAGATTTATCATCTTATTTACAGAATCAAGATAACTGATAAACCATGACCCCAGTGAATGATCACCTCTTTCCTGACTCGGGGTACCAGCCCTACCCACTTCCCTAGTTTCTCTTTAATGATGTATCTATCACTTAAGTGGCCCTAGAGGAATGGTATCCCAGAAATACATTATTATAATTTTATCATTAGATTCTTTGATGGATCTATCTTCATCACTATGATCGTAATTGTAATTATACAGATGCAAATCAGTGATTAAGCTAGTCTTTTGTGAGGACTTTTTAAAAAAAACTTTTATGTGAAAGTTTCCTTCTGTGAAAAGGATTGTAATAGAATTTGTACAAACTGAAGTTTGGTCTTTACAAATGTTTATGATTTTTCCTGCAATACTGTTTCAAAAGGCCATTTCTCCCCATGAAAAATCAAAATGAGGACAGATCAATATTGTTCAGCAAATGAAAATTGATTGAAGTCATGAAAAGTGAATACAATTAATTTGTAGAGACTTGAATTAATCAAAAAGTAAGATGTTGCCTTCTGAGAGTTTTTAATTCAGTAGTTAATTTTTTAAATGGCTATAACATCTGCATGAAATGGGCAGATGTATAAATAAACCTAATTCAAAGAAAAGGGTGTACTGTAAAGGAAACTCTAAGAATGTAAAAGGTTCTTCATTCAGAAAACATTTAGGAAGCCCCTACTCCATGCAAAGCACCACTGTTTCCACAATCTGGCTAG
>CM053624.1:296448106-296507048 GCA_028646595.1 Phalanger gymnotis
CAGACAGACCTTATCTGATTCAAATCCCAATACATAGTTACCAGAGTTCAACATAGTCTCAGCATCCGGGTTTACAAGCTGGAGGGCTCCTTAGCTACAGCTTCCCAGAGTCTCAACATCAACACCATCTCAAGAGCCCTTAAACAAATTACAAACAGACAGACCCAATACAATTCATAGTTACCAACATCTAGGTTCAGCCTGGGAGCTCAGAACAAGGGCTGGCCCAGAGTCATGTGCCACCACCACTGCAGCAAAGAGCTCCAAGGAAGAAGAGGCCAAGCCCTGGTTTTTATATCTTTGTCAGCGTCAGGGGTGAGTCACACATGCGACTCACCCACATGACCTAAAATCGTCACAAAGAGGTGGACTTAGACCCATGCAGTCTAAGAGCCTCCGCTGTCCCAGACATGTAAACTAGGCCCTTCCTGGAGTTAGTCCCGCCTTAGTTGCCAATCCACACCCACATAGGTTTTACATCTAATAGGGGTTTGGGCCTGGGGCTTAGCACTTAGTAAGATTCAATGAAATACACTGAATTACTCAAAGCAAACAAAAGCCAAACTCTTCAAGGGCACTTGTTGAACTAAGTGCTAAGGAGCCCATTTTACTTACCAACACAACCACACTAAGAGAGATATGGGGTTTACAGTAGGCATGATTCATCAAGATGAAAGCCAGATTAGAATGGATTCAAAGATCTTTCTTGCTCCATAGATTCAAAAGCCATGTCTTTATAGCAGCAATTAAGGAAAAAAACAAAAAACTTTTTTTGGAGTCTTTCTTGAAGATTTACTTCTTACCTTATCGTCTTCTAGGTTGCCCAGTCCAGGGCCATCCTATGCCTAATATCACCTGGTTCCATGATCATCAGCCTATTGCTACATCAGCAGACCCAACATACCACATATTGGCATCTGGGCAGATTCTTCAGATTACAAACATCAGTGGAGGGTCTCAGGGTGAATTCAGCTGCCTAGCTCAGAATGAGGCTGGAATGCTGGTGCAGAAGACATCTCTCGTGATCCAAGGTAAGAAACAGCATTTGCACTATGCTTTGGTTTGGGTGATGGTTTGCTGTTTTGTTCAACCTGTGATTTTATCAGCATGAAGAACTCCTGTAGTGGAGATTCTCTGCACTGATGCCATTCAGAGACTCATCCGCAAATTCTGATTTTAGAGAGCTGCCAATGGCTCTGAGAGAAGATGGGGCTTGCACATATGTATACATAAACATATGTGTCATGGATGCATGTATGTACATAGGTCATGTGTGCAAGCCTAGATACATATATAAACCTGTCTGTTGTGTGTATACATAATATATCTATATGTGTATACATGTATACATACCCATATATGCACAGATATGTGCATATATGCAAATATACACATAGATCCATATACACACACATAGATATATAGATGTATAACTCAGACTTGAACCCTGGCCTTCCCAATCCAAGACCAGTCCTCTATCCACTATTCCATGCTGAATTAATGAATGAATGTAAAACACTTATAAAGTACTTGCTATGTGCCAGGGACTGTGCTGAGAGCTGGGATGTAAATACAAAAAGCAGGACAATGCAAACAAGGAAGACAACTCTTTAGGGATTGATGGCTAGAGAAAGCGTTTGTGTCTTGGAAATTGCACTGGTTTGGTTATGTTCTTGATTTCTTAGAAGAAGTCAATCTAAAGAACTAGGTAGAATTTTCAAGTTCTGGTAAAGCATCAGAAAGTACCATTATTTCTGATTAACATACATCCTTAGAGACAAACAAAATCTCAATGTTCACAAATTGAGCCTACCTTGGACATTTTGCAATTGAAAACACACACCCTTTCAAGCAGGACATAGAAAGAGGGTACACATTTGCAATACACATCTATCTTCCCTAAAAGTTACAGCTAGGGCTGAATACCGACGGTGGCAGTTTTATCCAAACGGCAATATGTGTCCTCTATGTTCTAGTAAGGATAATAAAAAGGACCATTAGGGAAATGCTGGGTTTTGTGTGCTTGTTTGACTGACAGATGGCCCTGACCTGGGCACTGTCTGGAGGCTTCCATCTAGAACAAGCATTAGAACTTGAAGCAGGGCTCACAATCAGCATCACCTCCCTAGGGACACCCTGCCATCAGGCATCCCCGTGCGTTCTCCTGATACTAACTACAGTAGTTTCCAAAACAGTGGGATAAAGTCCAATTGGGACTTTCTATAGAAACCCATTAGAAACCTCTAACTTGGTATATGCAGGTTTCTCTTAGGCCTGTGTGAAACACTTCAAAGAAAAATTCCATTGCACATTGTTTCCAAAATGCAGGGTTCTGAAGGCAAGGAAACAGTGGGATGACAATATGGAAAGGTAACCTTGGAAAATAAAAAAAAAAATTTCCAAGCCCATAAAACTTTTTCCCACTTAAGCCCCCTGCTCCCACCTACTCACCCCACAATAACATGGCTTCATAGACAGAAAAATAAAGATCAGTTTCCCTGCTGGCCAGCCCTCCTACCCTGCTACACCTCAGAAGCTCGTGGGGATCTGCACAGTTTGTATGGCATCATCTTGCAAATGAAGCACTAAAAATTTACAAGCCCACAAGCATGTTTAAATATTCTCCTGCCCCCACCTACACACACATATACAACATAAGAAAGTCAAATAAACTCTAATTCTCTACATCTTTACATCTACATCCCCAGCACTTATCACAGTGATTGGTATATGGTACATGCCTGCCTAGTAAGAGCTTATTGGTTGACTGAGCTTATACAATATAAATGAAGAATTTCTTAGGCTTATCAATTATTTATCAAGTTTGTGATTTACAGAATCCATGAGATTTAAAGATACAAAGTTTCTTAGAGGTCATTTATTACAATATCCAACCCCTTCATTTTACAGATAAGGAAACTGAGGCACATACCAGTAAAGTGACTTGCCCTACTCACAAAGGTAGCAAATGCCACAGCCAGACTTAGGTTCTGGGACTTCAGATCCCTTCACCCTCTGAGATCTTATTATAAATGATTATTAAATTTAAAACATCTTCATCCGAAGAAATAAATAATATTTTTGGGCAGAGGGAGAATGATAAAGAAAAGTTCTAGTGTAAGTATGACCCATAAAACCAAACTAGAAGTGATGGGAAGGGACTTCTTAGTTACACCTACTGGAAGAGAGAGTGAAGTAACCCCAGGCTATTTTCCAATTTTATCTTGTGGCTGCTGCAGAATACTGGTGGTCTGTGGACAAACTGGTGGGATGTTCAGCCTCATGTGGGAACAAAGGAGTTCAACAAGTCCACCTGAAGTGTGTGCTGAATAATACTGAGGTCAACCCTTCATATTGTGCGGGGAAGGCTAAGCCAGCTGTGCAACCCGTAGCCTGCAACCGAAGAGACTGCCCATCTCGGTGAGTCTGTTGAGCAGAATATCTATGTTGGACTTCATCTGGCCTAGGTCACTCAGACCCAGGGCTAGGGCTTCATGTCATAGGCTCATAGGACTTAAAGCTCCAAAAGACCTTTGAGATCAGCTGGTTCAACCCTTTCATTTTATCGATGGGGAAGCTAAGGCCCAGGTGAGGGAAAGAGACTAGTCACAGAGAGACTCGATTTAAACTCAGATCTTCTAAGACTAAATTCAGTGTACTTTCCACTATAGCAAGCTTTCTTCTGGAGAAGCTGTCCATGAGCTACCTAATTCACAAGATACTCTCAGCTACGGTACTTAGAAAGCATGAACAGCCTTACATTTTTTCTCCTTTTAATAACTTTACTAATCAATAGACCAATTCTTTAAGAGATATTTATCCATTTATTTCTTCAGGACATACTCTTGACACTATATCTAGTTAAAATTGAAGCAAATCTCTATCCCCCATCATTCTTACCAGTTCCAAAGATTTCTGTGTTCTAGGTTTGGGTCCTTCCAAGGGTCACTGGCAGCATACTTCATAGTTATTAGAACCCTATCATAATTTTACCCAATCTTTTTCCTTCCACTCCAAGATTGGTGCAGATGGACACTTCCTCATTCTTTACTTTTTACCTCCTCCCTATGCCTCGAGGGAAAGAATGGATCCCCTGAGAATTGGCCCCCTGATTTTAAGATGCTGGTTAGTGGGGGAAGGAATGGGTTCAGTTGTCCTAGGACCATACTGGTTGAATGTGGTGGGTCAGTACCCAGCTGTAATAGGGCCAAGCACCAGACTGCTACAATGCCATTTTATTACCTTTCCATAAGACATTCACCTCTTAGGCGACTGTTTTGTCTTTTGCCAGCTGAGTCATAAGGAACAGTTGAAACCAGGAGAGACTCAATGAAATATGAAACACACTCATTAATATCAGCAGTTTGACTTGCTGACGGGAATGTTTCCACGGGAATGATTAATGTCCTTTTATACCCTCCCTGAACTGTAACACAGCCCGTGCCTCCCCCCACCCCTCCCCAGCTCCTGAGAAATTGCTGAAATGGATATTTGGAAATCAAAGTGGATTGAAACGCAGGCTTGAGATTCACCAGGGACGTAAGAAGCTGCAAAAATCCAGCCCTGCCAAGCTGTGTGAAATGAAGAAGAGATCTTTTCTTTGCCAGGAACTTTTTAATTTGATTTGGTGATGGTTGGAGTCAATCAACCTAATTTACTCCTGTAAATGAAATAATAATGGATAGATCTGCTTGAATTTCAATGCCCCTAAGGAGTGTTAAAAAGTACCTCCTGCTTGCTTCCCAAATAATCATGGATGTGGGCATTTCTGCTGAGCTGGGTTGTTGGTTGGGACTATATACAGAGGAATCTTCTCTCCAAGGCAACTGTAGTATGCAAAGTTACCACAAACCTAGATTTCCTAGCAAAATGAATAACCACTTTGTTCCACATTCCCCCAGGGATCGTCTTCCAAAATCCCAATTTTCCAGGAAGGGAATATCACTACCTCTTTTACCTTTTATCGTTCTTCAGATTACACACTTTTTATATTTATCAATGTTAATCTCTACAGTTTTTATGCAGAAAACACAATAATGGTCTACAGTTAATAAAAAGAATCTCCCTGGTCGTTCTTTCTCACCAGAACATGTGGAATCATGGTTAGACAGAGGAAACCAGGTTTCTTTATTTTTGTTCCTTAGAGACAATAAGAGCGTTCCTTATAAAAGCTTAAAGCAGACATTCTCCCTCATTCACATCAGAAGAATTTTTAAAGAGATTAAAGCCACCTTTGTTTTTCTGAATGAAATAGCTAAGAAGCAAGGAGCAACTTTTGTCCATGTTTCCTTTGTTTTTCTCCCACTGACACCACATCTATTGTAATGTGTCAAGATTGCAAGGCCACATTTTAGGAAACACTCTGAAAGCTGAAGCACATCAAGAAAAGAGAGACCAGGATGGTAAGGGAATTGGAAACCAGGCCAAAAGAAGATCCCACCAAGAAACTGGAGAGGTTGACTTGTGGGGAGCTTGAAAGCTATCTTCAAGTACTTAAAGGGTTGTCTGTCTTATGTCTGTCTCAAGAAGAATCAGACTAGATTGGCTTGACTCCTAAAGGCGAAACTAGGAGCAGCTGGCTTCAGGAAGGCTTCTACTTCTGTTTTCAATGCCAAAATGATCTTTGGAACGAAAAAAGCAGAATAAAAATGACTAACGGGGATTGATAGCCAAGATAAGGAGATAATCGGTGAGCAACTAGCCACCCTTGACAAGTTCAAGTAACGAAGCCCAGATGGATTTCGTTCTTAAGTACCGAAAGAACTGACAGATGTGCTCACTGACCCACTGTAAGTGAGTTTTGAAAGCTTTGGGAGAATGAGAGAAGTACAGCAAGATGAGAAACAGGCAACTGTCCCAATTTTCAGAAAAAGGAAGAGACTAGTCTGCAAACTGTAGGCCAATGAGCCTGATTTCAATTCTTGGCAAAATTCTAGACTGATGCACTGGAAGAATAGCTAATGAACATCTAGACAAGGAAATGCTAGTCACAATTTCATAAAGAACAGATCATAGTGGACCATCCTTATTATCTTTTTTGATAAGATTACTCAACCAATGTCAGAGAAAAGCCATAAATATCGTTTTCCTAGATTCCAGTGAAATATGTGAAAGTCTCTCCTGTTGTTTTCATAGATAAAAATTAAGGGATGCCAGCTAGACAGTAGTATGACTGAGTGGATTCAGAAGTGGTTGATTGGCCAGACCTCACAGGTAGTAGTAATTAATGGTTCCATGTCAGTGTGGAAGGCAATCCACAATAGAGTGCCCTGGGGATCTATGTTTTGCTATGTCCTTTAGCATTTTTACCAAGTGACTTGATAAAAGTACAGAGGGAGGGCATTCTTAGTAAATATTCAGAGGGCACAATGTTTCAAAGGATAGATAATTCCCTAAATAAATTAGGATTCAAAATATCTTGATCGGTTAAAACACTAAGCAAAATCAAATGTGATGATATGTAATAGGGAGTTCAAAAACAATGAATTTCACAGGTATAACATGAAAAAGAGAGCTAAGCAATGACTCATTAGAAAACAATCTAAGAGTTTTATTTTAGTACTGCAAGTTCAGTACAAGTCGACAATGTGAAATAGTGGCCAAGAAAGCTGTCATCATCTTAGGTAGTACTGAGAGACATGGTGTCTAAGACTAAAGAGGTGGTAGTCCTATCGTACTCTGCCCTGGTAGAACCAACATTATGCACAATTGTGGTCGCTACATCTCTTGGCTCTGGGCATTTTCTCTGGCTCTCCCTCCTCATCTCTGCCTGCTGCCTTCTCTGGCTTCCTTCAAGTACCAACTAAAATTCCTATCTTCTACAGGAAGCCTTTCCCCAACTCCTCTTAATTCTAGTGCCTTCCCTCTATTTCCTACATATGCTGAATTTAGTTTGTTTGCATATATTTGTTTGTTTATTGTTTCCCCCATTAGATTGTGAGCTCTTTGAGGGCAGGGACTGTCTTTGGCCTCTTTTTAGATCCCCAGGGCTTAGCTTAGCACAGTGTCTGGTGTGTACTAGGAACTTAATAAACATTTATTAATTGAGAGCGTCCAGAGGGGAGCAATCAAGATGGTATAGGCCTTGACTTTATGCTGTATGAGAAAGCCTAATTGAAGGAACGAAGGATGTTTATACTAGAAAAGAGCAAAATTAGGGGTTGGGGGCATGATAGCCATCTACAAGAATTTGAAAGGCTACCGGTTAGTCAAGAATTTACTATGTACCAAGCACTGGGCTGTCATGCCAAAAGAGAAGACGACTTGTTCCATTTGGTCACAGGAGGTAGAACTAAGTGCAGAGGGTGAAAATTACAGAGACAAATTTAGGCTTAATGTAAGGGAAAACTTGCAAACATTTTGGGGGCATGGGAGAGTATTCTGAGATTTTTATCTATATGTGCAACTCCTAATATGAAACTCTCCACTGAAAGAGAGTAACAATGGACTTGGAGAGTTGCCTGGGCCACTGAAAGTATATCCATGGTCTACCCAGCTCATCTAGATTAGAGGTAAGTCTTTCTGCCTCTAGAGCTGGCTCTCGATTCACTGTCACACTGACTCTTTCTTAAAGATTACAACAATCCAAAAGTGGAATGGTTTGCCTTGGATGTTGCTGGGTTCTGCATCACTTAAGGTCTTTAAGCAAAGACTGGATGGCCATTTGTCAGGTGTATCATAGAGATGATCTTTTCTCAGCATAGATAGAGATTAATTAGACCTAATTCAAACCTTTCCCCTTCTAATGGTCTTGAGAGTCTCTGGAGCATGATAACTACCAACATGAGGGACAACTTCCATGCAGCACCATCATGGTCTTCTAATCTTCACATGAGCTGACACTTGGTTTTCTGGGTATCTTTCAAAATCTACCCTTTGGGTTCATTGTCTAAACGTTTAAAGAGAATTCTGCCTGTTGATTCCACACTATCTGTATTGTGTATAAAATAGATCCATGGTATTGGTTATGAAAAGGGTCACCTATGTGTCTAGATTACCACAAATTAATATCTACATAGAAAAAGGTAAACTTTGGACTTCTAGGAAGCTCCTTATGGCAACCATGATGCAATCCAAGTCGTTATGGCTTACCTAACCATTTTTCCCCTCTTTCAAACAGATGGATGGTAACTTCTTGGTCATCCTGCACCCGAAGCTGTGGGGGAGGGGTCCAGACTCGTCGAGTTACATGTCAGAAGCTGAAAGCCACTGGAGTCTCAGTACCTATGTCCAACGATATGTGTTCCCAACTGGCCAAACGACCTGTGGACACCCAAGCATGTAACCAGCAGCTCTGTGTGGAATGGGCCTTCTCTAGTTGGGGCCAGGTAAGGAACTAGACACCTTTTATTTTTACATTAAAGACAAATTTGTCAGTTTGCATATAGTTGCTTACAAAGGTATAAGCAGAATACTACAACAGCAGCCTCCCCTACTTCTGTAAAATATTCTTCTTTTTCCATCTCTCCTTCATCCTGTTTCAAGTCCCCTTCCTCATGCCTAATACCATATCCTACTCCCCATATTTTATTACCTCACTCTCTATTTTAACTCTTCTTGCATTCTCATCATGTCTTTCCTGATATCCTGCTATTCTCTGCCTTATCATCCCTTTGGATTTTCACATTTTCCTGTAATACCTGAAGTCTGTTAGAAGTGCCTATACCCCCGTGCTTAACTTTCATAAGGCCTATTCTTCATTGTCTGCCAGACAATGTTAGAGAAGATGAATCCTATCCAGTAAGTATCACCTCGGTACCTTTAATATGTCATTTCAAGCCCCATTCCATTACCGAGTATACTCCTACTTCACATACATAAGAATAAAATAAGCCAAATTATATAATTGCAAGAAAAGAAGTTTTCAAAGAAAGATATCATTTGGAATGTGATTCCCATTCCCAAGGCTGTACAGTAGGTAGCTAGAAGATTTTTCCCCAAAAAACCTGGAAAATGGGAACAGTCCTACACATGAAGTAGTAGCCTTAAGAGCTTTTATGAGTCTGGAGCTAAAATCTTCCATTTTATTTGGGCCATTCAAGAACTGACCAACAAGTTTTGAATTGCACTGAAGGGTGACATTTGTTCAGAGTACCTTTAGTCTTCATATTTCCAAGGATGAAGATTAACAAATGGAAAAAAACAACTTTGAGCACTGATAAATCCTTTAGAGTCTGTGTTCCTCTCTCAGCTAGATTCTGCCACCCATCACTCCCAGGAGGGACTATGCTTTTTTCCTTTCATTCTTTCTAGATTCATTAGTAAGTGAGAACTCGATCAAATAGTCTGTTTGTCACACACACACACCCCCCCCAAGAAAAGAGCCTAAGTTTTCTAGTGGGCTAACCAAAAAGCAGCAATGATAATGAAATTCTCCTAGTCTCACTTCCAGTTTCCAGGATATTATCTTCTATGAGAAGAAAAAACTTAGTATGTAGAATCACTCAAATTCAGAAATGTTTCTGATCCAATCCAACAAGCATTAATCAAGGGTTTACTATATGCAAGGAACTGTGCTTGGTGCTAGAGAAGCAAAGACAAAATGAAAAGAAGCCCCTGGCCATAGAGCTTACATTCTATCAGAGGCAAGATTGAACATGTATCGTTATAAGTATCAATATGACAGCTTGAGGAAGCAGAGTGAACTAGAGGCACCAAGAAAGGCTTCCTGCAGAAGACAGAATTTTTAACCTTCTTCAAGGTTAAGACATGGTCTCTTTCAAGTCTTGCCTAAGTGCAGCAACCTTGAAAAGTAGCAGAAAACCAATGGATGTTGAGGCCCGTGGGTGATCTGAAATCTAGTCCTCCAAAGTTAATGTTGTTCTATGCACTCTGAAGACCTCTTCTACACATCTCGAGTGACTGTCATAAATATACAAGTCGGGTCAGGAGAATGCTAAGACAGCATTACTGGAAATAGTGGGCAAAGTCCACAATAACCTCTTACACTCTCTTTCAAGGTGGATGGTCCAGTTCAGAATCACTGTTTTTCCTCTCTCAATGCCACCCTTCACTCCAACTCAAGACTTAATGATCAGTTCTTGAATGGTCCAAACAAAATGGAATATTTTGGCCCCAAAATGATAATGCTGCTTAAGACTTCTACTTCATATGTAGGACTGTTCCCATTTTCCAGATTTTAGGTGGGAAGTATTGCAGCTTTTCTAAATTTAAAAAGAAAAGTATAGGCAAAACAAAATTCCCTGTCCCAGCAGAAATCAGCTATCATTTTAAACTAGCCCTTGTCTTGCCAACTGGGATGCTATTCACTATAGTCAGAATTATTTTAATTCATTTTTTAAGTAACCAAGAAAACATTACTACAAAGTTATCGGTGCCTTTGGCAAAATGGGACCCGTTATCATGAGCTCACCAGAAATAAAGGCACTGAGGTTCTTGGATGTATGCTTTGGAAAGCATTCACTCTCAAGGTAATGCTCCATGATTCTCTGCTAGAAAAGATCTAATGTTCTGGGCAGAGGCATGGTCATGCTGTGTTCCACGGCACCACATTCAGTTAAGGGTTTCAGGTAGGGACAGGTACTTGATACCAGATCACTGTACTGCGTTGTTGGATATGTCCTCTTCTTAGCTTCCCCTTGCATGCACATAATCCATAATGGACATTTCCCTATCTGAAAAAACCCACGTTTTATGACTCCAATCTCAATAATCTTGCCTAATCAAGCAGTTAGATGGATTCCAGTTAGCAACAGATCACCAGAGGGAACATCGGGTTCATATTTCAGCAAAATTAATAATCCTTTCCCAACAGAGCGAAAAACGAGCAAAGACTCTCCCCAGGCCCTTCCTCAAATGATTTTTGTCGTCTTCTATCATTGATCATAATCAATTATTTGATCTCACAATCCTATCATTTTTGCTTGGAATTTTCCATCAAGATTCAGTTATTCAATCAGCAAACATTTATTGAGCACCTTCTCTTAATACAGTGGAAGAGACCTAAGAGATGGTCCTCATGGAACTACCAGCCTAGCAGAGGGAAAACCACTAAAACAGAGATTTATAATATTCAGTATTATATAAGTGCTTTAGAAAAATTTCAGCTCAAAATGCTATGCCAGGTCCAAATGTGGGGTGAGGACTATTATACTGACAAGGAAGTGGTCTTTGAGTTTCTTCCATTTTAAAGGATGGATAGAAATTTAACAAAGGTTGGAGGCAGAGAGGAGGGGAAGGATGAGAAGGAAGGCACTGAGACTGGAGAGTGTGTCCCTCCCCAAACATTCACACCCATATTTCTACGAAAATGCCTTTGGAACAGTCACACGCAATTCTTGTTTCTTCAATAAGGCTTGGAGAAATAATGCTGGTACCTCCCTTGGGGAATTAAAATTATTTCCTTTAGGAAACCTTCAAAAACCTGGCTTGGACTGATGCCCTTTATGGCTGATATTTCTCACCTATTCCTAAATAACTCCCTGTGGTTTTATGAACATCACAGCCAAAAAAGGACCTTTAAGGGCCCAGAAGTGAATCATTGCTTTAAGAAGCTAAGTATAAAGCTACATCCCACCAATAATGATCAGAAGGGAGTTGTCAGTGCTTTTATTGTACTGAATACAACTAAAGATAGATGGGGCATTAATAACTAAAGCCTGATGAGCTTTGTGTCTTCCAAAGATGGTTATTATGGTGGCATTTATTGTAAGGGCCATTGACCCTAGATTGTTCCTTTCAATTCCCAGAAAAGCTTTCATCAGGAATAGAGTAGGGTCCAAGTCAATGCCAACGGGCTGGCTGGCTTCCCCCGTCAATGGCCTTTTCCCAAGTATACCGAACTCCATTCCCTTCATGCCCCGGGTTTCACATCTGCCCCACAATCACCACAGAAAGCTCCTGTTTTTCTCATTTTGGCAAGCCTTGGGGATGTGCATTCTTTCATTTTTTCTGCCCAGTTTTTAACCTGGAGACTATGAAACCAAGAGCAAGTTGGGAAAAATGGCAAGGTTTGGTTTCTCAATTTTGCAAATAAAGAGTTATTGGTTTTGAAAAGCAAAAGCTCAGTGGAGGCCACATTGTTTTCAATCCCCTCCACTCCCAGTGTCCCATTTATAGTTCTCACACTTTATTGCAAGATATACTTTCAAATGATCAGTGTAGAAGAGGAAAAAACCAAGATTCTCGGTCTGGCTCCTCATTTGCTACTAGTAACCGCTCAACGATAGAAGATAGCATGTTTGAGCTGTGAGGAAAACGGTCCTGATCATCTAGAGAGTCTTCCATTCTCCATCCCTCATGGCTTTGAGATGGTTTGACTTTGGATGGAACTAACAACAGGACAAGAGTCTCAGGGCCCCACGCCTCTAAGTCTTGGTGAATTCACGAAAGCCCATTTGCAGGGTCAGGGTCTGGTCCTCATGCCTCCTACCAAGAACACTCACAGAAGAGGCAGGGCTCCATCCCTGTGGTCGTTTCACACAATGCCTTTCTTCTCCCTGGTCCCCAGTGTAATGGGCCATGCATCGGGCCCCGCCTGGCCGTGCAGCACAGACAGGTCTTCTGTCAGACGAGGGATGGGATCTCTTTACCTTCTGAGCAATGTGGTGCCCTCCCAAGGTAAGAAAGCCCCCGCACCCTCTCTCCCACAGGAATGGGAACTGAAGGGCTTTCTAATCAAAATTCACTATCCCTCTCGCCTGCCAGTTTCTAAGGGTAGGATTTCACCACCTTGCTCTACCACTGACACTCACTTTGCAAAGTTTCAGAAATTTGAGGGGAGGGGTGTACAGGAGGTGCTGAGGGGAAGAACACCAGCTGCCAAATGAGTAAACTTGGGTGTGCCTTCCCCACCATTTAGGCAAAGAATGCTACCCACTGAACCCAATAAAGGGCCTCAACAAGATCTATCCCTGCCATTACAACAATCAAATGACCAAGAAAACCATGGCCCGGATCTTTAACAGTCCCAGAGCAGAGAGGGTGGGGAAGGGTTGACAGTGGTCTAGGACCCTCCTCTAACCCTGAGTCACACAAGAGTTTTTCTCAGTACAGGCATTCCATTTGGTCTATGTCAAAATAGTTCCCAGAGAAGGAGACATTCACCCCACCTCCCTCAGCAATCTTCGGGGGAGCCAGGCTCAGTCTGGAGGTGCACTCAGCTGCCAGTCCATTGCAGAGCAGAAGGCCATGTGCTCCCTGGGCTTACTTGTGTCAGCATCCTTCTTCTCATCCAAAGTCCCTCTCTCTGCTCCATTCAGGGCTGAATAAAGCCCATTAAACAGACGGTGGTTCTGCCTTCTTGAGATCTCATGCCAGCAACACTGAAGAAGAGAGTCACAATAAAGCAGACCCACCCAGTCTCCCACTACCTCAGCAATTCAAAGATCTCCAGTTCAGTTATCATAGCCATTCCCTTGACCGCCACTGAGCAAAACCTTCTGTAACTTAATAGATGGTCTTAAAGGGCTGCTGTGTCCAGAGAAATTCATCACCTTATGGCCAACCCCTCTGGTCTTCAGACTGCAGACTTATTCTCTGTCACTAAGATAGTAAGATAGGCCAGTACTTTGCTGGCCTATGATTAAAGAACCCAGGGTTACCCACTTACCATGATGAGGCATCGGGGGAAGGGAAAAGGAAAGGGAAAAAGCATTTATCTAGCACCTACTGCATACCAGGCAATGTGCCAAGCGTTTTATAATTATTGTTTCATTTGATCCTTACAACAACCCTGAGAGGTAGGTGTTATTATCATCTCCATTTTACAGTTGAGGAGAAAGGGGTTAAGTGACTTGCCTAGGGTCACACAACTAATACTCAGGTCTTCCTAACTCCAGACGCAGCACTCTCTCCATTTTGCCACCAGCTGCCTCTAATCAGATGCACATATACTAAATAAATACAACAATTAGCAGGTGGCATAGTCATAGCTTAGAAGTCATCTAGTCCATCCCCTCATTTCACAGATGAGGAAACTAAGAATCGTACAGTGACTCCACCAAGGTCACAAATTAACATGGCTATTAATTAGGTCATCCAAGCTCCAGGTTTCTTGACTGCCAGTCCAGTGAGGATCTCTCTGTGTGGCCGGAGCCAAACTGGCTTCTCCTTTCACTCCCAGTGTTCATTTTCCGTGCATTTGTCCCAGCTCAGCAGGCACATAGAGGACAAGTCCCAGAACAGTAAATGATGGTTTCCAATGAAGCCGCTACACTCTGGTCATGCATATAGTGAAGAGAGCACTTTGTTTGGAGATAGGGGACTCTTAGTACTGGTGTGACTGTGGGCAAGTCATTTTAACCTCTCTGTGCCTCAGTTTCCCTATCTGGGAATGAAGATAGTATCTGTACTAGCTACCTTGCAGAGCATAGGGAGGAAAATATAAAGCTGAGGGAAAAGGCCAGTTGTGGTTAAGGTAGAGATTAAATTCCTGATACTGTCCTCTGCCCCCTGACAATGCTCATAACCTTCCCCTGCATTTCTCCTTAGGCCTGTGAGCACCCAGAATTGCTGGGCTGAAGCTTGTGGAGTACACTGGAGGGTCAGCCTGTGGACGCTGTGTACAGCAACATGCGGTAACTACGGCTTCCAATCGCGCCGAGTGGAATGCGTGCACATCCGTACCAACAAACCCGTGCCGGACCACCTGTGTTCCTGGAGACCCCGCCCCGCCACCTGGCAGCGCTGCAATATCACTCCTTGTGAAAACAGTACGTTCCAACCCAAAAGAGTCCTCTGCAATATTCCAGCAGGGCTGCGGGTCCAGAGGGCAGCCCCAAGGGCCCGGACCCCGTGGTTAGCGCTATGGAACAGGTTTTCTTAAGGATTACCATCCCCAGGCTGCATAGACCAATGTTCTCAAAAGGAACCTTTCTCGTGTGTGTTTATGTATCTGTACACATGCGTGTACAAGGGCATGTTCATATACACATAGAGTGCCCATGTGCCATAAAATCTGGGTTCTCAATTTTCTGCTCTATTGGTCAAGCATGATGGTGACCTGGGGGTTCTGGCCCACATCTGGAGAAAGGGAGAGGTTAGGCTTCTCTGGGGAGAACAACTGGTGGGAACCTAAACATACTCAGCATCCAGCTCACGTGTGGGCAGCAGGCAGCTGCAAGGCCTTGCCAATTAAAATAAGCATTACAAACACTGAAGAAGAAAACCATGAAGTCCACTTGGAAAACCACCATTGCAGGGTCTCACCATGAAACAACAAACATCCCTGTTATTTGGTTTCCTTCCCTCTCGGCCATGCAGTAACCAGAACTCTTTGAGGCACCAATACACATGCATTTTGCTATTTGACACCCTTTTTATAGACTTGCAGGAGCTGAGGGCTGAAACGGACTTCCCCTCTTCTTTACAGATGAGGAAACTAAGGCCCAGAAAAGTGAAGGAAGTTGCCTGAGGCCACTTAGCTAGTAAGGGCTAGAGCCTGGATTCCAACCCATTTCTTCTGCTTCTGACTTTGCTACTCTATTAGAGCACGTTTCTGTCTCCCAAGTCCAAACTCTCCCTATCCCACAATCTCCACGGCAGAGTGTCCAAATTAGCTGAGGATTTGGTTTTTTACTCTTCTCAAATCCTTCCATCATAAGGACAGTACTGCCTCTTAAGGAAAAAATACAGAAGGGCAGCTAGGTGGTGCAGTGAGTAGAGCACCGGCCCTGGAGTCAAGAGAAGCTGAGTTCAAATCCGACCTCAGACACTTGACGCATGTACTAGCTGTGTGACCTTGGGCAAGTCACTTAACCCCAATTGCCCTGCCCCCCCAAAAAAAACAAACAAAAAACCCCAGAAACTATAGGACAAAAAGGAGGAAACAGAAAATGAATCTAGGCATCCAGTTCTTCCTATCATGTCAACAAGAAAATATTCTTATGGCAAAAGAGACAAGCAAGGGGGCACAGAGCACAGTTAATTTTTTTTAATGACCTTGATTTGGTTGATCCGCTCAGATGGCAAAGAGGCTTCTAAAACAATGACAAGTTACAAAGCAAACTGTTCACCTTAACAGAGTTAGTTACCAATGTTGTCTTTTTCCTATTCTGTAAAATTTTCTGTTCATGACATCAGCAAATATTTCCCAAGTACCTAATGTGTGCAGAGCCATTCACTGGGCACTGTAATGTGTCCAGCACTGCCACCTGAGATCTGTAGCATTCCTGGTAGTACAGCGTCCAGACGCCAGGTCCTCCTCAGTAAAAGACAACTACCTGACAAGTTGTGCCACTGCTTAATAATGGGACGCTGTAATGGCATTAATCTACCATCAGACACTGCCTCAAAGTAGAGCAGAATTAATCCAGCTTGAATCCATTTGAATTCAATTAAACAAACAGTCAAGACCCTACTATGGGCCAGCACTGTACAAAAAAGAATAATGAAACAGTCCCTGCCCTGGAGGAGATTACAGTCTAGAGAAGGGGTGAGAGAGAGGCTGTTGGGGAGAGCAGGGCAGCAAACACAGTTTAGTAATGTAAGGAAGAATAAGATTGAGGCAAAGTGCTATGGGGAATTTTATGTGGAAGAGACCCAAAGGAGTTAGGTCTGTAGGATCATAGAGTCATACATCTAGAAATGAAATGGACCTTTGAAGTCATCTAGGCCAACCCCACCTCATTTCAGACTTGAGGAAACTGAGGCTCAGAAAGGTTATGCCTTGCCTAGGGTAACACAGGGTGGGAAGCGGAATTTGAACCCATATCTTTCTGAATGCAACTCTAACACTGTTCACGCTGCTTCTCAATATCAGAGGGATAAAATATCACTGAAAGGCTGACATCTCAGCTGCAAAGGAGGGGGTTAGAGTGAGTCTCCAGTACATTCTGATGACTTCTGTATCTATCACGAGACGTGCTAAAGATGCATTCTCACTTCATAAACACAGTAGGGGCACAGCCTTCTTTTTTCTCGTTTGCTCTTTTTTGTCCTTTGTTTTATAGACAATAGTGGAGTTCTTCCTTTTCTTCAGTGCCGCCTTCTTCACCCCTTACACTGTAAAGAGTGAGACAGGATGAATAAGAGTTGTTACAGGCAGGCAGGCAGGCAGGCATGCACGCGCTTCTCAGGATAGGCTAGACAGTGCCAAGGAAGGAGAGGTAGAAAAGGAAGCCGAGGTTCCCACCTCCTCTACTACCAGGGGAGAATGGTTGGTGCATCAGATGGGTGGAGGGATCTATCAGCCTCTTCTGGGCCCAGATTCATCAGTTCCACAAAGATGTAATTAGCACCTACACTCCTCTGGCCCAACCAGGCCCCATTAACCGCACCCCACCCCCCAGCCTGCCTGGCCTACACTGAATAGCATTTGTCAATTTGCCTTTATTTCACCATTTCCTTTCTGTCCCCTCTCCCCACCCTCCTCTCCCCCTTTCCCAGTGGAGTGCAGAGACACCACCAGGTACTGCGAGAAGGTGAAACAGCTGAAACTCTGCCAGCTCACCCAGTTCAAATCTCGCTGCTGTGGGACTTGCGGCAAAGCCTGAAGATGGGGAGCAGGGGATTGCTCTGCTCTGGCCACACACAAAGGACTCGTGCAACCAAGTGGGACAGAACTCAAGCTTTCTTCATTTTATTTATTTATTTTCCCCTTTCTTCCTCTTCCCTCCCCACCCTCCCCCACACACCCCTCATCTGACTGACCCCCTCCTTGACTTATAAGGGCCTCGACAAGCTTTCCCTTCCACACTTCTGGAAGACAGAATGCGATAAAGGCAGGAATAGCTAGAATTATAAAAGTAAAGAAAGAAAAAGGTTCTAGGCTGAGCTAGGCCCAGAAAAAGCAAGCTGCTTAAAGGGGCTTCCCACATGATGACACAGAGAAGCTAGGAGAAGGTAAAGAGTCCATCAAAGCCACCACCGATGCCATGGGCCCCAGGAGGCAAAGCCTCTGCCATGCCTAGTTAGCTGAACAGACAGGGGGAAGAGTAAAAAGTGGAGGGGGTAGATTTGTACGTATTTACACAAACTTTGGACAACTAACAGGGTGTTTGTTTTGTTTTAGAAGAGTGTGCGTGCGTGTGCATGTGCGTGTGCATGTGTGTGTGTGTGTGTGTGTGTGTGTGTGTGTATAAAACACAAGAGTGTCTCAGTTTGTCTCATCTGCCTGCCGTGTCCTCTCTGTCACAATGAGGACAACTGGAGGGAACCAAGAAGAGTGGACTTTGAGCTGGAATGGGAACCAGTCTAGAACCCAGCCCTTCGCCTTCTTTGAGGGGAAAAGTAGAAAATAAGGTTATAAGAGAGTGGAATATAAAAGGAATGAAATGATAGATAGTGAAGGGAATGAAGAAGCACTAATATTCATGAGGGACAGTATTATCGGGGGTGGGAAAAGAGACAGGGAAAGGGTTTGCGCATACAATGGGAACTGGAGATATAGTCTGGTACCATGTCAGAGGTTGTCATTGAATTGAAAGGGACATTAGAGGTCATCTACTCCAACCTATTTCACAGATGATAAAGTCAAGGCCCAAAGACATTAAGTGACTTACCCAAGGTCACACAGGCAACGAGAAACAGGGCTGGGATCTGAAGCCACAACCTCTGATTCCAATCCAGCCCACTTTCCTTTGGACAACACTGCCTCATAAGAACCAGTTATGCTAGGCTCAAAAATGTCATGTGTCCCTTCAGCTCATGGGCTTTCGCTCCCCTGAGTCAGCCCTCAGAGCTGGCATAGTGCTTTCTGTTTGGCAAATGCCCAAATCCTTCCCTTGGGAATGAGGGAGGCTTCTGGGGAAGAGACATTCCCCATTTGGGGCCATTCCTTTCTAGGATGGCCTAGCGACATGTAGGAGCAGGTGCTTTCTATTGACTGGCCAACGGCAGTGTAGGAGCCACTTAGTGCCTTACAAGTAGGTGTGTCTCAGGCAATGGAAGGACTTGGCTCTTGTGCGGTCTTTCTGCCTTTGTAGCTATGGCAGTCAAACAAGATTGTAACCCCCCTGTTATTTTGTATTAGAAAGCTTCATTCAACCAACTAGGAGCTCCCCAACACTAATAGCCATTATGCTTCAAAGGCACACAAAGACTTTATTTGGGAGACTCTCTGATTTTGGAACAACTTCCCATTACCTTTCTTACGGCAGAATCTGGGCACCGATGCCATACATAGCACGCTAATGACTGGGAAGGGGGTAGTGCCTCTAGAGTGAGCCACAGCGCTACTTCTCTGCCCACACAAGAATAAGGCACCACTCAACTCTGGAAGTGCTGCCACCGGTGCCACAGCTCTGTCTTCAGCCTTAAAATTCATTTGGGGAAGTCGACGTCAAGGTCAGCGGCAACGTTCCTCCGCCGTATCCTTCCCCCATGAAGCAATGAGGGAATGGTCAGAATATGTGTCTCTCTCTGTTCTTCCTCTTCCTCCAGAATTGGGCTCCCAGAAATCATGTTACTTAGAATCAGTGTAAGTTTTATTTAAAATAAAAAGAGAATGTCTTCTATGTCTGTATATCTTTTGTGTATATTTATTAGGATTTCTTGTATAAAAAGTGCAATATTAATAATTGTACATGATGTTGTCCAGATAAAACTATTGGGGGGCGGGGCGGGGCTTTTAATGATCTTCCTAAATTGTGTTCCTGTCAAATTGGTGGTGATATTGTACGTTTTTCTATTTTCAATGGCACTTGACATCTAACTTGGGAATACATTCATTCGCTGTGTACAGAATACATGGTAAACTCTTACACGTGGGAGGATGGGCAATGAGAGGGGCTTAATTTGTGACATGGTAGTTTTGCATGGAATAAAGGGCAGATCCCTTTAATAATAATGGAGTGATTGTTTCTAGTTCAGTAGCTAATGGAAAACAGTGGGAAACTGTACATTTCATAACTAGTGAAACCTTTCCAGTGCAATCCCCTGTAGGGTTTTTGCACCTGGGACTATGCTTTGCAGAAATCCCCAGAGAGCCACAATTTGGAATGGAAAACCTTGAGCTCTCTTGCATGGAATGAATGTACTTTCAAATGTTTGTCCTGTGAATTGTGATTTGGCAGCATCGCAATAAGAAAAGAAGGGTTGCTGAATACTGTGGAAGGATGTGACTCCTCCCTGAAAAACACAAATCTGTATTTATATTTTTTGTACAGATAATGCAGCTTATTTATTTAAATTCTGTTGTCAGACTCGTTATTTATGAAGTGTAACTGGTTCAATGGTCTTCGGAAAGGAAGTTTCCCCCCTACCCCTTCATAACATGGCTCTCGGAGAAGTCTCTTTCTTTGGTCACTAGCATTTTACAGCATTACTAGTCAAGTCAACAAGCAGTTAATAAGTCCCTACTATATGCCAGGTGCTGTGCTAAGTAACTGGGATACCAAGAAAGGCAAAAAATAAATGAAAACAACACTGGACTTACTCAAGTAGAGAGAAACTGATGGTAGATGCTTGGAAATCAGACAACCACACCGCTGGGAGAGGAAAATACATAACAGGCTAGACCTTGCCTCCTAGAAGCAGCAGGACATAAAGAGAGCATCATAGATTTTAGGCTGAAAGAGACTAGAGTTTGTCTTATCATAGAATCCTAGGGCTAGAGCTGAAAAGGAACCCAGGGGCCATCCAGTCCAACTTAACTCCCACATTTTAGAGATAAGGAAACTGAGCAGGCCAAGAGTGGTCAAATGATTTGCTAGAGGTCAACACCAGTTAAAAGTGGAAGGGGCAAGATTTGAATCCAGGGTCTCGGACTCTACAGCTAGCTCTCTCCCATAGGCACCACAAGTCAACACGAATGATATTGGATCTGGCCCCTGACATTGTCTCTGCGTATCTAATTCCTAGCCTATAAAATGAGGATCATACTTGTAGTGTCAACTATAAAGACAAGACATTTTGCAAACTTTAAAGTCACCTGAAAATGTGAGCTACTATTGTAAAAGGTTCAGTTTCCTGACCTCAAATGACAATACATAGCATACAGGGAAATGGCAGCTGTATTGAAAATGACTTCAAGAGATTATAGCACATGTAGCTTCAGGAAAATGAGGCATATCCAAGTGTAGAAATCTCTCAGTGGGCTGAAATATCCCCTGGGCATTAGCCTGCCCACCAGCCCTTGGTAGTTTTCTCCCTGAAGAAAGAAGATGCAATGTATATTGTCTGTGTGTGCCAAGAAAAGAGAACAGAATGGGGTTTGAGGTCAAGGTAGCAGTAGTCTGTGGTCTAAGTCAGTACCAGTGGAAGAGCTGCCATAACCCTGTAGGTCACGGGATTTATATGTCTGTGTCCAACTCTAGCCACAATGACCTTGGAATCAAAAATGTGAAATAAACAAGTAAATTAGCCCATATAACTAATATGAGAGTTTGGGAGAAAAGGACAGTCCTGGGAGTGCTCTTAGTCATAATAAATAGGCTCACAGAATTGGAAGAGACCTTTAAGAAGTAACATATAGTCCCTGCTTCAGGAAGATTAGGTTCATTTTTACAAATGAGGCAGCTAAGACCCAAAATTCAAAAAATGTGATGCGTACTCCAAGTGGGTGTGGGGTGGAAGCAGTCCTAAAAGTTGTATAGGTAGTAAAAGTAGCAAACCAAAAACTAAAAACTAAAACCTCAGTCTCATAACTCAAGTTCAGTACTATTTTCATTCCACCAAAATTCCCTTATAAAATAATTTGGACATCTTCATGGAATATTTCAATTTGTTAACCACATTGACCAAGCATTTATTAGCAGAATATATGTGTTTGTGTATACATATATACATATGGATGTATGTATACACACATGTATAATTGATGATCACATATCAAATGGATACAATTCCATTAAAAGGGAATTTTCTCATAATTGAATCATTTTCACCATTAACATTCTATCCAAAGCACAGTGTGGTATGCAGGCCATGAGGTTGATTTTCTTTTTTCAGACAAAGGCACCAGAACTCACCCATCCACTGGAACACAGTGGTCTCAGGGGATGTGCCCCAATTTCCACAATGCAACTGCTTACGACGTCCCCAAAACAATTTCAAAACTGCCCCTAAAGTATGAATCATATTTTTTAATTCCCTTAGTGTTACAAACCAGTTTGGCAAAAAGGTTTGGAGTCCCATGCAAATTTGGATTCAAAAAGTAGTGAGACTTTGGGGAATAGGCTGGCTTTGAAGGCAAATCCAAAGAGAGAACTCAAAAAATAGATTAAGCCATGGCAGCATTGCTGAGATAAACATATTTCCTCCACATTCAAAGCTATTACTGAAGAGCGACACTCATTTGGCTAAAAAAGTTCTAATGTGTAAAATAAGTAAAAATAGTATAATGTGTAAAAAATAAATGCTGACCCCCTTCTAGTCACATAGCATAATATATACCGAGCTCCCCACCCTCTCCCCCATCCACAGTGCTGCCAGATTCAGTTTCCGGAAGTTCTGCTCTATACATGTCACTCCTTCGCTCAGAAATTGTCAGTGGCTCCCAATGCCTCCAGGATAACATCCAAGGTGCTTAGCCAGGCATTCAAAGCCCTCCACCATCTGATCCCAAACTGCCTATCTATCCATCATCGTTACTCATTACTTTCCAAAACTCCAAACAAACTGGTCTCTCAAGTCCCCTAATATGGTATACATGTTCTCATTGTCCTTCCTTTGCCCAGCTGTTCCACCTGTCCCCAACACTCTTCTCTATTTTAAAGAAATCTTATCTTCCTTCAAGAGCTCACTTAAGACCCAACTTCTTCCCTCACTTCTCCACCCATAAGGATGTTTTTGTTTTCATTTTCATTCTCTCTCTCTCTCTCTCTCTCTCTCTCTCTCTCTCTCTCTCTCTCTCTCTCTCTCTCCCTCCCTCCCTCCCCCTCTGTCCTAGCACATCCCTGTATCTATCCCCCAATTTAGAATTTAGGATATGCCACCTTATATTTTTATCTTCTTATGAATATGTCATGTATGTGTATAGAAAATAGCATGGAAGAAAATTATCTCAGAAGACATGAGGGGAAAGAAGGAGAGTAAACATTACATGGCACCTAAAATGCACCAGGCACTATGCTAAGCACTTTACAAATATTACCTCACTTGAACCTCACAAAACTACCAGGTAGGTGTTGTTATCCCTACTTTACAGTTGGGGAAACTGAGGTAGACAGAGCTTAAGTGATATCCTGACTCTGACACTTGTTATCCATTTGACCATGAGGATCTTACTTACCTCTCTGAAATTCATTCCCACATACATAAAATAAGGATAATTGTGATGCCCTATTTACCTCACTAGGGTTATGGTGTCAATCACATAAGATAATTATTTTTATATATTGGTTCAAGTATAAAACATACCCATAAAATGAAGGTGCTTTAAAAGGAAAACATACACACACATAATTTCATTGGAAAAGAATTTTCTCTTAATTGAATCATTTTCACCATTGACATTCTATATAAAGTTGTATATATATATATATATATATATACATATATGTTATATATGTATATGTATACACACACACACAGGGTATCCCAAAAGTTCTAGTGCAGTTTTAAGCTTTAGTAGTTTAAACATATACTTCTACACAGTAATTTTATGTATTTATTTTAGGTGCATGTATAGATACACAAATATGTGTCTATGTCTATGTATGTGTACGTATGTATGCATGTATATACATAACACATACACACACACACATTATTGTTTAGTCGTTTTTCAGTCATGTCCAATTCTTCATGACCCCATTTGGTGTTTTCTTGGCAAATATACCAGAGTGGTTTGTCATTTCCTTCTCCAATTCATTTTACAGATGAGGAAACTGAGGCAGAGTTAAGCGACTTGCCCAAGGTCACACAGCTAGTAAGTGTCTGTGCCACCTAGCTGTATACATATACACACAGAGGTATACAGGACGTTCCAAAAGTTTTAATGTAATTTTACACTAGTGCAAAAATCTTAGTGTAACACTGTACCTAAGATTTTTGAGACACCCTGTACACCTGTATATGTGTGTGAATATATACAGAATAATTAGAATAATTACACAAGATTGCTGCATAGAAGTCTATTTTTTACTATGAACAGGGTTTTTTTATTTCAATTCAAATCAAGTTGTTTTCCTCATTTTTTATAATTAGTACTTTCCTTGGTCTTCAGTGCTTTCACCGTCATTCTTTGAATCAGAGCTGATGGCCTTGGATCTAAAAGAAACTTTTAGATCTGCTAATTAGACCAAAAAGAAAGTTAGTCCCAGCCCTTCAGTTTACAAATGAGCTGAAGCCCAAAGAGAAGTGATTTGCCAAAAAACCCCAGTCGAGTTTTATGTACCAGCTAGAATGTGAGGAAAAACACGGCCTACATTTGGACCAATACAGTACAGATGTGTATGAGCCTATAAGCATATAGGTGTGCAAGTATGTGAATATGTATATAGAAAGAGAGAATCTTCTTTCCTGCATTGTTTTTCCTCTCTTGGGGCTACAGGACCTCTAAAATCACCACTTCTTGTTTAATAGCAAAGTATTTGGCCCCCTATACCCATTCAAAAGCAGCAGCTATAGGTAAGGGCCCTTCTAATCACAGCTTTACCTGTTCCAATCAACAAAAGCCTGCCTGGGTAAGGCTAACTCAATTTGCAAAGTTAAGACCAGGTTTCACTGTCCCACACATCTCCCTCCAAAAGGCAGCAAGGATGCCCCTACTGGTGTGCACAGACAGACTATTTAATAGAGTACTGCTTCCAATAGCTCCGGCTGCAGAAAAAGCACCAAGGGCAAAAATCTCCCCGCCTGGCCTATCGGGGGCACAATGCCCCAGTAAATCTGCCTATTGAGTTGAATGCAGAGGAATGCCACGGCATCTGAAATGAGATCCTTGTTAGTTTCTGAGAAGGTTTGCCACAGAGCTTGAGATTTGTTAGAAATAAAAAGCTGTTGTTAGAAATATAAATACTCACATACCAGCAATCAAACAATGGCCTGCTCACAGTCCTTGGGGGTGGGGGAGGTGGGGAGGAAATATAGAAGGGAGAAGGGGTATTAAAATGGGATTTAGCTCTTCGAAATCACTGAGCGCAGCAAAGAGAAAACAGAGTTTCTTCTCAAGATCCCACCAACCACCCAAGTCATAGGTCCAAACCTTAACACAGACCTTGTGAGTTACTCCCAAGTATGCAACTAAAGCCTTCCTCCTGGCTGCAAAGATTTCTGGGGCCTGGTCCTTGATCTCCTGGTGGCAGAACCCCAGCTGTACCTCTTGAAGGCAAGGTCCTCCCCACCAACAACAAGATGACTAGGCTTAGCAACCCACCCAGGCCTGGGCTTTGAGCTCAGGGCTGGGGGGAGGGAGCAGGGCTGGCAAGGGTGATAACTGTTTCACACTCTTTCATGGTGTCTGGTTGGAAAGCTTCTCCCCGGAGTGTTAGGCAACAAAAAAATTGGCAGCCACTTTCTGGTTTTAATAGGTAGGGATAAAAGCAATCTCTGCTTCATACTACAGTGCTCCATAGTTAAAAGACAATGCAACTAGTTTAGGCCTAAGTGAAGTCAACTTCCCCCTTTAATAAGAAGCAGGCTAATCCATATTGCTCACCTAATGACTAACTATTTTTTTTAACAGACCGGAGACACTCCAAAAGCCAAAAGTAATCATAGAACTCCTAAAGGAGTCCTCGCTTCAAGGGGGAACATAAAGGCCAGGCACAACTTTGCAAATGACCTTTTCTATTTCTAGGGTGAAAGGGTTATCATCATGCAGTCAGATGTGCACACAGGAAAATAAATGGGAGTGACTTCAGAGACTGGATAGGGAGGGCCAAAGGACTGGAGACCCAAACAATTTGGCTCCAGGTATCTCAAGAATGATATTTTGGCAACCAAGTCACCAAAAATATTCTAGTAGAAAGGTTTCTCAACCAGAAGTGAAGAGATCTGGGTTCAGATCTCAGTTCTGTCACAAACTAGCTGTGTGCCTTCCTTGAGAAAGGCAAGGCAAGGTACTTAACCCAAGCAAGGTACTAAAAGGACTTGCTGAACTACTTACTACCTTTGACAAAATTGTGATGAATGGAAGAGGTGAAGCAAAACTAGAGTTAGGGAAACATTTGCATTTTCCAAAAGGAGAAGAAAGCAGAGACTTTAGGCTATAGCATGACAGACATTGATTCTTGGTAAGATTATAGAATGGATTGTTAAAAAAAAAAAAAAAGATTTGTGAGCCCTCAGGAAGGAAATATAAATAATTGATTTTTCTAAATATTTTAACATTTAATTGTTTTCCTTCCAAAAATTCTGTGAAATAGTGAACATATTAATATTCCCATTTTACAAATAAATTCATTGAGGCCCAGAGAGGTTAAGTGACTTCCCCAAGGTCATAAAGTCATTCATTCAATAAATATTTCTTGAGTACCTACTATGTGCCAGGCACTATGCTCAGCAATGAGAATACAAAAAGAGAAAAAAATACTTCCTGCCTTCACAGAGTTTACAGTCTCATTCTAATTGCTAGTAATAAATAGCAAAGTTAGGACTTGAACCCGATGCCTCTGAACTTTCCATTTCTGACTCTTTTGATGGTGAGTTTTCGTCTACAACTCATCAAATGATAGGATTGTTGTAGTACCCCCTGCAAGATTAAATGTGTAACTAGGTAGGCATTACCAAATTTCTCACATCTTTTTTTCTGGAAAAAAAATCTCCTAAAAGGACATTGCCAACTCTACTAACAAATATTGAATAACAACCAAATTGAGACAAGATGACTTCCCACTCTTAAAAGGCCTCTAATATGGTAAATTTTAATTGGCATTGCCTTCCAGCTACTTGGGGAAGAAAGCATAAAAAAAGTTCTCTTCTTTCCCCTTCCATGTTGTAAAAGCAAACAATACATAAGAGAAAGCCTCAGTCACAGCCAGGACCACAGATCTCAGAAAGAGGGCAAAGATGCACCATGAATTAAACTGGATTGAGGCAGAAGCATTGTATTGTTAAGAGGGTTGAATCTTAACAAATTAAAATGGACCTACCTCTTACAAGGAGGCAGCGCCCCTAATGACTTTCAGATCTGGCTGGGCTGGTTTTCAGAAGATACAATTTTACTATAATGCAAAGCAGTAATCATCAAAACTATATGGTACTGGTTATAAAAGGGAAAGGTCCCTCACTAACGCTGATGAAGTAAGCACACAACATGCAGAATAAAAGAAAGACAGCAACATAGACTTCTATAAAACCGACGACCCCGGCTATTGCGGTAAAGATTCACTAACAACCAATGCTGGGAAAACTAGAAAGCAGTCTGGCAGAAATTAGGTATAGACTAGTACCTTACACCACACACTAAGATGAGCTCTAAATAGAATGATAATGCATTTCCTCTGATATTATTTCTAATTTATCCTGCATATATCACAGCTGCTTGTATATTGGGTTCCCCATTAGATTGTGTTTTCCTTAAGGTCAGGAACTTGTTTTGTCTTTCTTTATAGAACAAGTGCTTTGCACAGTGCCTGGAATGTTGCAGATGATTAATAAATGTTTATTGTTGACATGACTTGAACATAAAATATCATAAATTGGAAGAGCAAGGAAGAAATCTATGGATAAAGAGTTTATAATCAAACAAGGGATAGAGAGGATCACAATAGATAAAATGGGCATCTACGTGCCCATTTTATTTTGGTGTTAACCCTTACCCTCGGGGGGAACTGAGGAGCAGGCTGTGAAGAATCTACCAAGAGGGAAGGTCATGTGGCTAGAACAGACTTTCAGTATCAGGAAGGATATAGACAAGACACTCAAGACTTCTGCTTGGAAGGCAGTGATAGCCTACACAATAGTTTTAGAGTCAAAGAGCCCAGGTTTGTATCCTATGCTTGCTAGCTGCATGATTTTAGCAAATCACATCTCTCTGTGCCTCAGTTTCCTCATTTGTAAAACCGATGGCATTAACATTCGCACCATCTGCCTCATAGTTTTGTAATGAGAAATGGCCCTTTGACCAGTGTAGCCAACAACCCAGGACCTCTGAATCACTTAAGTGATTGCCCAGGATCAAAAGAGTGTCAGAAAGCATTTGAACCCACATTTTCCTGACTCCAAGATGAGCAGGCTATCTATCCACTTTGTCATGTTCCTTTTTGTGTAAGAAGAAACTTTGCAACTTCTAATGGTTTATACAGATGTCAATCATTATTCCCACTGGCTTTCTTACAGGCAGGATCAGAATTCACAATCTTCTTTTCTCTCCAAGGTTTCTCCAGTAGAAACAATATCATTTTCTCATCTTAGCACTGTCTTTTTTTTCTGGCAGGCAGAGTAGTGGCTCATTCAAGGCTCATCCCCTCTCTATATTTCTAGCTCCCTACACTCACAGCAAGAGCAGAGGCCATGTGGTTCTCTCTGTTTCTGGTGCTTGGCCAAGCTGAAAGCAGCTTTCCCTCTCTGCTTGGTTTAGAGAACGAATGACCTCACATCAAATAAGCCAACCCAGTGGGGCCCAAAAGAGGTGCTGATTTGTAATCTAATCCCAACCTATTAAAGAATATTTCTTTGTCTGTGTCTTTAAAGTTAGTGTTAGAATTTTATGCTCAAATTATGCATATCATGTTTTATAAATTTACATGTTTGTATTGAGCTACAAATTTACCCAGAAGTCCATATGCTTACAAATACTCATGAAATAAATAAACCCCTTATTGCTTTGTTAAATGTTATTGAGAATATTATTGCTTATTGGGAGTAATGTCTTGAGTGAAAATCAGCTCTTGATAAAAGACCCTAACAGTTGCAGTTGGAAATTTGAACCACAAAGTCTCTTCCCATGGCAGTGTTTGTAACACGATTTCCCTTTCATCTCCTAATTAGTGAACCACCAAAAGTAACCTTTTTGTGGGCAGAGTCTTCCCTGAAAATATGGGAATTTGAATTTTGGGTAGATAAGCTGGATTAGAAGTATTAATAAAAATCCTCAATTTATACTAGGTCCAAAGGTTCAAAAACCTTAAAGAAGTATCCACCTGTTTTCTTTCTACAGACCTCCATTTTCTCTTCCATATTAGGTACCTATGAATGTCAAACCTGTGTTTCCAGAAAGACTGCAAAAGCCAAATGTCACAAGATTGAGGTGGGAAGAAAAAATGGACCTAAAAATGTTACTACGAGGACTATTGCCATAAACAGCATAGCATAATAGTGCCCTCCTAAGCCCCATTCTTCATAGTAACCATAAAAACTACCAACTAAAGAAGGCTAAGCCATAACTTTTGGACAAAATGCAATGATGCCATATGCTTGGGCTTAGTTTGCTGAATAACAATCAAGACAAATGATTTAAAGACTTTTAATTACTCTATATGAGAATAACCTTTAAATCAGGGATAGTAATTTACCCATCCCACATCATGATGATGGTAATAGTGAGATTTAGAGGTCATCCTGAATGGAAGCAGGTAGAGGAACTGAATGACACCTGTGATGCTCAACTCTACGATTCTTGTCTCCAAATCTTTGCCCCATGGACTTCTAACTGTATTTTCTGGCTCCTCAGCAGTGTCTACTAAAATCCTTCTCATTGTTTGAGCCCCAGATACCACTCCCTCCATGAAGCATTCCATCTTCTTCTCTTCAAATAAAATAATCTTTCCTTACCAAACGTTCCTAGAGCCCTTTTATCTGGTTTTCCTTTACGTTTTTACCTCATTTCATACTTATGTTAATATCCATGTAAGTACCAACCCCTTAGATTTCCAAGCTTGGCTTGGCAGTCAAGATAATAGAATAAAGAGACATAAGGGACCCAAGGTCCTTACATACTCAGTGAAAAACAAAGAAAAATAAGGTGAAGAAGGAAAGTGAGGAAAGGTCTTTGGAAACACACTTTAAAATAAAAGTCAATCAAAATTTTGGATGAGAAAAGTAGCATGCTAATACAATTTTTAAATACTACAGGGTAATGGAATCATTTCGTAAACCAGAAGCAAAACAGGTAGAGGAAATCATACATGACAGCCAACAAGATTTTCTCAAATAGATAAATAATACCTTAGAAATAATTTATAAGAACTTAAAATGTTAACGAAAATCACAAAACCAAATAAAAGAAGAGCTCAAAAAAGTGAAAATCTTAGGAAGAACTCATTCTAGCTAAATATTCTTTTAAAAAAAAGATTGGGAAGAAATAAGGAAGAAAATGATCAGACAATATTATTAGAAAAAAGCTCAAAAAAAAAGACATAAGAAAAACTAAAAGCAGTCTTACCATCACAGAAAGTATCATTACACACAACTCAATACAATTGGAAACACAGATTCATACAATCACTGAAGTATCCAAACTACTGGAAAACAAGAAAAGCCAAATGAAAGTTCTGGAGGACAGATGATAACCGATATTACAGAAAATTTAGGAAAGCAAAAGAACCAAAACACTATATTCAGGAAAGGTGTCAAAAAATCCCCAAATTAGCAAAAGATAACCAACAAAATACAACTAGAAAGAATCCACAAGACCCCAACAAGGAAGAATGCAACATTCAACAATCCTAAAGGGATATACTACCAGGATCACAGTGGACTTTTCAAGGAGAAGCATTGATAATTGGAAATTTTGGAATAAAATATTTACAAATATCCCTGAACCCAGAATTATCTATCCAGAAAAATTCAGTTTTGCCGTAAGAAGACAAAAGATGGACATTTGAAAAGCAAATAGAAAAGTATACAGAGTGATAAATTCATTGCAAGAAAATATTTTAACAAGCCTCCCATCCAAAAAGATAAGTATTCAAAATGATTTAGTAAAGAGTTGTTGTACTACAAGGTAGGTGGTTCTGGATTTGAAGTCAAAGCACCTGAATTCAAATCCTGGCCCTTCCATTTACTACCTTGTATGATCTTAAGCAAAGTTACTTAACCTATCTAAGCCTCAGTTTTCTCATATGTAAAACAAAGTGGTTGAACTAATTGACCTTTGATGTCCCTT
This sequence comes from Phalanger gymnotis, assembly GCA_028646595.1. NCBI lineage: Eukaryota > Metazoa > Chordata > Mammalia > Diprotodontia > Phalangeridae > Phalanger > Phalanger gymnotis. Next base: position 296,478,999 of record CM053624.1, read on the forward strand.
ACAACTCTAAATCTATGATCCTATCATTCTAAATCAAGGTAAAACCAGTTGCTAACAAAATGTGAGAACCCTCAGGGCACTGTTTGGCTGAAATCACTAAGTGTTTTTGCTAAAAGGAAACTAAGTAAGTAAAGCCACCAAATTCCCCAACAAAACAAGATACATACTAACTTAACTTAAAGTTGTGTTGTTAAATTGGAGTTAAGAACGGAAACATTAAGCATAAGTATATAATCCCTTTCTATAGAAGAACTGAAGAAAAGACAAACCTAACAATTGTAACACTAAATGTAAACAGAATTAACTCTCCAATAAAATGGATTCAGAAATGTAAAAAAAAAACCAGAAACTACATTTAATCCTGGAAGATTTAAATTCAAAGTGAATGAGCAGGAGGTAGAACAAAGATGGTGGAGTCATAAGAAGCAATGCAGTGAACTGCCCTCCCATGAATTCCTCCAAACAGATCTTTAAAATGCACCAGACTAAATCCTAACGGGGAAAATCCAGACAAAGTCCTTTGACCATTTCGGCTTGGCATAGGCAGACAGATAGGGAGGTCTATAGGCACTGGGGAAAGGGTCCTTGAGAAAGGCTGGACAACAGTGCAAGAAGAAGTTCTAAATCCACATGAGGTACCATTAGACTAATACTGGGTCACTGAAACGAGTAAAGATGTAAAGTGACAGTTTTGTCACTCACTACCTAGTTCCAGGTCACAGACCCAGAGTGTCATAAGAAGGGTACCTGTGCAGGGAGGTGGTGTTCCTAGGAAAGGAGGGCCTAGAGGTGTTTTAGAAAAGGAGAAAGTTCAGAAGCCAGCAGCAGCAATAGTACTGCTCAGATCCTGAGGTCAGAGCAGGATCTCACTTGTAACATTTAGCTCAGCCTGCAGAAGAATAACCAAAGCCACAATCCCAAATCAAAGGGGACCTACAATTCTTCCACTCTGAACCGGCAGAGTTTTCCAGCTGGCTGATAAGGACACAGTACAGCTGCAGTCCCATATCTAGGCCAGGAATATACAGAGCTTAGACCAGACAGAGACAGCAATCAGACTCCATCCTAGAGAAATCCCACTTTGGGAGCAAGTCTCAAAACTATTCCTGAGATCTTGGAACAACTTGACATTCAATATACCCCAAGAAAGCAGAAACAGAACCAGCCTACACTTTCCCTCCAGAAGTATGGCACAGTCCAGCCCTAACCACAAGTCCAAAGTCAAGAAGTAGGCTGGAAGAATAAGCAAATAAAAAAACCCACTATAATGAGCGATTATGGTGGCAAGGATGCTTAAGACGTAAATGCAGAAGAAGAAAATTACTCCAAAATATCTACAAACAAAGCTTCAGAGAAAAAAACACAGCTTAGGCACAAAGTTAATTAGAACTCTTGGAACTGATGAAGCAAGAATTTTAAAAAGAGTTTTAAAATGTTTTTATAAATGCAATGAGAGCACTTGGAAAAAAATTGGAAAAGAAATGAGAGCTATGGAAGAAAAAACTGGAAGGGGAATTAACAGTTTGGCACAAGAAATATAAAACCTTGCCCAAGCAACAAAATCCTTGAAAACTAGAATGGACCAAATAGGGAAGGATAGTCAGAAGGGAATTAGAGGTCCTTCTTTGTGCCAGGCACTGTGCTAAGTACTTTACAAATATCATCTCATTTAGTCCTCACAACAGCCCTGAGAGATGGGTAATATCGACATTTTACCCTTGAAGAAACTGAGCCAAACAGATGTTAAGTGACTTGCCCAGGATCACACAAGTAGGAAGTGTCCAAGGATGAATTTGAACTCAGGTCTTCCTGACTCCATGTCCAGTGCTCTATCCATTGGGCTATCTAGCTGCCCCCAAGATAGAAGGCCATGACTGCATGAAGCAAGAAGAAATATTAAACAAAGCCAAAAAGCTGATAAAAATAGAAGATATAACAAATGTATAGCAATAACAACTGACCTGGAAAACAGATCAAAGACCAAAAAAAAATTAAAAATTAGTGAACTGAACTCCATGACAAAAAAAGGAGCTAACACATTCTTTTTCAAGAAATCTTAATTAAAAAAACATCCCAGATCTCTTAGAACCAAAAGGCAAAGTGAAAATAGAAAGAATCCTCTGATCACCTCATGAAAGAATCCACAAGATGAAAATTCCCAAGAATAGTATTCCCAACCCAGAGCTTCCCAGTCAAAGAAAAATATACTGCAAGCATCGAGAAAGAATGAATTCAAATACCAAGGAGCCAGTGTCAGGATCGCACATGATTTAGCAGCCTCCACTATAAAAGAGTAGAGAACATGAGTATATGATATTCCAGAAGGAAAAGGATATGGGCTTACAACCAAGAATAACTTACCCAGAAAAAATGAGTATAATGATACAGGGAGAAAAAAAGGAATTTTAATGAAATAAAAGGATTTCTAAGTATTGCTGATGAAAAGACCAGAACTAAAGAGAAACTTTGAAGTTCAAACACAGGAACGAAGAGAAACAAAAAAGGTAAACATGAATGAATAATGATAAAGGACTAGACAAAGATAAATTGCTTACATTTTAAAATGGGGAGGTGAAGTGTGTCCCCTCTAAACTCTCTCATCATATCAGGATTCGTAGAGTCCTATTAGACAAGGCCTAGGAGTGATGCTTTTTATGTATTGCTCTTAAGAAAAAGAATGGAAAGAGGGGAGGGGTGGGAAGGAAGATTAGAGAAAATTATGTCATATTATCAGGGGTACACAAGTTCACAACTATACAAACAAGAAAGGGTTGGGGAGTGGCAGACATTTGAACCTCACTCTCATCTGAACTGATCAAAAGAAGGAATATACATACACAGAAGGATACAGAAATACTTTTCATCGAACAGGAAAATAGGAGTGAAAGGGAAGAAAGGGGGTGGGATTAGAGGAAAGGTAGATTAAGGAAGGGATTAATCCTAAACAAAATAAGATCTAAAGACATACAAAAATAAGTATAGCTCTTTTTGAGGTGGCAAAAAATGGGAACTTGAAGAGGTGCCCATAAAATTAAGGAATTTGATGAACAAACTATGGTACATAAATGTGATTGAATATTATTGTGCTCAACTTTTATCAGCATAACGACCAATCACAATTCCAGAGGATTAATGATAAAACATATCACCCATATCCTGATAGAGAATGCAGAAAGAGACAAATGTTAGGGTGGGGAGGGGTGGCCAATGTAGAAATTTGTTTTGATTGAATATACATGTTTGTAATGAGTTTTATTTTGTGTTCTCAATTGCAGGTTGGGATGGGAGGGGAGAAGACAGATCTTAGCTGAATAAAACAAATAAAATTTTAAAAAAATTTTAAACAAAGTGAATCAGTAAGTCTAAATTTTGCCCAAAAAAACAGCTGGAGCAATGATATAACAAAAAGTTTAATTCAAACCAGAAAGCATTAAGAGACAAAACACATTATATTATGCTGATATACTCTACAAAATAAGAGTATTGCAATTTTAACTATGTATTCTAATAATTTTGTGGCAAATTTAATAAAGAAAAACCTGGTATAGAGGAAAGACCATTAGATTTGGAGTGGGATGACCCAGTTTCAAATCCTGGCTGTAACCTGTAGTAACACAAAGTCCAGCCATTTAATTTCTCTGGGTTCCTCACCCACTAACAGAGAGAGGTCAACTGGGTGACTTCTAATATCCCATATCACTTTAAATCTATGATAACATGACTCCACAGTCTTGTAAGAAGCAATAGATTGAAATGACCAAAAAATAACAACCATAAAATTTACTATTGGTGACACTCCAGGGAAATGTGCACTCTAATATACTGTTGGTGGAATTTTAGATTATGAAAATATTTGGGAGAACAAGATGGTGAAAAACAATAAATAGTAAAACTGATCATACCTCTCAATCCAAAAACTCCTTTGCTACATCATAAAAAGGACTTCTTCCAGTTTACTGACCTTGCTTTGCATCACGTCTCATACACATGTGTATATAATATATATACACACCCACATATACACATGTGTATATATACCTATAATACACAAGAAAAATACCTACATATGACAATATTTCTCTGTATAATTCATCAATAATTATAGCCCCTCTCCATGTAACAGGGGGGAAAATGGAAATAACCTATATGTTCAATGATTACCAAATAGCTAAATAAATTATAGCATATTAAATATACATGAATATTATAGTGCCTTAAAATTATAAATATGAAATAGGACATATAAAAGGATATTGTATGACATTATGCAAAATGTAATCAGACCAAAACTGTATATATTGCACATTGAGCACAACTGAAAATAAAACAAAGGCCACAGCACTTCAGATAGACGTAGAGAAAAGGCATTATTCTTTGCTTTTTTATTGTTTGCTAATTCATTTGTTCCTACTTTGCTAAATGCCAAATAATTTACCTAAAAGTTTAGTCACTTTGTATGTTTATTTGATGAGTTGTTTTTGTTAATGATTATTAACAAACTATTTTATTTCAGATTTTCAAGCTCCTTAAGAACAGGGATTGTATCCTGTTTTGTCTTTGCATCCCCAGTGTCCAGCACAATGCCTGGCACAGTATCATCTATAATCTTATTAAATGTTTGTTGAATTGTTGAATATCAGACCAGTTCTGACACTTGTTATCTTTGGCAAAACTGATGCTTCTTGTTCATAGCATCCCCTAGAGCCTCAACCTTCTGGATCTTAACACAGATATTTATGAAAAGACAGTTACTAATGAGATTCTACCTGTCCCCATGACTGTCAACCAAATCCTTAAATTTTGACTTAGATTGATGGGTCGCACCTGGACCCAATAAAGTCCTTGAATTCAGAATCAGCCACATGTGTGCCATGCATCTCATAACACAATATACAGATGTCACTCACCTCCATACTTACAAAAGTCAAAAATCCATTTTAAACCATGAATTTCCCAGCCTGCTCCTAAAGGAAAAGTTTATATATGTGCAAACAGAAATTAAATGTACAGTTTTATGTGACTGAGGAGAAAGTAGACATTCGGGAATGGTCCTCCTGATGTACATAAATAATGTTTATTTAAGCAAAATGCTTAGTAGGGTCTGATTGATTGCGAGGTCAACATTCAGACCAAAAAGCATGCATGAGAAATCTCTCTCTTCTTCCCAAGATTATATAAACAGGCTCCCTCCACATCTCTGGGATGGCTAAGGTTGACCTCATTTACAAATCCCAAGAAGAATATACTAGACAAGCTGTGAACAGCTTAATTACCAGATGAGTAACTCTAGGAAATGTTTAATGACCAGACCAGGGGATGTTTTGATCAAAGTTTGTTGTTGGGTTGGTTTCTCCATCCTACACTAGAATACTACTTTAATGACAATCTTTTTATTTTTAATGAAGATACTAAGTTGTTTAAAGTACAGTTGTCAACCATGTGACCAGGCCATAAGCAGCCCACAATATTCCCAAGTATGGCCAAACCAGATTAAAATGCAGTTGTCTAACTGATTTTAATGTGTGGACATATTCATTTTTAAGTCAATATGTAGTCCACAGAGATCTTTATGTAAGGTTTGGTCACCTCCTCCCCTTTTCTATTTGTGCTTGACATCACTGCTTCAGAGTCAGGTAATAGAAACAGAAAACATTGGTTTGGTCAGTCAGAATCAGCCCTGGAGGTCAGAGAACCAACATGGTAGCCCAAGCTCTGGAACCAAGGACAAGGACAAGGTTGCACACATCATTATTTGGAAAACACCTCATCTTGACAAGGTCTCCATCACCACTGAAAAGCATCTAGAATCAAACCAAATAAGACCCACCAGTTTGTATTTGGGAATTCTTAGCTCTCCCTTCCCCAGACATGCATGCCATAGTCCTGGCCTCCCCAGACATACATGCCATAGTCCTGGCCCTAGGGACTCAGGGTAACCTGGATACTCTCCGAGGTAAGCATTTTGCACAATTCAATTCATCATTTTGTGTCCTCCACCCACCCCAAACCACTGCTACTAGCAAATAATCAACACACACTCCAGGCCCAGCTCAACTTTATTCATATTTACAAGAGTCTATATAACTAATATTTAACACTATTTACAACTACAGGTATCCTCCACCTCTTTTTTGCATTGTTCCCTTTTTCTCACCTCCCAGCCAGATGTAATTCTCCTCCTAGGAATTTTAGGCTCAAATTCCTTAGCAAAGGTACAGTTTCTAGTTAATCCATGAATATCATTTATCTATGGAAAGGGTTCTCAACCTAGAGTCCATGTGCTTTTTTAAAAATTTTGATAACTGCATTTCAATATAATTGTTTTCCTTTGTAATCCTATATATTTAATTTCATGCATTTAAAAACATTACTCTGAGAAATGGTCTACAGGATTCTCCAAAGGAGTCTACGACACAGCAAAGTTAATAACTATCCATCTATAATAGGAACAGTAATATAACAGTAATTTCACTGGTATTGAGAATTCCAAGGTGAGGAAATTCTCTATTCCCTATTCCAATTCTGGTCAAGACTGTCTCTGCAATTTCTAGACTTGGAAAGCTGCCAAGAGCATTACAAGATAAAGTGACTTGCCCTGGGTGACAGTGGATATCTATCTCAGGCAGGTCTTCGTGGCTTTGAGGACAGCTCTCTAGCCATTATGCCAGTGTGTTTCTCTGTTGACCTAAATGATCTTTGAAATTAAGCTTCCCTCCCTACTGGAAGTTCTTAGGCATAGATTTATAGATTAAGAGATGGAAGGGACCTTAATGGCTATCTAATCCAACCTTTTAATTTTATAGATCAAGAACCTAAATCTCTAAGAGATGAAGGTCATACAGAGACAGATTTTGAAAATCCCATGTCCTGGGACTCCAAATCTAGTGCACTGTCTTTCTATCTCATCATATGGCTTTTGAACTGCAGTGTATGATTTACTGTTACCATGTTTGATAAATATAAATATCCCCATTGAAACCCTTTTATATTCCCATAGGAACCTGAGTTCTTTATCCTAATCTTTAATGCAATTTTCTGCCATGTTTTATTCCATTTATTCAAATAGACTTTTAAATCTCCCCCACTTCTTTCTGGATCCTGACTTTCCATTATACCCCAAGAGTAACTATCATTCATTTTGCTATATACTGTTTTCTTTAACACCTGCTTCTTTTTCTCCTCCTTCTCCACTCTACCAGTTACAGGGAAATTCCAAAATGTTGCCATATGCTCTATCAAGCAAGAATTAGGAAGGGAAGAGGAGAAGAGGCTGTCTTAAATTATCAAGCATATTATCATCCCTTATGCACTTGGATCTGAGCTGGTTCTTGCCCAAGGCCTGCCTTACTCTCTACAATTTAACTCTTTAGCCATTTTAACAATCTCAAACCAATAAGGCCACTGCAGGTTGGTTACCTGTGTAGCTTATACCATGAAGCTAATACACCAAATCTCCATTCACCCAGACCATACATGTGCCCAGGGCATAATTATTATTTCCCTGCCGACCCTCTCCATCCCTCCAGCTTTATGGTTAATGCTGAATGGTAGCTCTTTAATGCCCATTGATGTACCACAAGCTCCTTTGTGATAGAAGCCTGGAGATTTCTAACTACGAATGGAAGTTCCCACCTCTCTGCTCCCAAGCCTGTTCTTCTACAGTCTCATGGCTTCTTTCTCAACAGCAACCCAAACCACACTGGGACAGAGCCTAGGGTGGGTTCCTGGCTGGGGACCCTTAGTCCTCACTTGCAGGAGGAGAGATCTCTTGACTTGCCTGGCCACTAGCTGCCCTCAGCTTTCACCTTCTATCTGACTCTGCTGGCAGCTCAACTTAAGCCTCTCAGTCAATGCCATCCAGGGAATGTTGGCCTTAGTGCTTGCTTTCTTTAAACTCTCAGCCATGGCCTTCAGCATTCTCCAAGCCAATCCCTCTGCCTTTGTACCAGTCCCACAAAGAGGACCCTCCACACACAGCCAGAAAGGCTATAGTGAATGGAGCCAGATGGTGTCTGATCATGCCCCCCCCTCCTCCTCTGTATTTGCAGAGATCTTCCCCTTAACTCAACCTATCACGTGAGCCATGATGCTGTCTCTTATCCCAACCTGCCAAGGTTAAGTTACCTAATGTTGTAGGCATAGATCGAAGGCCTTGAATGACTTAAGCTCTATGTCGAGATGAACTAAGGCACTCTCCAGTCTCTGAACAAAGGGGCGTGACTTTGTCCCAGCCCAGCAAGAATATATAACAAGGAAACAGTGGCCCTTAGCTTGTCTGGTCAAGGCACCCTCTCATCTCCATCTCGAAGCAGTCTTGTCTGTAAGTCCTCAGGGTATGCTGACTCACGTGCTCTTAGGCACCTACCAAGCCCAGAGGTGCAGACCACATACAGTTGGGACTTTTTAAACCCTAAATGACCAGAAGGCTGGGTCAAGGAAGCTGAGACCAATCAGTCCCTCGGAACAGCTTTCAGGTACACCTTCCAGGTTTGTGAGGTTGGGGAGGTAAAAAGTTGGGCTAGGGAAATGCTAGCCCTTTCTGCAGTTGTTACTGTGGGTAAGACCAAATGGCTACTTGAACTATCCCATGGAATTAACATGCTACAACATCAGGTCCCTAGGGGAGGGAAAGATATTTCTTCTCTAGTGAAGGAGATGAAGAAAGATTATATATTTATATATGCACATATTTGTATCTGATCCCCTTGTAACAAATTTCTGCTACCTATGAAAGAAGATGGTACCTAGCAGTTTACAGTAGACTACAGAGAGGTGAATAAAGACCTCATGCCTACCTCTACAGCTAGTCTTGATCTCATCAATGTTGCACACCACAGAGCTCAAGCCCAGGGCAAATACGATGGGGCTATCAACTTTACCATCCTTTTTTCCCCTTATTCCTGTGGCTGTCTACTCCAGAAAAGTTTACTTTAACCTGGAAAGGACTCCAATGTGCCTTCACAGTCCTTCCCCAGGACTCCCTGTACTCTCATTCATACTGTCATATCATGGTGGACTGAGATCCGAAAAAGGCCTCCCTTCTTGAAAGCACAGGATTACATTGATTACATAATGCTGACTGAGCCAGATGAGGCCACAGAAGCAGAGGCCCCAGGTCAGATAGTGGCCCTTATGAAGGACAATTCCAAAAAAATCCAGGGTCCAGCCTGATCAGATTTGTGGGAATATAGTGGATGGGGAAAACCCAGAGGATTCCAGTTACAGTCTGGAATAAGCTACTGACACTTGCTACCCTATAATCTAAGAAGGAAGCCCAGAGACTCTTCAGATTTTGGAGGAGCCACATTCTCCATGGAAAAAAACAAGGAAAAATCCACATACTTATTTAAATAGATACAGAAAAGGACTTTGACAAGGCACAATATTCATTTCTGTTAAAAAAAAAACCTAAAAATCACAGGTGTGTAAGTACCTTTCTTTAATAAGATCAAACCAAGATTTAGCATTATTTGTCATGAAGAAGGCCTAGAAGTTTTCCCAATACAATCAAGATTGAAGCAGCATTATTATTTGACATATGACTAGAAATGCTAATTAATGCAATAAGTCAATAGAACAAAATTAAAAGCATAAGCATTGCTGGAATAAGGAGACAAAACCATCCCTATTTATAAAAGGCATTTTGGTATGCCTAGAAAAAAATCTGTGAATTAATTAAGATTATGAGTAACTTTCTTAAAGGAGCAGGATACAAAATTCCCATATATATCATCCGTAAATAGGAGATCAGAAGCCCTTCTTTAATAGAAGAAGGAGCATTGGGAGCAAATAGGATACAAAGTTAGTCCATCAAAATATCAGCATTTTTACACAGCCCCTCCATTCCCACTCCCCTCCCCCCCAAAAAAAATAAGAAAAAGCAATAATGAGGGAAATTCCATTCAAAATTACTACAAAATGAACCAAATATCTACATATTAATCTATTAAACACAGATAAGATTTATATAAATATAATTTAAAATCACTCTTTATAGAAATAGAGGAAGACAAATAATTGGAAAGCTATTTATTGCTTGTAGTTGGAGCCTACTAATACTTTTAAATTATGATTCTACTTAAATTAATTTACAGATTTTGTGCTAGAACAAAACAATTACCAGTAGAAAGAAAACAATAACAATATTTATTTGGATGACTAAATAAATAAATGGTCTATATCCTCAAGGGAAATAACAAAGAATAAGTATAAATAAAGGGGTTATAGCATTAGCAGACCTCAAAACATATTATAAAACAGTAGTCATCAAAACGATATGATACTGTTTCTAAAAGAAAAACACAAAAATAAATTAGTAAAACAGGCTGGATAAATAGGAAACTGATAAAATAAGAACAGTAGCCCAGTGTTTGATAAATCCAATAGCATAAATAAGTGAAGGAAATACTTCAATTTTCACAAGAATTTCTGGGGCAACTAGAAAGCAGCTTGGCAGAAACTAGGTTTATACCAGTATCTTATACCATATACCAAAATATGCTGAAAATTGACACAAACAACAATACAGAGAATCATAACATCACACACACACACACACACACACACACACACACATACACACAGAAGAATAGGAGGAGATAGCTTTTATAACTCTAGCTTAGAGGAGAATTCTTTACTCGGCAATGGGTAAAAGAGCTCCTGAAAGATAAAATAGATCATTTCAGTTACATGAAATTAAAAGACTTGTATGAATAAAATCCATGAATATAGCATAAAAATAAAAACTTTAGAGTAGAAAAAATATTGCATCAAATATCATTGATAAAAGTCCGTTATTTGAGATATATAAGGAATTGAAGCAAACACTTAACACCAAAAGCCATTCACAGAGAATATGAATAGTTTTAAAAACTACAAATGGTCGTTTGAAGATATGTTCCAAATCACTAATAGTAAGGGAAATTCAAATTAGAATAAATTTGAGATTATATCTCTTGTCTGAAAATTGGCAATAACAAAAAAAATTGGAACAATGTGGGATGAACTATGAAACTAGAGGTATGCTAGTACACTGCTGACAAAGGTGCTAATTTGTCCAAATGTTCTGGATGCGAACTTAGAATTATGAAAGAAAAGTGATTAAACTATCTCTACCCTTTGACCCTTTGATTACACTGCTAGGTATATCCCCTCAATGAGGTCAAAGACAAAAACATAGGTTTAGTATATACTGCACTATTCCTAGTACCATTTTTTTTGTGTTAACAATGAACTAGAAATAAAGAATGTGTCTATTAATTGGAAAAAGGCTGGAAAAAAATTGTCATATATAAAGACAGCAGAATATGTAAATAGAGATTTCCTCATTTCCCATTTTGCTTCACTCTTTGGTGTCTCCACCTTACCCTCGTACTGGGTACTTCCCACTCTCCCACCCTTTTCACCTTTCTTTTGTATATGGTCTTTCCCCATTAGATTATGAGTTCTTTGATAGATAGGGACTATCTTTCTTTTCCATATTTGTATCTATGTGCCTGTCTTATAATAGGTATTTAATAAATGTTTATTGGCTAGATAGTGTAAGTGGCAAAAAGATGGCCAAGGCAAATGACTAGATAGGCTCTGAAGAATGATCTAATTTGTGGTCAACTGAATATAGTGACTTATGTCAGTTTGCACTCATTCAATAATCCATCAGGACAGTTTGGACATGAAGCCAAGAACCAAAAGAAGAATACATGTGACTACAACAGATCACTAAAAAGAAGCTAAACTAAGAAAGGAAAAAACTATCGATGGTCCCAGAGAAGAGATAATGAAACATGTCTCCACCTTATGGCAAAGAATTGGACACAATCTGTCAATCAAAAAGCACTTATTAGGCACCAATTATGTATCAGGCACTGGAAATGAAAACAACCACATTAAAGAATGAAACAATCCCCAATCTCAAGGAATTTCTGTTTTAATGGCGGAGCTTCAAGGATATAGGGAATAAGCATGAGGAGAAGAAATATTAACAAATTCATAGTAATTAAATAAATACAAAGTCATGTGAGAGAGAAGGCATTAGTAGTTGGGGAGACAAGGAAAGACTTCACGTAGAACAAAGGTTTTTAACCTTTTTTGCGTCATGGATCCTTTCAGAGAAAGGACACAGAATATTGTTTTTAAATGCATAAAATAAAAGACATAGAATTACAAAGGAAACCAATTCTATTTTCTCAATCTTCAGTCTTCTTCACTTCGCTGAAACCTTTAACGATGACCCTCTTCTCCCTAGGTTTCTGAGACATTGTTCTATGCTTGTCCTCCTACCTGTCTAATATTCCTTCTTGGGTTCTTTTGCTGGATTTTCATCTAAGTGATGCCCACTAATGGTGGGTGTCCCACAGAGCTCTGTCCTAGACCCTCTTCTCCTCTCCATCTTTACTATTTCATTTCATGATTTCATCAGTTCGCATGAACTCAATGATCATCTTTATCCTAATAATTCTGATGTCTACTTATGCATCCCTAATCCCTCTCCTAACCTCCAGACTCATATTACCAACTCCTTGTCATCTTGAACTGGATATCATGTTAAACTTAACTTCTGCTACCTCAGTTTCCTCATCTGTAAAATGGGGCTAATAATACCTACCTCCTAGAGTTATGTGAATAAAGTGAAATGTTTGTAAAGTGCTTTGTAAAACTCAAAGTGCTATGTAAATGATAGTTATTATCATTATTATTCATCTTAAACTCCACAACCGAAATCTTTATTTTTCCTTCTAAACTCTCCTCTCTTCTAAACTTCCCAGTTACTGCCAAGGGAACTACCATCCGCACCAGGCTCACAACCTAGGTATCATTCTCTACTCCTCACTCTCTCATCCCCCCCATACCCAAACAGTTGCCTAGTCCTATAATTTCTCCCATAATAACATCTAACATATATGCCCCCTTCTCTCCTTCAAGACTGCCACCACCCCAGAGACAGATAGACGGACAGACGGATAGATATACGAGATAGATAGATAGATGATAGATAGATAGATAGATAGATAGATAGATAGATAGATAGATAGATAGAGGCAAGCAGAGATAGACAGACCTATAAATATCATGTATGCCTGTAAATATATGATGTGTGTGTGTGTGTGTATTTTGAATAGGAATTACAAAGGACAATGAATTTGGGGGTCAGACTGGATCATGCTTCAGAAACTTCTTGATGTTTTCAATGATCCCTAAGCTGTTGGCTAAAACTAAAGTCTATTTATTTATTTAATTCCAAAGTTCTCCTATTGACAATATATGACCGCAAATCATGAAAACGACAATATCAGAAGAAACAAATTAATAAATAATCCCAAGGGCTATTTAAAAAAAAAGACTATGGTGGGAATAAGAAGGTTTCTTCATATTGTCAATGTTGATTTCTTTGTGAAAAGTGTCCGAAAGGCATCACAAAGGAAACGTACCCAGCAAAAGAGCTGAACTAATCACAAGAGGATAGCAGATGTACAACCTGAGGTGGATGTAGAGATAGTAAAACAGAAGAGGGTCTCCAGATCATCGGCTAGATCCTGTATGTAGGATATATGAAAAGACATGGACAGGAACACAGGATAAAGTGTAGACCTGCTGTGCTCTGCATTACTGGAGGGAATAGATACACCAATGAAATTCTGAATTCATCTAAATATAAAATCTTTTAACACTGCGATGTACCTCACTCCTGGGACCATGGAGGTACATGAGGACATTTGAACCAACACGAAATGGCTCTAGACTTCTGTGTCTTTAGCTTATCATGTCTGCTTTTTGTCATTTTCCATTTCATCCTTCACTGTCTGATTGCTAATTATCACTTTTTGCTTATTTCAGGATACCTGATTCTAGCAACAACTTTCACTCTCTTCCAATTTGTTGTTTCTAGCATGTTGGGAAATATATGGTAAACCAATTACCCAAGTTTTTTAGAAAAGCCTCTCAAATAAGAGTAAATAAGAATGAGGGTCTATGATTCTCTTATGTAAATAAACTTTCATGCATGGACTCTGTGACAATACTTTTAACTCTCAGAAGTTTTATTGCTGATTTCTTGTTTTTTCTGCTATATTCTGGATAACGTAGGCTTCTAAAAAAGTGATCTCTGATAAATAAGATGTCATCCTACTTTGCTAGTATTGTCAGCATTGTGAGGTGACAGGAAGAGCCTATCTCTGTTTAGCAGTAGGTAGATAAGTGGTATAGTGGAGTATTGGACTTGGAGGCAGGAAGATCTGAGTTCAAATTCTGCCTCAGGTACTATCTAACAGTATTGTTGGTTGTTAAGTCGTTTCGGTCATATCCAACTCTTTGTGACGCCATTTTGGGGTTTCCTTGGAAGCGATGCTAGGGTAGTTTGCCATTTCTTTCTCCAGCTCATTTTACACATGAGGAAACTAAGGCAGAGTTAAGTGACTTGCCCAGGGTCACTCAGCTACTGTCTAAGGCTTGTTTTGAACTCATGAAAATGAGTCTTCCTGATTCCAAGCCCAGTGCCCTATGGAATGCACCACCTAGCTGCCATGATCTAGCTGCGTGATCCTGGGCCAATCACTTCATCTCTCTGAGTCTCAGTTTCACCATCTGTAAAATGAAGATAATAGCATCTACCTCACAGGGCTGTAATGAGGAAAACAGTTTGCAAACATTAAGCACTATACAGATGCTAGCTACTTGCTTAGTAGTAGTAACATAAATAAATCTTAAGCAATAGATGGGGGTTCAGAAAAATGGGGTGAGGAGAGCACATTCCAAAAAAAACCCAATTTCTCAGTTTATAAGTCATCTGTTGGCACAGAAGTCAAATTTCAATCATTTTAAGGCATTTTTGTTCTCCTATAACTCTCAAGTAGCTGTTTTCCTTTTTAAAGGGTATTTGTAGGCTTGCCTGTTTTATTATTCCATAACATGAAATGGCTTGGGAGTGGGGCAGGGGGAGGAGGTTCCCTTCATGTTGAAAGAACAGCTTTGGCCCTGATTAGGCAGGCAGGCTGTCTGGTTTCTAGGTTGTAAAAGATTGAGAAAATCAGTGCCATCTGTTCACTCCTCGCTCTGGAGTGGAAACTTAGGATCAGGCTGCTTTTCTCAGGAGCACTTAGGGCCTTGCTTGTGACCCATGGCCAAAAGGCTCTGGATTTCACATGCCAATGCCTTGCCACGGCACTGCAGGCCATTAGGCCCCAAAACAGAAAGGAATCTGGCTGCAGTACTCAGTCTGCACCGTCTCTATTTTCAGATGTTTAACTCAGATTAAAAGGGTGTTAAATGAAGAAGAGCTCTAAATAGAGGGACTCCCCTAGTCCACAGTAGAGACCAAGCAGGTGTGGGCTATAATGTACATTCAGCTGCTGTATTCTCTCATTACAATCTCAGACTATATGGAGGAATGTCACACCTGCTCTCTACTGCTGGGTAAACCTTGATTCTACCCATGCCAAAGAAAACTCTATCCCCAGTCCCACTCTGATCCCTGTGGTTCCACCTTTTTGCAGAGAAGAACTTCGAATTTTCCCTACAAGCCACAAATGAATCATTTGTTCATTGACACAAATGAACAAATGGCACTCTGAGAAATCCCAAGAACCTTGGGTCTGTGAAACCATAGTCTGGCTAAATCTCCTTCTGTTCACAGGCACCTGTGCAACTGAAACAAACCTTTATACAGCATGGACTGTCTAGTTTAGCTACATTTCTTAATGTCAAAAATCTCAAAAATATGAGTCATTTGGGGAGAATTGTAGTTATACTCTCTCCCCTATATCCCTAAAAAATAAAGAATAAAAATTGAATGAGATATTTGTAAGGCACTTAGCACCAGACCTGGCACATAGTAGGCACTTAATTTTTATTACCTTTATTACCTTCCTTTTCCCTAGAACTGAATTACTGCTATATCATTTCAGTTTTATTCACCAAACACTTATTAAGCACCTACTATGTGCCTGGAACTCTGTTCAGAATACATGAAAGAATTCAATGTATCATAAAGCTGAAAAGGTAAGTTGGGCCCATAATTGTAAATGGCTTTGAATTCCAAACTTAAGACTCCATATTTGATCCAAGAATGAAAAGGAAATCAATAGAGTTTATCAAGTAAGGGCATAACATGGAGAAACCTTTCTAGGTGAAAATCACGGAAAAGACAAATTCAAAGACCACTGTAATCTCCCAGGTGAGAGGTGGTGATGGTCAGAGTTAGGGTGCTAGCTGTGTGAATGCAGTGTGGGGGATGGACACGAGAGAGGTTATGGAAACAGATACTTTATTGTCGTATAAGAATGTTGAAGTGTTAGAACTGGCAGGACTCAGTAACTGACAGGATGAGGAGGATGAGGGAGAGAGAGAAGGGAGAGTCTAGGATGATTCCAAAATGACAAACCTGGATAACTGGGCAGATTGTGATGCCTTCAACAGAAAGTAGGGGAGTAGAGGCAGGCTTTGTAGGGAAGATCAAGAGTTCCATGTTAGACATACTGAATCTTGATAGAATCATCAGATTTGATAGAGAGTCAGAAGACAGCTGACATCTGAATGACCTAAAATTAGGTCTGGATGTCCTACATAGAGATGATAGTTGAATACATAGGAGAAAGAAAAAGAGGAGAAAAATAAGAGAGAAAGAAAGAAGAGAGGAGAGAAACAAAAGAAAATGGAAGGGAAAAGAGAAAATAAAGACAAACAAACATATTTGGAAGTGGGAGATGAATAATGATCCAGCAGGGGAGTCTGAGGGATGATCAGAAAGGTAAGAAAAGAACAAGGAAAGAGGAGTTTCAAAGAAGCCAGAGGAGAAGAGAATGGTAAATAATGTTAAAAGGTATATTATAATGTCAAGGAGGAGGAAGACTGAGAAAAACAAGGTCATTGGACTTAACAGTTAGTAGATCTTTAGTAAACTTTGAGAAAGCAGTTTCAGTAGAGTGGTAGAGTTGAAAGCCAGACTTCGAGGAGTGGAGAAGTGAATAGGGTTGTGGGAGTGTGAGAGCTGTAAGAGTAGATAACTCTCTTCCAAGAGTTTGACAATGAAAAGGAGAAAGATACAGGAAGAGACTTTGAGGGGATGACAGAAATAAGTAAAAGCTTTTTAGAATAAAAGAAGAAATTGAAGGCTGTTAATGGTACGAAGGAAGAAGACAGTAGATAAAGAGAAACTGAGGACACGGGATCAGAATTATCAGTAGGGACAAAATGCCCTAACTTCCTTCCATGTGTCCGGACATGCCAGCCAAAGTGGCTTACTTGCTTTTCACTGAATTTCACTTCCAGCCTCTCCTCTCTGTGCATTAATGCACACCATTCCCAACAACTAGAATTGATTCACTCCTTCTTCACCTTCACCTTTCAGAAGCCTTCCCTTCCTTCCAGGCTCAGCTCAGGTGCCACAACCTTCAGAAAGCCCTTCCTGATTCCTCCAAATGAAAGCGTCCTCTCCCACATTCAATTTTCCTAGGGAACTCTGTCTGGATATCTTCTTTGCCCCTATCACTCCATCCCATATACCCTACAGTAGAAAGTCATACTATTGAGAGCAGGGAATACGTCCATTTTTATCTTTCGATCTTTAAACCAAGGCCTTGCTGTTTTTAAAACTGGATCTGTGATTTCAGTGGTATAAGAAACTCCCAGTGGGTAACTTTCTCTATACCAGGAGTGGGGAACCTGAGCCCGTTCCCCATCCCTGAACTCATATAAATCAACACATTTTCTGAAACTTCTAGTGTTAGAGTAGTCTGGGGCATTAAGAGGTAAGGAGACTTGTCCAGGATCACAGGGCAAGCATATGTCAGAGGCAGGACTTGAATCCAGGTCTTCCTGACTTTTAGGCCATTATATCATGCTTCCTCTGCCTTGTACCCAGTAGTTATTTAATCAATAAATTAATCAAACAATGAACAAGTATTTATTAGAGCCTACAATTTGGCTGGTGCTGTAGTAGGTTCTGGGAATACAAAGACAAAAAGTGAGATGCTTCTTGCTGGTGGGGAGCTTACATTCTACTGAGAGGATGCATTGTGTTCATAGATAAATAAATACAAGATAGGCAGCTGGATGGCACAGTGGAAAGATCGCTAGTCGGGAGCCAGAAGACCTGAGTTCAAATCTGGTCTCAGACACTCACTAGCTATGTGACCCTGGGCAAGTCACTTAATCTCTTTGCCTTCATCCACTGGAGAAGGAAATTGTGAACCAAGAAAACCCCATACTGGCTCGGGAAGAGTTGGACATGACTGAATGACAAGAACAAATATAAGATAGATACAAACTTTTGGTGATTGAAGATGGGGACTAACAACTGAAAGAATTTATACACACATATCAATCAGCAACATACACAAAGTACAGATTAGTATTTATGTGCATTTTGCAATACATGCACATAAAGGGGCAATTGTGTGTCTATAAATACCATATGTCTATGAAATTAGAAGAAAAGGAAGGAAGGAAAGAAGGAAGGAAGGAAAGAAGGTATTTTTCACATAAGTGTTCTGCTTTTTCTGAAAACAGAATATTTCCTTAACAAATTAACTCATCCATTAAAAGAGAAATTACTTAAATAGGTTCACCTATTACCACAAAATATGTGGATCTAGCCAAGATCCCCTCGGTGGAAAGGTTTCTACATAGATTCCCCTTTGGAATAAGTTGTCCCCAGGACACCCCAATGATGGGACTGGCCCTCAGTTTCCTTAACTGTAAAATAAAGGGATTGAACTCAATGACCACTAAAGTCCCTTTCGACTCTAAACCTATGATCCTCTTATCCACACTGACCTAAGCAACGTCACACAATGAAAATCACACAATCAAAAAATCTCAAGAGTCAAGAAGAGACTCAAAAGTTTTCTGGTCTGTCTCATACCTCAACAAGAATCCCCACCATGCCCACATAACATTCCCAACAATCGGTCATTATCCTGCCTCTGCTAACAGACCTATAGTAAGAGAGAATCCATTACTCCTTAAAACAGCTGATTCTGCTTTTGGACAGCTCTACTTATGAATAGGTTTTTACTTATATGTAACCAAATTGTGCCTCCTTAAAACTTCCACTCAGTGGTCTGTTTGGCCTTCTAGTGGCCAAACTAGCCCCCTTTAAGCACTCTACATTCTAGCCAATCTTATTCCGTGTATTTATGCAGATTGTACCCAACACACAGAACAGAATCTCTTTACATATGCAACTATTTATTTCTTAAAAACCTGACACAGGTACAACCTCTTCAATGACATCTAATCCGATATCCCTTCCCTTTCCCCAAATCTCTCATCCTTCTCTCCAGACTTGTCACATTCATACTCGTATCATAGGTTTTTAAGTATTTGTCTTATCCCCCTACTAGGCCAGAGACAATGCCTCAGTCATCTCTTTTGTATCCCTAGTGTACTGCCTTGTATTAGAACGTAAGCACCTTGAGAGCAGGAATTGTCTTTCACCATGTTTTGTATTCCCAGCACTTAGCATAGTGCTTGGCACATAGTAGGAACTTAATAAATGTTTGTTTACTGGTAGGAATTTAACATATTTTTTAAATATGGAGTTGACTGGGCAGCCACATCTCATTACTGGTTCATATTGAGCTTAGAAGTTCACTAACACCTCCCAAATTCTTTTGACATGAACACTACAGAGCTATGACTCCTCCAGCCCTGTATTTGGGAAGTTGATTTTTTGAACCCAGATATATAACTTTACATTTATTCCAGCAAAACTTTACCTTATTAGATTTATTACAGTTTTCCAACTTGCTTAAATATTTGTGGGTCCTGGTTCTGGATCTCAAATATTCTGCCTCATACTCTGTACATAGATAGCACCTTTGTTTTTTTCGTGTTGAGTTTTTGGGGTTTTTTTTTTAACCTCCTATGATAGTCAGGATCCAAGGTCAGAATACTGAAGCTAAACTAAAATGACCCAGAGTCAGTATGTCTTAAATGAAAAGAACTGCTATACTTTGGAAACTGTAAAGGGATACTCACCAACATCACGGGAAGTAACAGGAAAAGATAATGCTATGGAGCTTTGAAATGGCTTGCTCTAGCCCATAAGTTCTCAAAGTGGGCAATAACACCCTTTGGGGGATGCTGGAATGATGGGGGGGGAGGGGTAGGAGCCTCGGGTATAATTGGTGAGCATTGAATAAAAAATAAAGAGGCAGTGGAAGCATTTTGAAAGATTTTGAAAGATCGTTTGTACATGTTTCACCTATTGTGTAATAGAGTTAAAGTCATAGTGTTACATTATTTTCCAAATAAACACAGAAAGTGCAAATTACAACCCATCAGTGGTCAAGTCCACCAACAGGTCTTAAGAAGCAAGTGTTGGCAGGCAAGTGTGTAGCACCTTGTCAGGAAGTTCAGCAGCCATCAGCAGGAATATATGTGCCTGATGACTTGTTTACAATACAATATTATAGGTTACGTGATGCAATATTGCATCATCAAAATTTCAAAATTTCACTGCAGGAAAAAAACCCACAAATTTGCAATAAATTATTAAATTTAAGATGCATCATTTTTAAAAATATATATTTTTGAAATGAGTTAAAAGGTTAAAATAAAGTAGATTTGGGGGGGAGGGAGCACTGAGTTTTTTTCTTTTTAAAGGGGGTTGGTAGGCCAAATAAGTTTGGTAACTCTATCCTGACATGCAACTGCAGTCATTTCCAAAATAAGATGGCTCCCACAAGTTATCACTGAAATGTGATAATAGGTCCAATTCAAGATGACTATGCACCTTAAAAGGGATTGATTGATGAAACCTATTGGTGTCTTTCCCCAAGCTTATTCCTCCTCTCATTTTTTTAAAAAGGCTAATTAGAAAGAAAATTACTCCAGGTGATCTATTTCCTTTCACTATACCCCCAGGCTGTTCATTTGGACAGCCTAAAAATGATAAAAACTCACATTTTTATAGCACTTTAGGCTTTAGAAGGCACTTTGATCACACCCCTGTGAAGTAGTGCAAGTCATGTCATCCCCATTTTGTGGAAAAAGGAATTGACAGTAGCAGAGGCAAACTGACCTGCCCCCGGGGCCACTGTTATTTAGTACCAGAGCAAGGATTTGAACTCTAGTCTCAACTCAAAATACTCTATTATCCTATATTGTCTCTCAGTTCTTGAATAACTTCTTTCCTGAGTTCTTATTGCCAAGAATCTCAAGATTTCCTTGACAATGTTGTTCCTTAACAATATTAAATTTAACATACTTTTTTTAAAAACAGATATTAAATGTAACAAGTTCACAGTTTCATAAGCAATCATCAACGGTGATCACAAACAAAAGATAGTAGTTGACCAATTCTTTGTATACTGAAGCACTATTGTTTGTTGATGTTTAAATTCATAATAAAAAATGAAGTTTTTTTTGTTTTTAAAATAAAAGTCAATAGCTAACATTTACATAGCACTTACCATGTGCCAAGCACTGTGCTAAGCCCTTTATAATTACTATCTTATTTGATCCTCAAAATCAGTCTGGGAGGTAGGTGCTATTATTACCCCATTTTGAAGATGAGGAAAGTAAAACAAACAGAAGTTAAGTGACTTGCCCAGGGTCACACAGCTAGTAAGTGGCTGAGGCCAAATTTGAGGTCAAGTCCTCTTGACTCCAGGCCTAATGCTCTGAGCCACCAGCTGTCTAATTAATTAGCCTTATGTAATCTCTGAGCCCAAACAGAACATTAAGGCTGTCATTCCTGCTGTTGTTGTTTTGTCCTTTGTTCTCAAAGAGGACCATGACATCACAGAGGTGTTGCCACAACTCCAGAGTAAATTGGGTTTAAGCGAGGCAGGGCAATGCAAAGTCACCAGCCTCACTTTCTCTTCCAGAGCCATCTGGGTCTAGTGGCCAGAAAAAGATAAGGACAACTGGAGATGGCCCCTACAGACCACTGCATGCTGTACATCACACAGCTCTCATTCACTTTCCAAAATGGGTATATCAGAGTAAGCTGGCAGCTTTCCTACAGGCAGACAGAGCATAGAGGTAAGGTTTCCAAATGATCCCCTTCCTAGCTCCAAATCTATGGTCCTATGACTCATGCAAGGAAAAAGGTAGTAAAACTCTGGTCTAATAGAAAAAGCAATGTCCTAGGATTTGGGATAACTAGCTTTCAGGCCTGTCTCCACCAATATATCTGGCTATAGGAACTCATTTAAAAAGCAAGCTATGACCATCATAAGCCAACCCACAAGTTTTTTAGTTTCAAAGAGTACTGATTTTCCCCCCATACCTGTACAATATATGTGTGAAGAGATAGATCACTTAAAAAAGCCAATTCCCCAAAATATGTTTTATTCATCAACCTTGTCAGGATTCAAGTCTAATTTCATTATTAATACAATAACTGAGCCACCATAATAGATCCAATTGTAAGAAATTAGCTTCTGAGAGAACCCACTCCATCCATCTTTAAGAAATATAAGAAAGCATGGGGTTTGGGAAGTGTGGGGCTGCTGGGGGAAAGGATCAAGAGAGGAAATTAGTCAATCATCAGTGATTAACTGTCATTTTCCTAAAGTAAACTGATTCTCATTTATTCAGATTTTCCAGCAGGAACGAACCCTCGGGGTCAAAGTTTTTCGAGGAATAAATCTCAACAGACTGTATAATAAGTACTGTGAATTTTAGAAATTTTGTGAGAAAGTTTTCAAAGAGGAAAAAGAATCAAGCTGTCACCGCTAGCTCTCTTTGGTTGGGACCCTCTGGTCTATCTGCAGAAAGGCAACTGTTCTTCCTCGAGGCAAGTTGGTCCAAGTGGGACACAGGGCGATATACCCTGTGGCCAAATGCATCCACTTCATCAAAAGTGTAGCCTGGTGGCTCAGGATATGAAGCAAGGCACTTCACTGGTTCCTTAAGAGTATAGCTGATGTTGTAAGTTGTTTCGCCCATCAGAGGGACCTGACACCGGGCAGGGGAAATGAAAGGTTTACAGCTCTTTGTGATAATGGGTGGATGAGGCACAAAGTGGGTCTTGGTAGTGGTGAGGCAGTCCATGGGATCCTTGGGCAAGCTGAGCTGAGCAATGGGCTTGATGGGCTCTTGCTTGGCAGTGGGCCACTGCTTGAAGTCATCCCTGTTGGTGGTGGAGCCTTCGAAGCGCCCTGATTTCTTAGGTTGCATCAAAGGACGGCAGCATTGGGCAGGGCCTCCTTTCTGATAAGTGAAGTGAGCCTGTGCTGTTGTCAAGAAGTCCATCTTCTCATCTGGGGGGATGTAAACTGCAGGGGGCCGAGAATACATTCGGGGTATTGGCCACACTTGGTACTTTTCCCGAAACTCAGTTGTGTTGGCGAAGGGGCTTTCACAACTGCTTACCTTGGGGTTAGGTTTCAGGGACTTGGCAGGCTCCCCAAGCAATCCCCTAAAAGCTTCCTTGTGAGTAGTGAGGCTGTCAAAGGGGATGTCACAGGGCTTGAACTTGCTGGCCTCCACTGGAATTCGTTTCTCTAGTGGATGTGGCACGTAATTCATCCTGTAGTTGGTCAAGTCTTCCAGGGGCAAGGAGCATATATTTTGCTGAAAATGGGGCTTGCAGCTCACTGTGGTCACTAGGCCCCTGAAGGGGAAATCATCCTGGTGAGTGGTTCTATAATTAAACTTTGTTGCTGCTGGGCGATAGGAATGATCTGGTTTTATCAGTTCACGTTTTGGTTGGTTCCAGGGCAAATAATCAGCTGAAATGAAAACAAATCAACATAGGTCATACTTCCTGATATGCGCAGTATGTATGTATGTATGTATGTATATGTGTACACACACATACATATGTATGACTGAAAATTAATAATCTATTCCCAAATATGTTTTTGTTTCATAAAGTACAATGGTTACCTAGCTCCTAGTTGAATTAAGGACTTAGTGTTTCAGCTATGTAACATTTCTAAAAAGGAAAGCTTTATTTCATACACTGCTGCACACCCCTTGCATCTACAAGAAGAAGAAGAAGAAGATGATGATGATGATGATGATGATGATGATGATGATGATGATGAAAATCACCCAATAATAATAACAATCTTGAAAAAACAGTTTGGTGAACTGGAATGAACAACAGATTTAGAGTCAAAACACTTGGGTTCCTCTCTTGCCCCAGCTTCATACTAGCTCTGTGTGGCCTTAAGCAAACCACTTCATTAGTGTTTACTATGCACAAGTCATTATGTTTCGCACTAGGATCACTATGACCCAGACTCTGCTCTCAAGGACCATATTATAGTCTGACATGGGCGGGGGGAATAGCAAGTGCCAAATAATTATGATACAAAAGGTAAGTTAGACAATTCAGTTAAATTTAACTAGTATTTATTAAGGGCCTATTATATGTAAGGCACGGTGCCAAACAAAGAATAGGGCCAGACAAAATGAGAAATTTAAGGAGGAAAAGCTCATTTTTACACAGGGGAAGGAGTGGGGGCAGAAAAGGCTTCCTGGGGGAGAAAGGATGCGGGATATTAGTTGAGCCTTTAAGGTAAGGCTGGATAAATTATAGAGGGCCTTAAATTCTAGGAGTAAGAATTTCTACTCTATTCAAGATGCAGTAGGGAACCACTTAAGGTTCTTTTGAGTAGAGGAATGACATGAGTTTCCACACCTATAACATTAACTAAGGCCTCAGTTTCCACATCTGTAAAATGAAGATAAACAACATATGCCCTTGCCTTAAATACCTCATTTTGAGAGGATCAAATGAACTAATGTGCCTATAAATTACAAAGTGTTACCTGCCTTCTATCTAACATTATTATTGAATTGTGGCATAATAGGTAGGCAACAGAAATATTTTTCGGTATAGTCACTTATAAATTTTAAGTAAATTACAGATGTGAGATTCTAATTTAGATCACCAATATCCCAATCATTAAGTGTCCCAATATTGCGTGTGCTTTGCTAGACTACTAGGGAAGGGAAATAGAAGACGAGAAGGGAATGAGCATTTATTAAGTGCCTGCTGTGTACCTGGCACTAAACTAAGCACTTTATAAATGTCATCTCATTTGATCTGCACAACAACCCTATGAGTTAGGTGCTATTATGATGCTCACTTTGCAGCTGTGGAAAATGAGGCAGACAGAGGTTAAGTGATTCCCCAGTCACACAGCTAGAAAGTGGCCAGATTTGAACTCGTCTTCCCAACTCTAGACCTAAAGCTCTTATACACTGCACCACGTAAGTGTTACAGAATCCCTTACCTCAAAGAGCTTACAATCTAAGCTTAGTAACATTGAAGCTAACCTTCTAAAAAGGCAAAAAATGGAATAAGTATGTTGCCATGAGAAATAAATGATATTTGGTTGGGTGGATAAGTGAACACCACTTCCACATTTCATAGAGAGTGCAGATGAGAAGAAAATTACCATCACCTCTTCCAAGCAGATAGGAATAACTTCCTGCAGAAGGCTGGAAGACCTTGGCATTTAGCCATCAGGGAAAAGACTCTGACATGAGAGTCTCCTACCTTTATCACAATAAAATTTGCAAAAGCTGACATTTATATAGTATTTTATAGTTTACGAAGCATTTTTGCCAACACTTTGTTTAATCCCCACAACACTGTAGGAGAGTACAAAAATTATCATTCACATGTAAGTCTATGCCGCTAACATACAGACAAGCTAGAATCTAACCTCAGTTCTTCTGACTCCAAGTCTGGTGCTCTTTCTGGTTATCTCCAGGCCTCCCTTGGCTGTGTGACTTTATATGTGAAATGTCACTGACTAGCCCATCCAGTCATCCAAAAGACATTAACTGAGGCCCCTCTATTGAGAAGCATATACAAGAACACATCATTTCACAGGTTCTCAAGGTGACCAAGGAATGAGAGTCAAGAAGAAGCCCAATGACAATGAGTATTTAAACAACTTAACTTCATCACTACTGTCCCGTGTGTGACAAAGGACTCCCAAAACCTACACCTTCACTTATAGACAAAGGGAGTTCCATAAGTTGCAAACCAAAAGGTCATAAGACTCCTGAAAGTCCAAAGTTTGAAGAATCATAGACTTACAGACTGTGAGAGCTGAAGGGACCTTATGTACCATCTAGGTAACCCTAATGTACAGAAGGAAACACAGGCAAAGGAAAGTTTGATGACTTACCCAAGGTCAGGGGTGCGGAACCTGCAGCCTCAAGGTCACATGTGGCCCTCTAGGTCCTCAAGGGCGCCCTTTGACTGAATCCAAACTTCACAGAACAAATTCCCTTAATAAAAAAATTTGTTCTGTAAAACTTGGACTTGGTCAAAAGGCCACACCCCAGGACCTAGAAGGCCACAGGCTCCCCGCCCCTGCCCACCGTCATATTTTAAGACTTTCTACACTAGGGAAGTTTCCCAACGCACACAAAAGAGTTCAAATGGCTATGTAGGGAAGCTTTTCTTTTCTAGGCCCTCACACAGGTTTTCTAATAAAAGAGCCCCAAAAGGAAGAAATTTGTTTGGAAGAGCTGAATGTAGCCTATAAGAAAATGTGAAGGAGAGATGATAGTGGACCAGTCCCTTAGGATTCCTGAATGAGCGTAGGGCTACAGAGAGCCACATATATAAGGTGTCAGAATTTCTGATAAACTTCTCATAAATTATCAGGCTTGAAATAACTGATATGAACCCCAGTGAACTCCCTGAAACTCCAAGGTTCTGACATCACTGTGACTGCAGTGGGAATTTACCGAGCTTACTGCCTTACTTAAGAAGAGAGAAAAAGCATGGGATGGGAAACTTCCGTTTTATCCAGCCGCACGTGCGTAGTCCCCCTCGACACACTGTAAGTTTATTTTAGGCCAACGAGACTAGCATGTATTCAAAATATGCTACATTTTAATTGAAAGCCTAATCCTTTTCCCAGAGAAATTAATGGTTCCATCAGCATCTTGAAAGCATTAGGGCGAATTGAGAGGGGACCTTCTCTGGAATCCAAACCACATGTTCCACAGGCAGACTTCAACACAGTCAACTAAGATGACAGTCAAATGGGGTGCACCCGTGCTTGTGGATCCCTACATGCTCCCTAGATGTAAGAGGAGGGAGATCGGGAACTTTACAGGCCTCCCCACATGACGGATGGTGTGTTAAGAAGTCAAGTTCCTAAGCTTTGAGCAATCGCTTGTACTGCTCTCCCCTCTACCATTTCCTATATAAAACATTTGTGATGGACCCTTGCGTTGAGATCCTGAATGTCTGCACACTTCCACAGCATAAACAATTCACCCAAAGGAGTTTAGTAAAACCAGAGCACTGAACAGGTATTCAGAAAAACCAAAGGGAGTAGGCAGGTAGGGCACAGAGGAGGGACTTTGTTTTCTACACTATAGATTTTTAAAAAGAAAGTAGCTCAATGCAGAGGCAGCTGGGTGGTACAGTGGATAGACCACTGGGCCCCAGGAAACCTGAGTTCAAATCCAGTCTCAGACACCTACTAGCCGTGTGACCCTGGGCAAGTCATTTAATCCGTTTGCCTCAGTTTCTTCACCTGTAAAATGAGCTGGAGAAGAAAATGGCAAACCACTCCAGTATCTTTGCCAAGAAAACCCCCAAAAAGAGGGCCCATGAAGAGTTGGACACCACTGAAAAGGGATTGAACAAAAAGCTCAGTGCAGACCCAGGGCACTGCATAATTATACTCTACAGCCTTCCAATTGCATGTTGTTTTGAAAATACCACAAATTACAACCAAATGCTGCTCCAGTATATTTTACTGGCATTCCTGTGCTGCAGGAAAGGTGCTGACCCTAACAGTGATAAAGGGAAAGATTTACATATGGTTCCTATGGAATAAATGTAAGGGGAGTGAGTATGTAGGCAGAACTTCCCCACGTATTGCTTATAAGAAATGAAGCTTTTAATGATCTTTGTCTTTCTCCCTCCCCACCTTTTTTATCCCCATTTGGAAGGAGGAAGAAGTTGTGCAATAAAATAATGAAGTTACAAGGGAAATTACTAATGCAGCAAATGAATTGTAACAGGAAAAAAAGTCACCTGACTTGGTGATAAAATAAAAAGATAAGGTATGCATGGTCCCTGAACACCTTCTAAAAATTTCTATTACAGTTCTG
>CM053624.1:296507548-296523130 GCA_028646595.1 Phalanger gymnotis
ACCCAGGCACGGCAACCTGAACACCTCCCCAGTGCCTAAGCTTGTGTGCTCAGTGGCCTTAGAACTACTTCGATTTTATCTCTCCTCTCTCACCTGAACCTCTCACCTGAAGCACCAGGGCCAAGAAGATCATGGCATGGAATTTCTCTCAGTGCTAACTTAACTGGCACATACATGCAAGGGTATTGTTTAAAGCGTATCATATTCTTCCCAAACGAGATAAACTAGACTTGAGAGAAAACAAAAGGAAAAGGACAAAAAAGAAAACTCTCCAAGATGGGAGGAAGATGGTAGGGGAAAACAGTAATACATGGTTAAGTTATACAGCTATGAACGATTTTTAAATGATCACCCCACCCCACCCCCTTCCAAATTTTCCAAGTTAGGGATCCCATGGCAGTTTTTCACACAGATTATCTGAAAGAGAGCTTGGTTCTGTCAGCTGTTTGTATATCTGCTTTGAAAGAATATTGATATATTGTGTATTTATGGAAAGTGTTAATTTGCATTTAAAAAAAAGATTTTAGGGGCAGCTAGGTGGCATAGTGGATAGAGCACCAGCCCTGGAATCCAGAGGACCAGAGTTAAATCCAGCTTCAGATACTCAGTAACTATGTGACCCCGGGCAAGTCACTTAACCCAGATTGCTTCAAAAAAACAAAGAATTTGGATGTTCTGCCATTTGGTGTATTAAAAAAATTAATAAAATAAACAAATGAGATTTTTATAAATTTTTCTTAACAAACAAGGAGCTGAATTTTAAGGACCTAACAGCTGCTTTCACCTATTACATGCAAAAGATTCCCTAAGAAAACCCTGAGGTTCAGGAAATAGAGAAAAGCATTGGATCATATGATTTATAGATGGAAAAGACCTTCTAGAACATCTAAAGCTAACATCCCTGAGTTTATAGATGAAGAAATTGAAATACAAAGAGACTTAGGAAAGTGACTTGTACAAGGTCACGTAGAGAGGAAGTAAGATCAAGGATTTGAACCTGAGTCTTTGAACATTATTCGTGCTCGAGGTTGAGCCTTGTCAGACATATGAGGAGGTGAGACTCCAGACAGATCCACATTTCCTTTTTTAATTTAGTCCTCTTTGAGCTATACGGACTGAAAAGGAGAAAGACATGAGAGTTTTTCCCTTTGAGTTAGAGATGGAGAGGACAGCACTGGGCCTCAGGAAATCTGAGTTCAAATCACGGAAGGGACCTTAAAGATCACCGGGTTAGACTATTCATTTTATGGATGAGATAAACTGGTCCCAGGAAGATTTAGAAAGAGTTTCCCGGGATCACAAAGCTAGTGAGTATGAGAGGCTGGGTGGCGTTCAAATCCAGATGTTCCTAATTTTAAGTCCGGGACTCTATTCATTCCACCACATTGCTTCTAAATCCAAGAAATATTTCTGCTCCCTGTGTTGAGGTGTGAAGAGTCACACCAGGTGTGATGAAACAGTGCTTGACTCCATCCTACTCCCCAAACTCAAGCAGGCTTAATTTGGTCGTTTTTTAAAATGACTAATTACAGACATCACTGAACAGCTATCTTTTGTGCCCACTTACTTATGTAGCACAGTAAAGACCATTTACATCATTACACACATGACAGGGTAACACGGCTGTAAGATTTGTTTAATAATGATAATATACCACCCTGTTCACGGGTGCTCGGTATTTAGAGTATATTGTTCTCATGGCATGCTTTGCTCCAAACTTAAACCCGATGGAGGTAACAGTGAGAAAGAGCCTGCATCATTAGAAGTCATTATATCGGGTACATGACAAGTTAACTAATACTAACTTGGACCTGAAGATGAAGCAAATTAAGAACAATTTTTTTTGGTCTGGGTCTGTATTTTATTGGTGTAAGAAACTCCTTTTAAGGAAATTCCCTCCCCTCTTTCGATGCAGAACAGTAACTTCTCTGCAATTTACATTCTTAGAGTTCTTACTGACTTGCCAAGTGTCACACAATCAATATTTGTCAAAGACAGGATTGAACCCAGGTCTTCCTCACTCTCTATTCATGCTACTGTCTGTCTGGAACAACCATGTATGTCAATAAATTTTTTTCTGACCTAAGGAGAATGGCCTGGTAGGAGAACTTCCCCAAAAAAACAATGAGGGCATGATCATACCTTTATATGTGGCCAGAGATTCCATCTTCTCTTTACATGATTGCTTGTTTTCACGTGGTCTGATAGGATCTACTCGACAGACAGGGTAGGGATTGTAATCTTGTTTATATGTTGTGACCAAATCCATATTCTCTTCATTTGGAATGTACTGTTCAGGTGGCCTTAACTTCACTGGAAATACTCTGTGAGGGCCATAATCTCTCCTATAAATAAAATCAACATGTTACTTTGCTGGTTGGCTTAAAGCTAAGGTTAGTCAAGTGCTTTCTACTATGTAAAATTCAACAAATATTAATTCGATTTAATTCAACATGTATTTTAAAGTGCCTATTATGTGTATTGTGCTAGGAATATGGGGATAAAAAAATTAACATTTCCTGCCTTCGACAGACTAATGTTCTACAAGGATGCTTACTGTGTGTACAGCACTATGCTAGTCACTGTAGGAATACCAAAGAATTAGAAGGGTATAATCCTTGCCCTTAAGAAAGTCAAAACTTAATTAAGAAGACCTGTTTCCCCAAATTATAACAAAGTATTGATATTACATGGCTTCTCCATGTATGTGGCATGTAGAAAAAAACAGAAACAAATGTAAATGTAATATGTGAGAGCCAAGTACCTGACGTTTGTGCAATATTCCTCACTTGGTTTCAGTCCAACATGTGGAGGTTTGGTGAGCCTTCTTGGTCATGAAGACAACTTAGAAACTGTGCTGATGAAGGGTCTTCTCATTGACTAGAACTAAGGGTACATGTAAACAATTCCAGCAAATGATCTTTCACTCTCTTCCTAGGTGGCTTTCTAGTTAGTAGGATCTTGCTATGACCTATTGGTAGATGGGAGGCTGCCTCATCTCCTACCAAATGACCACATGTTCCTCAGTAATTCCATTTCTCTGGGTTCCTTTGTGTTTATTCTTTCCCGATCAGAAATAAAGTAGTATACAGGGAAAGAATCCACCCAGGCTGAGTCTACATACTTCTGAAAGTCGGAAGAGCCATCAGAGTTTCCCTCAGTAACCAGAGTCAGTAGCAGAGACGCCCAGAGCCAGTAGCAACAATAACTGAATATGGTGAAAAACTAGCTTAACCCAGTTCAGCTAACAAATCATTGATGGACTGTGTCATGTAGGTCACTCCTCAAGACCAGCTCCTCACGAGACTCAGCTACTGCTGCAATGATGGAAACTCAGAGAAGGTAGAAAAGGATTGCCAGGGCCGGGAGACCTAAGGCACCCCCACCACCATAACATATTCCCTAAATGAACCTCAGTAACTTTGTGCTTCAAGTTCCAACCCATTTCACCCCCTTGACTTGGGGTGAGGGGATATTTTTATACTTCAGTCCTTGCTATGCCTTCTCAATAAATATCCCTTTAGAAAAGCTAATCGACATTAACTGGTGAATGGAAAGCATCATGGTTACCCCTAGAATCCTGAAGGAAGAAACAACAAGCACTCTCTGGAGACCCATTTTGCCAGTGAGGGTTAGGATAGTGAATCCATAGAAGATGCTACACAAGGCAATATGTGACCAAACCCCTAATGAGGGTAGAGGCAATACGTGCTACGGATGTTCTGAGAAGGAAGAGTTCAAGGTGGATTGGAACAGCCAAAGAGGGATGGGCTGTTAGGTAGGATTTTATGGAAGTGGTAGGCCTGTAGCTACATCTTGGACAGGTGGAGAGGTGAGGAGGAGAAATAGGACATTCCAAAGAGAGGAAACAGCATATGTGTTTCCAGTATCCAGTATCAACTCAGCAAGTCGACATTTCCTCCTTTCTTTCCTTTTCTGAAATCAGGGTGAAATTAGCGACACAATAAATCAAGGAACTAAGCCTTCATTTCTGTAGCTGTAGTCTTGAGCATTATCCACATTTTAGGGCACAGGGGATCATAAGAGCATAAGATTTAGAGCTGGAAGGAATCTTAAAGGTCATCTAGCACAAATCTTTCATTTTGGAGATGGGGAAAGTGAAGCACAGAGAAGTTTTGACTTGCCAGAACCAACATCTATCTGAACCCAGGTCTTCTGACTCTAAATCAAGTGTTATTTCAGGGAGGTCAGTGGGGTAGAAAATATGTGCCATTCTCATCTAAACGACATCAATTTCCCTGCTCCCTTCACTAAAAACTATCACAAAATTTAAAAGAATAAAATAAGAATTGTTGCAATTCATGAATTATCCTGACAACCTGAGAGGACAGGAACATGTTATCCACCAGCACTTGAATATACCTGGCCTGGCTCAAGTGGGAGCCATCGAACCCTCCCCTTCTTTTAAATTTAAACTTTAAAAAAATACCACCACGCGTGTGCATGTGCACACTCAATCACACAAAAATTCTACCTTGCTTTAGAGCATATATCAACAGAAGTACATACATCCAACTGGGCCAGGGGAAAGCAGATTCCCCTTGACAGCGCATTCCACAGCAGCTCAGCCAAAGGGGAAGGTTTCCGGACAGGAAAACATTAGAACCAAACACCAATAAAATGTATTTCCTGGACAAAATCTGGAGCAGCATTCCCCTAAACCATGCTTGACTAGCAAAGTTAACATGCTCCACTGTAATCTGTCTTGCATGGATTTATACACACACTTGTCAATAAACCAAAACCAAGTCCTGTAAATATTGGAGAGTGGGAAAAAGGGAAGATGAGGCAGAGGGAAAATTACTCTCTCCAGGGTCTGAGCAAATAGGGGAGAAAGTCATTAGACACTTTGATTGAACTCCTTGTACAGCCCCAGGCTAGAGTTTAAATCTGATACTATAACCATCAAAAATGCCTCCAACCCATACAATATGATGCCAGGTGCTTCTGCATTGTCAGTAAAATATAAAATGGGCAGCTATGTGACTTGTAGCATCTGGAAAATGATTTTCTGTATAAAACTTTGAGGGTGGGAAATGGGTCCCCAAATGGGCAGAATGGCCCGCACAGCACTACTTTGTATACAAGTATCTTCCACTGGCTTCAATTCAACACTGTAATTAGATACAGCAGTGAAAATATCAATGATATGGCCTAGAGGCCACCACCTAGGCAAATACCAAGTAGTGAAACTTCCTATAATATAGTCCTGTTTGGAGAACACATAAATAAAACTGCACTTCAGCTTAAATTAGAGAGGAAAAGCTGTTGTCTGTCAAAAATGTCAGTACTAGAAGGGGTAGAAATGAAGAGGAAGTGGGATCTCCATTTTAAGAAGCCACTGGGTTGAGTTCGAAGGCAGCATTGGACCACACATCCCTGTATAAACATATCATTCAACTAAGTCAGAGTAACTGTTCTGTTCCATTTCACATTCAAAGAAGGGAATATCAGAAGATTCTAAAGACAAGAAATGAAGGGGGGAAAAAAAACAATTTCATTGTATTGTTCATTCCCAGATAGCACAGGGATATTCTCTGTTATACATTTCCTAGGAATGGATGGCCTCAAATCATAATGACTCTGTGGTACAGAAAATAAGATTAGGAATTAATACATTCATTCTAATCCAGAATTACCCAACAATTGGTTGTAAAAATGCTGACAACTGTAAAATCCTCTATTATTTATTTATCTTCTCTTATAAAGCTTACTATAAAATTAAATAATTAGTTAATTCCCCAGATAGCCCAGGGATACTTTCTGTTATGTATTTTCTAAGCATTTTTGTTGTTTAGTCATGTCTGACTCTTCATGAGCCCATTTGGGATTTCCTGGCAAAGTTACTGGAGTAGTTTGCCACTTCCTTCTCCAGCTTAAGTGAGTCGTCCAGAGTCACACAGCTAGTTAAGTGTGTGGGGCTGGATTTGAACTCACGAAGATAAGTCCTCCTGACTCCCAGGCCGGCACTGTTATCTACCGTACCAACTAGTTATGGACGGCCTCAAATACATAATGACCCTATGGTACAGAGTAAAGGATTCAGAATCAATGTATTCACTCAAACCCAGTATTATCTGTCAAATGGTAAAGCATGACAAGTATAAAATTCTTTAGTACTTACGTTTTCTCATCAAGTTGCCTATTAAGTAGTTAACAATTACAACTGAAGGCAAAGAACTGGTTAATCATTGAAACAAGGAAGCACAATTAGAAAATTTGAAGACTGTGCTTTAAGTACTTTCCAAAGATTAAGTGTTTGTCAAAAAAAAAAGGCCTTGTGCCCTTAGTAAATGGAAGTTTTAACCAAATCTTGCTTCCCGAAATAAAAAGCAAGAAGTATAAGATTCCAGTATCTTCACTGAAATACATTTTTAATTTACCAAAGCAAAAAAGCTCCCCCTCTTCAACAAAAACAAAATACCTCTGAACAGTATCAGCTTAAGCACACAGTCCCTTTTGAAGACATTAGCTGTAACATATATTGAGTTATAACATAACTACTTATCCCCATTGTCATATAAAATATTATATCTTATAGACCATATAAAATAAAAATGTTTCCATTTTCTCAGTTGTCACTCAGAACTTTAGTTCATGAGGTCACAGATTTAAAGTTAAAGGGGATTTTAGTCATTATTTAATCTAACCCCCTCATTTCACAAATGAGCAAACTGAGATCCAGACTTGACCAAAATAACACTGGTAGTGACTAGTCGCAGAATCAGGATTGGGACCACCTTTGATTCCAATCCATTGTTTTTCCCATTATATAAAGTTCCTGCCCACTTGGTACTGGTTGTACTATCTACCTTGTATTCCTCAAACACAATCTTCAGCCACTCCTTCTCAAGTACTCACTATGAGTCATGACCTAATAAAGAAGGAAATGATCGAAGGTAAGATGTAGCAGAAAGAACAGTAGACTTGGAGTCCCAAAGATTGGGTTCATAAGCTACCTCTGCCACTCACTAGCTATATGGCCAAAGGAAGGTCACTTAGCCTCTCAGCCTCAATTTCCTCATCTGTAAAGTGGAGATAACAGTATTGGCACTTTTAATTCTCATAGGATTTGGGAGAGGATCCAACGAGACGATGCGAGGAAAACGCTTTGTATTATACTAAAGTGCTAGATAAAGGTCGGCTCTTATTAAGTTTTAATGGAATGCACTATATTTATATAGCTACAAAAGTTATCCAGTATAGGAAGCCAAAAGCTAAGATAGAACTTAAGCAAAGATTAAAGGAGGCTTGCTAAGGAAGAAGACTATAACAATTTAACCAGGTGGCATGTAGAGTGCTGGTGTGTGGAATCTGGAACACCTGAGTCAAGTCCTAACTTGGACAACTACTAGCTGTGTGATCTTGGGAAAGACATTTAAGTTCTCTATGCCAGGCTCAGTTTCCTCACCTGTCAAATGTGGAGGGATAGACCTATGACCTCAAAGGTTATCCAGCTCTAAATCGATGAGCCTATGTTTCTATGATTTAACAAGGATGAGTAGAAAAAAGGTTGTAGAAAAGGAGCATACTGCACAAATGAGTAACGTCAACAACAGAGACACTGGAGATGACGAGTAAGGGTGGCCAAGTGGCAAAGTGGCCAAGAAATCTTTTTCCACACTAGTGTCATCTATACCTTGGTTTAGCCGCCCAAGAATCCTCTCCTGGCCCAGTGATGTTCCTCTTCTGATGGTTTAAGTAATTTTGAGCATATGTATGTTGGTGACCACAGGACGAAAGAATGCATCCATTTGTTATGCTCAAATAAATGAAATTAATAAACTCTCTGTAATTACACCCATTAAAAGCATTATATTTAACTATGGCCTATGGGGATGAAAGAAGGGAAATTTAGAATTTGGCAGCATTAGGAGATGGTTAAATTCAAATATTTTAAATTATATTTTGGACCTGAAAAAATCAAAGGTATCAAGCCTAGCAAAGGGGAAAAAAAGAAAGAAATGCCTATCTTGACTCCAATAATATGAAAATTATTGGATGGGTTTTGATCCATATAACGATGCAGATCACTTAAGGAGGGACCAATCAAATCAATGATTTACTGATCCATTTGATTGCTTGCAAATACACATGATTTGACCCCTAAAATCAAGCACTCTTGTATAGAGAGGAAGCAGGCCATGCACGATTGGGAGTCAGAAAATCCAGGTTCAAATCTCACTTCTGCCATTTACAACACATACAACACCTCTGGCAAATGACTTTACTGTCTGGACCTCAGTTTCCTTTTCTGTGTAATTAGAGTGGCTGGATTACATTAGTTCAGAAGGCTATAATATAAGTTATGATTTTATGGTCTAATAGAAACCTTTAGGAAAATCTCCCTTCTTAAAGAAATTGCTAAAAGGAACTGGGTGTTTCCCACTCCCAACCCCAATATTCTCCACTAAAATCCTACTCTTTCTTTTCTTTTTGAATTTTTTTGGTTTTATTTAATATTTTAGTTTTCAGCTTTGATTTCCACAAGATTTTGAGTTACAAATTTTCTCCCCATTTCTACCCTCCCCCCCACTCCAAGATGGCATATATTCTGATTGCCCCATTCCCCAGTCAGCCCTCCCTTCTGTCACCCCACTCTCTACCCATTCCCTTTCCCCTTACTTTCTTGTAGGGCAGGATAAGTTTCTATGCTCCATTCCCTATATATCCTGTTTCCCAGCTGCATGCAAAAACGACTTTTTTTTGAGCATCTGCTTTTAAAACTTTGCGTTCCAAATTCTCTCCCCTCTTCCCTCCCTACCCACCTCCCTAAGAAGGCAAGCAATTCAACATAGGTCACACGTATCAATATGCAAAACACTTCCACAATACTCATGTTGTGAAAGGCTAACTATATTTCCTTCCATCCTATCCTGTCCCCTTTTATTCAGTTTTCGCCCTCGACCCTGTCCCTTTTCAAAAGTGTTTGCTTTTGATTACCTCCTTTCCCTATCCTGATGTCTCAATATGGCGTAGAAGTGCCTCTGGATATTTGAAGTCTATGGACTGCAGAGTGTAAAGTCCATTGGGCCCTACAACTATGGAAAGTCTTCAAATATAAGACTAGAGATAAACCCTGCATCTCTCATCCAATAAGCAACATTGCTCAGTCTGGAGAGAAAGGCCTGTCCTGTCACTAGAACCACCTAACTAAGTATAATAGAATAGTTATAACCTACACGATAAGGAGGAGTGCACTGATGACACCCCAGCTTCTTGACATGATTAACGAGCTCACCCTAGAGCTAGAGCTCACCCCACCAGGTGATTAATAAGTGAGGCTCTCAGCAATACAGAAACACAATAAGTGAAGAGTAAAGGGCTCCTCTGGGTCATACCCTCCCACTGATAGAATTACCTGGAAATTCTCTTTTTAAAAAATGTGTAAGACAACAGAGAGGCCTCGAGTAGATGCCGGATGCATGTCTCTTCTCCCTTCAGCTCATCAAGCATGAGGAGAGGTAAATCAGAAAGATTGTGTTCTGAGCCCACTGCTCTAAAGTTGTGTGACCCTGGGTAAGTCACTTAACCTCTGTTTCCTCATCTGCAAAATGGGAATGATAATAGCACCCACTTCACAGGGTTGTTGTGAGGATCAGAACAGAGAAGAACTATAAAGTGCTTAGAACAGGGCCTTGTACATAGTAAGCAATGATTCTAAAAGCCAAAGAAGGTATCACCTACCCTGGATCTTTTTGTTTGGCTAGTGTGGAACAGGTCTGGGTCCCAGGATAGACAGAGCCATGTGTTTATTTTCTAATTTCCCTACTGCTTCCTCAATGAAGGGGTTGAGAGCCAGACAAGGGCAGGAAGGAGACAGAAGGACCACAACCTTCTACTTATTGACGCCTTCTCTCCTGCTCCAACAAAACAAAGACCCCGTTGATACTAACGCCTGCTGACTTGAGAGGAGTCACAGAGACTTTGAATTACCAAGACTACTACAGCTTCAGAGAGGGAGGCAGACAAATGGTAAGTGAGGGAATTTATTGATCATCCTCACAAATTTCACTGAACAGCTGATAGGCCTTATTACGCTCACAAGATCACAGAATAGCAGCAACTGAGATAGAAACTAAATCCAAAGGAGAAAGCCCAAGTGAACACTTCCAAGTTTGCAAATCTTCTCCACCTTCATCTTCCCACCCTACACAATCCCTTCCTGATACCCCGCCTCCCCCCATCCCTCCAACCCACCTCAAGGTGCCCCCTATCCACAATGCAAGGGGAACTCCCCTTATAATTCATGGGCATTAAGTCCTAAGGTTACAATATTATGGTCATCCTCTTTCCTTTTAAAGTCCAATTTCCCTTTAGGTCCCATAATTATTACGGTCATCTTTTTCCAAAGATTCTTTTGCTTGCCTTCTCCAGGCTAGTCTCCTTAGAATATTGCCATCCTCCCTCACCAAGCAAGAGATGGAGGTAGAAATTGGGAAATAATGTTCATATTTTCTGTAATGCCAATACGTATGTTATATTACATTTAAAAAATTATAACCAGGCCTACCTTGTGCTCACCTCAACCTTCATCCAATTTTACCTCTCATCCTTTATAAAATATTGGCCCACTGGGCTCCCTCTTTAAAATTAAGGGTTGGTAGGACCCATATGTATAAAAGTATTTTTAGCAACACTTTTTGTACTCACAAAGGCCTTGGAAACTAAGGTGATGCCCACCAACTGGGGAAACAGCTAAACAGACTATAGTATATGATTGTAATGGAATACTATTATGTCATATTAAAAATGATGAGGGGGGTGGTTTCAGAGAAACCTGGACAAACTTGTATGAAATGAGCACAAACAGGAAAACATCTTATGAAATGACATTATAAAGACAAACAATTTTGAAACACTTATAAACTTTGACCAACACAATGACTGACCACAATTCCAGAGGACTTATGATAAAACATGCTACCATATGATAAAACATGCCTGATGGTGGAAAGATGATGGACCCAGGATTCACACTGAGACAAATATTTTGGAACATGGCCAATGCAAGCATTTGTTTTACCTGACTATGTATATCTGTTGCATGGATTTTATTTTCCTTTCTTTTTCAATGTTGGTGGGAAGGAAAGAGGGCAAGAAGATGGAGTCTTTTCATTGATTAAGAAAATAAAATTTAATTTATAAAAAAAGATTGGGGTGGTAGGCCTTCTAGTCATATTTCTGGCAGGGTCTTTTTTCCCCTTCTAATTTTATTCCACCTGTTGTCAAACTCATTTTAGAGCTGTAATAGAAAAGAAATGCAGAACCTCACCTTTCCAATATGTGCTAGGTTCTTCTCCAAAGTAATTAACTTTTCCCATCTGCAAAATTAATCCCTAATTAGTAGAAACACGATTATCAGATCAATTAATCAATAAGCATTTATTAAGTGCCTGAATATGCCAAGCATTGTACTAGGTACTGGGGATACAAATGCAAACAAAATTAAATAATCCCTACTAGCAAAATACAATTTAATGGGGAAACACCAAGGACATATCTAAGTGTAAACAAATATTAAGGTTATAAGTAGAAGGTAGTTAATTATAAGGAAGATAACTATGGCACTAGTAGTAGGGAGATCATATAGAAGGATATACTTTAGAAATATCTTGAAAAAAATGGGAGGAGATCCTAAGAAGCAGAGATGAGGAGTATGCTCCAGGTATAGATGGCAAAAATGGAGCACAGTAATATCTCAGGACATTTGTGTCTTCGTCCCACCCAATCATGGAATATCAGAACTGAAAGTGACCTTAGAAAACATCTAGTACAACTCTGTCATTTTACAGATGGAAAAACTGAATTGAATTTCAGAGGCTATTCACTTCCAAGAGACATGAATTGTTCAAGGTCATATCGGTCACTAGAATAAAAATTGGGATTAGAAATCTCAGTCCAGTATCCTTTCCACTACACCAAAACTGCTGGTCCAAAACACTATTTCACATGACAGAATTTCACTAATGAAAAAGAAGGATGTAGTATAACTCTGTTAGTTGTACCTATAAATTTAGTTTAAGTCAACCTAGCCAAAGGCAGATCTGTTATAAGAGAGCATCCAAGGGTGGGTAGAAATAGTTTCACATTAAGAAATGGCTGAAAATAGCAAGCATTTTCCTCGTGTGGCATGTGCTGTAAATTGCAAGCTTTTTAAGATTTATAAGCAGTAAGAATCATGTGCTATTCTAATGGCATCCCATGCTGTGATGATAACCTTTCCAGAAGCCAGGTGTTTTTTGTGTTTGGGTTTACCATCAAGCCAAATAACCAACGGCTGCATTAGACCACTGCCCAAGAGCAAGCTGCCTTGGGCACAAACCTCAAAAATTAAGCTAGGTCAATCTTTGGTAATAAGATCTTACTTACACATTCACCACCCTAGAGGTGATGGTGAACAGTCACCAAACAAGACATAGAACATTGTTGCAGGACCACAGGGATTGGATGTATCCAGCTATATCCCACTTCTTTTGTGACAGATATGCTCCATATTCTTTGGCTATTAGTAATTACCCAGGTAAGATGCTCTTTTTTCAAGATCCACAAACCAGGGCTCTATTGTGGAAGGAAAGAGTTAGAGATATGACTCAGGATTGACTCAGATAAATTCGGGTTTTGATACTCAATACCTTCTTAACTCACCCTCAGTTGCCTCTCCCCTTTGATTTGAGGGCTGAAGGCGGTGGGGTAGAACATTAAATTCTTCCCAAAGCATTCCTTTATAAAGGGCTGCCAGGTAATTCCAAATTACTTGCCGGTGAATTCCACCATCCACCAGCATCTCTGTTTGGCTTCAACCTCACATGCCCATAAGTACCCGTAGATGCCTGCCACCAGTTCCTTTCCCCCTTATGTATTGTCTTCCCTCATTAGATTGTAAGCTCTCTGAAGGCAAAGACTCTCTCTCTTTTTCTTATTTGTATCCCCTATAATTTAGCACAATGCCTGGCACAAAGTAGGCACTTAATAAATGGTTATTGAATTGAGTTGATTGGTAGTCTCACTCCATCCAGTGCCTAAATGGAATTCCATGATTTCGAAGGATATAATAAAAACCATTGTGAGATTCCTTTGATTTGTTTTCCCTTTATTTTTCCTTCAGAGATCACAGGAAGGGAGGGAGAGTTATTTTGTTTCTTTCCGCCCTTTTGCTCCCTACTCGAAAGCACTGGGTGTAGAGGTCATGCTCCTACGACCTTTTCTGAACGGAGCTTACATACTTCTGGAGGAGATAATGTGTTAACATATACGTATGTATGTATGAATGTATGTATCTATACATATTACACACAAAATAAGTGAGATCATTTGGAGACGGCAGGCACCAGGAATTACCAGGAAACGCTTCAAGTGTAAAAGTGTTGCTTGACCTGAATTTTGAAGTAAACAAAGTACAACAATTTCTTAATTGGTCTCCCTTCCTTAAGGTTCTCTCAACTCCAAATCCTCCTCTATACAACTACCAAAGTGATTTTCCTTTTAAAGTTCAAGTCAGACCACGTTACTCCCCTACTCTGTAAACTACCTATTATCTCTAAGATAAAATACAAATTCTCTGTTTATATTAAATTTATACTATATTATACTAATATTATATTATACATATTATATTATGTATCACCTTGGCCTCATCCCATTTTAATTACTCCCCCTTTTATTTATTCTACCTTTGAGATAAATGG
This sequence comes from Phalanger gymnotis, assembly GCA_028646595.1. NCBI lineage: Eukaryota > Metazoa > Chordata > Mammalia > Diprotodontia > Phalangeridae > Phalanger > Phalanger gymnotis. The sequence continues at coordinate 296,521,258 of CM053624.1, forward strand.
CCTTCTTACTGTTATTCATACACAAGCACTGGAACTTCCTCTCTTTTGCCTTGCACTAGCTATCCACCATGCTGGAATTCATTCTCTCCTCACCTCTATCTCTTAGACTCTGCTCAGGATCCAGCTGACATGTTACCTTGTCCATTAAGCCTGTCTTGATCCCCTTCTCTCTCCACCCCATCAGCTTTTACATTCCCCACAAAATCATCAGGTATCTATTTTGTGGGGCCTTTGGAAAATGCCCAGTTCCGCAACATGAAGGCATCCTTTTGGGACTTGCCTGGGTACGCCCAGATCTCCCAAGTTGGAGGCACTTTGTATTGTATCAAGGGGTTAGAGGTAGCCTCCTTTGATTGGCTGCATATTCAGGATAGCCAGAGTCTTAAACTCCTTTTGCCACTTTTCTGGCTCACCCTCTCCTGTGGGCTCCTTTCTTCCTTCATCCAAAGGGTGAAAATAACAAGCAGGGATACCATGAACTGAACCAGGAAGAAGGGATGGATTTCCTTCTCCTATTCCCTCTTTTACCACGGCTCAGAGAAATGGGTCTGGGGGTATTTGGTTCTGTTCTGTTTTGTATATCCTTCTCAAGTTTTGGGTGGAAGTGGTGAAGTTCAAGTCATGGCAACCTTGGAGCCAGGATGGGGGTGGGCTGGTGCAGCCAGCCAAGCCGGCGGTGAAGCCCAGAGAAGCCAGGGTGCCTGAGACATGACCCCAAAAGGACTGTATCGGAATGAAGCTAACCTATGAATTCTATTGATCTTCTTCTCCCCCTTCTCCCCACCCTAAGAATGAGCTAGTACAAAGGGTGAGGAGAATTATGCCTCCCACGTATTGGGAGAGTAGATTTGTATATTTGTGATTTTAATTTTTTTTGGGGGGGATTTTTGGAAGGGAGAAGGGAAGGCAATTAGGGTTAAGTGACTTGCCCAAGGTCACAGAGCCAGTAAGCGTCAAGTGTCTGAGACTAGATTTGAACTCAGGTCCTCCTGAATGAAGGCCCAGTGCTCTACTCACTGTGCCAGCTAGCTGCCCCAGATTTTAAGTTTTGAAGTAACTATTTCTTTGTAAAACTTAATCTAACTGGGGGGCGGAGCCAAGATGGCAGCTGGGAAGCAGTGACTGGCGTGAGCTTCCCACCAAGTCCCTCCAAAAACCTATAAAAAAATGGCTCTGAACCAATTCTAGAGCTGCAGAACCCACAAAGTGGCAGAGGGAAGTAGGGCTCCAGCCCAAGACAGCCTGGATGGTCTCTGGGTAAGGTCTGTCGGGCACGGAGCTCCCAGCTCCCAGCTGAGGGGAACGGAGCTGAGCCAAGCAGAGCCCAGCACCCGCAGCATGGACCGCGGACCGACCAGACCAGGAGACGAGCGGACAGTGCCCCGGCATCCTGAAGTACTGAGCGGTGGCATCCACCAGACCTCTCAGCCCACAAAGAGCAAAGACATCAGACAAGGTTAGTGGGAAAAGCTGCGGGACTGAGTTTGGGGTTCAGCCACTGCCCCGGGGGCAGCGGAGGTGGGGCAGCTTTAGAACTAGGCTGCAGTTGCTTCTGGCCCCAGGCCCACCTGGTGGGAGGAATTAAGTGGCTGATCAGAGCAGGAGTGAAGAGCCTGCTGAAGATTCAAGCCCAGTCTCAGTTGGGGGTTCTTGGGGAAGGAGGAGTGCTGGTGAGGCAGCGCATCCACCCAAGCGTGGAACATAGAACTCTTTAGTCTATAAGTAACCATACCCCGTTGAAAAACTCAAAGGTTAATTAAGTTGGATGGGAACATGGCCAGGCGGCGAAAACACACCCAGATTCAGTCTCAGACTCTGGAATCCTTCTTTGGTGACAAAGAAGACCAAAACATACAGTCAGAAGAAGTTAACA
>CM053624.1:296523630-296543007 GCA_028646595.1 Phalanger gymnotis
ACTGGGGAACAGGGCAACCAGAGTGTATGCCATCTTGGAGTGGGGGGGGGGAGGAAATGGGGAGAAAATTTGTAATTCAAACGCCTGTGAAAATGAATGCTGAAAACCAAACATATTAAAAATAAATTTAAAAAAAAAGAAGAGGGAGAATACTCAACTAGGATTAGTGAACATGGACTAAATGGAAATTGATTTCAATGAAAGGAGGGAGTTTTAAACAATTAGACCAATAAAAGTTTGCCTTATAAAAAAAAAGTTAATCCAACTGTTAGTGGCTAAATGGAACTGTGGTGCAAGGGACCCTCCCTATACTTGGGGGAACACCATGAGAGGGAGCTGGAGACATTTGCAGAGAACCATAAACACCCCCCCCAAACCCTTTAAGAATAACAGAGAACCCTGGGAGAGAGGAGATATATAACCTATCTGATCTTCCGGCAGCGAAGGTCATGGTAGTCAAGTGTTATACCTGAATACGGAAGGCGATGTGGTGTAGTGGATGGAGAGTGGGCTATGGATCCTGGAAGACCTGAGTTCAAGTCTCACCTCTGACAGATACTGGCTATGTGATCCCCTGGGTAAATCATCTAAGCTCTAGGTTAGATATAGGTAACCTTCTAATAGTATAAATTGCCTGGCTTGTGCCGAAAAGCTTCCTCACTGATGAATCCCCCATATCACAGATTTAGTCTCTTATTCTCTAGTGTTTCTCTAGTAAGCTCCCTGAGGGCAAGGATGGTCTCACTTTTGTCTTTGCATCCCCAGAACCTAGAACAATGCCCAACACATAATGTTGTTGTTTGGTCATTCAGTCTTGTCTGACCCCATGGACCATAGCATGCCAGGCCCTTCTATCTTCCACTTTCCCTCAAAGTCTGCCCAAGCTCATCTTCATTGCTTCCATGACACTATCTATCCATCTCATCCTCTGCCGTCCCCTTTTCCTTTTGCCTTCAATCTTTCCCAACATCAGGATCTTCTCCAATGAATCCAGTCTTCTCATTACACGACTAAAGTATTTAAGCTTAGGCTTCAGTATTTGACCTTTCAGTGAATGGTCATTTCCTTTACAAGGGGCTCTCAAAAGTCTTCTCCGGCACCACAATTTGAAAGCACAGATATTTCCTTATAATCCTACTCTCACAACTTCCCATTGCTCCTAGAAAAACCACAGCTTTTGAATATAGAGACTCTTGTTGGCAAGGTGGTGCTTAATTAATGGTAAATTACTCATTGATTCGGGAAGCGATTTATCCAAAGTCCTATAGCAAGTAAATGGCTAATCCAGGATTAAAATAGCTCCTTAGACACCAAATCTATTGGTCTTCCCACTATATACAGCCCTTACATATAGTCCTTAAAATCATCTAAGCTTTAGCTTTGAAAATGCTTCGACGTCTCTGTCCCTTCCCTTTGGCCAAATGTTGATTTAGGTGATATTTTTATGTCTATGGACATTTTTTAGGCTTTGTTTTGATTCCTCACTATATAGGATGTTTATTGTCATAAATAACATGGATAATGAACAATTTAAGATCATCCATTGGGCAAATTTCATTTTATAGATACTCAGGAGAGTTCAATTTAGGACCCACAGAGTGAGGCAGGTTGAGCCTGTCTTCTTCCCAAAATATAGGGGTTCCCCCTTTCACCTCTGTTTATAGACCACTACACAAAGACCTCTAAGATTTTTTTTCTAAATTTTCAGGGCAGGAATTATGGAATTCTAGGCTGCGTGCTTCCAATTGATACTTGCATTGTTCATCTTTTAGCTGAAATTTTAAATACAATCAGAACTCTCATTTTTAGTGACCTCTGAGATGCCACATGACTGATAACATCTGCCTCCTCTAACATTACAAGGAAAAGATTACCCTCCTTCTCCCTCACCACCAACACCCCCAGGACTCCCTAGACTATTTAGAATGACTTTTGTTCAAATATTAAACTCCAGTACATGTCCCAGTGGCTATATCTCTGGGAAAAGGTTGTTTTTTCCTCCAACTTTTTATGACTCCATATAACTTGGTTTGGCTGGTGAGACTCCCTTGGAGAACCTTCTTCATCCAAGGGGATAAGAGAAAGAAGATGCTGAGCAAACAAAGAAAATCTTTACAAGAACAAGAAGGAAAAGAATATTAAAGAGCAAGCTGAGTTACCCCTTTCTACCAACACACAAAACTTTCTTTCCTCTTCCTCTCTCTTACAAACCCCTTCTTTTGAAGGTAAGGATCAAGGCTTCTGACCCTGCTGGGTTTAAGGGATCCATGGTTTCAGGCCTGAAGGCTGGGTTTGATTTTAGGAATGATAAGACCTAGATCATATGAAGACCTAGATCATATTAAGACCTAGAAGCATAAGATTGACTCACATTCTGGTAGTGTCCTCGATAGCTGACATTCCACCACAGAGAAACCTTGACCCCAAAGTCCTGCTCTCCTCATTGGTGACTCCTTTTCTGGAAGGGCCACCATTTCAAGAAGTGCTCCAGCCATACTTCACCTTATTTACAACTCAATTCACTCTCAGAGCCTTCCCCTCCTCCTCAAAAGTTTCGTTGCTATCTCCTAGGTACCCTCCCCCATCCCCTTTCCAATTCCTCTTTGTATGTTGTCTTCCCCCATTAAAATAGAATCTCCAGGCGCATAAGGGACTATCTTGTTTGCTTGTATTTGTAGCTGCAGGGTTTAGCACAGTGCTTAGCACATAGTAAGTGCTTAATAAACACTCTATAAATAAGACTTAGAAGTGGAAGGGTCTTTAGAAATTATCTAGTTCAACTTTCTCATTTTAGAGATGAAGAAAATGAGACGCAGAGGAATTAAGTGACACACACAGTAAGTACGTGTGTGTGTTGGAGTGGAAAATAAACAAGGCGGGGGAAAGAAATTCTTGCAGAGCCTCCAGTCTTCACAACCCTTGATTGGATGCCAGATACACTGAAAGAGAAATCTTTTCCTAAAGAAGCTCAAGACTAAATCATTCTACTCCATCTCCTGACAGAGATGCAAATGAAACATACATTGTTTGGTATAGCTGGCCAATATGGAGATGTTTTGCTCCACTACAAAAGCAGTGAAGAAGGGGAGGTGGGAGGGAGAAAAAAATAAATGCACATTAATTGAAAATATATATTTTAAATTTTAAACTTTTAAAATTAAAATTTTAATTTTAATTTAAAGCAAACCTAGATCTGCCTTAATTTCCCATTTCCTTGGTTGGAACAATTACTCCACTGCATGGTGGATAGAGCCTAGCACCAAAGACCAATAATTCTAGTCCCGGCTCTGCCCCTGACTAACTGGCACACACCTAAACCACCAAAGATAGCATCTTTCCATGTGAAGAGGCTGTGAACCGCTTCTGGGAGAACCATGAGGCCTGGAGCACGCATGGGCATTCTGTGTTGACCTACCAAGTAGTTGGAAGGAAACTTTCCATTGGCTTCATAACTAGAACTTTTGGAGTCTTCAAAGCAGCCTGATTCAGCACCAGCGGAAGCTTTGCTGCATTCATGTCTTGGGGAGTAAGGCGACTCAGATTACCATCTGCTTCGCCACTGTATCCTAAGGACCATGGGATCTCTCCATTTGACTTGCAGCTAAAACGTTCCATATGTGGTGTCAACCCAACAGAATGTGGGGTCCTTTAAAGCGGAGACTGGCTTGCTTTTCTCTTTATACTCCCAGCACTCAGCACGGCACTTTGCACATAGTAAGCACTAAATAAATGCTTTATTCATTCATTTATCTGTAGTTGGTAAGACCATGTAGTAGGTAAGGAGGGACAGCTTTAGGATCTCCTTCCCTCCACTCCCCCCACCCAATCTGAGACGATGTGGCCCTAGAGAAATGGGCCTGTGTCTTCAGCCTTTTCATTCTTTCTCTGCCATTCTAGGAACAGAGAGTAAAGTTTCTAGTCTTGGCCAGGCTGCAAGAGATCTGAAAGTCCAAAACCCAGGAAGGCTATTGGAGCCAGACTAGCAGCAATGCCTTGAGGACCAAGGGTTGGGGACTAACAGAAGCCAGCACCTAGGCCAAATGTTCATTGTTAACTGGTTGTGGAACATCCTTATTCATCCCCTGCTCTATTTTCACATGGCCACCATCCTACATTGGGTACTCATCATCTCATCTGAACTACTGCAAATAGGCTCCAAATTGGTCCTCTTCCCCAAAATGGAATGGGCTGCTTTCCAGGCTCTTCTTCCCTGAAGGTCTTCCAGGTAAAGACTAGATGACCAATTGTCTGTAATATTGTAGAAGGCCCCCTTTTAAATCATAAGTTGGGCTAGTTGGCTACTGAGGTCCCTTTTCAACCCTTAAATTCTATGATTCTATGAACCTATGATCCTATGAGTCATAAACTTGGAGCAAGGGAGATCTGGATTCAAATCTTACCTCCAATACTTAATAGTTATACGAATCCAGGCAAATCACTTAAGCTCTCCAAGCCTCAATTTCCTTATCTACAAAGTAATAATTTCCATTTCTGGATAGTTCTTCTTGTTAAGAAGCTTTTCTTTATGTCAAGACCAAATTTGCCTTTCTGCAACTTCTACTCATCATTCCTGGTTCTGCCCCCTTAAGCCAAACTAAGCAAATCTAATCCCGCTTTCAGGTGACAGCCCTTCAAATATGTGGTGATATGTGAGTCATATCATCTTCGGGCTCAACACCCCCAGATCTTCATATGACGTACTCTCAAGACTGTTCACCATTGTTGTGGCTGGTCCTCTGAATGCTGTCTAGCTTAATCAATATCCTCCCTAAATGCATCTCCCATAACTGAACACGGTTGTGGAGATGTGGTCTGACACTCTACCAACTAAAACACAATGCCTCTCAAGAAGCTTCTGTGGCTACTTAATTCCCCTAAGACAAAATACAAATTCCTCAACTTGACACTTAAAGTCTTACTCCATCAGATTCCAGCCTATCTTTCTAGATTTACTTCATACAACATCCCAAACGTGTACCATGTGTCCTACCCAAATTGGCCTACTTGCTGCTCCCCCAATTCAGGATTCCAACTCCTTCCTTTTATAAACTATTGCCCATCACTAAAATGTTCTCTCTCTCCTCCCTTGCTTCCAGAATGCTTACCTTCAAGGTGCAACACAAATGCTCACTCCTAAGAACAACCTTCCTGATTCCTGCAGAAATAACAGTATTCTCTCCCTCCTTCAGATAACAGTTGTTGTTGTTCAGTCATTTCAGTCACGTTCAACTCTTCATGACCCCATTTGGAGTTTTCTTGGCAAGGATACTGGAGTAGTTTGCCATTTCCTTCTCCAGTTCTTTTTAAAGATGAGGAAACTGAGGCAAACAGGGTCAAGTGACTTGCCCAGGATTACACAGCTAGTAAGTGTCTGAAGCCAGATTTTAACTCAAGTCCTCCTGAGTCCGGGCCTGGTACTCTATCCACTAAGTCATCTAGCTGTCCACAGATAGCAGTGACTTAGCTGCTTGTATGTAATATCCTTTAATAGAATATAATCTCCCTGAAAACAGGACCTATTTTTCACTTTTACCAATCTCCCTTGCCTTGCGCTTAATCACTAATTTTTTGGGTTGAATCAATTATGGTATCCTTGAAAAATAGACTTCTGTCTCTGCTAATTATTCTACCAACTGACCAAAGGTCAAAAGAGGGAGCAGTAAAATTAGTTGTCACTAAATGTTTCCAATCACGGAGCTAAATATTCTCAATCCAACGTTCAAGTAATTTATGAAAACAAATTGAAAGTAATCAAATTCAAAACTATCTTAAGCAGGGCGAGCCCCCTTCATTTTCTTGCTAACCCCTGCAGCTGCCCTGATTTAGGTGCTCTTCTCTCCCCATCCCTAAAATGTCTTATGGTTTCGATGTCTTTCTCCCACTCCGGCATTATCACAATAACAATGCCCACACAGCCCCTTAAAGTTTACAATGTACTTTCCTCATAAGAACTCTGGGAATCAGATAATAGAAATATCATCTTCACTTTACAAAAGAGGAAATTGAGATTCAGAAAATTGCCCAGAATCTTACAGCTAGTTAAGAATCAGAGCCAAGATTAGAACCCAGGTCTTTCAACTCTCAACGGAATGCCTCAACCATTACATTACGCTGCATGGCTTCGGCAGATCCATATTTCCTCTGGCCTCATTTGTCTGACCTTCCACTTTTGAATCTACATAGGGATAATATGATGCAAAAGCAACAGGTTTTTTTAGCCAGAATTCTCTTAGAAACTTTGCTATACTTCCAACCCATAAAATAAGCAGACAATGCAGGACATTTTCAGGACACTCCTCCAAGTGGAAAAATGGAAGTCCAGCTCAGGACTGTTCTGCCTAAGCAGGAAATCTGGTCCTTTGCTACCCAGACAACATGAAAACTTTAAATACCCTGTTAGGCATTTTTATTAGTAGATTATTATTAGAACCTCTACAAACCCATCCTTCAAAGAGTATTCCTCATTTTTTGAGCAGGCTTCTCTCAAGAGGTATTACTATAGCTTGTGTGGTGGTTTGTTCTTCATTCTCAAAAAGGACCATGACATCAGGGAGATGATGACATGACTTGCAATTGACTTTGATTTGAATGAGGGAGTGCTGTGCAAAGTCACCAGCCTCACTTTCTCCTCCAGAGCCATCTGGGTCCAGTGGCCTGATATCAATCAGGATGCCTGGAGATGGCCCAGGATGCAGTAGGGCCAAGGTGTCCCACTATATCCTATACTATAGCTAAAGACAAGTAAGAGGTCTGACCAACCTCCAACTTATTTTAAAAGATTAGGGATGGTAGAGGTGAGGGTTCCCTAGTAATAGGTAGAACCCCATAAAGACATTTCATAAGAATAATCTTAGTACTAATTATTATTTCTCCCCCTCCAAAAAAAGATGTTTATATTGTCTTACCTTGCTGTAGAGAGACCCTCCATTGGGACAGACCCTTTCTGATATTCTAACTTGGGCTTGAAGGATTCTCTTTGTTGATAATACTGATGAATAGGATAATTCTCTGTGTACTCTGAAAGAAGGCATTTGTTCTCTGATTGTTCATAAATCTTGGTAGGAATATGTGGACAACGATGGCGCCTAAAAACAAAAGCAGAGAAAGCAATTACTCCATTAATGTTCTCCTCAGATGCCAAACTGTGGATGCTTGAAAGCTTCAAGCTCTGGAAAGTCATGCAGGAAAGATTAAATTTTTGGAAGGGAGGAGTGGACTCTCTATTGGCAATCCATAGACCAAAGCAACTCAATTCAGGAAGAGTCATCACCAGCAGAATCTAATAAAAGGGTACAGATTTTTTTTAGCCATGGCAATTGATCTACTTGAGAAGACAATTTATTAAGGTGGAAAGAGGACCTTAAGAGTCACTGAGTCTAATACCCTCATTTTATGGATGAAGAGACTAAGGCATAGAAATTATAAGTAACCTGACTATGATGACACAGCTAGGTTTTCCTCACTCCGCGTCTAGTAGCCTATCCACAAAGCATTAAAACAGTTACTAGTTAGAGGAAAAGGTTTCACGGCAGATGCTAATAAATTAAATTCATCCAAACTGTTACTGAAGGCTATGAATGCAAGTACGCCATTCAAAAGTGTGACCTTCAAAAGGAGACTAGGCAGTGTCATGAAAAAAACTCACTAGATGGGCGTTCTGGACTCAGGTCTGAGCCACCTTGGGCAAGTCATTTCAAAATGGGAGGGTTGGTCTCTGGACTCTAAACAATCTCTAAGGTCTCTGCCAGTTCTAAATCCTAAAACACAGGAAAATAGGAACAATTACCCATCTTCTCTGAAAAATACATTTAAGGTGGCTAGTATTAACAATAGAAAAAATCAATTTTAAAAAACCAATTAGATCCTAAAGCGGCTAAAACAATGCAAATAAAAAGTTTTGAGAATGTCAGCACTAAATACAGTGTGAGGGGCAATGTCGCTGAATCTGCTTTTACTCATTCATAGAATCATAAATTAGGAACTAAAAGGAAACTTGGTGGTTGTGGAGACCAGCACCCTAATCTTACAGTTAAGAAAACTGAGGCTGAGAAGTTAAGTAATTTGCCTTGGATCTTAGAGCCAAAAAAGGTCTGAGGCAGTATTTGAACCTGGGTCTTCCTGACTCCGAGTCCCATCCTCTACCCATTATACTATGCTGCCTCTTCACAGCAAGATGGTAGAGATATCATTCTTCAACTCTATCATGTAATTAGCTTGTTCATCACACATGCAAATTAGGGAATGGATCATCTTGTTCTATTCTAAAGGGTGATGTTATTCTATCTCAATTGCATTCAAATATAGTAAAAGTGGATTTTTATTATGTTTGAACCCAATTTGGCAGTTATGAAGCTCTCAGATTTATAAAATGGAAATTTGTATATCTTTGTCAAACTAATTGCAAAGATAATAAAGCAGTAATTTCAAGTTTATGGAGAATTTCTCTCACAACAATTCCATGAGATAAGAAGAATTATTAATCCCATTTTACAGATCAGCACACTGAAGCTGTGAGAGCCTAGCTTGTGACTTCCCTGGTGTCACCAAGCCAGTAAGTGTTAGAGTCAGAATTCAAAACATGCATTTCCTGGCTCCAAGACCAGGGCTTCTTCCCCCATACCAAAATGCCCTACAATAAGATATCTCAAAGTCTTCATGAAGAGAGGAGTATCTATGATGACAGTAATGGAACAAAAGGAAAGGACTTTGTTTCTTGTCTTCAGCGGTGATCCAGTGCAGGAACAGATTATTACCATACAAAGAAAATTTCCATAATAATTTATCCTTAGGGCATTTAAAATGAGGTTGCTAACCTGCTCTCCTTAGAAAGGCTATGTTGAACCCTACTATTGGCAATAACAGCATAATGCAATTGTTCCCAGCCTTTTCAAATCTTTTTTTATAAATTTTTAAATTTTTTTAAACTTAAACACAGAACTAAAAAATAAAAAATAAACATTGCCATGTACACAGCAGAATATAAGAGAGGATTCAATATAAAACAATAAATTTCCATTTCAAGAAAACTTATATAATAAATACTATACATTGTTTTCAAGGCTGCCCAGCCTTTCTTTGCTTCTTTGCAGGTTTTCTTTTATCCTTCGATGTCCCTTTTTTACCTTATGTTTTCCCCTTGCATTCTTCCTTCCCTCATCCTAAAGAAGGCTACAATTAAGCATATGTATGTATATACAAATACAAACATACACACACATACACATATATGTAAGACCGTACTATGCTTATTTCCTATCATCTGTTTCTCTGAAGATAGATAGCATCTTCCTTCATAAGTCCAGTTATTTCCATGTTTTTCTAAATCAACCAGCTCATTATGTCCTACACTACAGCAATATTCCAACCCAGTCACATCCTATTCTGAGAGATTTCCTATGAAAGTTTTTCCCCAAACATCTCCATTCCTTCTAGTCTTGGCTGTGTAGGTTCCAAATCTTTTTAATGTAAAAAGGTTTTACAAACTCCCACATCACTGTAAAAACACTGCACTTCTAGTATTTGTCGGGGAAAATATAGGATGTCAGAAAAAAAATATGAATTTAGTAATATTTGTGAACAAATTTGTATTTTATTAATCATAACTGCATCTATGTTCACTGGAAAAGGAATATACATATGATAATACTTGGCATAAAAATAGATTTGTGGACATACTAGGTCCACTATTTATTCATCCCCATTGTAAAATCTTTTCTTCTAAAGGCCCTATGGGTCCTTTACAATAACCACAGGCAAGGTGGAAAGAACTCTGGACCTGGGGTCAAGAGAGTTAGGCTCAGTTCCCAGCTCTGACGCCTGCTACCTGTGTGACCCTAGGTAAGTCATATAACCAATCTGAGCCTCAGTTTCCTCAGATGTAAATGAAGATAATAGTATTTGTACTATTCACAGGGTTTTACAGAAAACTCTTTGGAAACCCCCCAAAGTGCCGAGTCAATAATAGTTCTTACTATTGTGCCCTTCAAGACTGTTTCTAGCTTTGTGGCCTCTACTATTATTTCTCCTTTCTTGAATTACTTAATTGTCTTGAACATGAGTCATACGAGCAATCAGAATATTTCTTGACACTACTAATAATTTTGATGATGTAGGGACTTACAGACAAGTCCCACAACTGTGAGAACTCAAAGCAAACGAAAGGACCTAAAAAAGAAAAAAGTGCCGCATGGGAGAAACATTGGGTTAATTGTTTGGGATGTTTCCCCCTCAAAGCTATCCAGTGGAGAGAGAAGAAAAATGTCTGGAGTGATAGGAAAAGATGATTTAAGGAATGACATCCTGAAAAATTCAATAGTTTTCAAATCTAAAAACTGAATCTGTACTAGAATCTGCGGATATTAGAGCTGGAAAGGCCCTCAGAGGTCCAACCTCCTCATTTTACAGATAAGGAAACAGAGTCCCAAGGAATCAGAAATGACTTGTCTAAACTAAGTTGCAGGAGAGCCAAAACAAGGACCAAGCATCCTAAACCCCTGGACCAGGGCTTTTTCTTCTAAACTATGTGGACAGGATACAACTAACTCTAAATGACCTCTCTGCCTGAATCATACTACCCACGATTTCCAACAACACCGATGAAAAGAAGGTTATACCAGTAACTTTAGAATGTCACAGTGCAAGTTGGCAAAAAGAAAGGTACCTTATGGTCTTCAAGTTAAGGAATACCCCCTCACCAACCCCCTCACCCCAGAAAAGCTCACAAACTCTTGACAGGGAAGCTGAGTCATCCTGTTAGAGTAAGACCAGCCATAGTAGGCCACAGTCCCTTTTCTCACTAGTGGGGAGTTTGAATATCAACTATCCCCCAGGAGTCTTTTCTCTCTCCAACCAGTATGAATTAGAATTAGTCCCCAGGCTCTTTGCCCTCTGCACCCAATGCCTGATCTTGCTGTATCCAGATAAGAACCCTATAAAATGCCATGAGACCATACTGGTTGAGGAGAGGGACACCAACAAGAGTCCCAATTCCCTCTGGATCTGTTTCCATTATTCTTCTGATTGTAATTTGTTTCAAATCTTCCGTAAACTGGCTAGCTTTACTATCTTTGTTGTGGGCTCCATGTTTCCCTGTACAGAACTATTTATATTCTGAACCTCCCTCTGAGTTTGCTTTAAGTCTCCAGGCCCTGAGAATGAGGTTATAAAAGAGACAGAGGAGTCAATGGTGTTTTGTGCGTTGTTATCAAACTTCATGCCTGTCTCACTTAGTGGAATGAGAAAGACTCATTAAAGATGCTGAAAAGCAGAATTTTAAGAAGTTTTTCAGGATCCAAAGCAACCCAAAGAGCTGTATTTCATAGGGTCCTCTACTTAGAAATGAGGATAATGTTACTAGGACATTCATCACTAATAAAACCTACAATACACTTATAATAATATAACATAATAATATAATACACTTAAAATGCAGAAAAATTATTTTAAATGATGATTAAAATCTATCAATATCAAATGCTTAGGAAGTAAGCCACCAAATTATATACAAGATCTATATAAAGACATCCATAAAAATAACTTAAAGTGACATAAAATCTCCTGCCTCTGTGCCTTTTCCCGGGCTGTCTCCCATGCCTGGTATACATACCTCTTCGTCTCTCCCTCACAGAATCCATCTCTTCCTTTAGATGCTTCTCAAACATCACCTTCTACATGAAGCCTCTCCTGATCCCCTCAACTAGTAGCGCCTTCCCACTCAAATTATTTTGTATTTGACAATTTTGTTTTGTTCGTACTTGTTCTCTTTATATTTGTTATCTTTCCCATTATATATGTGTACATAAATATATTCATATATATGCATATATTTATATTTATATATATGTATATATATATACACACAACTGCTGTCTCTCCTACTGTACTGTAAGCTCCATGTAATGATTGCTTTGATTCATTGAATCTGTGTCGCCATAGTTTGGCATACATAGTATGTGTTTAATAAATACTTGTTGATTGGTTGAACCAAATATTTTGGAGAGATCTCTAATGTATATGCATATGGTCATGTCAAGCCAATATAATAAAGATGGCAAAAGTGCTTAATAATCACTTTATAGATTTAATGTAATACCAAACAAAATGTCAATGAGCTAAAAAATAGAACTAGAAAAATTAAAAAATTCAAAGAGAGGAATAATCACATAAGAATAACACAATGAATTATGAAAAGGTAGAAGGAGAATTTATATTTTCACATTTCAAGTTATTCTATAAAGCAGTAATTATCAAAACTGGTACTATGTAAAAAATGTAAAATTTGATTAATGGTGCCAAAGAGATTATCTAACATTAGAATCAAAGGCACTCAATAGACCTGTATTTGATATTCCTAAGTCCATAAAACAATGAGGAAGGGAAATATTAATCTGTACAGTTAGGAAAATTGCATCTCAGCATGGCAAAAAAGTGACTTAAAACCATAATGTATACCATATACTACAATGAAATAAAAATGGATGAGTAACACACATTTTTTAAAATAACAAAAACTGGAAAAATTCAATCATATTTGTTGCATTTATGGAAAAGTGGAAAATTCATCTATTTAACAAAAAGAAGAAATTATGGGAAATGAAATAGATTTTGTTGTGCAAAAAACAACCCTCTTCTCAACAACAACAAAAAATGCATCCAGAATAAAAGGAAAAAAAAGTACCAAAACTTAACTACTTCCGACAAAAACTCTGATATCCAAGACCTGTAAAGAACCAATACAGCTTTACAAATAAGTAAACTTCATTCCCTAGAGGATGAGTGATCAAAGAAAATAAACAGGAAGTTTTCGAAAGAAAACAACAGAATTTATCAATAATAACTACCTAAAAACCTTAAGATATCTCAACTGGAGAAATATGAATTCAGAACTCTGAAATATTACTTTACATGCAATTTAATAACAAAGAGAGTTTTAAAATGGTAAAATTCAATGTTGGCAGGACAGTGGAAAAACTAGTACGCAATCACCCTGCTGTTTGAAGTGTGCATTGGTATTTTTATAACCTTAAAAAGGATTCCATTACTAGGCCTATACTTTAAGGATGTTATTGAAGGAGGGGGAAAACCTATTTGTAAAAAAAATATATTCATTGTACCACTTTTTATAATAGCAAAAGTCTGGAAACAACCCACATATCCAACATTTGGGAGTTGGCTGAACAAAATGGGATATAGGAATACAATAGAATATTACTGTACCATAATTAATACAGAGTATGAAGAAAACAAGGAAGTATAAAGAGACATATGAGGTAATGCAGAGTGAAGAAAATGAAACAGGACAGAAACACACACCGACTACACCTACGGGCTGATAATGATAGCAATAGTAACAAATTCAGGGAGGTGGGGGGATGCACAGAAGAAAAGGAGCACAGAAGGACAGAGGAAGCAAGCTGGACCTTTTGCTATCTTGATAAAGCTCCACAAAACCTGCAGCAGGCTGTGGTTGTCCACATGAATCAAATTTTCTCCTTTTCAGGGAATGAGATTTCTAACAAATATTCAAAGAGTGGAGATCTCCCTACGGAGATGCCTCCATGCCAGTTTTGTATCTGAATCAGGAATCCATTATCCACTTGGTTTTCCTCATCTATAAAATGTTTCTAAGCTTCCTTCTAGCTTTAGATCCCGTGATTTGAGTTCTGTCATGGTCCAAGGCTATTATCCTTGGGCGATCTTCCCCAAGGAGTTTTGGGTAATCTTCCCCAAGGATAGGGGATGAACTTAATTGTGAAGGACATGTCACAATCACTCAGGTTTCTTCTCAGATGTACAGATTTTTCAGATAAATCGGAGATGACAGAATTGTCATCATGGTAATATCAACTCCACATTCTCCGTGATTCCCTCCTTCCCTAATCCGGGGACTAGGAGTTTCCTCACCCAATGGCAGGAAGAAAGGCAAGTCTTACCAGCAACAGTGGTCCCCGGCCAGAGTGTGTGGAAAGGGTGGTCGATTAACTCCTAACACAGAGATTCTTAACCTAGGGTCCATGAACTTTTTTTAATGCATTTCGGTAATTGCACTTCAATGTAATTGGTTTCTCTTCTATTTTTTTATTTTATTCAGTTAAAAACATGGCTCTCAGAAGGTATGCATAGACTTAATTAGACCTGCAAAAGGGGTCCACAAAGCAAAAAAGTTAAGAAATCTTTTCCTAAAGTCTCCTCAGCTTGTGAGAAAGCAACTGTAATATCTTAAGAGTTTGCTCTGGTCAGGGAGGGGAACATTGGGGATAATCAAATACATATCATATATTTTAAAAGATTTCAAAAAGTTGAGAGAAATGATATTTTAATTAAAAATGAGCTTTTTCTTTTCTCATAGTATTATTAGACTGATAAATCAGAGGAATGCTAGAGATTCATTTTAATTCAACAAAATGTATTATATGTTCAAATGTATTAAATGTTAAATAAATGTTCCACTAGATATATGGATAAATGAATAAATAAATTTAGTATACGCAGTACCCCTCGTGCTAGGTAATGGGCACACAAAGACAAAAAAATGAATAGTCCCTGCCCTCAAGGAGTTTACATTTTTTCTGAAAGAAAAAGAATGATGACCTGAGGGGGCAAATGCTTAGTAGACTTGAGGCGCAAGCAGCTGCCACGCCAGAAGTCCCTTTGTAGAGATAAGTTAACCCCACAAGTCTAAAGCTTTCCAGCCCTCCGCTGTCTGCTCTCTTGGTTTTTAAATGTTCTCATCTCCCTATCACCAAAGGAGCTAGGGGAAAAAAATGCTGGAAATATCCCTCTGAGAGGCAGGAATGAACAGCCTACCTAAAAATAACAGGTCACTATGGCTTCCATGTCAAAGAAACTAGACAACCTCCAGATTGCGGCTCTCCATTTACAAGGTCTATGATAGGAAGCATGGAGAAGAGAAATTGACTTGAGGGCTTGATTTTATTTTTCCCTCCCTTTCTTTAATCTGCTATGAAATTACTAGTTATTTGAATTACCTTGCCCTTTTGGTCTCAATATAGGCCCCACTACTAAAATGAAAAGTCTTTAAAAGAAAAAAAGACAGTTATACACTGAAAAATGACAATAAATATAGGTTACAATGAGGTTTTATGAAAATCAGATTTTCAGGGAAAGGATGACCTATATTTGCACCAGGATAGTAGAATCATAGGTTTAAAGTTTAAAAGGATCTTGGATATTGTTGATTCCAATTCCCTCATTTTATACATGAGGAAATTGCCTCCACTTCCTTCCCTCTTCCACTCATTCTTTAATCCTTTGCAATCTGGCTTCTGACCTCATCATTCAGCTGAAACCGCTCTGTCCAATGTTCCCGATGATCTGCTTGTCCAATCTGGGGATGTTTTCTCAGTCTTAATCCATTCTCAACCACTTGTTATTGTGGACCATCCTCCTCCTGGATACTCCCTCTCTTCTCTGCATATTTGTGACACTATTCTCTCCTGCATCGCTTGTCTGACCAGTACTTCTCAGTCTCCTTTGATGAATCATCATATATATCATGTCCCCTAACTATGGGCCTTTCCCAAGGTTCTGTCCTGAGCCCTCTTTTCTTCTCCCTCTATCATACTCTCACAGTTACCTCATAAGCTCCCATGGGGTCTATGAGATGATTGGCAAATCTATAGATCCAACCCTGGTCATTCCTCCAAGCTTCACATCAGTCTCACATCACCAGGTGCATAATGAACATTCAAAATGCATGTCCCAGAGACACTTTAAACTCTACATGTCTAAAACGGAACTCATTATCTTTCTTTCTAAACCCTCTCCTTTTCTAAAATTCCCTATTTCTGTTAAAGGCGCCACGTTCCTTCTGATGTCTCAGGTCTATAATCTCAACTTTACCCTGGAATCTTCACTTACCTCGCTTGTCCCACCCATTCAGTTCCCAAATCTTGCCATCTCCATCTTTCATATCTCGTGCACCTGACCTTTCATCTCTACTCATAACTACTGTCTTACTCAATCTAAGCCCTCATCACCTCTCACATAGACTATGCCAGTAGCCTCCTAAGTAGACTCCCTGACTCAAGTCCCTCACCTCTCCAGTTCATACTACACACTGCTACTAAAATCATTTTTAAGGCAGATGTGACTATGTGAACTTCCCTATCTACTCAAGCAACAACAGTGGCTTCTTATTGCCTCTAGAATCAACTCCTCTGTTTGTCTTTGAAAGTCCTACACAACCTGGCCTCAACCTAACTTTCAAGTCTCATTGGACATTACTCTCCCTTAGGGTGTGATCTAGCCAATTTCTCTATGTTCCTCACATACAACACTCCTTTCTCTTGTCTCCCTGTCTTTGCACTGATCAGCCTCATGTCTGGAATTCACTCCATCCTTAATTATATTTATTAATAATAATAATAATTAATTTTCAACAATTTATCAATATTTCTATTCACCACATCCATGCCTTATATAATAGCTTTTCCTTCAAAATGAAGTTGAGATATCATCTTCTTCATGAAGCCTTTTCTGATTCCCCTCCCCACCTGCTAGTGTCCTCCCTCCCAAATTACCTTGTAATTAGCTAACGTGTATTTTGTAATTGTTAGTTTTATATTTGTGGTAGGTGTTTTTTTTAAAATTTGTACTTGTATAATGCAAATTCATTGCAAAAGGGGATTCCCCTCACAGCTAGGTAGCACAGTAATCAGAAAGGTCTAAGTTCAAATCTGCCCTTGTACATTTACTAGCCGTGACCCTGGGCAAATCACTTAATCTCTCTGTGCCTCAGTTTTTTCATCTTAAAAAGTGGGGCTAATAATAACACTTAGCTCCCAGGGTAGTTGCGAGGATAAAATAATATATTTGTAAAAGTCCTCTGCAAATCTTAAAGCGCTATATAAATTCTAGTTATAATAATAATTGTTATCATCATTACTATTTCTTCTTATCTCTGGAGTCTCGCATAGAGCCTGACACATAGTAGGCCCTTAATACTTTTTTTTCTGATTGCTAATTTATTGAGTCAACTTTGTACCAAAATCTAATGACATTCTATTCATAATTGTCCACTTAATATCTCCCATGGTAGAGTTCTTCCATTCTCAGAGGGATTGACACCCTTGTTAATGAATGCCTAAGATTGTGGGCCTGTTGACCAGGGATGTCCTTGTTGTAGAGAGTAAGAAACTTGTTATTTATGTCAGCAAATACTTCTATTATCCTCATAATGAGTATCTCAAGGCTCCCACTGGACAAACTGGGCATTATTTTAAAGGAACTTATTACCCTCCTTGGGTTTTCTACCCCAATGGCTCTGCCCTGAGAAGCAACTATTACAGTGGGATCTGAGGGCTGACTAATCTTATTAGTGATGGTGTATGAAAAATGGTAAGGACTGTCCACCTCTGCCCTTAGAAAATCATCTCTATCTTTGTCTGATTGCATGTGGTTTCTTGGTTGGTGTTGTCAACTCAGGAATGATTCTGAGGCAATTCACATGTACTCCATATAGTGATTACTCCCTTGTTCTATCGCTTATTGCACATCTGTAATTAGGCAAAAAAAATTAACAAAATATCTCCTAATATTTGTGAAAGAGATGGGAAAATATGGAGATTTGTGAGTGAATTCAGTAATAGGTCCCTAGAGTATTTCATTACTCTATATGTCAACTTGGAGGAAAGCCTTTTCAGTATAATTTTGGTCAAGATATTCTTGCCGACTTGAATTAAAACATAAATGATGCATTTGTCAGATCTGTGAATGATGGAAAGCTAGAGAGACTAGCTAATGAATTGGATGACAGAATCATTATCCAAAAAGTTTTTGACAAACTAGAATAATTGACAACAACTAACAAGATTAAACTTAATAGATATACATGTAAAATTCTGCTCTTAAAAACCATCAAAACCTAATATCAAAACAACGGTTCACTTTTAAAAAAAACAGATTTGCACGAAATGTTAGTTCAACCTTAGGCAATAGTATGATTTGTCTATCAACAAACTGGCGAAACCTTAGGCTGCATTAACAGGAGGACTGTGTCCAGAACAAGTGAGTGGTAAATCCACACTACTCTGGACTGATCAGAACATATGTAGAATTTGATTTTGGAGGCCGCATTTTACATTGACAGACAAATGCTTCTAAAGGAAGGCAACAAGAATGACAGACTTGAAGCTATGTCACGTGAGAAATGGTTTAAATAACTAGGAATGATTAACCAACCTAAAGAATACTTGGGGGACAGTGGAGAGGGCTGGAGGGCAGAAGGTGTTGAAAAGATATGACTTCTGGCTCCTTCAAGTATTTGAAAGACTTGCAGGGGCCCATGAAAATGATCCTTAGGTATACAAAGGACTGTCTTGTGAAAGACAGGTTAGGTATCTTGTCCTAGCAGGACTAGGTTCAATGGATAGAAGTTACAAGGAAGTAACTTTATTCAAGTAGAAGAATTTCCTAACTACTAGGACTGCCAAAATATGAAGTAGTGAATACATCATTGAAGGTCTTCAAGCAGTCACTGTATGTCCACTTACTTGGTTGAGGATTCATTCGGTTGTTCATATTTATCTGACAAACCTGTGATGGATACTCTGCCTAAAATAATGTGTTGTCTTAGCATCTGGTAGAGAATATTCATCCATCAAGTATGAGGTTGACCTAGATGACTTATCCAGTTCTCTTCCAGCTCTGCAATACCTTGATAAGATTAACATGGCAGTGATATTTGGGATGCATTGAAGAGGAGAGATATAGTAAACAGAGATATTAATAATAATAATAGCTAGAATTTATATGCAATTTCAGTTTACTAAGCACTTTATAAATATCTCATGCTATCCTCAAAATAATCCTTGGAGATAAGTGTTATTATTATTGTCATTTTAAAGAAAGTAAACTGAAGCACAGAGAGGTTAAATGACTTGGCCAGGTTCACACAGCCCATAAGTGTGTAAGGGTAGATTTGAATTCAGGACCTCTTCACTCCAAGGCCAACATTCTATCTACTGAGCTACCTGAAATATACAGAAATCACTGAAATGCAATTTCAATTATCTCAAATTGTTCACTGCTGAAAAGTCTCTTTTTAATATCAATGTCTCCTCATTTTGTTACATAGCTGTCTTAAAGTAACTAATAATTAAATACTGAATTATATTGAATTAATAAGGCATTAGTTTAATCACCCTGCACTCTGATGCCTCATCTTGGCATTAAGGTAACTACTCATGATTCTATAAGATTATGTCTGTGGAGCACTAGTGTGTTGTTAAGCAAAATTGTCTCATTAGCATGGCTTTTGTTTCTTTTGAGTGGAAGTACTTTCAGCTGTTAAGTGCTAAGCCCCAGGCCCAGGGCCCTGTCAGGTGTGAAACCTGCGTGGGTGTGGATTGGTGACTT
>CM053624.1:296543507-296574905 GCA_028646595.1 Phalanger gymnotis
TTTTTGCTGCGGTGGGGCCTAAATAAATTCCTTGTTGTTTTCTCCTTAGAGAATCTCTCATACCTTGCGATTTCGGACCATTCAAACATATACATGATTATATTTGAGATCATAAATTCGGCCTTCCTACTACAACTAGATAAAGCAATTTCTACCAAGCTGGTTTAATGATTGGTAGAACTGTGGAGTCACCATCAATTTGATGAGCTCACCAATCAACTTAATGAGCTTACATAGGCATCTAAAAGTGGACAGAATGTTAGAATTGAGAATCAAAGAAGGCTTGAGTTCGAATCTTACTTCAGACACTAGTTGTGTAAACCTGGGCAAGTCACTTAACCTCTCTCAGCCTCAGTTTCTTCATCTGTAAAATGGGGGTAATAATAGCACCTTCCTCCTAAGGTTGTTAGGAGGATCCAATGAGATAAAACATATAGGGCTTTGTTAAGCTTAAAGAGCTATGCAAATGCAAGCCATAATAATTATTATTATGTTATTACTATTATTATCTAAAGGGCCCCTCCCCGTGCAATGTGGGCATGCCTATGGGTGCCTTGCTGTCAAGTCACAGGAACTCAACATGATTCAGGTGACAGAGACTGAGGGGGATAGATGGATTCTTGAAAGACAGCCTGTTATGTACCGTTCATTTGACTGGAGAAGCCAACTCTTCGGTATAAAAGTGAGGTGTGAAAGAAGCATTAATGGAAATTGGAGGCAGAAGCACAGGTAAGGGTAGACATGTTTGTAGGAGACCTGAAAGGTTCATTCACAGACAATGTTCATTAAACATAATTTCTCTGGAGAGGAAAGGGATGTTAAATCCCCTAGGCAGTACTATATTAGAATCTAGCTTCCTTATCCAGAAGAATTTTCTAAGCAGCACCAGTTTTGTGAGCTGACTTCTGGGTAGCCCCATGTTAAAGCTGCTGCATAGTTGAAGAGTTCTCAAAAAGCAGTTGAATAGTTCTCAAATTCAAGAATGTGGGGATCAAACTTTCTAGAGCACAGTTCTCAGCTTGGGGTCAGTAAGCTTGTTTTTTTCATAATTATTTTCATAATTTTTATATGTTTATATATTTTCATACTTATATATAAATATATGTATTTATATATAATTATATAAATATATAATTTACTTATAATAATGGAATATATCTATATAAATGTATTTATATATAATATTTATATATTTTCAAATTATTTTCATAATTATATTTCAATATAATTAGTGTCTTTTGTAATCCTGTGCATTTTACTTATGCATTTTTTTAAAATTACTCTAAAAAGAGGTCCATAGGCTTCCCCATATTACCAAAGGATTGTGTAACACATGCAAAAATTTTAAGAACCCCTGTTTCAAAGAGAAAATAAAAATTCCTGATGCAACATGCTCCCTGGAGAAAGAAGATAATCATCCACATAGTTCTCGCATAGCCTTCTAATTGGAAAACAAAGTCAATGAGCTATTTAGACAATGCATGATAGGAATCGAGGGCAGCTAAGTGGCACAATGGATAGAGTGCTGGGCCTGGAGTCAGGAAGACATCTTCCTGAGTTCCTGGCCTCAGATGCTCATTGCAAGACTTGTTATTACTTGACCCTGAGCAAGTCACTTAACCCTATTTGCCTCAGTTCTTCATCTATAAAATGATCTAAAGAAGGAAATGGCAAACCACTCCAGTATCTTTGCCAAGAAAACCCCAAATGGGGTCACAAAGAATCAGGCATGACAGAAAAAAGGCTGACCAACAACAGATATAAAAGGAATTTCCTAATGGGAAGGAGATTGCTTGTTTAGAAGTCTCAAAGTATATTTGCCTTGTAGAGGGAATCTAAACCACTTGGTGACACTTGGAAGTCTTGGAGAAATTACATCTTTCTTTGGTTTCCTGAGAGTCCTTTTCCTCTTTTGCATTTTCAGTGGGATAAAATAAAAAACTGTCCTGTACTTAAGATACACTTAGTACATTGAGTGCCTTTGTAGGAAACACATTTGGGGAAAACCAAAAATGGGTTATACCCAATTTATATATTGAGATTTTCATGGAAAAAAAAACTCTGGGTGAAGCTCCACAGAGAAAAGATAAGGACCTTTTGAGGATCAGCCAAATCCAGGATCAAACCTAATTTATATAAGCTCAGAATCTCGGGGAATGAGTAGGGAGTATCAACTGGGCCATGGGTTACATTAGAAAGGCTTTAAAGTATGGGTGCCATGACTCACTTTATGTTTCTTGTACAGGTATGTTTCTTGTACACTGAACTAAGTCAGTTCAGAAAGACTCATCACCAGATTGGTGACAGAATGAGGGTTGTTGTTTTTGGGTTTGGGGGTTGTTGGAGATTTTTTTTTGCCACTTTCAAAAACCATTTACTCAAGAGTAGAGTGGGTTTCAATCTGAGTCAGTGAAGGGAATAGCCACACAGATGAAATTACATATCCTTGAAGTACTGAACCACGAGGGATAGAACATGATCACGATCTATGTTGACACCATGTGTAGAAGGAATAACGGCAGGAATTTTCCTTTCTTGCATTCTGAAGTTTGTGTCAACTATAATATGCCTGAGCTAACCATGACCTTTTAGTATCCTCCAAAAGCCAGGGATCTCAGGAACCTATTCTCTTCTTAAGAAATCTGGTACACTGCATTTCAAATGAAACCAGACAACAATGCTTCATAAGTCCCCCCAAGCCTATTTTCTGTTTGGGAATAAAAACCTATTAGTCTAAACTTAATCAGAAGAAGCATTGTTATTTATGTTGGACAACCTACACAAACAAGGCATGCCAAAAATACAGTAGTGATGATGATAATAATAATGAAAATAATAATAACTCAAATTTATAGAATACTTTGAGGTTTGTATAGTGCTTTTCTTACAATTCTAAGGATTAGGAATTATGTGTATTATTATGAGCATTATTTATCGTTGTGTGTATTATTATCCATTTTACAGAATAGTAAACTAAGGCTCAAAGAAGCTAAATGGCTTGTTCAAGGTCACACAATTCGTAAGTCAGAGATGGAACTGAAGCTCAGGTCTCTCCTAATTCCAGGCTTGGCACTCTTTCACTATACAATGGTGATATCTATTCTCTATGAAAAAAAGACCTTGGGCTCCTGAGTTATTGCCCACAGGGGCAATGGGGCACAGTGAGAACAGAATCTTACACTTGAGAAACAGGAAAAGAAAACAATCACCTTTCACATAAAAGTCCAAATCCTGTTGAAACAACCAACACATCTCTCACATCTGTAAGTTCCTCCCATAGAACAGAAGCTGCTGGAGAGCAAGGGCTGTTTCCTTTTGGCCTCGGTATCTCCAGCACCTAGCACAGCGTTTGGCACACAATAGGTTCTTCACAAATGCTTGTTGGTTTCCCTACCTGAGACCTCATTGCCACATGTCTCAAATATTGCCATTGACTAATAATATACCTTTCTGCCTCTCTTCTCAGTCCTCTCCAATTTGTCCTTCAAATCACTTCCAGGATAATTCTCAAAAACTAACTCTTCCACAAAGTGCACTCAATAAACATTGACTGACTGACATCACATAGCCCCTGCCTCTTGAAACCCTGACCTCCCCCTTCAAAGCTCAATTAGAGCTCCACAATGGAAGAGGACTTCATCTGCTGTGCATGTGAGTGAAGTCATGAAGGTGGCGGCAGAGGCACCAATAAATAATGTCCCTCTGTGTGCAAAGAGAGACCAATCAGAATGGTCCAGAGCTGGCATTTCTGGGGTCAGGTTATCCCTAACATGGGAGCATAAAAGATTCTTCGTACCCACTTGGCTACAGGCTTAGCTGGTGAATTAAGTTTGGGTTGAGTCCAGAAAGAGAAAAAATACTTTATCATCCACTAACTCAGGTAACATATGCCCCTGCTTCTTTGTTCCTGTAATCATCCTGAAAATTGTATAGGCAATTCCTTTGTCTGACCTGCAGAAGATTTCTGAATAAGATCTAGGATGCCCAAGGATCGAAAAACAGGACATTACCACTGCCTTTCAAATGGATGACCATCAGAAACCTCTTAAATTATTTTTTCAGGGATTCTTTCATGTGCCATGCAAGAATGAAGTCTTGTTTTCATGGTAAGCTGTGAACTGCTTTGCTAATTATCATAGCTAAGTTGTATATTAATTATATAGATATATATATATATTAGTTCAACAAAGGAAGTTATTCATTTATTCACTCAACAAACATGTATTAATCACTTTCTGCACGAAAGGCACAAGCTGGTGTTTAGAAGTTTGCTATATTGTTAAGCAGGAGAAACTTGGAGGCCGCCCAAAGAAAGACAGTTTCCAGCTTCAGGCTTGCTGCCAAATAACATTCCTTGCCTAAGTCCCCCTAAGTAAAGCTTCCCCAAGGCTCTTGCCCTACCACCGTAGTCTGAGGCCCCGTTTCAGAGTCAGTTCTTCTCATCTTCTCCTCCTCTATCCCATCCACCTGTGGTCCTGCCCCTAAGTTCAGCCCCATCCCTAGATGAAATATGGCCACTTTTCTCTAACAAGACTCGGCTGCTGTGAAAGATACTAGTGGGGCTCCCTAACAAGAAGCTGTAGGAATTCAGGAGGCAGGAGCTGAACTGGTTCCTAATTCAAACAGTGGGACCCTCCTTTCCTCTCTGTGTCACTGATGTTACGATTAGAAAATCTACTTGTTGGTATCTCATCTCAATTTCAATTTGCTCCAAAAGTCCAGCACCTGCTACATCACCCATAGAAAAATATTTGCTGATAGGAACCCACAAATAATGATTTGTGGTGCTCTCTTTGATAAATCAAGGATTTTCCCTCTGCCTTCTGGGAGCTTCCCCTATTCCACCCCCAAAATGATGCTTATTACACTGTCCTTCAAAATGAAAAATTCTGTAAAACAATGAAATGACATTAGAGCAAAAGTTTTATTTCACTCAACTTTATTCCTCCAAGTGCCATAAATAGTTTTAAATAAGTGCTTGATTCTTAGATACTGATGTCACTGTTATGAGACGCCCCCCTCCAAAAAAAGGAGAAGGCTGGTTTCTGAGTTTAACAGTCACTACAGCTGAAGAAAAAAAATGAGATTACCTCATCGTTTTGTTGTATGCAACATGTCAAATTGTGCTTCATTCTCCTCGATGATTTCTTAGATTTTCCCTTAGACATTGGCCACATTTGCCATTCAATCTTAGTGGAATTTTCAAATAAGTTTTATAAGTGCCTTCTGTTTCACCAGTCATTCTCAATATATCCCCTACCATTAAATTCTCCCTTGTTACAAAGGAAAGGTAGAAAATGGCAATAACTAGTGGCATATACTGTCCCCAACCTTTAATCAAGAGGTGAGAAGTGTTTTTCAACATCTGTTCTCAGGGACAAAGCTTGGTCAATGCAATTAATCTGTGTTCAGCTTTCTTAAAAGGAAAGGAGTTTAAAATGATCCCTTTTCAACTGTATACTTTTCCCTTTTTTTAACTTTTTGTCCAGCACTATCTTTTACAGATACTGCTAAACCAACTCCATAAAATATAGCAGTAGAAGACAGTTAAGACAACCTTAAATATTATGCACTAACTTGTTTCCTGGAAAAGATGTTAAGCTTCATTAGTTGCCAATTAACTAAAAAATAAATTACAGATTTAGTTTCATTCCTTGAAAAACACATTAAGAATGTTTCGTTCAAAGAACAGTATTCTAGGTGAAGATTACCCACGTAGAAATTGTGCTGATTTGGAGGGTAGGGAGAGGGTGGCAAGGGAGGATTTTTCAGTTGAAATCTGTACTTGTTAAACCCTTTGGGTTTCTGGAAGAATGCACAGAATTTCTTATTAGACCTCCCAGATGCTGGCAAAAGTGCTAGGGCTCAAAGAGGTGTTAGGGAAGAACAGACAGGCACTGGTATGAATTCACATTTTGATTTTCACATCGTGTAAAAGAGAAAAGTAAACTTTTCTTTGTGAAACGAAAGATTCGCTAAAATAATACTCTGCTCTCTCTTTTCTTTCTCCCAGCCTGACCGGGATTTTTGTTTGTTTGTTTCTCACTTCAGATCTTCTACTATTCCCATGAATAGTAGAAAATTGTTCTCAGATGCTGATGAACTTGATAATGTAGGTCTCAATGGAGATTCTTTTAAGGTTTCATTGATGGTTCGTTGGATTATTCCACTAAGAAAAAAGACAATTTGTTTTGTTACAAATAAAAGAGGAAAAAAATGTTTCAGAAACTGGCAAGTCTAAATATGTAAATCAAAAATGAGTGTGGTCTCTTCTCTCCTCCATCCTAACCCCTATGCCAAAAGCTAGGGATTTGAAGAATCAATTAAACGTCCAAATGGAGTTCTCAAGAAAGACCACAAGAATGTAGGGCGGGTGACTGATGGCCATTGCTTTTGCATCAATTCACTACAGCAAACACATTCTTGAGCGCTTGTAACAGCGGTCTAAGTACGGTACTGAGTGCTGGCAAAAAGATCCATAATCCAGTCTTTGCCCTCACTCCCAGTGCTACCTCTTCTAAACTTTCAACTAATACATAGGAAGAACAGGGCACCAACAAAAGAAAGGAGTGACAAGTAATACAAAGGATCATAAATCAGGCAGGCATGTGGTAGGTGACAAGAGAAAGGCTCAGGGAGGGAGGCGGTGGTGTTTCTGAGTAGCCCCTTAGGCAACTGCTTTCTAGGTATACCCCTCTTTCCTTTCTTCTAGTTCTTTCTTAATGCTCTTTATTCCTTCTGTAAAATGAGGGGACCAGACAATATGACCTCTGAGGTCCCTTCTAACACTGAATCTATGGTCTTATGACGAGGGAATTTCCTGTTCAACATACATTACTCACTGGCACTGACCCTCTGACATCAAAGGCACTTATAGCCTAGAGCTGATTCTTCTCTTCTGCACTACTAACAGCTACCATATAAGTTCAGGCCTTTATCACCTCTCACCTGGACCACTGCAAAAGCCTCTTGACTGGTCTCTCTGCTTCAAGTCTCTCTCTACTGTAATCTATCCTTCACACAGATGCCAAAGCATCTTTCCTAAAGCAGAAACCTGACCATGTCACCCCCATACAATAAACTCCAATGGTTCTCTATTAACTCTAGTATCAAATACATGCCCCTTAAAACCCTTTACCATGTGGTTCCTTCTATCTTCCCAGTCTTCACACACATTTCTCCCTATCCACACACATTACAGTCCAGCCACAGCAGCCTGTTCTTCACACATGATACTGTCTCACTCACTCATCATCTCTGTGCCTTCTTATTGGCTTTCCTCCATTCCTAGAATTCTCTCTCTCCTGACCACCAGAGATTCTTAGAATCCCTGGAATCTAAGTAGTGCAAATATAATTATCACTATTTTTATACTATGAGAAATTGAGCCTCGTGAGGCTAAAGTAACTTGCCCAAGGCCACACAGCAAGTGGTGAAACCAGTACTCAAAGCCAGTGCATCTGACCCAAAGTCAAGAACTTTTTCCATCTGTCCACAGTCTCCCCCTACCCATTTCCTTCTACGAAAAGAAAAAAAGTAGAAAAAAAAGAAACTTAAATTGAAACAATGTTTGAAGTGTGCCTTACATTTGCTTTCATAATTTAAATACTTCAATATTTTAGAGTATCATAGATTTAGAGATGGAAAGGCCTATCTATCTAGTAGAACCCAATCATTTCACAGATAGAGAACAGAGGTTCCATAAAGTTACACGACTTTGCCCAAGATCACTAGGGCAGAGAATAAGGGCTAGAGATAGGATATGAAGCAAGGTTCTCTGATTCTCAATTTGGTGCCTGTCCACCATAATACACTGCCTCCGTGGAACCATGATCTCATATATGTAGGCACACCTCCCAATGAGGCATATCACCACACATCTACACCATCATATTCTATGTAATTTTTGTTCATGCCCCCCTCCCTTCCATCCTGTAGACAACATCCACTCAGAGCTACATAGTACTTCTAGCTCCTTCAACATTCCATGGTACCAGTGAAGTACTTAGACTGTCCATTTGCTACCTTTCCCTATCATTCCATGATCAGCTCATCTCCCTTTGTGACCTTACATTTCTTGGGAAATATCCCATATGCCGCTTCTTCTGATACAAGTCATCATTGCTAATGTACTTTCATGCCCAACCCCATATGGTGGGGCAGCTAGGTGTCACAGTGAATAGATCACCAGGCCTGGAGTCAGGAAGATCTAAATTCAAACCAGGCCTCAGGCATTTACAAGCTATGTGACCCCTAGGCAAATCTCTGTTTGCCTCATTTTCCTCATATGTAAAACAGGGATAATAGCACCTAGCTGCCAGGTTGTTGGGAGGACCAAATGAGATACTAATGGGAAAGTGCTGAGCACAGTGCCTGGCACATAGAAGGCACTATATAAACATTAGCTCTTATAGTGTCTCCATTATATTTCAGGTCACCCCAGTTTTGATCATTGAGAGATTATATTGTTTCATAATTCACAGATATGTAGCATCAACAATCTTTTGATCCTCTGCCATTACCAAGGGAGGCATAAAGAAGAGACATATATTGACCAAAGTTGTTCCTTACTGTCATGAAGCATAATCTGCTCAGAAGCCTAACAGAAGAGAGATAGATGTTTAGAAAGAGCAGTATTCAAAATAAATCACTGCTTTGCTTTGAGTTATTGGCAAAGGACATTACGGGAGAGAGAGAATCTTTTAAATTCTTTGAATAAGGGAATTGAGAGAATGTGGAAGTTCTAGGCTGAGAGTGTGGCATGAGAGACAACTTGGAGGCAAGAGTGGGATCTGTGGACAAAGGAAGCAGTGAACCAAGGCACACAGCTTTCTCTGACCCAACAAATTCTAGCAAAAGCCTTCATCAAGGTTCAATAACGACACTGTAATAATGCTTTCACATTCACTGAAGCTTTTGAATCTTCTGTGGAGATCTCCCTAAATACTTATCAGGCAGTTTCCATATATCAGAAAAATGGACATAATCACTAGTAAGATACCTCCAAATAGCATCTAGTAAAAGAATGACAACCGGGGATCATTCAAAAAATAGAAACCCGCACAAAAAACCCTCATAACTTTGCTGAGGCAACAGGGTAAGATGGAAAGAAAATAGGACTGGCATAGTCAGCTTATTGGGGTTCCAGATCCGGCTATGCTGCTAACAGATGGTGTGACCTTGACTAAGGCCTTCCCCTCTCTCATTCTCAGTTGCTTCCTCTCTAACATGGACAGGTTAGCCTAAATATTTCTTAAGATCCTTTCCAGCTCTGATATTCCCCATCCTACTGTCCATTCCAGTTTTGATTTCTAGGTTCTAAAGGGCATTTTTTTTCTGATATTTTATGCTGTATTTTCTAAGATCGCCACCACTTCTGACATTCTCTGCCTATGTTCTCAAGTCCTTGTCAACTTGGACATTCTGTGTTCTATGTTCTAAAGTCCCCACCACCTCTGAAATTCTAAGATTTTAAACCTTCCCCCTACTCAGAAGCCAGGGGTACAACCAAGGATCACAGAAAATGATAGGAAGAGATCTGGGAGAGCTGCTGTACATTTTAAGCAGTCAGAGTAGGATAAAACATTCCATATGCAGTGTATCGACATGTATCATATCCAGAAATTTGGCAATAAGATTGAGAAAAATGAAAACACATTGTAGGTGAAGGGTTGTGGAATGTACAACATTTTGTTTTAAGATATTGGATGTTTTTTAAGTAAAGCTTTAAAATGTGCCATAAAAGCAACTATTCCTCTGGGGAAAGAGAAGTCTAAGTGTGTTTGATTACAGCTACACAAAAAGACTTTCACATGCGATTTTTACAAGGTTAATTGCAACTCCTATCAAGTTCAAAAGTCCCCTTCTGAATCTTGTGGTTATAATCTTCACTTTGCATGATAAATTTTCCTTCTTCAACATGCGTGTTCCAAGATGTTAAAAACGTATGGTTCTAAAATCACACTTAAATGGAAGCTGGTAAAGACAGTCTATTTCTCTGGTAGCCAATGAGTTTGCTCATGTTGGGGAGGGAGGTACACACACACACACACACACACACACACACACACACACACACACAAACCCTCTACTTCTGGCCTCTGGTGAAAAAAAACACTCAAAACTTGTGAATTTTCATTTTTCTAAATATTCTGGTTAGTTAGGAAAGTTAATAAGTCTGGACCATTTACTCCCTTTGCATTTTCTCCAATCTTCCACATCACTGTCTATTTGTGAGTCAACCAGAAAGAACATTTATTCACTCAGAATCAGGTCCAGGTTTACATCCTTGTAGAACTGGTGTGCACACTGGAACACTGCTGTGCATACTGGAAGATCGCTCTATGTTTCATCCTTTTACCAACCGTGAAAAGATAAAGTAATAATTCTGTTTTCCAGGAATCTCTAGCCATAGAGAAAGTGAGTACTTTCCCCATCCAACCTTTGGTTCTTTCTCTTTTTTTGGTTTGAATGTCTACTTAGTAGTCACTACAAAAAGAAGACAAGTTTCTTAAAACTGTTTAAACCATTCTTGTTTTGAAATTGCACCAGTTCATTCCAATTTCTTACTGTTCAATGTAAACTTCGCTTTCTAGATTCCAATGTGGTTTCCATCACAGAGTACATAATCTTCCTTAGACTTATTTTTAAGTCAAATTATTAAGAAAGTTGCTGTATAAGACTAACCTCAGAAATGAACAAATGGTTTTAAAGTTTAAAACTGAACTTCCAAGCCAAAGGACTAAAATTACTACCTTTCCTTCTGAAGAGAGTTTCAGGTTAGTAAAGTTTTTTAATAGAGACATTGTCAAGATTCAGGAGTCTACAGGATTCAAAGGAAATGCCATTCATTTTAATTAACTGTAACAGAGGGTGATCCCTGGAGTGAAGCATGAAAACTAAATCTGGCAAAGCAACACCGTCCCTTGTTGAAATGGCACAGCAACACGTGATTGGTCACAACCGATGAGGATTACATAAAAAAAAATGACTGGTCACAGAATCATGAGAAGCTGCCAACCTAGTGGGTTATAAGAGATGCTGAGATGAACCAGCCACACCACTTTCTCCTTTGGGACTCCTTCCAGTATTTCTTCTCCTTCAGATTTTGATCAAGGAGGAAAAAGAGATTTCTTTTCCCTTCCCACCCCCCCCCAGTGGCAATGTCAGCTCCAGGCACTTGGCAGGCAGAAAACTTATTTGCATGGCTATCAATCAACAAGCACTGTGCTAGGTGAAAGGGATAGAAAGACCAAAAAAAAAGGAACAATCCTTGCTTCTAGGGAGCACACATTCAATTGGAGGAGACAACATGAAATTATATATGTGTATATGAGTATATAAAAAAATAAAAGGGCCAGCACCAGCATTTGGTGAGGGATCAGGAAAGAGACTGTGTAGAATGTGATGATGA
Organism: Phalanger gymnotis; assembly: GCA_028646595.1. Lineage (NCBI taxonomy): Eukaryota > Metazoa > Chordata > Mammalia > Diprotodontia > Phalangeridae > Phalanger > Phalanger gymnotis. Next base: position 296,554,921 of record CM053624.1, read on the forward strand.
GCTGTGTGTTGAAGGAGAAAAGGGGTTCTATGAGGAAAAAAGGAAGATTACCAGAGAAAGGGCACAGAGATGGGAAATAGAGTACCATGTGAGAGGAATCTGTATTCCTCACAGAAGGCCACAAAGGGCACCAAAAGAAGTAAAGTATAATTAGGCTCAAACAATAGGTTGAGGCCAGATTCTGAAGGGCTTTAAAAAAAGGAGTTTCTACTTGATGCTACAGGCAATAGAGAGCCACTAGAGTTTAATGAGTAGTAGAGGGAAGACATGATTAAGGAAAGGCTTCCTTAAGGCTCTTAAGGAAAATCTCTTTGACCTCTGTGTGGATAACTGATTGGATTGGGGAGGCAGGGAGATCCAATAAAAGGCCATTCTAATAATCCAAGCAAAAAAGATCTGAACTAAAGTGGTGACCTTGTGAGTAGAAAGAAGGAGTCAAACACCAGAGAGATTGTGGAGGAAGAAACAAGATTTGACAACTGGTTGGATACATGGAAGGAAGGAGGAGGACCTGAGGATAATTACAAGGTTATGAACCTGGAAGATTAGAATAATAGTGGTGTCCTCAACAGAAATAGAGAAGTTCGGTAGAGGAGTAGGTTGGTAAAGATGGGGAAAAACAATGAGTTCATTTTTTAAAAAATAATGAGTTTGAGATGCCTCCTGGACACATTTACTTTGAAATATCCAATAGGCCATTAGTGATATGGGACAAGAACTCAGAGAGAGACTCCTGTAGGAATATAGATACACACACACACACACCCGGGAGTTATCTGCACTAAGATGAAAAATAAATTCATGAAAGCTGATGAGATCAGAAAATGGAAAGAGAGGAGACAGACAAGTGTATACCCCAAGATCCAGGACAGAACCTTGGGATACATTGTTAGCAAATGTGAAATGGATGATAAGCCAACAACAGAGAATAAAAAGCAAAAGTTAGGGAGGGAGGTAGGAGGAAGACCAGGAGATAGTAGTGTTATTAAAAATTAGAAAGGAGATTGTATACAAGAAGAGAGGATGATCAAAGTGTCAAATGCAGCAAAAAAGAGGTAGAGAAGGAAGATGCCTTTTTAAAAGACCATCAGATTTAGCAATTAAGATATCATTAGTAACTTTAAAGAGAACAGTTCCATTTGACTGACGAGTATAGAAAATAGATTGCAAAACACCAAGGAGTGAAAAGACAGGAAGTGAAAGAAATGAGTCTGTACAGATTTTTCTGGGCATTTGGTTCAGAAAGGGAGGGAGATATAGGACAATAGCTTGATCGGATGAAAGGGTCTAGGGAAGGTTTTTTTTTTAAGGATGGGACAGATTTGTTCATATTTGAAGGGAGTGGGAAAGGAACCAGTAGAGATTGAAGACTGAAGGGAGTGGATGACCCAGGTGATAATCAGTTGGAGAATATGGAAAGAGATGGCCTCAAGGCACACATGTTGAAAGTTAGCCTTGGCAATGAGAGAGGACACCTTACCATCAGGGACTGGAAGAAAAGAGAAGAGTGTGGAGGTGAAGAGAAAGGGAGAAAAAAGATCTCAATGACCAGCTTCAAATTTTTCAGTAAAGTAAAAGATGAGGTCCTCAGTTGAGAGTGGGTAAGACATAGTTATGAGCCTAGAAAACAGAAGTCACTGCCTTCCCTCTGTCTTTTTCTTCTCTGAGCACACATCTGTGACTAGCAACCAAGAGATCCTAAGAAATGGTTGTTTCCACGCCTTAGCAGTTGCCTCATGAATCCAAGTTCCTGAGTCCATGAATCAGTGCCAGCTTGCCCAGTGGAAGATGATTCCAAGATTATACTTATTCTTCAAGAAGATGACCACCAAAAGATCATCCTGAACATGAAAAGACTGAAGACCTGTGCCTGGCTGGTCAGGAGACCTAGAGTTTATGAGCTGCTCTACAGTAACCCACTCTAGATCTAAGATGAAAATGAGTCCCCACAAAATGACTTTTTCTTTCAAGGACAGCATGATGGGGATGGGTTATTGTTTTAGAGTTGTATATTTGTTAATATAATATTATGAGTCTTTTGTGTTTCAAGCAATTTTGTAGTGGAAAAAATAAATATTTTTGTATAACTAATATCTATTTTGGACATTGAAAATCCCTAGAAGAGAGTCTATTAATCCTTTTTTCAGAAAACCTTAGACATAAGCCATACCTAAGATTAATTGAAAGGATTTTCCCTGAAACTCTGGAGGAGGGGCCACAACAAGACAAGAGAAAGAGTGAGAGAAGCCTGACCCCACTTTTCTACAATTCAAGCTCTTCTTGGGATGAACATAGTCTGTATCAATCAGAGATCTTTGTGGGAGGGGCCACCCCTAAGTCATAAGTCACACTATTAAGTAACCCTTTATAGGTATTGGTAAAGCCTTCTCTAAATGAAGATACAAGAAAGATACCACTAATATTTCTGATACCTTCAAAAATATGTTTGAATGCTTCATTAAAATCAATCAATAGATATTTATGGAGCAGTGGCTTTGGGTCTAACACTGTCAATCACTATGGGGTATACAAAAGAAGTGGGAGGCATGTCTCTTCCCGCCAGGACTTTATAATCTCAGTAAGGAGAACAAGCTCATATACCTGAAACAATTAGAGAAAATTAAATGTAGATCACTGACTGTAAGTCCAGCACATAAAGACACAGAGAAGCAAGGTAAGAGACTCATGGGACCTCATCCTATATTTCCATCCTCAAAGTACATTATCCTTTCCTCTCCAACACCCCACCCCAACCTTATGCTCGTCTTCTGTGATCCAGCCAAATGGGCCTTCTCTCTGTTTCTCACACACTCTACCTGTGACCTCCGTGCCTCTGTATTAGCTGTCCCCCAGGGATGAATGCACTCCCTCCTTACTTCTCCTTCAAAGAATCCCTTCCTTCAAGATGAAACTCAAGCTCCATGAAGAACTTTCTGATTCTCACAACTGTTAGTGTCCTTTCTCCTAAACTACCTTGTATTTTACTATTTTGTATTTATCCTCATTATATTCTGTATATATGTATATATCACCTTATTGTCTCCCCCATTAGAACATAAGCTCCTTGCAAATTGTGATTATTTCATTCATTGCATTTGTGCCTTACATCTGCGGTCGGTGCCTGGCACATAGTAGGTGCTTATAAACACTTGTTGATCGATATACTGCTCACTAATGTTCCATTGTTGGACACTTTTGTTTTCTTTTCTTTGCATTTTTGAACTTCATCTTTATACTAAAAATTAGAAAAAGTTTCATGGAAGAAGTGGAATTGAACGATGAGGCAGATTTAGGTTCGTTTAAGGAAAGAACACTATTCCAGTCAGAGAAAACATTAATACTGTCACAGAGCTAAAATGGGCATGGAGTATGGAAGGAGGTCACTCCAGCTTGACCGGAGTAGAGGAAGTATGTTTAGAAGTAGAGGGAAATAACTGTAAGCTTATTTAAGTTAAGGTGATATCAGACTGTGGAGAGCCTTGAAAGCAAGGAATAAATAAGAAGTCTTTATATGTGATTGGTATATCAAAGGGCAGCTAGATAGCACAGTGGATAAGAGCACAGGCCTGGAGTGAAGAGGAACTGAGTTCAAATCCAGCCTCAGACACTACCTGTATGACCCTGGGCAGGTCACTTAACCATGTTTACCTCAGTTTCCTCATCCATAAAATGAGCTGGAGAAGGAAATAGCAGACTACTCCGGTATCTTTGCCAAGAATTACCTTTGCCAAGGGTTACAAAGAGTTGGATATAACTGAAATGACTAAACAATTAACTATAGCATACCTGATGGAAACGGGAACAGGGAGTAGGTGCCCCAAAAAATCGCATGGCAGGGGGATATATTGGAATGGTAATGGATCAGAAGTCAGCAGACCTGGGTTCAAATCTGATTTCTGCTAACTTACTAGCTAGCTGTACACATCACTTCTCTCTGGTCATCATTTTCCTCATTTGTAAAATGGATGAATTGAATTAGATGATCTCCAAAAGTCCCTCCCAGATCAAAATTCTCTGATCCTCAGATCACATGGGAAAAGTAGTATTCAGGGAAGATTATCCTGACGGCAGCCTATTAAAAAAATTCAAAGGAGGCAAGCTCAGAGACAGAGAGGCTAGCTAAGAGATTGTTACAATCACCTAGGAGAAGGGATAAGGGTCTGAACTAAGATGATAACAGATAGTGGGAATAGAAAGGGAGGGATCACTGTAAGAGACTTTTGGAACAAAGAAACAATGGAACCTAAAGACAGACTGCATACATTCAGAGATGAAGAAGCATTAAGTTGAAAATAGTGTAAAAGTTTCTAAACCAGAGGAACTAGGAAAATAAATGATAGGTGTCCCTGGAAGAAAGAGGGTAGTCATTGGAAAGGAGAAGTGGTTTGAGAAGAGAAAATAATGAATTCAGCCTGGAATATTTTAAGCATCTTAAATTTTTATAGTTGAAGATTAGAAAATTAGAATCATTAACCTTGGCTTAATTGGGCTGTTGGCCTGACAGGTGGATCATTCTAAATGACATGTTCATGCTGGGAGGTTGCTGAACTGATCCATCAAAATGTCTTTCTGGCATCTTTTGGCTTAAATTCTATTGGAATAACAGTAGGAAGTATGGAACTTCTAGGGAGTGTTGTGTTTAAGCCTAGAGATCAAAAATAAAGTGGGGTGTGGGAAAATAGCTGTGGTAGGTCATATTTTTCAATATGTAGCTTACGAAAGAGCTTCAAAAGATTAAAAAGTAGAGTTTTAGCAGCTCATTAATCCTACAAACCCATGAAATCCACCTGTGATGTTCACTAAAAATCGAGCATGAGAAAGGCCTGACAGGGAGGAAGGAATTAGTTGATGCAAACCCCCTCTGAATCCTGTGCAAGTGAAATCGAATGAGGAGCAACCATTTGTTTAGGGATCTAATAAAAATTTGGTACAATGGTTTGTCAGTGCTGTAATTCCTAGCATTTACCTTCATAAAAATGTTCAGTTTACAAAGTTTGTAAAATAAAGTTTACAAAGTTTCTCTAACTCCATTTTATAGATGAGGAAACTGAGGTTCTGAAACACTGGTTTTCCTAAGGTTGTAAGACTTAGAGGTGTAAGGCATCTATCTTCACCACCTTGGTAAAAAAAAACCCTTGCCACTGTGTTTATTTTTTAATTCATTTTATTTTTAATTATTTAACATTAATCTCTTTTTTAATCCAACCCTTTAATTTTACAGATGAGGAAACTGAGTCCTAGAAAGGTTAAGTGACTTTCCCCAAAGTCAAACAGGAAATAAAGAGCTAAGCTGAGATTTAAACCCCAAGTCCTTTGACCCCAATCTGAAATCAATGATCCCATGACCCTAATAACTCCAAGACCCAGCAATCTTTCCATTGTACCATCAGATCCATTTAATTTACTGAAGAGACATAGTCTTTTTGATTATTGTTCCTTTGAAATTATAACCATTGTTTTGCATGATTGCACGTGTATATCCTATACTGTGCTTACCATCTCAGGAAGGGGGGGAGGAAAGGAAGGATAGAATTTGGAACTCCAAAACTTAGTGTTAAAAAATAGTTTTGACATGTAATGGGAAAAAATAAAATATTACTAAAAATAAGAATTTATAACCATTATAAATGCAAGTTCCTCAACAGTAGGGACTCTTTTCATTGTCCCAAACAAAATGCCCAGCATGTAGTAGGCACTTAATAAATGCTTATCGCTTTATTTTAAGTTAGGCTTCCCATGGGTTTGCTTTTTAAATGTTTTTATCCTGGTGGATTTTCATCTCCAGAGTTAGGAAACAAACTGGACTTTTGCCACTCCCTCCTTCCTCCAGTACATTGGCCACAAAGACAAGAAATACTGTGAATCACTAATCATAGACTTTTCCAAGAAACTCTTAGCCTTTGGCATGAATATGTCTATGGTTATCAGCTATAACAAAAATGCTCCTAAAACAAATTTCTGAGGTATTTATTTATGTAATGTTTCAGTGACTACCACTCAGTGGAATTAAGGGTGGTCTTGAGAGAGACTTATGATGAGAAGTTACATAGAAATATATCCTACCATGAGTTAGCAAAAGCACTTTCAACCTATGATTTTATTTGATCTCTAAAACTCTGGACAAACCGTCTTCACAGATGCAGAAATTGAGGCAGAAATATCTCATATCCATATAATTTTGTAATGGCAAAGAACTTGAAACAAAGTTGGAGGACAGCTAAAACAAATGACTAAACAAAATGTGAATGTAATGGAATACTCTTCATTGGAATGGAATATTCTCCAGATAATGGAATATACTCCAAAAGAAACAACAAAAATTAATAATTCATAGAAACTGGAGATTTGTCTGAACCGTTGCAGAATAAAGTAAATAGAATCAAGAGAACAATCTATACAATGACCACTACAATGTAAGGAAAACAATTTTGAAAAACATCAGGATGCTGATCAATACAGGGACCAATCTTGATTCCCAAAGGACTCCTTTTTCTTGTCAGAAAAGTGAGGAACTATTGTTGAGATATGAGACATGCTATAGTTAGGCAGCCAATGTATTGGTTTAGTTTGCTTACCTGTATTCCTTTGTTACAAAAGATCTAATAGGAAGGACGGAGAGTCACTGGGAAGAGACAATGGTGTTGGAAAGAAAGAGTATCAATAAAACATTTCTTTTTTTAAGAAGAAACTGAGTCAAAGAGATAGTTGTGCAAAACTGTAAAGGTTGTTTGTAGCAGAGTCAAGATTTGAAACCCAGGTGCTCTGAATCCAAGGCTGTAAGAATAAAAAAGACAGCCTAAGTCCAGGTCCAACTGAAAGGTACCAGGCTATCTAAGGTCACTTTTCACAGTAATGTCCAAAAGATTCTAATGGATCAAAGTGATCCTTGGTATGTCTGTGATTCCATTAACTTAAACTTAATGTTCAAAAACAAAAAAATTCTCCCCCCGTTCTGTCTTGGATAGTTCAGCTAGCAAAACCTTAAAAGTCTTAAAAACTTTAGTATCCAGTATTCATTAGTGTTGATAAGAGCTCTAACACATCCTAGCTTCCAGGAATAAAGAGTTCACAGCGCCACTGCACTCTACCTTATTCAGATTACATCTCAAGTCAAATCAACAAGCATATATGAAGCACCTACTGTATGCAAGGCACTGAGCTAAGTACAAGGGATAAAATAGAAGAAAAAAGGAAAAAAAAACAGTTCCTGACCTCAAGAAGCTCACAATCTAATGGGAAAGACAACATACAAACTACTATGTACAAACAAAAAAAATAGGATATTAGAGATCATCTCAGAAAAAAAGTACTAGCAAGCATTAAGGAGAACTGTTAAAGATTTCTTACAGAAGGTAAGATTTTAAGTGAGACTTTACAGAAGTCAAGGAAACAAAAAGCCACTGATGAAGAGAGGCAGATTTCTAGGCATGGGATTCAGCAAGTAAAATATGAACAGTCTAGAGATGAGATGTTTTGTGCAAGGAACAACAAAGAATGCCATTGCGTTATATAGCATGTGTCATTGTCAAAACAGTATCATTGTATTATAGGCTGTAGAGGGGAGTAAGGTGTAAGAAGACTGATAAGGGAGGAAAGGACCAAGTTATGAACGGTTTTCATGCTAAATATGATTTTATTTTAGATCCTCTAGAAAATGAGGAGCCATTGGAATTTACTGAATAGGAGACATGACATGGTCAGACCTACTCCTAAGGAGGATAGCTAAGTGGAGAATGGACTGGAGTGGGCAAAGAATTGAGACAGAGAAATCAACCAACAGGCCACTGACAAAAGTCTGAGCCATAGTTGAGGAAGAAAATTGATAAGTTGGAGAATGTCCTGAATAGGGCAATTGGGATGGCCCAAATTTTTGTCTTGTAAGGATTAGTCTAAAAAAATAGGGGAAATTTGACTCAGAGAAGACTCAGGACATGATAGCTTGTCTTCAAGTACCCAAAAGACTTTCAAGTAGATAACTAAATAATAATTAAATTTGTTCTGTTTGACTCCAGAGTACAAAAATAGGTGCAATGGTTGGAAAAAGCTGCAAAGTGTCAAATTTAGGCTTATTTAAAGAAAAAAAGTGTGGGTTTTTTTTTAACAATTAGAGCTATCCAAAAATGGAGAGTGGGGAAGAAAGTTGAAAAGGAGTGAATTTAGGCTTAATTTCAGGAAAAACTTCCTACCAGAGCTGTCTGAAAGTAGAACACCCGAGGAGTTAATGGATTTCCCCTGTTGAAGTCTTCAAGCAAAGGCTGGATGAACACTCACTGGATTTGATACAGGGGGTATGATTTGGATCAGATGGCTACAGAGAGCCGTTCCAACTCTGAACTTTTATAATTGTGCAATATGGGGGGCAGGGCAGGGGGACAGGAATCCTCCTGCGGAGAAAAGCTTACTGTGAAGAAAATACTTAGTAAGCCTCAGAATGTTATAGAAATGTAAGCTAAAAACAAGTTGAGCTTTACTTTATCATATATTTCAAACAGAAAATGAAATCCTCAAAAAGAGATTGTTTCCCCAACAAAAGTGTATGATACCCATGATCGGCTAGGTGGTATGCAAATATGACAGCTCGTTATTTACCTTTCAGCTAAGCTGACTGATGGGTTTGTGCCTACAAAGCCCACCAACTACATGCAGTCCATATAACTGCCATTATGACAAGGCTAAGACCCCAGAACTCAAGCAGGAGCAATCATCTATCCTGATGGGAAGAGGTAAGATTATTAAACAGCAGCTACTGCTGTCTACACCACCCTCCCTGCTCTGGCAGCAGCTGGGTTTCCCAGGGCTAATGAGAACAAGGTGCAATATGGTTTAACAATTTAAGTAAATTCCTTAGCAAAACAAAATTTCTTTAAAAACATATAGACTGTACTATGGTGACTACATCAGGCAAGATACATGTCAAAAAAGTATGCTAAAATTTGGCAGGTACGTCTAAAGTGTCAATAAATTAAATGGGGTTTATTTTCACAAGGCCAAATGGTCAGACTTACTCATGGTTTCCTACTGAGGAATAAGAATTACCCCCTAGAGACAGTAATCAAAGTGCAATTAGCCCTGTTCTGGAATTTTTTTAATACTATCCTTATTTCATGCTTCATTGATCCCTCCATTTTAGCACACATAGTTTTGCACCACTTTTTACAAAAGCACATAGTTCAGTCTTGCCCCCTTTTCCCCTGTAACTTCCACATAGATTATGCTCCAAAAGCTTATGTATAATCAGCATGGTCCAGTGGATAAAAGCACTAAAGTGGTAACCACGAGACCCAAGCATAGACCTGCCTGTGACAGTACTAGCCATGTGGCCTTCAGCAATTAACAGCAGCATTAGTACTAATAGTAGTAGTAGTAATGTGTCATTTTAAGGCCCTTTACACATGTTACATATGTTAACACACATGTTCTCTTCTGGCTCTACTCATGACTCTCTGGACTTCCCCTCCATTCCCCAGTAGGCTTCTTACACTGTTTCTTATATGTTCCTCTACCCTTTTAGACCCCCTCCTCAAATTGGCAAATTCCTCGTGAACCTCTATTTGGAGACAATGCCCAGGTTAATCATGCTCGCTTTTCACTCTTCTCCCAGTTCTGATCCTTACTTACCTTATTTGTCCTTCATGCCTCCCAAGAGTACCTGCTTTTCTTTCCTTTCTCGCCTTTTCAGATCCTATTCATTTATTTATGGCTTCTTCATTAGAATGTAAGCTCTTTTGAGGGCAGGGGCTGTCTTTCTTTTTGCTTGTATTTGTATTCTCAATGCTTAGAACAGTGCCTACAAACAGTAGGTGCCTACCTGTTGGGTACTGTGTTTAGCACTGAAGAAAGAAAGATAAAAAACAAAATGATCCCTATCCCAGTAAAGAGGTTAGATCCTACTATGGGGACATGTCATGTATACAATTCAAGTAGAGTGTAACAGGGACAGAAATATGAACCACATCAAAGAGGAGTGGAGGAGGAAAGAAGGAGGAGGAGGAGGTGAAATGGAGATGACAGCAATGAACTGGATCAGGAATGAAAACAAAGATTTTTAACAAATACGAGATCATAGTGCATTTCATGCAAAGCAGATGGCTTATATGAACATCAGGATGGGAGAGAGGTGGTCAAGATCAGGGAACAGGCTAGTAATCCAGTTTGCCTAGAACATACAGTACGTGAAGAGCAAGAGTGTTGAAGACGCAGTGCGGTGTAGTGGATGGGGCCCTGGACTGAAGAGAACAGAACCCAGAGAACAATTTCTACAACCCTGAAAGACTTAAGAACTCTGATCAATGTAATAAACCACAATTATGAAGGCTCATTGATGAAGCATGCTACCCAGCTCCTAACTGGTTATTAATGAATTCAAGATGCTGTCCTTTTTTAAATATGGCCAATGTGGGAGTTTGTTTTGCTTGACTATGGATATTTGTTACCTTTTACCAATAAAATGAATGGGTGAGAAGAGGTTACCTGTAAATTGTTCATTTCCAGCTCTAAATCCCATGATCTATCATCTCTCTGATTAAAAAAAACAGTATACTTTGCAATATTCTACGCTAACTATTCCACTGGATCTTTCAGAATATCATAACAACACAGTTGTGCTGTCCATGAGGCAAGTTAGTTTAGCTGAAGAAGCAAGGCCCTTCCTGAGGAAGGAACAGGAGGCCCCATAGACCAGGCAGGTCAAATCACAGCTACCACCTTGACCACCACCTTCTCCACCTCAGACACTGATGGAGACAGCCCAGGACCCTCTACCCAAGATACCTTAGAATAGCAGTAATCCTCAGGCCATTGACCTTACTTCTGTCTTGATCCCTACATCCATCACAGAGAGAAGCAACCCTTGTGGAGATGTGACCTGGCAATTGCTTCTGCAGGTGCTGCACCACCACCCTCCACCCCATTTCTCAGCAGCTACAGCTATGGCAGACCAGAAAAAATAATTCTGACCAAAGTCCTTGACACTGTCGAATGGCTCAACATTGCAAATAGACATGATTTTATCAGGGGAAATGAAATTAAAGAAGATGTATTATCATTTATTTTTCCAATGTACCCTAAGAACCCTAGTATCATTCCATCCCATAGGCATAGAGATAGAGATAGAGAGATTTATGTCTTATCTCCTCTTATTAGAATGTGAGTTCCCTGAAAGTAGAGACCATCTTGCTTTTCTATTTATATCACAAGTATTTAGCAAAGTCCTTTACACACAGTAAGGATTGAATAAATGTTTTTTTCATTCATTCTTCATAGCATTGGTTCTGAATACTGACAAATCATAAAAGGATAAAGGTGAGAGAAAGCCACTACATTCAATGACAACAGCTCCAACCTGACCTCTTTGAACAAGCCATTAACACCAAAAAAGTATTTTAAATGAATAAAAGAAAAAAGATATTGATTTAATTACCACCTCCTAAGAAGTCTAACAAATGTAGAGCAGTGAAAAAGAAATAATTTTAAATATACCTTCTTAAGTTTTCTAGACTCTCAGTTGCGATGCTTGAAGGGAGTACCTCACATTTTCCCTGAAGTAGAATTTTTATCTTAACATATACCTTTGAGAGTATCAGAAAGATTCAGTGTAGAGACAATGAGAAAATAAAGAAAAAATATGAATAATGGATGAAACGCAATTCAAAATATTTTCTAAAAGAAAAAGCCCTGGTATTCACATTAATTCAATTCTATTAAACAGACATCTACTAAGTGATTTTTTTAAGCAAGGAATTGCACTCTGCGCTGGGAATAGAAAGACACAACACAGAGCCTGTTCTCAAGGAGTTTATAATCTAATAAAGAGAAGGATAAGTACACAAATAACCATGCTAAGAGGGAGAGTCAGCTAAGTGCAAAGGAGAATTCCAAGTACAGAAATGATTTTAAAATGGAGATGTCATTTTCACCTGGGAGTGAGGAGAAGATATGGCAACTGATCTGGGATAGGATAGAGGGGAAAGACTTTAAAATACATGGACAGAAGAAAAGTTAAATTTCTTCCAAGAAGATAAGAATTGTGTGAGCAGAGCCACAGAGACAAGAGCAACCAGGATGAGAGTGGAGCACAGACAGTAGTTCACAGAATCACAGAATTTGAGAGCTGGAAGGGATCTCAGCAGCCATTTGCTGTTGCCTTCAGCAACCCAGACATGAAATGCATCCTCACTGCAACATATTTACTGTATGGTAACCTTTAAGGAGGGAGACCTCGTCGACTCTCAAAATATCCGATTCTACTTGTGGACACTCTAACGGTTAAGAAGTTTTGGGGGTTTGTTTTTTTTTCCTGACATTAAGCTTTAATTCGCATCTTTTCAACTTCCACACCCAACTTCTTGCCTCTGGGGCCAAACAGAGCAAATCTAATTCCTCCTTCCACTTGACCTTCACTAGTCCTTCATATTCTTGAAGACAGCTATAATGTCAACTCTGTATCTTCTCTTCTCCCTGTTAAACATCCCCCATTCCTTCAACCAATCCCCATGTGGTAAGGACTCAGAGCCCTTAATCATTCTGATTGCTTTCCTCTGGACACTCTCCAACTTGTCAACATCCTTCTTAAACCATGGTTTAGTAGTTTCAATGAAGGGATAGCACAGAATTTATTATGCTTCATGTGAATCTAAAAGAGCAGAGTAGCAATCATGGTCTCAGACATGATGAAAAAAGAAAAGTAGGTAAACTGCATTATGCTTAAAGGCATGAAATAGCTTCAGTACTGAAGATATATGTATCAAATGACAAATGATCTAAGAACTAAAAAGAAAATCTAAAAAAATCACAGGAAGAAAGAGCAAAACTGTAATAGGAGCTTCAATATGCCCCCTTTCAAACTGAGACAAATCCACCAAAAATGATAAATGACAAAAAAAGGACCCAAATAAAATTTTAGAAAAGTTAGGTATAGTCAATGAATAATAAAAATGAATATATACATTTCTCATCTTTGCATGCTACTTTTAAATCTGACCATGTGCTAGAACATAAAAACCTCATACACAAATACAGAAAAGCAAAAGTATTAAACATCTTTTACTGAACACAATGCAATAAAAATTTAAAATCAAAAAGGTATTTGAGGAAAAAATTCAAACATAAGTGGAGATTAAAAATAACATCTGAATGAATGTCTTTGTCAAAGAACAAATTGAAGGAACAACAGATAATTTCAACAAAGAAAAAGACAATGAGATGATATGCCAAAACTTCAGGAAGCATCCTACCAGTCATTAGTGGGCAATTTCTATCTCTAAACAATTTTATCAACAACAAAAAGAAAGAACAGATCAATGAATCGGAACTACAACTTAAAAAAACCCATAAAAACAAATTTTAAAACTCTAAACACAAAAATGAACTTTCTAAAATAAGACATAAAAATGAAACAAAAAAATACTACTGAATTGACAAATTTTAAAAACTAGGATCTATTTGGGAAGAACTAAAAAATAGACAAACTACTGGCTTGTTTTTATTTGGACAAAAAAGAAAGGAAAAGAAAATTATCAAAATAAAAAGTTTTAAAGAAAAATTCATAACAAATTAAAGTTAAAGAGAAATATTAGGTACTATTTTGCTTCATATGACAACAAGACTGATAATGTAAATTAAATAGGTGAATACTCATAAAAATTTAATTTATCCAGATTAACTAGACAAAAAATAAAGAATTTAAATAATTCAATCATAGAAAAGGATATTGCGTAAGCCATAAAAGAACTGTCAAAGGAAAAAAAAAACAAGACCAGATGTGTTTATAAGTTGGCTCTATCAAAATTCAAAGAAAAATTTTCTCCAATACTACATAGTTTGCAAAAATAGATAAAGAACTCTTTCTATGAGATGAATATGGTCTTGATACAATATCTCTAATGAATATCTATACAAAAAGATTGGATATAATATTAACAAAGGGGCTACAGCCACATAGTAAAACAATTATCCTCTGTGAGTAGGTTGGATTTATCCCAAGAATGCAGAGTTGGTTAAACATTAGGGAAACCATAAACATAATAGACTGTATTAACAACAAAAGTAATAAAAATCACATGATTCTGTCAATTAGATACAGAAAAAGCCTTTCAAAAATACAATATCCATTTATGTTTAAAGAAACACTAACAAGTTTGAGAATTAATGGACCTTTCCTTTTTTACAGTAAACAGTACCTATCTGAATCAAGAGTTAGCATTGTCTGTAATGGAGAAATGCCAAAATCATTCCATCATTCCAATAAGTTCCAGGGTAAAGTTGTCATTTGTCATTACTATTATTTGATATAATTCTAGAAATATTTGCTATTGTAATAAGTTAAGATACAGAAATTGAATGAATAAGTAAAAAATAAAGTTATTGTTTTTGCAGATGTGATGGTTTGCTAGTAATTCAACAAAAATTAAGTGAAACAATTAACCTCCATAAAGTAGCAAATTAGAAAATAAACTCACAGAAATCATAACTGAGGTAATAAATTACTTTATCAAAGTATTGACCAATTTAAGAATAAAAAAGTCCTTTGTATTTTTAAATACCATTAACAAAAATTAATCAATAAACATTTATTAAGCACCTACCATGTGCCAGGCACTATGCTAAGCACTGGGTTACAAAAAGAGGCAAAAGACAGTCCCCACCTGCCAGGAGCTTACAATTTAATGGGGGAAATAACATGCAAACAAATATATACAAATCAAGTTATATACAGGATTAGTAGGAAATAATTAAAAGAGGAGGAAGCACTGAAATTAAGCAGGATTAGGGAGCTTTCTGTGAAAGTGGAATGTTAGTTAAGACTTAAAGGAAGTCAGGGAGGTCAGTAGGGAGTAGGGAGGTCACTAGGAAGTAAAACAGAGAAAGAATTCCAGGCAAGAAGGATATAAGAGAAAATGCAGAGAGATGTAGTACCTTGTTCATGGAACAGCCAGGAGATTAATGTCAATGTATCAGAGAGTACATGCTGGGGAGTAAGATATAGGAAGACTGAAAAGGTAGGAGGAAGCTAGGTTATGAAGGGCTTTCAATGCCAAATAGAGTATTTTGTATCTGCTCCTTGAAGCAAAAGGAAGCCACTTGAGTTTACTGAGTAAGGGGTTGGGTGAGGAGGAGGGCGGGCAGTTTGATATGATCAGACCTGCACTTTATGAAAATCACTTTCACAGGCTAAATAGAGAATGGATTAGAGTAGAGAGAGACTTGAGGCAGGCAGACCCACCAGCCAGCTGTTACACTAGTCCAGGCATGAGGTGATAAGGGCCTGCACCAGAGTGGTGGCAATATCAGAGGAGAGAAGAGGGCATATTCAAGAGATGTTCCAAAAATGAAATCAGAAGGCCTTAACAATAGCTTGGATAAAAATCAAAGGAAAGAGAGTAAAAAATGTGTAAAAGGAGAAACCATTTACAATAATGACAATAAATTTAACATATTTGACCATATGACACTTTCAATAACTACATTAAGAGAACTATAAAATTATTTTAACAGAGATAGAGGAAAAAATGAAAAATTAGATGGCTGTCTATGCATAAAATTAGGTCAATCCAATATAACAACAATGTTAATGCCTTCCAAAATAACTTATAAATATATTATATCTTTATATATACATATAATATAAATATTATATATGTAGGATATAAATATATCATATATAATATATATAAATAACTTACAAATTCAATCTAATAACAATCAAATGCAATTTACTGCTTTAAAGACTTAGATAAAACAATAACTTATGGTAAAACACAAAAATATTAAGAGGAATTCTAAAAAAAAATGATAGGAACTCATCCTGCTGGATTTCAAAATATATTCTAAAACAGTAATCATCAAACTATCGGTTACTATCATATTTCTTACCATCTCAATAGGTGGGGTAGGGAGGGAGAGAATTTATAATAGAAAATAAAAATGTCAAAAAATGGAAAAAAAGAAACACATAGTAGTTTATTCTCCACGCTTCTACTACATAGTTTTCATAGAACTAAGAACACTAAAGAACTTTAGGGATCATCAATAAATCAACAATAATTTATTCAGCACTGTGTGTCAGGCATTATACTAAGGGCAGAGAATATAAAGAAAGATAAAAATAGTCCCTGCCTTCAAGAAGCTCACATTTTAACGTGGGAGACACCAGCCCCTTGATACGATATATGAGCAAAATGAGACATAGCAGCATCCAGACTTTGGTCTAGAAAATGAATAACTGAAGGCACGTTGGAAATCAGGTGAAGCATAAAATTATCATCACTAGAAGAGTAGCCACTGAGATTCAGTCACCAAAGATATGATGTGTAGAGTCTGAAGACTTTTCCTGTAGGGACAATCAGGTGTTACCATTCTGAAGTAACTATGGTCCATAAAATAAAAGAATACTTGCATAAAAAAATAAAAATGTTACTAGAAAAAAATTAAAAATAGAAATAAATGGAATATAAGAATCCAGAAATAGAACCAAATATATAAAAGAGATTAATATTTGATAAACCCAAAATTATAAAACTTTGAGAAAAAAAACTTCACAGAGGAGATAACTTCTAAATTGCTCCACAAAAGGAAAGATTCCTAACAGACCTGGGAAGAAGTCCATTCCAGGCATGGGAGAATAATAGGAGCAAAAATATAGAGAAAGGAAAGGACAAGATGAGAATGAGAATATAAAGTAATACAGTTTGGCTAGAATGTAAAGCGTGTGAAGAAAAGTAGTTTAAGATAAGGTAAGAAAGTTAGGTTGGAGGAAGATTGTGGAAGTCCTTGAATGCCAGGGTGAGAATGCATTTTACTTAGTAAGAAAAAGAAAACCACTAAAGATTTTTTGAGTAGAGAAGTGGAATAATGAAGGTGGTACTTGGGCAGATATGTATATACAATATCTGACAGACAGTAGGTGCTTAATGGGAGGCTAGGTGGCACAGAGGATAGAACACTGGGTTTGGAATTAGGCAGACTAAACTTCATAAGTTCAAATGTGGCCTTAGACACTTATTAGTTATGTGACCCTGGGCAAGTCACTTAACCCTGTTGGCCTCAGTTCCTCATCTGTAAAATGAGCTCAAGAAGGAAATGACAAACCGCTCCAGTATCCTTGCCAAGAAAACCCCAAATGGTGTCATATATAGTCAGTCATAACTGAAACAACTCAACAACAACAACGAGGTGCTTAATAAATGCGTGTTGACTTAAGCAAGCAATGAACTCAAAAAGGCATATACTAGAGTCAGGAAGACCAGTAAAAATGTTCTTATAGTAGGTGAAAAGCAATGAGTACATGAAGAAGGATGACTACAGTGGGAGTAAAAAGGAGACATCCATCAATGAACAAGCATTTATTATGTGCCAACTATGTGCCTGCCACTTTCATGGCTACTCAGAAGCCACTGAATGTTTTTGAGTAAATACGGTCATATTTGTATATTAGGAAGATTATGTGAGTAAAGAAGAATGGCTTGGAGAGGGCCGAAACAAGAACAATTGAGCAACTGTTACAATGCATACAGAGGAAAAAGATAACTAACAATGTATGCTAATATATGCATAACAACATATTGTTATATTTCAAATACATAAGACAGAAAAGTTCAAGTGGCCATAAGAGGCTTATGACTTAGAGGAGAGAAAAGAGCTGGAGGGTGGGAACGGAGGTGGGAGTAGAGGCAAGAGGATGAAGAATGGGAACAGAGTGGTCTAGGATTTCCCCAACAACTACTTTCCCTTCTCCCACTTAGTAGATGATTGCTCCCTGGCTGTCTAATCTGGGGCCTGACCTGGCAGAGTACACAACCTTTACAGTACAGCAGGATGCCCTTTCTCATGAGCTCTATCCTTAGTTTCTTGCTTTTTTTGGAAAGACAGAACCTGGGATGTTGTTTTTTCCCCTTAATACATTGGGTGGTCTACCAATAAACATTCAAGTATAAATAACAACTAATAAATAATTTTATAACAAAACTTTTAAATCATTCCAGATAATGCACTGAAGCATGAATGTCAAAATCCAGACAGATCCTAAGAAAACAGCAACATTAGTCCACCAAACCCTAATTTACATGGCACATTTTTGTCATAAATGTTTTTCTAATGTTCTAAGAACATATGACAATACACACACACACAATCCATCTGTAGAGTAACTTCTGTTTTGCAAAACTACCAACTTTACATCGTTGTAATTTTTTTTACTTTGGCTGCAGCAAGATATCTTATTTTATTGTGGCTATTTTGAACAGGGTACAAATTTCCTTGAACAAATCTTTCCCACACCCAATCCCAGACAACACTTTTACGATCATTTTGGCTTAGGGTCAGTGAGATAATTCAGTTTCACTTTATAGATCTTTCTAGTTGAGACATACCTTAGCATATGCTGCCTTCCTTAAAAACTCTCTTGAGCCTGGCATTCTGGAGATCTAAATGCTAGTTTCAGTTCTGCCATTATCTCACGGTGACCTTGAAAATGTCACTTCCCCATTTAGATCTCAGTTTTTCAGGCAAAAAAAGAGAGAGAGAACATGTTGGATGAAATGATCTCCAGGTTCCCTTCCCTCTTTAATGTCTTACATTCAACCATTATCCCCACTTGGGCTACAACAATGCCTGTTGTCCACCTTCAGGTCTTGCTACCAGCAAGCAGCACTGTAAAGCGTTTGATTTTATTAAATCTGACATTTGGTGCACATGCTTCTAGCAGAAGATATAATTGCTAATAATAGTAGTAGCATATATTTATATAGAGAGAACTTTAAGTTTTGCAAAGTATTCTGTATAGGTCAGCTCATTTGCTCAGACAATGCCAGAGGCCGTGCACTTCTATGTTATAGCACGTACCTAGTTTTAGCTTTTACCACTCACAAATTCACAATGTAACTGTAAAATCCATTATTTTCATTCTTTATGCCAATATAGGATGCTTTTCTTCTAGAAAGTAGTTGGAAAATGAGGTTTAAGTGACTAACAACATAGAGATCACAGGATTTAGAGCTACAAAGAAGGAAAGAACATCCTTTACAGACCTCTATCTAATCCAGGGGAGTTTAACCTGGGCTCTATGAACTTAGATTCTTTTTTTTTTAATATGTTGATAGCTGTATTTTAATATAATTGGTTTCCTTTGTAATTCTCAAGAATTTTATGCATTTAAAAGCATTATTCTAAGCAGGGGTTTCTAGGCTTTTCCAGACTGCGAAAGGGATCCATGGCACACAAAAATTTGAGAGCCTCTGATCTAATCCAACTCTTTCCTTTTAGAGATAAGAGAATGGAGACCCAGAGGAGGGTAATGACACCTCCAAGGTTACATAGTGAAGTAATGACCAAGCAGAGACAAGAACTTAGCAAATCAAAATGGTTTAAAAGTCCTATCCAAGATTGGATGTGGGAAAGATTTCTTCAAAGAATTATGTGGCTCGGTCAAGACAGTTATAAGACAATCAGATAACTTATTACAGGCAAAGTAGAAAAATATCAAAAAATGAAAAGTTGTTCATTTCATACACACAAAAAAAAGAAGTTGTGGAGGGGCGGAGCCAAGATGGCGGCTGGGAAGCAGTGACTGGCGTGAGCTCCCCACCAAGTCCCTCCAAAAACCTATAAAAAAATAGCTCTGAACCAATTCTAGAGCTGCAGAACCCACAAAGTGGCAGAGGGAAGCAGGGCTCCAGCCCAGGACAGCCTGGATGGTCTCTGGGTAAGGTCTGTCCCACACGGAGCTCCCAGCCCCCAGCTGAGGGGAGCGGAGCTGAGCCCAGCGCCCACGGCGTGAACAGACCAGACACGGACCTACCAGACCAGGAGACGAGTGGAGAGTACCCTGGCATCCTGAAATACTGAGCTGTGGCATCCACCAGACCTCTCAACCCACAAAGAACAAAGACATCAGAGAAGGTTAGTGGGAAAAGCTGCGGGACTGTGTTTGCGGTTCAGCCACCGCCCCTGGGGCAACGGAGGTGGGGCAGCTTTAGAACTACAGCTGCAGT
>CM053624.1:296575405-296627910 GCA_028646595.1 Phalanger gymnotis
GGGGGGGGGAGGAAATGGGGAGAAAATCTGTAATTCAAATGCCTGTGAAAATCAATGCTGAAAACCAAACATGTTAAAAATAAGTTAAAATAAAATAAAATTAAAAAGCAAAAAAAAAAGGCACAGTTGGAGACAAGAAGAAAATCAAACAAGGGACAGGACTTATTCTTAGTATGAATGGAAAAATAAAAACAGTTGACGAAGGCAAAAAAAAGTTGTTACACAGTTGGATTCTGTGTGTGTATATGGGTAACATTGACAATAGAAAAATTTATGACCAAAAAATGTCATTTAATTAGGGTTTGATGAGATAAAATTACTATGCTCTTTAGTTTTCAACAAAAGTCTCAAATAAATGAAGTGATTTGCCCAGGGTCATTCAAATATACCTAATTCAGGCACAGAAATGACTCCTTGTCTAGTAGAATTAAGCATCAATCAAGATGGATTTATCCTTCATGTATCCATACAAGAGAACTAGGACCACAGAACAGGAACTGAAAGTTCCTGGAAAGTAATTTTAGCTTATATGGAGTTCCCTGTCATCATAGTTACTGGAACAGATAAAAAGCACTCAGACACAATGTAGGAAAGACTCACACACTGGGTAAGGAGCTAGACTTGATGACCCATAGAGTCTCTTTCAATTAAGAGCCCACAGTTCATAGGAGCAGGCTCGATCCTTCTCCCCAAATATCCATTACCACACCAAACCTCAGCTTGATACAATCAACTTTCCACTGTAAACCTTCAGACTCCAGGGCTCGAGGTGATGGCAGCTCTGGCCCCATTTTTCTTTCTAATTTCAGGCAATGGACTAGGATACTTCTCTACTTCCCTTCCTCCCTCGCCCACAATTACTCCTAACAGCCCAAAGTTTAGCAAACAAAAGTGTAACATATCCCTTTCTTATGGGGAATCACAGATGATAAAAATAACAAATACAAAGCTGTACGGGACTTCAAATGTCATCAAACTGTCCTTTTATAGATCAGGAAACTGAGACTCTGAGAGGTGATTTGCCCAGGGTTATACAAATACTAAGATATAAGAAAGCAATTGAACCTAGGTTTTCCTGACTCCAAGTGCAACACGCTATCCCCTACACCACACCGCTTCTCGACATGGACAATTTAATCATTATATAATAACAACCACTTCTGGTAGTAGTTGTATTTATATAAGATTTTAAGTTTAACAAAGAACTTTTTCACAAAACCTCGTGGTGTGTGTAGTGAAAGTATTAATATCTCCACTTTCCAGATAAGGAAAATGGAGCTGTGTTTTTCCCATAATCACACAGACAGTAACTATCAGAGCCAGGATTCACCCTAAGTCTCCCATCTCTAGGGTCAACATTCTTTCCACTACGGCGTGCTGCAGTGAAAGCATTAATTACAAAAAGGATAAAATACAAGTAAATATGTTTATCCATCTCTCGATAAATATGCAAAAACAAAATACACAAAGCAGAAGATCAAAAGACTCATAATTTTCCCCTATAATAGAGAACATGAATGAAAATAACTCTGAATCTTAGACTCTCGGAGTTGGAAGAGAATTCAGAGATCCAACCCCTGTGGAACACTTAAAATTTAAATGTACTATATAAAAATCTTTTAAATGATAAAGTACCCTAGACATAAACAGAACGCTGATCCTCTAGATAGTCTTAAAATATTTCAGTTTTTCTTCCTCTTAGTCCCTTTGCCTCAGCAGCAGAGCTGGAACTAGGTCCTGGGTCCACCAGCTCTCTGTCCAGTTTTCTGGCCATACCACTATGAAACAGAGAGCTGATCTGACACTCCCTCCAAAGCACCCCAGCTCAGGAATGCCAGGGACGAAATAAAGAGGGGAGTAGAATAGGGGGAAGAAAAGTTCATTTTCCCTGTCTACTCTGCCCTACCAAAGAGAGATAGTTGTCAGATTCCCATGTAGAGCCCTAATTCTGATCTTTGCTTTAATCAGCCTGGCCAAAATCTGAGTGTATGGCCAGTGCCTACTGCCATTATTTATGGATGACGGATAACTCCTTCCAGAGAAGAGAAACTGAGTCAGCTGTATTTGAAATCTAATGAGAATGTGACCTCGAGTCATGTCTGTAATAGGCAGCTGGCCAATGAGGGCCCAGTCTTGGAAGCCTGTGGGTTAACAGCAGTCAGAGCCTGTCACACATGCTTCCAGGACTGGACCATAATTATTGCTAGTTATCATACATCATCAGATTTAGAGCCCTAGGCAGGGATGTGCTCCAAACCAGCTCAAGAGAGTCGATTTTTAAATTTTCAAGGGCAGCACTTACACCTCAGGAATTGGCTAATGCTAGAAATGAGTCCTTCGTTTATCTGATTGTCTAGACTTGGGAACGTGATGGAGAAAATGTTAATAAATTTTAAGGTACATTTTTCCCCGAAAGAACTAGTTCTTAAACATTTACCAGCACATCGTTGTCCAGAAGGAACTTGAGAGATCGTGTAGTTGAATCATTTCACAGAGTGAGAAACTGAAGACCAAAGACAAGTGATTTACCCAGGGTCATCACGTCAGTAGCACAGCCAGGATCCCAACCTCAATGTTCAGACCTCGAATCCCATGTTCTTTCTATCACACCACATCACTTTCAGTTCTCTCATCCTTCCAGCCTAATCCAACTGAATCTACTTCAGAGATAAACCAACCAGAACAGAAAGGACAATTCAAGGACAAGAGCATCCCAGGGCTTGGAACCACTGAGTGAAGGTCGAAAGAGAAGGCACAGCAGGAGGAAGCATCACCATCATTTGCATTACATTTACCACTTACAAAGTACTTTCCTCACATCAGCTCTTTAAGGCAGGCAGTACAAGTATTATTGCCCCCATTTTACAGATGAGGAAACAGGATGAGTGATCAGGATGGCACAGTTAGCAATTTAGAGACATTTGGGGGCCAAAAAGGGAAAGGCTCTTATGTGTCTAATATTGTAAAGGAAGAAGGAATCTACAATTCCAGGGCCAGTTTAATACTTCTAAACATATTTCAGGGATGGTGTCTGATGGAATAAGAGATTAGAGGCCTGGGAGAGGAATTGTGGTGAAGTAGAAAAGTCACTGAGATTTGAGTCCAGGGACCTGAATACACATTCATGCTTTTCCACTTCATATTTGACCTTGAGCAAGTCATAGAACCTTTCTGGGGTCTCAGTTTCCTCATATGAAAAATGAGAGAGATTTGGACTAGATGACCCCTAAGCCCCTTCCAGGTATGTATCTATGATCCTCTGAGACGTGATGACAGGGAAGTGAAAGAGCTGGAGTTTGTGGTAAGAGATTGGAGGAGGGTTACATGGGAGACAGGGTGCTTGGAATATTTGACAGTAATGCTTTGGGGAAGGAACTTGGATATGCGATTGAGTGCCAAGGCAAATGTGGAGGAGGGAACCTCCAGATGTGCACTGAGTGCCTAACTGGGAGATGATCTCTGGGTCCTAGTGCCTTCTTTGATTTCCTTTCTCAAACACCTCCCTAACCCCAATAGTAACTATGCCAGCAAGGAGAGAATGATGATAAAGTCCACCAAATCTGATTTTATATCCTGCAACCTATCAGAATCTTATCTTTCTGAAGTCTTCCTACATCTTTTTGGGAGATAGGGAAATAAGAGCATAAATGAAAACCAGGATGATTTCAAAATGCCATTGAACCCAGCCAGTTAGAGTTAGAGCCAGAAGTTCAATGCAGGTCTTCTGACCCGAAAGCAGTGTTCTTATCACTATCTCTTCCAGGAACAACTGCCAGGCAAGTACCTGAAACCTGAAACCCAAGGAAAGAATCTTTGGCAGGAAGACAGGGGAGGAAAGTCCTTTCTCACCCTGGGAGTGAGATGAGAAGGAAAGAAATTCAACAAATCTGCAGACCCAACATGATGAGACCAACTGTAAGATCTTTGCAGCTATAGGGAGCTGGTTCTGTGAAGAAAGAAATGTATAAACAACTTGTGACTTTCTCAGAGATGAGCCTAGAGTAACAAAAGTTGCAGACATCTATAATTTCTGTGATGTTAATTTAACAACAATTCATTTGACAAACATTTATTAATGTTTGCCCACTTGTATGACAGATACCATGTTGGACACTAGGGGGATACAAAGATAAGAAATGCCTAGGTACTGTCTTCAGGAGTTTACTAGCCTAATGAGAATTATGATGGTCATCAGAGGTTCTGTTAAAAAAAAAGTTTAACCCAAAGTAAGTTAATTGAACAATCGATTTAATCCAAAATGGTCAAACTGGTTTGTATACATATCACCAAAGGTTTTTATTTCCCACAATATAAGACCCTCCAACCTTTTTTATAGCTATAGACCCTTGAATGTGTCTTTGGTTTCTGTTTTCTTCCATATATTCACTGGGAATAAAAAGACAATGATAAAGCTGAACCAAAAAAAATCCTTCTCAGGTGCTTCTGGAAAATGTCCTTTAAAAAATTAATAAAACAAATACTTGGCCAATTTTAAAAAAGACAAGCAAACCATGAAAGCCAAGAGACAGAAAAAAGGTGAGGTAGGAGATTCAGAGAAAAGTCATCAATTGAAAACCTCTACAATGCACAAATCTTGCAAGAAAACTCTGGCTTTTAGCCCTGGGGAGCCAACACTGCTCCTTAAGCTACAGCTTGAATTAAATGGGAAAATGTAGCCAGGAACACACAGAGATATGGTGAGGTGATGATGACATAAACAGCATGAAAAGAAGACTTGGGTTATGAGATGTGGCAAGAGGGAGAGAACCGCAGATGCTTTTCTGGCGGTATGCAAACACACTGAACCCCAGGTGGAAACTATGAAGTAATCAAAACAATTTGGTATTTAAATCTCATGGAGGGAAAACCCATATATAATAAAAATGGAACAAACATTAGGAAAAATTAAAATTTCTAGGGGTGCTATTCCCAAAATGGAAGAATGATACCTACTAAAACAGCTGTGAGAAATCCTGAAATTCTTACAATCTTTCATTTCGCAAGCGAGTCAAACTTTCCTTTTACTCATACAATTTCCATTCATCACTAAGAGCGTGAGAGGCAGTCTGACACAGTGGAGAGAGGGCTAACCTGGAAGTTTGGGAGAACTGGGTCCACCTCCAGTCTCTACCACAGACTGGCTGTGTGGCCATCGGCAAAGTCACTTAACCTCAGTGCCCTCAAACAGCTAGGATTTTATGTTGCAAGAGTTGCCTCTGTACAAGGGAAAGGGATTTCTTGTCTATTTTGAATAAATCACAAGTCCAGATGCCACCAACAGTGCTTCAGTTCCACTCACCAAAAGATGTTTCAGTCTTGTAAGGTAAAGCTGTCTATGGAAAAGGAAGTAAGTCAGGTATCCAATGAGTCTAGGCTTTCCAATGCATACTTTTTATTTGAAAAGTATCGTATGAAGTATGATGAGAGGCAAGACAATGTTGTGCAACAGTTCTCAAGGTGTGGTCCAAGGGACTCCTGGGAATTCCCAAAGGGGTCTGCAAGGTCAAAACTTTTTTCACAGTACTAAGAAATTTTAATTTCTGGAACAGTAAATATGAATGGATATAACCTACATAAGCAAAAATTCTTGGAGGGAAGAGTGTTCAATAATTTTAAGAGTATAAAGGTGTCCTGAGCCCAGAAAGTTTGAAAATAACTTCTAATGGATTAAGAGGCCTCAGAGTGAAGAACTGAGTTCAAGTCCTGACTCTGAAACATACTTGTTGTGCTATCCTGATAAAGTAACTTAGCCTCTCACTGCCCCCACTCTCACCCCCAACGACTCTCTAGGACAACAAATTTCCATGGCAGCTGGCACAATAGAAAGATCCCTTGCTCTGGAATCAGGAGACCTGGGTTCAAATCTTACCTGGTAGCTTACTATCTATTTGCCCTTAGGCAAGTCACTTAAACTCTCTGGGTCTCAGTTTCCTCATCTGTAAAATGAGGGAGGAGCTGGACTAGACGGCCTCTCATTTCTAAATCTGGGATCCTAGGATCCCTCCCCATGAATCTGCATTAGTAAAAGGAATTTCCTAAGCCAATGAAATCACAGGTCCAGTCCCAAATTCCAAAGTAAAACATATTTTTTCATCAGTGTTGAAGGATGTCTACATAAAAACAGCCCTGAGCATTTTAGTAACATTGTCTCCAGTCCTATCCGTGACATCTTAACATAGGGAGGGGCCAATGACATCATTTTTACACATAAATAAATTCATAGACAGAGAGGTTAAGCACACAAGTTTAACAACAAGCTTTGTAGCCACATTAGGAATAAAATCCACATTTCCTGCCTAAATAACAACAAAACAAATCTCTCCATCATACCATCCTCTTATAGGAAAGAAGGATCCAGTTGGATATTCTGATTTATTTTCGAATCCTGATCATATTACACTAAGTTATCACTTATCTGGAGGGTCAGATTTCCAGAAAACTCACCCCTCTGGAACAGATTCACAACGCCAGAAGTAAAGAACAAAAGATGTCTTTGAGTATCCAAAATAGTTGTTATCAAGTCCCAAACTAAGGCCATGCAGTTTATTCACAGGTCTCTTAGTGTCTCTTATTTTACATACGTTTCTGACAAGCTGAATGGGTAACTAAGTGGAGCGGTGCCTTCAGACACTTATTAGTTGTGTGACCCTGGGCAAGTCACTTAACCCTGTTTGCTTCAGTTCTCATCTGTAAAATGAGCTGGAGAAAGAAATGGTAAACCACTCCTCTATCGTTGCCAAGAAAACCCCCAAATGGGGTCACGGAGAGTCAGATGTGACTGAAATGACTCAACAACTAACCCCTCAAATAGCTTAATCAGCCAGCCCAGAATATTAGGATCACAGATTGAGAGTGTAAGACATATTAAAGGTCATCTAAAGCAATGATTCTCAAAACTTTTTAGTGTTAGAACCCCTTTACACTCTCAAAAAATGCTTGAGGATCCAAGAGTTTTTATTTATTTGAATTAAATCTAATTGATCAATACTTATCATATTAGAAATTAAAACATCCTAGTATTATTATGAAAATAATTTGGACTTCTCAGACCCCCTGAAGAGGTCTTCAGGAGCCCTGGGGTCTCCAGATCACACTTTGAGAACCGCTGATCTAGTAGAAATTTCTCATTTCACAGAGAAAAACACTGAGGCTCAAAGGGGTTAATTGCGTTGTTCTGGGTCACACACATAGTAAAGGCAGAGCTGGGATTCAAACCCAATTCTTCTGACTCCAAATGCAGCGTTCTCCCAAAACAACAGGCTAGAAAGTGGGGAAGGGAACACACACACAACAGAAGAATTAACAGTCTGGCAGCAAGGAGAAAAAAACAATAGAAAAAGTATACACAAATTGTATGATTATAGGACTGTTGTGCCCTGTTCCCCAGTTACCCCCTCCATCTTGCCCCACAGTTTGTGCTCCCTTCCTCACGGAAATAAAGTCCCTCCAGGGGAACCCCGCCAGTGGTAAAAAAGTAACCGCCCAAGGCATAATTTTGGGAAATTGTCCAGTGCCTAGTCACCCTCCCTGTTCTGGAAGTTGCTACCTAACCACTTTCCTTATAAGGCTCTAAAGTTAGGTTTTAACCAATTGCTTTTCTCTGCTTCTGTAAGTTCCTGCTTCACTTTTTCCCTTTAAATACCCTGACCCTACCCCTGCTCTAGGCTGTTCGATTTGAGTCTTTACTCCAAACAGTCGCACACTTGAATAAATCCACATCAAAATTTATATCTGGGAGTCGCTTTTTTTCGGCGTAACAGGACGATATAAAAATGAATATTTAATATCAATACAAGTTCACTTGTGTTAACATTAGCAATAGTGATAGCATTTCTAGAGCACTTCAAGGATTGCTCAGCAATTTACGAATATTTCATTTTGGTTTTTGAGAAAACTCTATGAAGTCGGTGCTATTATTGTTTCTATCTTACAGATGAGTAAAGCTGGGCTCGGTTAGGTGACCTGCCCAAGGGTCACATAGCTAGCGTCTATAACAGAATTTGCACTCAGGTCTTCCTGACCCTAAGTCTAGCACTCTATGCATTGTGCCGCCTAGCTACCTGTGTTCTATATTGTCTGTTTAAGACAACTGAGAAGTATGTAAAACACAGAAAGGTTTCTATTTAGAATTGTTTTAAAATTTTAAAGCATTTAAGACAACTCCAAAGGACTCTTGATGGAGAGGGCTATCTACATCCAGAGAAAGAACTATGGAGTCTGAATGCAGATTGAGGCACACTTTATGCTCGCCTTTTTTTTCCCCTTTTTTTTTCTCTTTTGTATTTGTCTTTGTTTTTTTTGTTTGTTTGTTTGTTTTTGTTTCTTCTTTCTCATGATTCATTACATTGGTCATAATTCTTCTTTACAACTTGACTATTGTGTAAATAAGTTCAACGTGAAGTTATATTTAGAAGATATATCAGATTCCATGCCATCTTGGGGAGGGAGAGGAGGGGGAGAAAGAAAATCTGGAACTCAAAGTTATGTGGAAATGAGTGTTGTAAACTAAAAATAAAAAAAAATCTTAATTATTAAAAAAAATTTAAAGCATTTGCATTTGAGGCAATAAACTAAATTCAATTACTCAGACACTTTATATATAACACTTCGGTCCTCAGCAACATGTGATAAATGAGACATTAGTGGACCAACTATGGTATTCTGTGAGGCAGCTAGGTGGCACAGTGGATAGAGTGCCAGGCCTGGAACTGGTCATTCTGAGTTCAAATCTGATCTCAGACACTAACTAGCTATGTGACACTGGACAAATCACTTAGTTCTGTTTGCTTCTGTTTCCTCATCTGTAAAATAAGCTAGAGAATAAAACGGCAAACCACTCCAGTATCTTTGCCAAGAAAACCCCCAAATGGGGTCAAGAAGAGTCAGACACAACTGAAAACGTCTGAAAAACAACATTATTCTATAATGTCTTGATGCATTGGACCTGTTTTAAGCTCCTCAAGGGCAAGAATTAAGGATTTTGCTTTTTAATAATAATAATAAGTGACATTTATACAGCACCTTAAGGTTTACCTAGAACTTAGCATACACCACTGTCTCTTTAACCCTCACAAGAACCCTCAGACACAGGTCTTGGTAACTCAGGTAATTTTGCACTTTCTATCAGCAGCTCTGCTTGGTTTGGACTCCACAGAACATCATACCCTGGCACCAACTACCTCCTGGTACCCCAATTTTTCTAGCTTCCTTTTTTGTGTTATCTTTCCCAATTAGATTGTAAACTCCTTGAGAACAAACAGGAACTATCTTTTTCTTTTTTGTATTTCCAGCACTTAGCAGAGTACCTCACACATAGTAGGTCCTTAATGAATGCTCATTGAATTACATTGAAGTATTATTGAATCACTTATTACTATTGAATTTTCCTTATTTTTTACCTTATTTTTTAGTATATTGTTTCTTTACTTATTCATATATTATTTATAAACTTATTATTTATAATGATACATTGTTTATTATTTATATTATTTTACATATTTCATTGTTTATTGCTGATATTTAAATTATTTCATTTATATTTTATTTTATGTATTTATTCATATCATTTATAACATATTTACATATTTATGTTATTTTACATTTTATTATTCATATATTTGTGTTGTTTCATATATTTATTTATGCCTTTTTATTTTCATAATTCTTGCTTCCCCACCCCTGGCCCAGCGTGTTAATCCACAAACATTTATTTAGCACATACTGTGTGTGACAGTGGTAGGGACCTCTGGATAATGGACCATGATAGAAATAAAAAGTGCTTAAGAGTCTGCAGATCTGTTCTAGGCCTGGTTTTGACACTACTTGGCTATACGTCCTTAAGCAAGGTCTACTCTCAAGTTTTTCCTCACCTGCAAAATGAGAGAATGAGGCTAAAAAATCTCTGAGGTCCCTTCTAGCCCTAAAATTTTTTTGATTTATTTTTTTTCTTAGTCCAACCAATGAACAATCAGTCCAGTTTTCTTGTGCTTACAGATATGTATCACAAACATCCAGCTTTACCAAAATAGAAAGATGGTGAAAGTGAATCTACAAGAATTAGAGAAAAAATAGGCCTTCGGAAAGGACTTTTGAAGGTAAGGAGGCACCCTCCTTGCCTGTACCACCCGCTGTTGGACAGAAAGGGCTTTCAGGTGAAATGAAGGAAACAGAAGCTGGAGCAAGCAACTTCTTGTCTCCTTTTTCAGATCATGTATTGCCCCCCTGTGGAGAACAAGTACAAAGAAAAGTTCACGGGATATACAAAGATTAACAGAAGAAAGTGAAGTTTTATGATATTTCTTAACCCTTCACACACTTCTTTCACCAACCACTGAGGCAATTCCCCTGATAAAATGTTAATAGACAGAAATTTTACAAGATGGGGCTATGAGCCAACAGTCGTCTAATAATACATTGTCATAATACGTGAAATATTTCTGGATACAAATTTCACATATGGGAATTACTTAACCCCACAGGATTTTTGAGGAAAAGATTCTGGAAAACTGTAAAGTACTACAAAAACGTAAGCTATTATTATGGATGACCATTTTACTATTATCGATAATTTTCAGTGATAATTTGGGCAATTTTATATTTTAATATCTCACAGTGCTTTTGAGGTGAAAAATTCTTTCCTCATAACCAAGTTAAGTAGTATTTATCTTCATTATTTATAATTATACTATTAACTGCTGCAGTCATCTACTTAGAGATGCACGCATTCACACAAGCAACAATGTAAATGGATCAAGGAAGATACAGCAACTGCATGGAGACTTTAAGGTACTGTTTAAACACAAAGTATTAAGTTATTTCTAAGGCACAAACAAGACACTACAAAAGATACAAGATGATTCATGGTTACGATGGTCTCTGCCTCCTTTTGGGTGATAACCCAGTAAGTGTTACTGTTCAGTCGAGTCTGACTCTTTGAGACCCCATGGACCGTAGCATTCTAATGCTGGGTTTTCTTGGTAAAGATACTGGAAGAGTTTGCCATTTCCTGTACCAGCTCATTTTACAGATGAGCAAACTGAGGCAAATAGAGTTAAGTGATTTGCTCCAGGTCACACAACTAATCAGTGTCTGAGGCTGCATTTGAACTCAGCCCAGCCGACCCCAGCACAGCATTCTATCCTCTGAGCCACCTAGATACATTTCAACATTTCCCTTTATTGGAACGGGGTGGTCCAATCCTGTGATTTAGTTAGTGCAAGGAACTCTTCAAGAAGAAACTATATTCACTGATGTAAATCAGCAACTTGTCTACAATTTACAGCCTTCAAGAGTTACCTGGGAAGACTAAAAGATTAAGTGACTTGTACCTGCAGAGACAGTGAGCATCTGCTAAAGGCAGGACATGTATCCAGTGGCCCCAAAACCAACCTTCTCTCTGTTTCACCATGCCTCTTCACAAACTATGATTACAAAAATAGAACCATGTGTATTTGGGGCCTTGAACCAACTGAGAAACAAAACCTAATTCTCAAAATGCATGTTAAGAACAAGTTAGAAATGGTGGGGAAACCTGGTCACAGAAAGGCAGAACCATCCAGGGATCTTCTAGCAAGTCAGTGAAAAGGGAGGTAACACAGGTCACCAAGCCTTCTTGGCATGTGGCCCTGTATTCTCGGCGCCTAATTACACTATCTCTCTATCGTCTTGCTTACTCACACGACAACCCTACAACCAGTCACCTACAACCTTGATTGAATGACTACTGTACAGAACTAGGTGGGAACACACAACAGAAAAACAAGATGTGGACAATAACGGTGGCAGATGTAAGAGACATAAATAAGACGAACAATCAATCAACAAGCATTTATTAAATGCTTGCCAACAAGTGCAAAGGGAGTTTACCCACATGTTGACGGGACCCAAAATAAGGGCGTGATGACAGTTGGGTGGACTCCACCAGCAAAGGTTCTCTGGGTGATATAAAGTTTGAGCAAGGATTTTTTAAAAGATTACAACTTGGCAAAAATGAGGAAGACATTTCCAGTTTATCCTGTACATAACCTGTATATCCAGTATATTGTGTATATATTTGCACACTGTCTCCCCCCATTAGAATGTCAGCTGCTTGAGAGGCAGGGGACTGTCTTTTGGTTTTCTTTGTACCCCCAGAGCTTGTCACAGTGTCTGGCATGGAGTAGGCACTTAATAAATGTTTATCAACTGACATGAAAAGGCATAGGGACAAGAATGAGGAGGCTGTATATGGAGAAACATGCACAGATATCCTTGGCTTGTCTGAATAGTGATGGGCCATCTAGAGGACATTAGTCACTCAAACGAACACAAAAGTAGATATAGTTAATAAGCTGAAAGGGACCTCAGAGGTTCTTAAGCTTTTTTGTGTTTTTTGCCAGACTGGTGAAGCCTATAGACCCTTCTCGGAATAAGTCAACCAGCATTTATTAATGTACTAGTCACCATGCTAAGTGCTGGGGATCTAAAGAAAGGTAAAAGACAGGCCCTGCCCATAAGGAGCTAGACTCTAATGGGGGAGACAACAAGAAAACAACTATGTACAAATTATATAAATTTACATTTTACTTATATTTTTATTATGTTTAATATATTGACATGTAATGATATATTATATATATTAATGTGTAATTAATATATTTTGTTCTTATATTTATATATCTTATTTTTATCTATTTATATATTACGTAAATTAGTAAATTGGGGGTGGTCTCAGAGGGAAGGCACTAAGATTGAGAAATAAGAAAGGTTTCTTGCAGAAAGTAGTACTTTTGCTGAAACTTGAAGGAAGCTGGGAGGCAGAGATAAGGAGGGAGAGAATTCCAGACATGGGGAACATCAAATAAAATTGCTTTGAGTCAGGACATGGAATGTCATGTGAGAGAAACAGCAGGGACGCCAGTGTGACTAGATATCAGAGTACATGGAGAGGACTAAGGTGTAAGAAGACTGGAAAGGTACAAAGGGACTGGGCTCTGGCTAAAAGCCAGAGAATCTTTTATTTGACAGAGAGTCACTGGAGCAATAGTTGTATATCACGGTCAGATCAAACTGACGGCTGAGTGAAGCATCGATTGGAGTACAGAGAGACTTGTGGAAGGGAGAATCAACCAGCAAGTTACCTCAACAGTCCAGGAGTGAGGTGATGAGAATGGACACCAGGGCAGTGGAAGTGTCACAGGGCAGGAGGGGCATATACAAGAGATGTTTCAAAGGTGGAAACAAAAGGACTTGCCCATGTATCGGATAAAAGGGGATGAGAGAGAGAGAAGAGCGAAGGATGGCATCTAGGTTATGAGTCTGAGTGACTGGAAGAGCAATGCCCTTGACAGTTAAGAGGGAAGTTAGGAACTGGAGAGGTTTGGGGAAGGAAGATAATGAGTTCAGTTTTAGACATGTTGAGGGTAAGATATCTGTGGGATATCTAAATGTTTTAAAATGTATAAAATAAAATACTCAAGATCACAAAGGAACAATTATAATAAAATACGGTTTGTCAAAATATTTTTAAGAGGCTCACAAACCCCAAGTTAAGAACCCCTTTCAATTCCCTCACTTTTCAGATGAATAAACTGAACAGGTAAGTAAACTGAGGCCCAGAGAGGTTATATGACTTGCTCACTGTTACAATGGTAGCCAGAATTCAAGCCCAAGTCCTCCATGTCCACTGCTGTTTCCACCGAATACTATATGCTGCCCCCTCATTAATCAACCTTCCTTTGTCTTATGGCATGTGCTATTTGTTGATCTGCTGCTGTCTTTGGTTCTGCCTCTGCTTCCCAGTCTGTCCTATACCTTTGCTCAATCAAATTTTAGGCTACGTCTGGCCTGTTCAAGCCAGATAATTCTGTTTGCTGCTGATCCAGATCACGAACAGAGAAAAGCAGGGAGTCAGAACGTGACCAGATTACTTAAGGAGGTGAATATAAACTCATTCTCCTTTAGAAATTCAGCCAATTTTCATCATGCTCGGATTTACAGCTGCCACTAAGGTAGGTGTAGCCTTACTGATACAGTAGGCCTACAGACTAACAAGGGCCCCAGTTTCACCATGCACATTATCAAATCACTCCCCAGCCATATGCCCAATTAAAGATGATGGACATCTCAGAACTGGCTCCACAGTGGAAATAAAACATCTTGCTGATGAGAGATAGAATGTTCTCTTGTATATACAGAAGAAAAGAAGCCAAATGAATAGAATGACTAAAATATACAGGCTCAAATATGGACCCTGGGTGAGCTGGAAAGCATTAAAATCTCCCTCAGAGGTTTAGCAAATATTTATGAGGAGATAGAATGAAAAAGAAAAGGTCCTTTTTAAAAAGGCCTCAGGAAGAGTAGAGCTGTTCATGCTGGGAGAAGACACTTCTTGTTGACGGTCAAGACAGAAAAGTGGTAAAGAGCCTGTTCAAATTTCTGCATGAATTCCTACATTTGCCCAAAAAAAAGAGAGCTTAGTCAAACTGTCCTTTAGAACGGACAAAATTTTTCATTTGTTTATCCTTGAGAATGGAAGGATTTAAAGATCCTAAAAATACATTTTTGTTGTTTTATTGATAACTTTTATATCACATTTAATTCTGCATGAGGCAGTTAGGCAGCACAGTGGGTAGAGCCCGAGCCTAGAGTCAGGAAAACCTGAGTTCAAATCCAGCATCGGACACTGGGCAAGTCACTTAACCTCTATTTGCCTCAGTTTCCTCAACTGTAAAACTGTGATAATAATAGCACCTACCTCACAAGGTTGTTGTGAGAATCAAATGAAATAATATTTGTAAAGCACTCAACACAGTGCCTAGCACATTGTAAATGCTGTATTAGTGTTATTATTGTCCCTCTTTCTTCCCATTCCCCCTAAATATACATATCTCTTCTCACTTACTAAGTAAAGCTTTCCATTGTAAGATGTTATTTTTTTTAAAGTTTGGCAACACCAACCAACACATTAAGGCTGATAGCATATGCAATATTCTACACCCATGGTCTCCCACCCCTTCAATGAAAGGCAGGAAATGGATTTTTTCCTCTCTTAACTCAAGGCAAAAGCCTTAAAATAGCAGTTCTTCTCCTGGAGAAAAGACTTAAATTATTTTTGGATGTTCAGTATTTTCAGGGCATTTCATAGGAAATTAATAAATGTTTGTTGTTTGGTTGATTAATTATTCACAATGAAACAGTATTTTTGTACTTTGCAGGTAATCAGATTCCCATATGGAGGAGAAAATAGCTCATTCATAGGTCTATTATTCTAAGATCTTTTTCTCTCATGGCTTCTTCCACAAAAGTTACTATTATAATGATGCTTATTCAATTCCATACTTATTAAGTCATAATCTGTGGCTTGAGAGATTCTAACGTAAGTTAAATATTTTCTTTTCACTAAACTCAATAAACTCTGTTTCTCTATCACCTCCAAAATTAAATATAAAATCCTCTAGCATTCAAAATCCTTCAAAACCTTCCCCTATTTTTCCAGTCTTCTTACATCTTCTATAACCCACACATATACCTCTTTGTACTCTGTGATCTAGTAACTCTGACCATCTTGCTGTGCCTTGAACAAGGCGCACCTGACTCTGGAGGCATGATCACTGCCTGTCCCCCATGCTTAGAATTCTCTTCCTCTTCCTCTCTGCTCTTGATATCCCTGGCTACCTTCAGGTCCTAGTTAAAATTCCACCTTCTACAAGAAGCTTTTCCTGATACCCCTTAATTAGCTAGTACTATCCGTCTACGAGATCATTGTCAATTTACCCTATAGATATCTTGAGCTGCCTTTTGCCTTTTTAAGTAGCCCTAGTATTTGTGCGGTGCCTGGCATACAGTAAGTACTTAACAAATGTTTACTGACCGACAAACTCAGCTGACTAAAATAACCAACCAAAGAACTATACCAAGAAGTCTTTTCAAATACTAGTAGTTTTGATGATTTTGAGATATGAGGACAACACACTTGAAACAATCAACCATATTCCAGCGGTATAAATTATTCACTGATTTTGTATATATTTATGTTGACTTATCTATGTATCCCCAGTGCCTAGCATACAGAAGGCACTAAACATATGCTTGTGGATTTGGAATGATATGAGATGCTCACAGGGCCCTAAGAAGGAACAATTTTTAAGGCTAAAGCAAAAAGACACGTCAGACAAATTCTATAACAACATGGAGCCCAGGTACTAAGAAAGCACTTTCTATGCAAGCTTTTTCACTTTACCCATGAATACCTTAAGGAAGCACTTAACCTACTTAGTTTTAGTCACATATGGATTATAGCTCTCTACTCATTTTTCCATGTGATATAAGCCCACTGTTCTCTGAATTAAGATCTATAATAGCCTTTCCAGGTCAATGGCCATATGAGAAAAACAAATTCTCTTCTCTTACTAGAATCACAGTATCTCAAAAGGCTAGGAAGGACCTCCGGAGCCATCTAGGTTAGACGAAGGTTCATAACAAGGAGTCCTTGAACTTTTATTAATATTTTGATAACTATTTCAATATAACTGGTCTTCTTTACAATCCTATGTATTTTATTTTATGCATTTGAAAACATGATTCTGAGGAAGCGATCCATAGGTTTCACCAGACTGCCAATGAGGTCCATGACGTGATAAGAACCCCTGATTTTGAGCAACTTCTTACCCAACACAGGAATCCCCCTCCACCAGATCCCCAATAAATGTTACCCACCTTTTGCTTTTGCAGGTGGTATACATCATTTCTCATTTAATCTTTCTTTTACCCAAAAACCATTTATTATCAACAGCTCTAGTTATTGTAAAAAAAAAAAGTTCTTTCTTATACTAAGGAAAAAAATAACCTGCTGCCTTCTAACATTGGTATTTGTCCTACTTCCTGACACTATATAGGGAATAAGTCTGCCACTGCTGCTTCCATGTGATGACCCTTCAAATATCTGGAGAACATTGTGATATTGATACTGATCCTGCTCTTTCTCTTCTGCAGACTTAAAAAAATGGCAAAGTAGAAAGTGTTTTGACATGGTGTCAAAAGGTCCGGAACTGATTCCTAGCTCCGGCACTTTCTGGCTGTGGGATTGTGAGAAGGTCAATTCCTCTATGCGAGACTCATTTTTTTCATCTTTAAATGAGAATAATGATCCTCTTTCCATTACATTTCCTATGCATTTATTAAGCACCCACTATGTGCCAGGCACTACAGTAAGTTCTGAAGATACAAAGAAAGGCAAAAACAGTTATTATGAAGATGAAATAGCATGTAAACTTTAAAGCAATATATGAATATTAAATTAATATATATAATTAAATTAATATATAATATAAATATTAAATTAATTAATTAATAAAAATTACTATTAATTGCTTGAAAAGATCCATTGCTGTTTCCAAAATAATTGGTCACCTGGCAACTATCCTTCTGATCACTAAGGTCTTTATTCAACCACTCAGTGAACTTCCTT
The DNA here is from genome assembly GCA_028646595.1 of Phalanger gymnotis. Taxonomy (NCBI): domain Eukaryota; kingdom Metazoa; phylum Chordata; class Mammalia; order Diprotodontia; family Phalangeridae; genus Phalanger; species Phalanger gymnotis. Next base: position 296,592,852 of record CM053624.1, read on the forward strand.
ATGCCTTACATGTGTGTGGAGAGGCACCATGGCATGGTAGATCACTAGTCAGCAGATCTATTTTTGAATCTAGTCTCAGTATTTATAAATTATTAATTATAAATTATTTAGACAAGGCACTAAATCTCTCAAAGCCTAAGCTTCCTCATCTATAAAATAGGAAAAATCACACTTGCAGTCCCAACTCACAGGGTTCATTGTATGGAAAGTATTTTGCAAACTCTGAAGTGTTAAATAAATATGAGCCATTATTATAGGATGTGCCAGGGCACTTGCATTCCACCGGCATAACTTTCAAGATCCCATGGTCACCTCCAACCACAATGAGGCATCAGGGAAGAACTTTAGTGGAAGATTAGAAAGAACAATAGTGGCAAACAATCACCCTGTTCCTATAACTGTTTACCATTAAAATGTGATTTTACCAACACTTCACCAGTCCTGGGTGCTGACTTCTGATTATCTTATCAATGCCTAAACCAAGAACATTATTCCAAATATTGTCTACCCAGTGCATGTTATAGCGGGACAACTAGCTCCCATGATCTAGACGCCATATTTATATTTATGTAGCACAGGACTGTGTCAGTATTGTAAGAAATGATAAGTATGAAGAAGATAAGATATAAGAAATGTCCAATGTGAAAAATTCAGAGAAACTTGAGAAGACCTGCAAGAAACCGATATGGAGCAAAGTGAGTTGGACGAGGAGAATAATTTATACACGGTTATGTGGAAATACATCTGAATTCTCATCAATAGAGTAACCAATTAAGACTTTAAAGGGCCTGATGGTGAAGTCAACCTCCTACCTGGAGGCAAACAGTTAATGGACAATAAGGGCAGAGTGAAGCACAATTTTCACAAACAGATTTGTTTTTCTTGACTGTGCTTTTTTAACCACCGACTCTCCAAAAAGCCCAAGACATACTTTTAAGCTTAATCTGAATTATTAACATTTTCCCCATCACTTCCTTAAGTCGAAACAATCAATAAAACTATAGCTCAAGCCCTGGCTAATAGTATTTTACTGACTTCCAATGTGTAAATGACCACAGTGAAAATTTAAAAATCAGCTGAGCTGAAGGAGCTAGCTAGCTCCTGCATCGACGCCCTCCCTCTTAGTTTCCAGTTGTTTGCCACCACAAAAGAAACTGTTTTAAATGCTTTTGCTCATATTGACCCTTTTCCTCTTCCTTTGATCTCTTTAAGTTAGAATCTAGGAATGATTTTGAATCTAGGTCAAAGTTGACCCCTTTTTCCCCACAGATTTTTTACTATCCTCACATCTAATCTCATCACCAAGCATCAAAGTATATGTTGACTTAATTTGGATAGCCTTATTGAGTTCTTTGTGGAACTTCTCTACTTTTTCATCTCTTACAGCTTTTCCCAATTTTTTTTTTTTGGTGTGCATGGGCTACAGTTATCTTTGCAGAGGCCTTTTTGCAAATACTTATCATGAGCCTGCAACATGAGAAGACCAAATATTCCATGAAATGATGCTTATCTGTTGCTTTTGTATGCGTGATAAAACCAACAACACCAACTCCTTTATTCACCTTTCCAAAGATACCAGTTTGTGAGCCATCTTTCCATTTAGTTACAACTTTCTTGTCCCCTCTGGTTTTGTTTATAAGAAACACGTGTCAAGATGGGTGCCATTAAAGTTATTTTAGTTGCAGTGTCCATGTGCTAGTCATTAGACAAGTATCTCATATTCAGAGTACCTATAGCTAAGTTAACATTTGTAGGCAATCTAAAAGCTATGTGATTCTTAATATCCCCTGTCCCTTTCCTGCCACTCTGCCTACATTACCATTGTAGAAGTAGAAGAGTTGTCCCATGGAACAGGGGTTCATTTTGTATTTGTCCTCATTTCTCAAGTTGCTACAGTCAAGGAATTCATTGCCAAGCAGTCAGCCTACTGGTAAGGAGCCTCTCCATGCTTAGCTGGACTGGTCCTGGGAAAGCAAACTCAAGTTTCTTTTCTGGGCCATACTCAATGGCCTTCTAAAATAGTAGAACTTGTCAGAGCTTAAGTTCCACTGGCATAGCCTTCACTAGCTATGTGACCCTGGGCAAGTCACTTAACCTCTCTTTGCTTGAATCCGCTGGAGAAGGAAATGGCAAACCACTCCAGTATCTATCCTTGCCAAGAAAACCCAGCATTGGTGTGCTATGGTCCGTGGCATCACAAAGAGTTGGACAAAACTGAACAGCTGAACAACCACAACCATCAACCGCAGGAACACTGCAGAATCTCCTGGAGGAGATTCATGACCAACCAAAGGAGTCTGACCTAAATATCTACACAGGAAAAGCCAATTAGATGAAGAATTCCCTTTGTCTGGATGACGCATGCAGCGAGCATATTTGAGCAGACGCAGAAAATAGGCAATAATTGGGCCCACGATTAAACAGGGGGAATAAAGAGGGCTAGATTTTCTTTGGGAAATTGTATAGTTTCCTTTGATCCCAAAGTCCTTCCCCAAAACAAAAAAGAGGAAAGCGACCAGAGTCACATGGTACGGCTAGGCATGGATGAGCCAGTTGTCATTTATATTGTTGAAGGGAAAACTGACATCAGTGAGATCACAGATTCGTTTGAGTACGTGAGTTTAACCTCTGTTGGTACCTGGCAATCACAATATTCTTTCTTAATAGCTCACAAATCAGCTACTGATATATTGTAGAATTTTGCCAGGAAATCATAGCCAGCTTACAATTTTTCTGTAGTTTCCAGCATCTGCCCCATGGTTGTCTCCAGTCTACTACTAGCACTTCTCTGATTCTCTGTGATTCCTCAAAGATTATGCACAGTAGCTCTTAAGTGCTCTTCGTGGAAGCATGTCTAATACTATTCTCCAAGACACCTGGCATAATACTTTATAATCAGTATTCCTCCCCCAGACCGAAACTTCCTTTGGTGCTTCCTCTCAAAGGCTCTGTCAGAACAATTCAAACTCCGGCACATTTATAGTTTTTTTAAATAAAGACCCAATGACAGACTACCTGTTGCCCAAGGACAACCTGACTAAATTCAGGTTGGCCTTGAAACAATGAATTCTGGGACCACAAAAACCCTCCAAGACCATCAACTAAGCTATAGAGGGGCTTTGTATAAGCACTGGCAGAAGGCATGCCCACACTGACAAAATCACAAATCCTTAAAGTAATATATATAGTTTGTTTCATTCTTCTGTTGGTGTAATTTGATATTAAATTGGGATTTGGCAAATTACACAGACTGTCTTGTCTTATTTTCTTTCTGTAAGATGTAAGGTGTGTGAACAGATGGCTAAATTCTAAACATGAACATTTTGCCAACTCCAAAACATGTCATGTTTTAAACACTTAAAAAAGACATGCACACATTGTTGCTTAACACAAAAAAATTGCGATCGAGAACACCAAAGGTCAGAAGAGAAGATAGGTGGTAGGAGTTTTTTTGTTTGTTTGTTTAGCTTCCAGAACTGTATTCTCCTAAGAATTAGCCAAGATAAAAAGATACCACAAAGTATCTCTCAAAGTTGTTCTGTGCCATTTCTTTTCTCTGACAGGATTTATGAGTATATTTTTAAAATTAAAAAGAAGAATTCTATACAAAAACATGTCATATCAGACCAGGGCTCCTTTTTTCCCCGCTTCTCAATTTGTTACTAAGACTCTAAGAAAATAAAAATCTAAGGTTAAGGAAATTTCCATCAATGTGAAGAAAATATTTTCCAAAATTAAAATAACAAAGTTCTCCCTAGTTAACATAACTGATTTAAGTTGCAGATATATGGCTTGCCCGAGAGATCACCTTTCTCCCTGTGCAGTGTTCAAGGGCCAAATCCACATCCTTTTCAACTCTGGGAGTCTTCTAACGAACTCACTTTTTTATAAACTGCTGAGCACACTGCCAGTGCAATATAAACATTTAATGACACATTAATCAGCACTGGAATTTCCTGTATCACTTAAATAGAAAAAAATGTATGTTTTGCAAGCCACAAAAATGATCGGATGTAAAAGTTACTGCTATATCGATTACTTCATTAACTATAGCAACTTCGAGTTCAAATTTTTTAAGAGTCAGCATTGTTTGTGTAATTGGGATATGGCGGGAAAAGAAACGAGTCCGAAATACAGCTCCACCGTATACCGTGTGACCTTGGTCAAGTCATTTAATGCCTCTGGGCCTCAGTTTCTTCATCTGTAAAATACATAATATTTATGCTAACCACTTCACAGGGCTTTTGTGGATAAATATTTTTAACTCTTAATAGTAATATAGAAGTACAAGTAGTTATAACTTCAATAAACATTTACTAAATACTAGTTTCATGACACAACTGGAGCCCCATATCCCCATAAGCCCCCGCTTCCAACAAGTCCCAGATCTTACATGGCACCTACCTTGTTGTGTACCTCGCCAATGTGCTTATCACATAATTATCTATTATAGCTATCTGCTTTTGTGTTTTATCCCCTATATTACTGTAAGTTCTTTGAATGTGTGGACTGGGTCTTAGATAAATATCATATCTCCTTCAGTGCTCAACAGTGCCTAAAAATAGCAAATGTTTAATAAACATTTGTTGAATGACTGAATGAGACCACCAGGTCTGATCTCGGCACTCACAGAGCTCACCATCTCATCAGAATATAAAACACATATACTAGTAACAAAATGATACCTAATAATAAAGATCTCTCTTGATTGTGCATAGATCTGACTTATGTCACTGCTGTGTTCAAAATCTTCCAGTGGCTCCATACTACTTACTGAATTAAAGTTCAAACTCCCTGGCTAGATATTTGCATTCTGGTATTAACCTACTTTTCAAGCCTTACATTATAACATACTCCCTTTTCCTTAACTCCTCTCCAGGTGCCCCTCCCGACTCTCCAGACTTCTTTCTCCACCATGTCAGCAGTCTTCTCAGACTAGAAGATCCTTCCCCACCTGTAGACCTATAGACCCTTCCTCTGATTGGTCAGTTTCTCCCAGAACCTCTATTTTAAGGTCCCAGGCCAGCCACATATATTCCCTCCTTCACTCTTTTTCATGCCTTATTACTGACAGTCCAGCCTTCTTTCTCCACCATGCCCCTCCCTTCTCCCTCTCCTCATCTACCCCCTCTTCTCTATTGGTTGGTCTTCTCCCGTTACACCGTAAGCCTTTGAGGGCTAGTATAGTCATTCTTTTTGCTTCTATTTAGTATTTCCAGTGTTTAGCATGGTACCTGACCCATTTATTATTGTTGTTCAGTCCTGTCGACTCTTTGTGACCTTGTAGACCATAGGATGCCAATACTAGCCATGGGGTTTTCTTGGCAAAGATACTAGAGTGGTTTGCCAGTCCTTCTCCAGTGGATTAAGGCAAAGAGAGGCTAAGTGACTTGCCCAGGATCACACAACTAATATGTGTTTGAAGTCTTCTTGACTCCAGGCCCAGTGGTCTACTCACTATCTAGCTGTCTCTACTTGACAAAGTGTAAACCCTTAATAGATGTTTGACTTCCCTTCCACTGTATCAACACTAGAGCCAAGATGGGCTATTTGCCTCCCCACTATACACCTAATTAATCTGTCAAACAAAATCCTGCTCTTGCTCACAAACAGTCACACCTCGGAGGTTCTTCCCCTCTTTCTTGGTCTATTGAAGTCCTAGTCACCTTTTAAGGGTGAGCTCAAGTGCTATTATTCCATGCAGCCTTCCTTGATTCTCCCCCCCCGCCCCCCCCATCAGTAATGATTCGTCTCTCCAAAAAGCACTTGCTTTGCACTTCATATATGCACTCGTGTTTCACTCTGAGAGCTGTAGAGTGTGCCCTATTTTCATATTTCTAGCACTGGTTACACAATTGCCAATCTCTACCCCATCGCTTTTCCATTCCTCATCTTAGGATGTCATGGAGCTTTGATCTGTACTTCCCTAATGCGCTTATCATGTTCACAGCTTAGAGCTAGGACTGGAAGGGACCTCCAAGGCTACCTGATCCAACCTCTTCGTTTGATAGGTAAGGAACCTGAGGCCCAGAAAGTCTACGCAACTTGCCCAGAGCAACATAGAAAGTTAACATCAAAGGCAGGCTTGTGAACTCAGGTCCTCTTACTCCAGAGCCAGTGTTCTTACCACTGAACCATACTGCCTCAAAAGACAGTAGGAGAATCAATATAATATTGTGTATCATCATTAACCATATTTTTTTTAAATTTTTGTTACATTTTGAGTTCCAAGTTGTTGCCCTCCCTCCCAATCCCACGTTAGAGAAAGCCAACATTTGCTATGGACATATATGTGCATTTGGAGAAAGGCTGGGGGTGAACCAAGGGAGAGATATGGAGAGCATAACGGTGGCTGGCATTGCCAAGATCTGAATAACTGCATTCACTACTATCCCTCAGTCCCAGACTAACAACCCCAAGAAAGGGTGTGGCTGCATTGTACTAATTCTTACAGAACTTTTCTCTCTCTAATAAAGGATGGTTTCATGCCACGACTCTTCTAACCAGCCCCACCCCACCCCATCCCTCTACAGATGTCAAATCCAAATTTTTTTATATTCTTTAAAGTTTGGTTAAATTTTGTTTTTAATCTGTACCCTATGCCAACTCATTCAAGATAAAAATGTGATTGCTCATAGCTGTGTGCGGAGTCAGTTACTTGTGCTGAATCAGTCTGAGTGACTCCAGTTTAAAACCACGTTTAGACTTTAGAGTACATGGCAGCTAGCCTGCAAGAGATGGAAATGCCATGCTCGCTAATCCCATCTCCTCATGATGCTATAATGAGGGAGGAGTTGAGGCTTCACTAATCCCATCTCATAACTGCACGTACCAATCGGAATACTTAGGGAAGAGCTGAAGCAGCACTCATCCCTTCTCCTCATAATTACATGCACTAATCAAAAACTTTTGCCCTTATATGGAAATTGCTTACTCATGTCTATAAAAAGCAGCCCACAGTTTGAATCAAGACCAGTCATACTCCAACTGCAACTGCCTTGGTGTGGTAGTTAGCTCCTATGTCTTTTTTCCCCGGGTTCCCTTTATCTGACCAACGCAAGGCCCTAACCGGTTTAACAACTGCTTTTGATCTGTGTGCTTCATTACTAGTAGATAAGGAAGTGAAAGAAAGATGGGACAGTGAGAGTAAAGTATACAGAGAAAAGTGAAAGTAGTACCAAGAAGCAAGTATTTTCTTTGTAAATTATTCACATTTTCTCTTTAGTAGGGGCTCCTGAGCTATATAAGAGAGAATCTTTTGGATTATATTATATTTGATAAACTTTGCAAAAGCAGAGAATGATCAAATAATGTGGATCCAATATTCTTCCCTATTAGGCAAAAAAAAAAATCCAGCAACAACCCAGTTTAGTGGTCTGACAGAGGGGAAGGGCTGGGCACTGTTGTAGTCACTTTCCCATTGTTCCCTTCCATGCACACTCCCAGGAGCCCCTCTGAAGAGCTGGAGCCAAAGACAGCTACTAGAGAGTAAGTCTTGCCCAGCAGAAGCACAGTGGCAATGCCCACATTCCAAGAGTGGGTCCTCAGAGAAGAAGGAGTGAAGACTCTTTGCCCTTCCTGTTGCAGTTCAACTGGTGAATCTTTTTCTACATTTAACCAAACAAAACCTACAAAACCTACAAAACCTCAGATACCACACTGTATTTGTGTCTGAAAAAACCTTGTAAGAAGACTGGGGATGTATTATTACCCTTAATCTACAGATGAGGCCATAGAGGCTCAGAATGTTTAAGTGAATGGTCCAAGGTCACACTGTCAGTAAGTGGGAGAGCTAAGAATGGACCCTATGAGAGGCTACATGATGTAAAAGAAAGAATGTTCATCGTAGAGTCAAAAATTTGAGTTTGAATCTTCACCCCTCTACTTACCTGTTGTGTGACTTTGGAAAAATCATTTAGCTTCCCCAGGTGTGTTTCTTCATCTGTGAAATGGACAGGTTGAACTAGATGATTTATACAAGGTTTCTTTCTATTCTACCCTCTATGGTTAACAAATTTTGCATTGCTTAAAACCTAGACATTTTCGACAGAAACAGTAGATATAAAACATCTCATAGAACAGGGAAAAGGCTAAGATCAGGGAATTAAATTGTTCAAGTAGCAGGTGATGCTCCCTCCCCACTTAACAAAGAAAGTTCAGTTAGATGATATCTATGAGTGTGCTTGGAAAAGGAGAAAGCACTCTAAGAACAGAAGAAGTTTTCCCTATTTCTGTTAAGAATACCACCATCCTATCAGTTTCCCAAAGTCATGTTCTCAATATTACTCTTGACTCCTCACTTTTTCTCTACTCCTTCCATTTCAGTTTTCATAACATCTCTTGCAGCCATCTCCATGACTCACACTTTATTTCATACAGGCTCACAGCAACCATCACCTAAACTATTCCAACAGTCTCCTACTTGGTCTCCCTGAGTCAATAGTCTTTCCTCACTCCGATCCATCTACCACTCAGCTGCCAAAGTGATTTTCCTGCTCCTATATTTCTCTGTTGACATTCTTTATGATACCTCTTTCTCCTTAACAATTCCTCACTTGTAATGTGTTGCAGCCTATTCTCATCTACCATGTGCCTCTCTTTGCCCTTTGGGTGATCTTCAACCATTTGGAAATCATTGTGTTCCATGACTACAATATAGCCCAAAGAACATTGATGTTTGTGAGGGTCTTTTTTTTAGGGAGAAGCTTGAGGTAATTAAAAGAATTTTCCAATTACCCTTACCCCTCAGAAGTGATTTCCATTCATTGTAAATCTGGCCATGTCACTCTCCTACTCAATAAACTGCTGTGGTTCCCTATACCCTCTAAGATACACTATAAACTTCCGTTTGACTTTTAAACGCCTTTCACAACCTGGATCCAACCGACCTTTTTCCAGCCTCACATTTCCCAACTACGCGTACTTTTCGGTACAGCCACATGGGCCTTCTTGCTATTCCTCGCACAGAGCATTCCAAATTTTTGCACTGGTCATCCCCAGTGCCTGGAATGTACTCCCTCCTTACTGACACCTTGTGAAATCCATTACTTACTAAAAGCTCTCAAGCACCATCCTCTACATGAAGCCATTCCTGATCTCCTCAACTGCTAGTGCCCTAAACTGTCTTGTATTTAATTTTTGTATGCTTAAATGGGTTCACGGAGTCTCCCTCTCGTAGAATGTAAGCTCCTAGAATCACCAAGATGTTCCATTTTTGTCTTTTTATATCCAGTTCTTAGCAAAGACACATAGTAGGTATTTTTAATATGTTTACTGACTGACTGATTAGTATTAGTAACAGTACTATTATGAATACAATGTAAATGTAGATCCTGAGCTGGGAAAGAACAATCTCCTACGGGACCAGAAACTCACATACACCAGACAGCTTAAAAAAAAAAAGTGGTCAAGGCAAAAAAGCATACAAGTAAGTAATAATGGCTAACTTCAGTGTATTTTGATTTATAGGAAAAAAAACAGAATTGGAGTCATAAGACCTAGCTGGGGATCAAGTGTAAAATTAGCCATTAACCTGCATGTTGTTGTTGTTTCAATCATTTCAATTGTGTCCAACTCTTCATGACCCCATTTAGGGTTTTCCTGGTGACGATACTGAAGTGGTTTGCCATTTCCTTCTCCATCTCATTTTACAGATGAGGAAACTGAGGCAAAGAGGGTTAAGTGACTTGCCCAGGGTCACACAGCTAGAAAGCATCTGAGGCCGAATTTGAACTCAGATCTTCCTGATTCCAGGTACTACACCACCTCGCTGTCCTTAACCTGTATGACCCTGAGCAATTAATTGCCTTACCATCACTGAGCCTCAGTTTTCATATCACATAGCCTACATCATGATGCTTTCATGAAATAATAACTACAAAAACACAATGTAATCGAAAATTCTATAAAATGTCACTGTAACTCTTGTGATAATGGTGGTTTATATCATCATTTGACATTGGGTGTTGGGCCTGCAGTCAGGAAGACCTGAGTTCCTACTTGACCTTAGACACTTATTGGTTGTGTGAAACTGGGCAAGTCACTTAACTCTGTTTGCCTCAGTTTCCTCATCTATAACATAAGATGGAGAAGGAAATGGCAAACCATTGCAGTATTTTTGCCAAAAAACAAACAAACAAACAAACAAAAACCAAACAGGGTCCAGAAGAGTCAGACATAAGTGAAACAACTCAATAACAAAAAGTTTGGAAACCTTTGTGATTTATTAGATTCTTCGGAATCAGTAGTATTTTGTGATTTACTCCACAAAGTGCCCCACTTATTGAGCTCTACTTAGCATAAAAGAGATAATAAATGACTCCTTTCACTGCGCCTAGCAAAGCTGAGATGTGAGAAATAGCCTGAAAGGGAACCTTGTAACTGCAGGGTTTTGTTCTCTGACGAGAGCTTTACCGTTAGGACATGTAGTCCGAGGCGAATCATCGGTAGCACGCTGCCATCTTCTGGCCAAAATGAAGCAAAGTTTTTAAAAGTTTTAAACACTGTCTCTCTGTCTCTCTCTGTCTGTCTCTCTCTCTCTCTCTGTCTACGTCTGTCTCTCTCTCTCTCTCTCTCTCTCTCTCTCTCTCTCTCTCTTTCTCTCTCTCTCTCTCCCCACCCCACCTTTTTTGACATTTTTCTCCAGGTCTGGCATTTAATTTTATTAAATGCAACAATAAAAAATGTATTAGGTGCTTCCCATGTGCCAATCACTGTGTTTACAGTTGGACATAAAGATGAAAAACAGCATAGTCCCAGCATCCACACAGAGTGATTCATCAAATCTTGTATGTAATAGTACTTTGCCACCCAGTAACCCCTGCAGAAGAAGTTTAGAGTAATAAAATTCCAGGGAGAATTAAGAGTTAATTTTTGAGAGACCTCAGGGGTCACTTATCCTAAACATCTCATTTTACAGAAGAAAATGATACCCGGAAAACGGATGAGCCTTTCTCAGATGTTAAGTGACAGATCTAGATCCCAGGCCAAACAGGCCTAAAACTTAGTACTTCAGACTCAAGAGACCAGGATTCTTTTTTCCAGTTCTTCTTGTGTTCTCTTCTTCACACCTGTCCCTTAAGGTATAACCCTTGCCAACTGCCATCCTACCCAATCTCCTCTCAGGCCTAAGAACTCAAAATTGTGAGATCTTAGATCTCACTGGGGCTTCAAAAAAAGTCCCATGGGCCAGCTTCCTGGCCTTAAAGTAATCAATGTCTAAATCACACGAGGATACCCAAGATCTCTGGTTATGATCTGTAAGTTATCTTCAGAGATTCCATCCCATCATTTCACCACCTTAAAGAATAAGAAATTCTTATTCACTGATTCAGTCCCATTCTCCACTTGGAGAAGCTCCTTCCACAGCAGATACTATGCCCTCTCTTCCTCCCTGAATAAGTCATTCCACCCAGCTTGGAACTCTGCCCCTGGACCGTCCTTGATTGGCTAGTGAGTGCAAACTCATCCAAAGAACTAGTTCATATCCATCCACCTCTGGTACTTTGGGATATTTTGCCCTCCCATCTAGGCTCCATGCACACACACGCCTCATCTCCTCTTGCTCTAGACAATCGGCACTACCACTGCTTCTGAAAACGGCATGACAATAGATTGTTATATGATGCCACCCATGATTCCTGTGACTCTCTTGAGACAGAAACTCCCTTATCCATATGTGTTGCCTCTCTCTTGGGAGAGGGTTAGGAAAGGGTTTGCTTTTTGTCATTTTGAGCATACATGGCATAATTGCAGAAGCAAGCACCAGGCGAGTGGTGTGGGATATCAAGGTTACTGGAAGATGGGTAGATTAACCTTAAGAATCAAGAGAGATTTGTCTTCCACTGAGAAGGGAGAAAAAACAAAGAGTAGAAGGAGAAATAGGCTATGTAGAAGCAGAGAGAAAAGAAAGATGGGGAAGCTCATACCTGATGATCTCAGTTTTCTCTGTTAAGTACAAAGAGAAGTCATCTGTCAAGAGGCAGGCAGTGACTGAGAGAAAAGAGATTGTTCTTAATCAAACAGAAGAAAGTATTAGCAATGAAATTAATGAGTTTGAGTAAATGCACACAACCAAAAGCATTATCTCTAAAATGAAAAAAAATTAATAGGTTGGGGGAAAGTGTTTACAGTAAATATATCAGGTATATATATAAATATTATATATATATGAAGACATACAAAATCTGTAAAATAAATATTATAGACTCCACGGTGAAACAACGATCACAGAACTTAATTTCCAAAAAATGAATAAATTGGTCATTATGAAATTAATTGATCTTTATGCAATTATGAAATGAGGGCAACCATGCCAAGATCTTTGGGTACTCGCTGGGAAAAACTATGATTGGCAGTGAGGAACAGGGCAGCAATCACAATTTGGGCACAGAGAAAAGTGGTGAAAAGTGGGGAGGGGCACAGAGGCAGAAATCATCGTGGGAACAGGGAATGGGATGGTAAAGATTGGGGAAGAGGGTGGGGCAGGGGAGAAGCAGGTTATATCATTCATAGAATCATAGATTAGAGTTGGGAAGAGTAGGCAGGATGGAAGAGTGTGAGGGCAGGAGGAGTTTGAGATCTCATTTTTATAAGGTTTTTTGGGAGGAAATAGAACAAAACATCATCTGTGTTACCTTGTGGTAATGTCCAAATTATCTCAAAGTTATTGGTAAAATTTCAAAGTCAAAACCATCATCTCAAAGTTATCAGCACCCTTTTAATATTCTGGAACTGTGGAGGTCTGGGTTTTGTCTGGGATTTACATGTCAGAGGCCCAAAAACCTTGACAAGAAGCACCCATAAGTGCTGGGGAACCTGTGGCCTTGAGGCCATATGTGATCTTCTAGGTCCTCAAACTTCACAAATTTGAATGCAGTCAAAGGGCCACACTTGAGGACCTAGAGGGCTACATGCTTCAGGCTACCCCTGAAGATGGTTTCCCCTAATTTGACCAATATTACCAAGATGGGAATTTTAGTTAATATATTATAGTTTGTAAGTTATGTTCTTCTGATCTTTGTAATGGTTTTATGTAACTTCCAAGTTCCCCATTGCAATTTCATTTCTTGCTACTGACCCTCTATACTAGCTACCTGTAAACTTACTATATTGACTAGAAAGGGGTGGGGGCAGTCAAGGAGACCAGAAGAAATGCATTTTAACACGACGAAACACAAAATGTTAATGACCCAATGAACAGATATTGCCTATAGAACATTTCTAACTGAATGTGCTGCAGGCCTCTCAAACTCAGCATATCCAAAACAATATAGTTCTAGCCCCCAATCCTTTCCCTCCCAACTCCAGTAATTTCTGTAGAGGGCACTGTCATCCTTCCAGACATCCAGCTTCACAATCCAGAGTTCTCAACTCTTCTTCTCCCTCACCTCCAATTTCCAACTGGTGAACTCAGTGACTTCTTAAATCCCTTTTAAATTTTAGACCTGAGATTCCGTGATTATCTCCTTTTTACTCACACAACTATCACCCTAGTCTAGAACCTCAACACTACTTAGCTGAACTACTACAATAACCTGAATCCATTCTATCTTTAATCCATCCTCCACACAGCTGCAAAATTGATATTTCTAAAACACAAGATTAACCATCTAACTCTCCAGTGCAAGAAACTCCAATGCTTTTCTATTGCCTCTAGAACAGTGCTTCTTTAACTGTGGGTTGAGACCCCATATGGGGTCACAACAGTAAAAGGTTTCTGACTGTGCAAGGACCAAAAATTAATTAAAAATCAAATACATAACGAATCTGAGATATTTCTGGCAGCGCCTGCCCATGTTGTATCACACAACTTCACTGTAGCCTTGGTTCTGAACACAAAGCATGTGCACTTTGCACCGTGTATGCCCTCATAATGCCAATGAGCACTGCCGAAACATGAAAAGGTATCGAGAGTGGAATAAGTTTAAGAAGCTCTGCTCGAGAATAAGACCCAATCTCTTCTGTTTGGTATTTAAAGCCCTTTGCAATATGGCTCTTTCCAGGTGAATTGCAATAATATTCTCCTTGCCTCATTCTATGTTCTAGCCAAACTGACCTACTTGACATTCCATACATACAATATTACATTCCCCATCTCCATGATGCCTTTGCACAAGATAGACCCCATGCCTGTAACATAGTTCCTCTTCACTTTTGTCTCTTAGAATCCCTAGCTTTCCCCAGGCTCATACCACCTCCTACAAGATATATGTCTTAACAGCTCCAAAAGACTCATGATGGGAAAAGCTATCCACATCCAGAGAAAGAATTATGGAGTCTGAATGCAGATTGAGGCAAACTATTTGCTCTCTCTTTTGTTTTTTTTTCTTTTTTGGTTTTGTTTCCTCTTTTTCATGGTTCATTCCATTGGTTGTAATTCTTCTTTACAACTTGACAATTGTGAAAATAAGTTTAATTTGAAGGTATATGTAGAACCCATATTGGATTACATGCTGTCTTGGGAGGTAAAGGGGAAGAGAGGGAGGGGGAGAAAATTTGGAACTCAAAAACTTGTGGAACCAAGTGTTGTGAACTAAAAAAAAAAGAGAGAGATGTCTTAATTACTAAAATTGTTAGTGCTCTCCTCCATCCCACCAAAATTACCTTTTTTTAAACCTTTTCACTTGTGTATTCCATATTGTATATTCAGTATAAGTTTGTTGAGGGCAACAGCTATTTTTGTCTTTCTATATCTAGCACATTGTCTGGCATATAGTAAGTACTTAATAAATGTTTATTGAATGAAATTGATTAATTCTCTAATAATCAGAAACAGGCTGTAAGGTAGATTTAAGTGTGTGTAAGGTAGATTTTTGTTATTCTTATAGTTTAGTTCCCAGGATCCATAGCCATAACAATGTCTTCTTCCCAGGTGTTAGATATGAGTTCTCATGATCACAGTTCAAAACATCTCCACCATGCTTGTGCAGCATCATAACATTTTGCTTAAAGTTGTAAATATCCACTGCAACTGCACAGTGAGATATAACAGCGAGGCAATGTAAACTTGTGAGGCCATTGCTGGCTATATGCCTTCTTTGTCTGTTGCCCTATAAAGCAAGTGGGCACTGGTCAGTGAGTGGGGGACCCTTATGGCTGAATGCACAAGATGGAATGCTGTGCGTGCCTTGATGGGCCCCCATCAAGGCTTGGGGGGGAATCTGTATTTGCCTCAATTGGCCCCTACTGAGGCTTGAGAGGATTTAGTGGAATGCACTAGCTGTGCTTGTCTTGATTGACCCCATCCAGACAGGTAGGGGTAGTTACCCCACTTCTTGTCAGCCACTGAAAGAAGGGCACTTGGGGAATGCTGTAGGAGTTGGTGCTCCCATTATCAGCAACCCCTTTGAAAAGACTAGACTAGAATAAAGTAAGATTACTAACCCCTCCAAAGCTGTCTTCCTGTCCTTCGTGTCTGACCAGATCAAGAGTGAATCTGTGCTAACAGCCCTCCTGTGTGTTTATCTGTCTTACACAGACAAAACAAGAGAACCTTTGGATACCTACCCTCTTACTAGCTATAAGACTAGGAATGATTAAAAACCGCAACAAAAAAAGGATAAATCAGCATTTTCAAGGCTGTAGATCAACAGGAACTCTAATAAATTACTGGACTAGTACAAGCATTTTGAAGAGCAATATGGCAATATTCAATGTGTTATAAAAAGTCATACCTTTTGACCTAGTTACTACTACTAACACTTTATCCTAAAAAAAATCATAAAAAGAAAGACACCTGACTACAAAATATATATTCATAGATACCCAATTTGTAATAGTAAAAAAAATTTTTTTTGAAAAAAAAAACCTGTCATCTATTAGAGGGTGGCTAAATATATTGTATACTAACATAATGGAATAATATTTTTGTTAAAATGACAAATAGGAAGCATAGAAGGAAATACAGAAAAATCTCCATGAAGAGATGAAAAGCAAAATTAGCACCTGCAGAAATTGTATATGAATTAACTATTCTATTTAAAAGGAAGAAAGGAAAAGAGAGATTTCTACAGGAAAAAAATAACAAACAATGCATTTTCCTGTGTAGGTTAATACAACCCTTCCCTTCTCTTTTTACCAATCCCCCATTACTCACCAGAAGAAAGCCCTCTAGTTCTCAGCTGCTCTGGTTAAATTCTAATTCTGCAGATGAAGAAACCTTGGCCAAGGCTATATAAAAGTAGCAAGTGAAAGAGTTCGGGTTTAAACCCAGGTGTCCTAACTCTAGGTGCAATGGAACTAATCAATAGTCAACATATTTAAGGTAGAAAGATGATTGTGAGTTTGGATAGTAAGGTAAGATGAGGACAGACAGGGGACTAGATCTCTCTGGTGGATAGACTTGAAGGCACAGTAACCACTAATCTATACTTGATATACACCTACTCCTGGGGAGAGTAGCTGGGAAGAAGGGGGTAAAAATAACTTAAGGTAGAGGAGGAGCATGGTAAATGGAGCAAGCCTAGAAAATGCTCTTATCTATGATAGGCAGAAAATTTTAGAATGAGTGCAAGCTTGGAAGCTAGGAAGAAGGAAGTTACATTATTACAGGATTAAAATAATGAAAGTCTGTGCTATGAGGTAGAATTTTCAAGTCACTTCAGCATGTTTTATTTACTTCATTGGAACTGAATGAATTCTTTGAAACAGCTCACCCGGTATTGCCTGTTTAAAAAATATTAATGAGTTTGGGTTGTTGGTTTCTTTTCTTTTTCATTTCTATCTTTTTTTTGTGAAAAGGAGTGGGGCGGGAGGGTTGCTTTCAGTTTGTTTAATTATCACTCCCTGCTGAAAAGTTCTACTTCATGAGGAAGAAAATCCTATAAGGCAACTGAAAAGCTTTCCCTTTATTAGGGTAACATTTCTTAACTTTGTTTACTTTTTTAAAAATCATTTTTTATTTATTTAATATTTTTAGTTTTCAGCATTAATTTTCACAAGAGTTTGAATTACAAATTGTCTCCCCATTTCTACCCTCCCCCCAATGGAAGATGGTATATATTCTGATTGCCCATTCCCCAGTCAACCCTCCCTTCTGTCACCCCATTACCCCCCCATCCACTTTTCCCTTACTTTCTTGTAGGGCAAGATAGATTTTTATGCCCCATTGCCTGTATGTCTTATTTCCTAATTGCATACAAAAACTTTTTTTTTTTTGAACATCTGCTTTTAAAACTTTGAGTTCCAAATTCTCTCCCCTCTTCCCTCCCCAACCATCCTCCCTAAGAAGGCAAGCAATTCAACACAGGCCACACGCATGATTATGTAAAACCCTTCCACAATACTCATGTTGTGGAAAACTAACTATATTTTGCTCCTTCCTATCCTATCCCCCTTTATCCAATTTTCTCCTTTGACCCTGTCCCTTTTCAAAAGTGTTTGCTTTTGATTACCTCCTCCCCCATCTGTTCTCCTTTCTACCATCTCCCCTTTTTATTTATCTCCATCATCCTTTCCTGTGGGGTAAGACACCCAATTGAGTGTGTATGGTATTCCCTCCTCAGGTCAAAGCTGATGACAGCAAGATTCACTCATTCCCCCTCACCTGCCCCCTCTTCCCTCTCAACAGAACTGCTTTTTCTTGACATTTTTATGTGAGATAATTTACCCCATTCTATCTCTCCCTTTCTCTCTCTCTCAATATATTCCTCTCTCATCCCTTAATTTGATTTTTTTAGATATCATCCCTTCATATTCAACTTACCCTGTGCCCTCTGTACATATATATATGTATATATAGGTATATATATATTCCTATATATATGTATATATAGGTATATATATATTCCCTTCATCTACCCTAATACTGAGGTCTCATGAATTATGCACGTCATCTTTCCATGTAGCAATGTAAACAAAACAGTTCAACTTTAGTAAGTCCCTTACGATTTCTCTTTCTTCTTTACCTTTTCATGCTTCTCTTGATTCTTGTGTTTGAAAGTCAAATTTTCTATTCAGCTCTGGTCTTCTCACTGAGAAACCTTGAAAGTCCTCTATTTTATTGAAAATCCATATTTTGCCTTGAAACATGATACTCAGTTTTGCTGGGTAGGCGATTCTTGGAATCTGGAATATCATATTCCAAGCCCTCCAGTCCCTTGACATAGAAGCTGCTAGATCTTGTGTTATCCTGATTGTGTTTCCACAATACTCAAATTGTTTATTCCTGGCTGCTTGCAGTATTTTCTCCTTGATCTGGGAGCTCTGGAATTTGGCAACAATGTTCCTAGGAGTTTTCTTTTTGGGATCTTTTTCAGGAGGCGATCGTTGGATTCTTTCCACTTCTATTTTACCCTCTGACTCTACGATATCAGGGCAGTTCTTGATAATTTCTTGAAAGATGATATCTAGGCTCTTTTTTTGATCATGGCTTTCAGGTAGTCCAATAATTTTTAAATGATCTCTCCTGGATCTATTTTCCAGGTCAGCGGTCTTTCCAATGAGGTATTTCACATTGTCTTCCATTTTTTCATTCCTTTGGTTCTGTTTTATAATATCTTGATTTCTCATAAAGTCACTAGCTTCTACTTTCTCCAATCTAATTTTTAAGGTAATATTTTCTTTTGGATCTCCTTTTCCATTTGGCTAAGTCTGCCTTTCAAGGCATTCTTCTCCTCATTGGCTTTTTGGAGCTCTTTTGCCATTTAAGTTAGTCTATTTTTTAAAGCATTATTTTCTTCAGTATTTTTTTGGGTCTTCTTTAGCAAGTCATTGACTTCTTTTTTGTGGTTTTCTCGCATCATTCTTATTTCTCCTCCCAATTTTCCCTTTATTTCTCTAACTTGCTTTTCCATATCCTTTTTGAGCTCTTCCATGGCCTGAGACCAGTTCATGTTTTTCTTGGAGGCTTTTGATAGAGGTTCTTTAACTTTGTTGGCTTCTTCTGGCTGTATGTTTTGGTCTTCTTTGTCGCCAAAAAAAAAAAAGATTCCAAAGTCTGAGTCTGTTTTCACTGCCTGTTCATGTTCCCAGCCAACTACTTGACCCTTGAGTTTTTTGTCAGGGTATGACTGTTTGTACAGTAGAGAGTACTTTGTCCCAACAAGCTTGAGGGGTTGCACTGTTCTTTTCAGAGCTATTTCTACACAGCAAGCTCTGCCACACCAGCACTACTCCACCCCCAAGAACTGCCAATCAGGATCAAGACTCAGATCTTAAGCAGGCTCTGCACTCCCACTCTGATCTGCACTGAATTCCTCCCACCAGGTGGGCCTGGGGCCAGAAGCAACTGCAGCTGTAACTCTGGAAGCAACCTCAGAGCTGCACTACCTCTGAACCAGGAATTCCTTTCACTCTGTCCCAGTAGTTTTTCCCACTAACCTTCTCTGTTGTCTTTGGTGTTTGTGGGTTGAGAAGTCTGGTAACTGCCACAGCTCACTGATTCAGGGCACTAGTGCCTGTTCTGCCCAGCTCCTGGTCTGGTTGGTCCTGGCACAGTCCACACTGGGTTCTGCTCCACTCCGCTCCCAGCTCCATGGGATAGACCTTACCCAGTGACCATCCAGGCTGTCCTGGGCTGGAGCCCTGTTTCCCTCTGCTATTCCATGGGTTCTGCAGCTCTAGATTTTGTTCAGAGCCATTTTTATAGGTTTTTGGAGGGTCCTGGGGGGGAGCTCACGCAAGTCCCTGCTTTCCAGCCACCATCTTGGCTCTGCCCCCATTTCTTAACTTTCTAAAGGATATATATATTGTATATATATATCCTTTAGATATATCTAGGCTCTTTTTTTGATTATGTGTATATATATATATATATACATATATATACACATCTCGGATCTTCTATCAAAGAATAAGCTGACTCAAATACCTAGAGCACCAACATACTGAAGAATTTGGGAGGAGGGATTACGACCAGAATTTTTTAGACTCTTGTTTTTTTAATGCTTTTAAATGAATGATGACATAAACTTTTTAATAGGCATCTGTACTATAAATATATAGGTTAAACTGGATAGTTCTCAGACTTTGCTACAGAGAAATGCAAACTGACCTACTTCATTGATTCTAGAAATTGAAAAACAAAAGAAAATTAAAGCCTCAATATTTGTAGTACTTTGTTATAGTTGTCAATTGTGACATGACATTATTGTGATTATTGTGCCTTCAGGTCTATCAACAGAAAGATCTCTGGCTCTTATCATACACAGATATGACGTCGTAAGGCAATGTGGGTTAGTGGATATGGAATGATGGACTTGGAGTCAGAAAATCTGGACTTGAATCCTGTCTCAGATGTTAATTAACTCAATAATGGGCAATTAGGTTACCCTTCTCAGAGCCTCAGTTTCCTCATGCATTAGTTGGGAGCATTAGTACTTAATTATGTAGCACAACCTACTTCACAAGCTTGTTGAGAAAAATGTCTTACAAACTTTATAGTAATATACGTGGCATATATGTATATTTCTATTCTGAACTTAGCAAACACTAAAATGGCCGTTTATATAGACAAAATAATGATAATAATATCTAATATTTACATAGTACTTACTACATACTGGGCACTATAGTAAAAATTTTACAATTATTATCACATTTGGTCCTCGCAACTCCTCTGTGAGGTAGGTACTGTTATTATTCCCATTTTACAAATGAGAAAACTGAGGCAAGGAGAGGTCAAGTGACTTGCCCAGAGTCACACAGACTGTAAGTATCTGAGGCCAGGTTTGAACTCAGGAGTTTTTTATTTCAGACCTTACACTCTTATCCACTGTACCACTTAGCTAGAACAGGAAAAAAAAAAAAAGTATGTGAAACGGCTAATCTCTATTACATACAACTTGCTTTTCCTTAAAGTAATATATAAATGTGAATTATTAGCATAATGCCCAAGAATAGAAGCATTACTATTCTGGGTCACAGTTACCCCACTTTAATTGCTAGCATGTTGGTGCCAAGATATAGCAAGAGGTACAGTTCTTTCATTGTTTAATTTAATAAATATTTAGTAAGCATGTGAAAGAAAGCATGAAGTGGAGTCATATAGTTGATTAGTTAGAAACAGGATGTTGGGAATGTTAGCTTCCTGAATGCAAGAGTTTAAAATTTATTCAATAGGGAATGGGGAGCCACAGGAGGTTTTTGAATAAGAGTGACAATGTAGTCCTTTAGGAATATTCCTCAGGCAGTAATAGAAGGATGGATTGGAGGGAAAAATGAAGACAAAAAAACCACTTAGGAGGCTATAATGAAATCCAGGCAAGCAGGGATAAGTGTCTGAAAATATCAGTGAGAATAAAAGGTGGGGTGGGAAATATGTTCTATGGTATCCTGGAGGCAATATAGTACAGTGAAAGTCAAAAGCCCTGAGCTCAAGCCCTAAAGTTGCTACTTCCTATCTGTAAGTATGGTCGACCTTGGGCAACTTAATTTCATTCAATTAAAAACATCACAGGCATGTTATTCTTTCACCTTAGGTTTGGTTGTTAATTGGAAGCAGGGTTTTCAGAATTTTTCCAGATGGGAGATGTCTAAAGCTAAATTTGCAAACTTCTACTTGCAAAACAAGCATTTAAACTTATATCCCCCTTCTTACTGCAATTGTTTCTACTTTGTGTCCTTTTAGAAAAATAGATGTTAAAAGTATCCCTTAGCATTGTGACCATTCCAATAACAAGTTTTTTCCAGTTGCTAATATATTATACTGATACACACATAAATAAACCGTGCCTCTGCCTGCCCAGTCTGCAAAGAAGCTAGGTGTCCTTCTGGCAAGACTGTAGGACACAGGAAAACATTTTTCTAAGGGCTGTCTCCAATTACGCTGTTTTCTTGTGTGACTATGAATCAGAGTGCATGGAAATTAGGAAAGTATTTCAAGAGAATTTAGAAAAAGCGTTAAAATGACAGCATTAGCCTTACCTTAGAAACCCTCAGAACCTTAGTTCTCACTAAATCTTAAAGTGGTAATGATGGCACTTTGCAGGTTGAGAATCATAAATGAACCCATCCTTCTCCTGAGATATTCACTAGAAGCAGATTTGAAAAAACATGTGGTATAAAATTCCCCACAAAATCACTTCTGAATAGGACTAGCATCCTAGAAGGTCTTCCCCATCGCCACCATCCCTATGTCCTGGTACTTGCTGGTCCATTTTCAAACCAGGAAACTTGGGTGTACCGGGAAGAGCTCTGGATTTCAGAAGTCAAGGCCTTGGGTTCCAATCCCTGCTCCTACTCTTTATTAGAAGCCTGGTTCAGGTGAGTCATTGACCTCTCTGAACCTAACTTTCCTCATCTGAAGAATGATGGAGTTGGACTGCGTGATGCCCAGTCCCTATGATGGCGCTGTATAAAATACTTCCACAGACATCAATGCTGAATTTACTGGACTACTCGGGTGGCTCTTTTGCTTTGACTTTGCTATTGTAAACATTTCTCAGGCTAAAACTCCCGTCAGGCTGTCTCAAGGTTGGCCATAGCAGGCGGTCTCCTGCATTCAATTCCTTGCTTCCCAACTGATTAGGTCCAAAAAGCAGTGTCCCTCCACCCCACCTCCCGCCCAAACCCGCCCCTGGGCGGGCGCGTCTGCGCGGAACCTTACCCGCAGGAGCACAGGTCGCAAATGCATTTTTTCACCGGCTGAGGCATCTTTAGAGGCTGATGCTGATGCTGATGCTATGGATGCTGCTGGCTGGGCAGCGCATACCCCGCACTTCTTTGCTTCCAACCTCTTTGTGAGCCCCAGGCGGGCTTGTTTCACTCACGACCAACCTCAAAATTTTTGAGGGGCTTTTCGTCGTTTAATATTTTCAAAAAAATAAAAAAAAACTTTATTTGTACAGTTCTTTGTCGGGTTTCGTCAATCAGGTAGATTTTTCTCTATACACAGAGGCCGGATGGCTGAACCCAGGGTTCTTCCCCCTAATAGCCGCTGCGCTTTTTTTCGTAGGACGCCAGTGCCCACCCACACGCGCCCACCACTGCCTCAGCACTGCCCCGAGCCGCACCCGGCGCTCCTGCACGTGCCTGTCTCCCCAAAGCACACTCGTGGGGTTTTCCCGTGACGTCCCACGCAGGGCCTACTGTGACGTCCCCATGCTCATGGCTGGACTCATGTAAGCTTTTGTGATGCCAGCGCCGGCCCTTGTGACGCCAGGGACCCGCCCCCCTTTCCGTATCCATGTTACCAGCTGCGGATCTCTAAGTTCAAGGACAGCCAATTCTAGTGCACCTCTCTGCCTTTAAGCTTAGGAGGTCTCTAGAAGAAAACTGAAAAACAAGAAAACATAGACCTTTGGAATGGGAGGAAAGGGGAGTGAAATTAGTTGATTCGGAAAAAAAAAAAGCCAGCAGTTACTATAGAAATGTTTTGCAGTTTCCATGTATAATCAATATCAAATTGATTGCCTTCTCAAGGAGCAGGGAGGGCAGGACAGAGGAAGAGAATTTGGAACTAAAAAAAAGTTGAATGCTAAAACATTTTTACATGTAATTGGAAAACATTTAACAAAATATTTTTTTAAAAGCCTGATCCCTTTTTGAGTGTTATAGTCTATATGAGCAATCCATTTTTCTCAGTGATCCATTTTCATCAGTAAACTTCCTAAGTGTCCAGCTCAGGCCTCCACCCTTAAATCATATGTATACAAATTAATAGGTTAAACAAACTTGTTAATGAATTGAGGGAAAGGGCTAAAGGGTGACACAAACATGATGGGATATGAACGTAAGGATTGGACGGGAACTAAAACCTGTGTCATGTACTGGCCATGTGACTGGTCAAAATCACTATCCTCTAGAATTCATACCTCAGTAAGCATACAAAAAGCTGCTGGACTGTACCAGAGAATTCCCAATACCGATTCAATCACAAATTCAATCACTACAGCCATCAAGTGGATTAGACCTATGGTTATGCAGAATATCCCTACACATGCCAAAATATATTCTAGGGTCCACTGCCTAACATTCAAGCCCTTTCAAAAACTGACTCCAACCTGCTTGTCCTGTACACAGAATAGTAGCTCTAACCAAACTTACTCCCCCATTCTTTAACCATTCCCCTTTTTTTCCTAACTGGTACCATCCCCACACTTGAATTACATGGCTGCACCATACCCCTACTCAAGCACCTAAAATTTTTCCCAGCTTTCTAAGCCTGTTTCCCTCTCTAGTTGTCTTTCCTGATTTCCTCAACTGTGATCTCGACTACTCATGTCGCTTGTATCCGATGCAGTCTTTTTTTCTGGTGTTATTCTGTACTCATCTCTCCTACCAGGAGGAAAGTTCCTGGACACTTGGGACTGCTTCAGGTGTGTACTGCTCAGCACATCACCTCCGATGCAGCAGACTCCTCTGTGTCACTTCCAACAGTGAGTCCCACACATCCCTCTTGCACAAAGCCTTCCCATGGGATCAGTAACATCTTTCTTGCTTGGACCTCAGAGTTCTCCAATGTTGTGTATTGCTATTATCTATCTTCTCTCTTCTACTACATCAGTTAGCTTTGTCAAGGTAGAAATGATCACATGTAAACTTTGAATCTTCCTCAACACCTTGAAGTGGTTTTTTTTAGTCCAAACTTGATTTCATAGGCAATTCCTAGTGTGGAAACTCCTTCCAATGATGCAAATCACCACTCAGCAATTCCACTGTAGCTTCTAGTCTTGGGAGAGTTGCCTAGAACATGAGATTAAGTGACCTGCCTATGATAACACAACTTATGTGTGCCAGAGGCAGGACTCCAACTCAAGTTTTCCTCACTCCAAGACCAATTCTATCCACTGTCATAATATTTTTCACTGAGCACAGGAGATGCTTAAATGTCAGTTGAGTTTAAGCCAGATGTTACATACAAACAATACTTTTCCCCCACCATCTAATAAATACACTTCCTCATTTTCTAGTTTTTACCAAGTTCCTGGCAGCCAGAAAGAAAGCTGGTATGATCAGTTGCTTTCTTTGGCAACGTGGCTATGGTTTACATTTAAGTGTTAATTCTGTTTAATCACAATTGCAGTATAAATCAATAGAAAAACTATGTTGTGAATTATATCTCCTTAGGATATAGTTTTTGACTCAATAAATGTGATTCCCAAGCCTTTCTGGAGTTATAAACACCCTAAAACTTGATTTATAAACTCTTCTATATCTCTTCAACTTATTTTTTGCATAGTTTAACTTGATTATGAATTTACACTGAAAAACTATGGCATCCATTAAAATAATGGGATACTATAAGCCCAACTCGAATTAACGGTGTCATCATGATGTACTCAATACAAAATTGTTTTGGCTAAACATTAACAATTTTTATTAAAGCTAAAAAGGCTCGAAGTAACTAAAATACTAACTCTAAATACAACATATTTTGTCTTTTCAGATCTAACAAAATATTCTGTCTACGTTTTTCAATTTTTTGTGAATACTGACTTTCCATTTCATATCTGGGGAACTTTTCATGGTATAAATGCAACCACCAGAGGAACAGTGAATATTATTTATTTACATTTTTTAATTTGAAATACAAAACTAGAAAAATAAATAGTCCCAGTCTAAATTAGACCAAATAAGTCCACTACCCAGTTAAACCCACTGAGTAAATTTCTAGTTCTTGGTAGTCATTCTTATTATATCTTCTCATCATTTTTCTTCTGTTATTCTGTCATTTTCTCATTTGGAGATCCTTTTCCCAATCTTCTTTCATATGCTCATTCTTCACTACACCTAACTTCAACTCCATAAGCTGTCATTACCACTTTGGGAAAGCAAACGGTTTACACTATCTGGTTCTTACTTTTTCTCCAATCATGCCCTATGCCATCTACTATTTTCAATATTTTTGTTAGTGATTTTAACATATCCTTAAGTAACAGTGAAGTGCTATTTCCTTCTTATGCTATTTAACCTTTAAAATCAATCAAGCTACTATGTATGCCAACAGGTTACTTAACTTTGCAAAGCTTGTTCTTTACAAGTTGATTGTTGATGAAATCAAAATGTCTTCTTGTAACTAGGAACAAATCACTTCACCCCTCTGGGCCTCAATTTCCCTATCTATAAAATGAGGAGCCTGAATTAAATGATCTCTAAAGTCCTTTCAAGTTCTAACATTCTGTGCATTCTATTTTTTGTTTTCAACTTCCATTTTTTACAAATGGGCAAAATGCTATACATTTTTTCATTCGAAAAGACTAAAGAATTCACTAACTGGATACTATACAGGCCTCTTGCCCTAAAAGATTAGAGTTCTGTTACCCAGTGTTTTTTTTTTTCCTATCTGCAGGAGTAAGGCTTCCCAAAAATATTCAGATTACAAATCAGTTTTTTATTCTATAATGAATCTTCAATTTGAATCCATCATAATTCAATTAATTGTGCAACTGCTCCATCTTCTTCAGCCTTTAAATTAGATGAGGAGTCGAGCCTTTTATCGGAGTTCTTTTCTTCTGAAAAAATAAAAGTAAACATTACAAAGTCAAAAAAACAAAAATCACACATTCCAAAGTAACAGCAACATTTAGAATCTCTGCATATGATAAAATTGTGCTTATGCTTGCCTACCAATAAATTTATATTCTCTTCCACTGCAGCACTTTTCCCAAGGGCAGTCAGTAAAATTCTGTCCAAAAGCCTCTCAATACACTAAGATTTTGTTATATCAATTCATTATCCTTCCCACTTAAACCCTTCCCTACTACTGTAGAGTGCAACACTATCCTCCCAGTGCCTCAGGCTCACAACCTAGGAGTCATCCTAGATTCCTCACCTCCCCATAACCAATCTGTTACCAAAGCTTGCCAATTTCACCTTTCTATTATCTTTCGAATATGCCCCCTTTTTTCTCCTCTGACACTGCCATCACTCTACGGTAGGCCCTAATACCATCATGTCTCTCCCCTACTGAACAAACACCAGTGGCTCCCTATGGCTTAGGATTAAATACAAAATGTTCTGTTTGACGTTCAAAGTTCTTTGTAACCTAGCCCCCTCCTACATTTCCAGTCTTCTTACATCTTACTCCCTGATACATACTTTTGGATCCAGTGGTGCTGGCCTCCTGGCTATTCCAACAATAAGACTATATCTCTGGGCTCTGAGAATTCTCTTTGGCTGGCCCCCATACCTGAACACTCTCCCTTCTCTGCTCTGACTATTCACCTCACCTTTAAGTCACAACTAAAAACCCACCTTCTATAGGAAGCCTCCCCCAAGACCTCTACATTCTAGTACCCTCCTGCTTTTAATTATTTCCTATTTATATTGTATATAGCTTGATTTGTAGATATATGTTTGCATGTTGTCTCTCCCCTTAGAATGTAAGCTCTTTAAGGGCAGGGATTGTCTTTTACCTCTTTTTGTATCCCCAGAAGTTGTCACAATGCCTGGCACATAGTAGGTGCTTAATAAATGTTTACTGATTGATTATACTAGCCAAATCATGCACTCTTACATAGAAACTCACTACAACAAGATCTATGTGATGGTATAATCTTTATCTTACCTCAGCTTTAATAGTAATTTTAAAAGTTTTATTTATATATTTCCAATAGTTTTGGTTTTTGTTTTCTTTTATAATAACTGTACACATAATATCACCATTTAGATAAATGAATTTGCTCTACATGTGCAATTCTAATAAGTCACTAACTGCCATTAACATCCTCAAAAACCAAGAAAATTTAAGGCTAGTTACAAATAAACTTTCACCCTTAGGGGTAGCTAGGTGGCACAGTGAGTAGAGTACGGGCCCTGGAGTCAGGAGGACCTGAGTACAAATCTGACCTCAGAAACTTGACACACTTACTAGTTGTGTGACCATGGGAAGTCACTTTACCCCAGTTGCCCTGACTTCCCCTGTCCAAAAATAAAAAAATAAAAAAAAAATAAACTTTCAATTACACATATGCTATAAGAATATATATGCTATATACATATATGCTTTCCTTTGGGAAAGTAGCTGAACTCTGCTCCTTACTGGTATCAAAATATCTAATTAGTTGCCAGATCTTGCTGTTTTTTTCTTTACATCTCTCACACACAACCACTTCCTCTATTCAAACAGCCTCCATTCATCCCATCTCCTAGATTATTACAACATCTTCCTAACAGGTTCTCAGTCTCAAGTCCCTCCCCTCTAAAGTCTATCTTCCACACTGCTGCCAAAATGATTTCTTTAAGTAAAACTCAGATGGAGTCACTCCTTACCCAAAAACCAATGACTCCCTATTGCCTCTAAGATATCATAAACTCTTTCGTTTAGCTTTTTAAAGACTAGGCCAGGAACTCTAAAGGTTTTTCCCCTCCTAAATTAACAGCTTTATGAAGGCAAATTGGGCCATCTTTTGTCTCAACTCCTACCTACTGAATGAACTAATCAATCACTGTTGCCTCAGACAAGTTGAGACCTGGGAAAGACCTAATTTAGAAAGGCCAAGATCACCCACTGCATCCTGGGCCACTGTCAGTCGTCTTAACTTTTGTCTTGCCACTGGACTTCATGATTCTAGAAGGGAGTGAAGTGAGGCTGGTGACCTTGCACAGCTCTGCCTCACTTAAATCCAAGCAAGTCAAGGTACCACCATTGTGATGTTAATGGTCCTTTTTAAAAACAAAGGACAAAACAATACATATAAACAAGCCCTAACTTATCTTTCCAGCCTTGTGTTCCACCTCCTTCAATGATCCAACCAAACATGCCTTTTCTGTTCCTCACACATGACATGCATGAGCCATCTGTGCCTGAAAATCACTTCCACCTCCTAGAATCCCACTCTTTCTTCAAAAAAACTCAAGCACCATCTTCTACATGAAGTCTCTCCTGATTCCCCCAACTACCAGTGCCCTCCCTTTGTTGTTATTCTATACTTATATAGGTACCTGTCTTTCATTATGAAGTCTACTACCTGAACTTAAATATTTTCATTGTTTTTAATTATATACATATATATGTAAATATATACACTTGTAAGAGACTACCGTCTTGGGCCAATCACAGTCCTGGTCTCACTCTTGAGACACACAGACACTAATTTGCCTACCTCTTCACCCTAAGAAACCTGATGCCACTTCCCTAACCCCACCACGACTCACTTTGCAATTTCCAGACACTGTGCAGACACCAGATCTATTTATTTAGCTCATTGTAGCTCAGAATTCCTGATCTCAAGCCCCAGCTTCCCCAGTAACTGAGACAAGCATGCACCACCACACCCATTATTGTCTGTGTTTTTGTATCCCACCACCTAGGTCACACATCACACATAATAAGCACTTTTAATAAATATTTTTTAATTGACTGATGTGACAATCCTAAGACTCAAACTTTACCAAATTCATTCATTACCTCCCTTCGTCCCATGAATAACAGCAATCAAGTCAGTGTCACATGACGGCATTTCACTAAAAATTTAATATTCAACTATTTGCTAAATGTTTGATCTACAAGGGGTTAGAAATTCTCATCTTTCTTCCTGGACACACAGTGTCTTTGAAATTTAGTCTCATTTATTTAGAACATACTAGTATACTCTCTGGAAATATGCTCTTGAGGTGAGTAATCTGTCAAATTGAATACTGTAATCAGAGAAAGGAATAGTTAGTAGGGTTTAGGCAACTATTTTACACTTACTTTCACAAAAACAGGAGGCTAATAAAAATCTTACCCTTTAAATAAGGTAAAAATTCTCGAATATCGTCTGGCTTTGTGGACCTTCGTCTCTGTTCCTCTGGAGAAAATCTGATAAGTGGTGAAAGAGATTTTCTTTCGCCAAACGACATCCGTAGAGATGGTTTTATGTTGTCTGTGTAGGCAGCAGGAAAATATCCCAGAGAATTAAACACGTCATCTGTTTCCACGTTATTTGAAGTACAACCCAATTTTGAGTCATCTTTTATAAATGTTTTAGGAGAAAAATGAGGAGACTCTTTTTTTTTCTCAGACTTAGACTTTTTAAGAGCTTCAAATCTACTACAAATAGCCTCAAAACTCAAGTTTCTTTCTTTAGTAGTCAATTTTTTTCTCGTTGACTCTTCCATTAAGATATCATCAGCCATTGAACTATTCTGCCCTGTTTCATCACCGGACTCTGTGCTATGGGAGCTATTAAAACTCAAGTTGTCTGCTACCTCTGGAAGGGTTTCATGTAATATATCAAAACGGGCAGCCTCTCTACTATTAGAACTAATTTCATTTAGGACCTCAGAATTCCACAATAAAGTTGTATGCAACCAAGACTGTTCTTTACAAGATGCAGATGAGAAGTCCAGCTTTTTACTAACTTGCTCTTCTTTACCATCTATTTCATTTATCTTGTTCTCCGGAGCAGATAAATTTGACCCTGTATGACTTTTTTCAAGGTCTACTTGTAAAACTGAACATTCTGAGTTCTGTTTCCAGATTGTTTTCTTTAAAATTTTTGCACATTTGCCTGTTAGTGGGTCAAGGTGACAAGTTCCTATGTTCTCTTGAGGTCCAACTTTCAGGGAAGCTCTTTCCTCAGGCAAGAAAGATTTACTAAGAGCTGATCCTGAGAGAAAATTGTTCACACTTGAATGTATTTGGTCACTGGACACAGCATCCATTTGAACCACCTCTATATCTGGATCAACGCCAGCTTGAAAATCTTCTCTTTGGGAATTTCTAATTTCAGGAGCTGATAAAAATAGAAAATGGAATTATTTCTCTCTCAATTTGTGTAGATAGATAAACAGACAAATAGAGATATACAGATAATTTAGTTTTAGCAATTCAGTCAATCTTTCATTCAACACAAGACTGACGGTACTGTTTTAGAATATAGTGTTAAAACAAAAAAATTCAAATAAATCACAGAACTGCTGAACTTGCCACCCTGCCCCAACAAACTCCAATTTGATTCCTCAGAGCTCAAGAGTGGGCAAGGATGCACCTGGCCCTTCAACACTTCTGATAAATATCTAACAACTGAAGCATGTGCCATATTGTCAGTGATTCTGTGAAGGTGATTCCTGAACTAGGAGGAAAAGTGGATTAAAATAATTTCTAATGCTCCTCCTGACCCTTATTCTATGGCTCAGACTAAAATCAACTATTACTTGGCTTAGAATTTATGATTCCCAGAAAGAAATAACAGGCTATGGAGACACAGTAATATGTTCGAGCTAACAAAAACATCAAAATACTTATTTCACCATGGTAACCATATGTATGCTAAAAGCAACATGTTGTGATTTAGACATAAAGGCTGATACTATAAGCAAACAAGGAGAGCAAGGAATAGTTTACCTGTCAGATCTACAGAGAAGGGAAGAATTTATGACCAAACAAGGGAGACAGAACATTATGAAATAGAAAATGGATCGTTTTGATTACATTAAATTGAAAAAGTTTTTGCAGAGACAAAGCCAATGCAACCAAGATTAGAAGGAAAGCAGAAAGCTGGGAAGCAATTTTACAGCCAGTGTCTCTGACACAGGCCTCATTTCTCAAATATATAGAGAACTCAGTCAAATTTATAAAAATACAAGTCATTCCCCAATTGATAAATGGTCAAAGAATATGAACAGGAAGTTTTCAGAGGAAGAAATTAAAGCTATCTAGTCATATGAAAAAAATGTTCTAAATCACTATTGATTAGA
This sequence comes from Phalanger gymnotis, assembly GCA_028646595.1. Taxonomy (NCBI): domain Eukaryota; kingdom Metazoa; phylum Chordata; class Mammalia; order Diprotodontia; family Phalangeridae; genus Phalanger; species Phalanger gymnotis. Next base: position 296,624,415 of record CM053624.1, read on the forward strand.
GAAATGCAAATCGAAACAACTCTGAGGTACCACATCACATCTATCAGACTGGCTAATGTGACAAAACAGGAAAACGATAAATCCTGGAGAAGATGTGGGAAAATGGGAACACTAATGCATTGTTGGTGGATTTGTGAACTGATCCAACCATTCTGAAGAGCAATTTGGAACTATGCCCAAAGGGTTATAAAAACGTGCACACCCTTTGACCCAGCAATACCACTTCTGGGTCTGTATCCCAAAGAGATCATAAAAACAGGAAAAGGACCCACATATACAAAAATATTTATAGCAGCTCTTTTTGTGGTTTCCAAGAAACAGAAATTGAAGGGATGCCCATTAATCAGGGGAATGGCTGAACAAGTCATGCTATACGGAATACTGTTGTGCTATAAGAAATGATGAGTAGGCAGACTTCAGAAAAACCTGGAAAGACTGAAAAGAGTGAAAAGACTGAAAGAGTGAAATGAACAGAACCAGGAGAATGTCGTACAGTAACAGCCACTGTGTGATGACTGACTTTGATAGACTTATCTCTTCTTAGCAAGGCAAAGATCTAAGACAACTCCATGATGGAAAATGCTGTCCACATTCAAAGAAAGAACTTGGGAGTCTGAATGAAGATGGAAGCATACTATTTGCTCTCCTTTTCTTTTGTTGTTTTGTTTCTTCTTTCTCATGGTTCCTCCCATTAGTTCTAATTTTTCTTTACATAATGACTAATGTGAAATGTTTAATATGAATGTACAAGTAAAGCCTACATCAGATTACACACGTCTTAGGGAAGGGGAGGAAAAGGGAAGGGAGAAAACTCGAAACTCAAAATCTTATGGAAGTAAATGTTGAAAACTAAAAATAAATTATTAAAAAATTAAATTAAAAAATGAAATAAAATTAACATGTTGTTTGGAGGCAGTGTGTTCTGTAGGCTTTATAAGAAAGTCCATTGCAATTTCACTTTAACCAGAAATAGTTATAGTGTTTGTCTGTCATACTAAACAGTCGGTCATTTTAAAGTCTTAAAAATTAACATCTATGAAATAAAATAACAGATCAGAAGCATAAAGTGAACTTACTTAGATTTTCCGGAGTTCGTGGAATCTGCTTCCTTGTCAAAAATGGGTTAGAAAATAGACAGTTCATTAAGTCCCCTAATTCTGAGTCTCTTTCTTTACAAAGCTGTGGTGAATCTGCTACAACAGCTTTGGCAACCTAGAAGAAAAAAAAAGTAAACATTAAACCTAATTGACTTGTCATGTGTGAGATAAACCAGATGTAAAGAATGCCCAATACTACATACCTCAGACAGCTCCTTTAAGAGAGGATAATTATGGAACAATGCATATGGGAGCACACAATCACTGCTAAGCACTCCCCAATCAATAAAATGCAAGTGAGGTAGGACAAAGATCTCTTCTCCTATACTAGAAGAATAGGATCCATTCCACAGAGAACTGGAGTCAATCAATAAGCATTTATTAACCAAAGCACTAGGGATAAAGGATAATAGTGCTTGGACCTGTGGCTTCATTGGTAAAGGGAACTAACACATGATAAAAATCCTACTAATGCAGGAAGACACCAGACACACAAAAACAAAAATTAATATAATTACAATATAGTTTCAGCCCTAAGAGAAGAATGGAATAGTTGGTGAGATTCCCATCAGTTCTACAAAGCTTTTATACACAAATAGGTACTTGAAAAAACTATACTAATAATCCATTAGGTAACAAAGAGAATGATTATCAACACCATATACAATACATGAGAAACTTCATTACTAAAGGCAGAAAATACATGGGGCATAAGGATGTATTTAAGGAAACAAAAAACAGATGATAGGATAATTAATATTTTCACATTAACTAAAATGTCAAATGTGCTAGTAATATAAGGTGAAGGGTTAAAGTTAGGAAAGAAAGGTTAAAGCCTTAGAAGAGATTTATGCAAGGGAAAAATAGTTCTAAGTCACAGAAATCTAAATAGGGAGGCATATCCTCCTCTTCCCCCAGGAACCCCTAAGAAAAGTCATCCTGCAGATATAGAAAGACCAGTCCCAGTATAAATTTCAAAGCAGCAGGAAATAAAATGAGGATAACAGAAGATCACAGAACCTTTGACCATCTTCCATGCAGCTAAAGTTCTGTTCAATTTATTCCTTCCCTTATTTTCATAATTCCTAAGTACTCTCTGCAATTGCCATTCTCCTTTCCTGCACTCTCAGAGGAAGAGGTGTCTCCTTTCTTTACTTCAAGTCCTAGCTCCTATCCTCTCCCCCAAATCCCAGAAGACCTTGGTTCCCAGTAGTATCCTTTCCCTCTTCTGTATGTTCTAACTTCCTTCCAAATCAATTAGTACCATCTGCTTCAAATATGAACAAATCTTTCCTATTTAAGAAAAAAAAATTATGCTCTATCTTTCATCCTGTTTCATCCTGTTTTCTTTTTGTTGCCAAAATTCTTAAGTGAATAATCTCTCCTTGCTGCCTAAATTTATTTAATAGCCATTCTCTTCCTAACAATCTAAACTACAGTTAATAGCCTTGCCACTCTGCTAAAACTGTTCTCTCCGAGGTTATGACCACAATTTCAAATCCAAGGAATTCTTCTCTGTTCTAACTTTTCCAGACCCTCTTGGTAGTATGTGATACTACTGACCACCTCTGAACTCCTTCCTTCTCTAACTCTACTGGCTTCCATTAAGCTACTTATTTCATCCTACTTCTGTCTCATCTTCCATATATCTTTGCACATGTGATGACCCAAAAGAGCTTTTGAAAGACCCTTGGAGCTTTTCCAACTCTAAGTCTATGATAACACAAAATAACAAGAATTTATTAATTGCCTACGAGCCAGGCACTGTTAGGTGCTGAAGATGCAAAGAGAAAAAAACAAAAACAAAATAACAAAAGTTCGTGCTAGCAAAGTATTACATTCCACTGTAGGTGCAGGGAGAGAAGTAACATATTTACAAAGTAGAAACTAACTGATTTTGGAGGACCATGGAGGTAAAGACAGGAGAAGAAATCAGAATAACCTTCTTTTAGAAGGAAGCATCCAAGAATTTTGTGAAGTGGAGATAAGAATGGAGTTACAGCCAGAAGCAGAATGACCCATGGGGAACAGCTGTAAAAAAGGCAGAGATGGCAAAAGGAATGTCCTGTATAAGAAACAGCAAGCAGGACAATTTGACTAAAGGGTATGTATGAAATAGAATAATGTATATAAACTTGGAAAGATAGGCAAAAGCCAGAAAAATCTTTAGACAACAAAAAGAGAAGTTACCATTTTTTTTTAATTTTAAAATTTTATTCTTGAGTTTCTTGGTCTATGTTTTGTGACATGGCTAATATGAAAATGTTTTATATGACTGTACATGTATAACCTATATCAAGTTGCTTGCCTTCTCTTTTTTTTTTAATATGTTTAGTTTTCAGCATTGATTTTCACATGCGTTTGAATTACAGATTTTCTCCCCATTTCCACCCCCCCCC
>CM053624.1:296628410-296740331 GCA_028646595.1 Phalanger gymnotis
GGCTAGAGCCCTACTTCCCTCTGCCACTTTGTGGGTTCTGAAGTTCTAGAATTGGTTCAGAGCCATTTTTTTATAGGTTTTTGGAGGGACTTGGTGGGGAGCTCACGCCAGTTACTGCTTTCCAGTCGCCATCTTGGCTCCGCCCCCCGAGAAGTTAGTATTTTCAACTAAAGCAGAGTACCAACCAGAGCATCTTGAAGCAGGGGAGTAATGTGGTTAGACCTATGCTTTGAGAATATCCATTTGGAAGACAGATTGAAGACAGTAAAGATTGGCTACAAGAAGACCAATTAGGAGGCTACTGCAATAGTCTGGGCAAGAAGTAACGGTGACCTGAACCTGGGTGGTGGTTATACAAATGGAAAGAATAAGCCAGGTCAGAAATGTGTTGTGTAGGTAAAATCAGCAAAATGTCAAAAATGATTGATTATGATGGAATAAGGGAAAAAGAGACAAGGCTGACATCCTTGATCATGGGAAGACTGGCGGTGCCCAAGATGACAAAAAAGAATGGCTGTAAAGGCTGCAAAGGGCAAGCATATTAATATAGTGCTAACAGAACTGTGAAGTTACCCAATCATTCTGTTAAGCCATTTGGTTTCTATACCCAAAAAGTCACTAAATTTTGCTATTCTTCAAACCTGCAATTTCCCTACTAGATATATACCTCGAGGCCATTTGACATGTAGTAGTGGGGAAAAGAGGGAGCTGGTGACAAACTGCCCCAATATTTTCAACTGTGAAGTAATATCCTCAAGTGAGAAGATACCACACTCATCTCCATCACAGAATCTACCACAGCACAGTTCAGAGACCAGCCTCCTTTATTAGCATTTTCTCCCTCCTGAAAATTACTTTTTACACTTAGCATATATACTACCTATGTGCACAGATAACTATCAATTCCTCTTTTAAATTAACTCCTAGCACACTGCCTAGAACAAAGCAGGTGTTCCCGAGGGCCAGTGTGGTGAACAGAAGCACTGAGCAGTACTATCAGAGGTTAACACAATCCATCCTGTAGAACCAAAAGGGATCATCAAAACCTACACTGCCACTGCTGTGACCTGTGCAAGTTTGCTCTACTTGCTCTGCCAAAAAAGAAATCAATGCTCCCAAGACGCTCTGATGAATTTCCCTAGCATCTTTCAACAAGTGAATGGACCTGTCCCTATCCCACTGTAAAAGTATCTGAGCAATTAATCAGAGAAGCTGCTAGAGGCGGCAGAAAATTCTGGAATGAGTGCTAAGAGTGCTTAATACCCAATTCAATTTCATGTAAATTACCTTGCTATTCTGTTTCATCACATGCCTTTTGCATTGAATTCCTAAGTGGCTTGGGCTGGTATAAGGAAATATACTAGTGAGGCCTCAGAGATGGGAATCTGAATAAATACCCCATCAACATTGTGCAGTTGAGTATATGAAGTCTCATCAAAAAGGCCTCAATTTGCATGTACCTTTATTCTCTCAGGCAACAATTCTACTTATTAAAGGATCATCAGCATAAGTAAATGATTTGCATGGAAATAAAAATTTATCTGGTGAATTTTCCAGTACATGAAATAAGATTTAATTAAGTATAGGTTTAGAAAGTTGTTTATTAATATTACCTAAGAAAAAACAGTTGAGAGTATTTGCTCTTGATTTCTTTATTACTTCCTCTCCCTTCTTTATTTCCTGTAATTGAAATTACACACCTTGGATTTTTTTTTTATATTGTCCTGTTTCTTCTAGAGATGACTAGAGAACTCATTAAAGAAAAAAAATTACAAACGTAAGTGTTGAATAAATGTTAAAGTGAATTGTCAATCTCCTTCATTGGCTATTCTCTTCATTCATGAGGTAAAGGAATAAACACTTATATAGCACCTACTATGTGCCAGGCACATAGCTTCTAAGTGCTTCTAACAAATATTGTCTCATTTGATCTTTATAATAACCCTATACAATGACCAAAAGTAAGACTAATTTAAAAAAAGAAAAAGATCCATGGGGATGACTGACATTAAATAAGAGGATTTAGAGAAAGTAAAGGAAAAATCAAGAGTAAATATTCTCAATTGTTTTTGTTTCTTAGATAATATTAATGATCAACATTTCAAACCTATATCTAATTAAATTTTACTTCACATAATTAGAGTTGAGGAAACTGAGACCAACAAGAGGTTAAGCAACTTGGCTAGGGCCACATAGCTAGTAAGTGTCTGAGACCAGATTTGAACTCAGGTCTTCCTGATTCTAGGCCTAGCAATCCATTCAACACCCTTCTCTCATTGTTAGCTACCTAACAAACACTCCTGCCTTTCTTCTGTCTCTAAGTCAACATGCATAAAACTAAGTTACCTTTAACCCAATGGAGTCCTTCTCCCAACACTATATTAACTAAAACGATGTTAAAAAAAAACACTAAAAGATAGCAGAAATCAGATTAAATGCAATCACCATTCTTTGTTTCAGAGTATTGCTGTGTTTATGAAACACTTTGCTTAGCTCTATAGAGAGGTGGGAGACTCCAAGTGCAAAATTTTGCTGATGCTGTCAGATTTTAATTTCTGTGTTAACTGGTTTTGATTAACTTTTTATTTGTTACAAGGGAGGGCTCTGAAGCAGGAATAATAACCGAGAAAAACTGTGATAAAAAAAATGAAGAACATCACTAAGGCATTTTTTTAAATGAAATGCAAACCCAGAAAAGTTAAGTGATTTAAGTCACAAAGGCAGAAAGTGGGTCATACTGGGATTCAAACCCAGGTACTGCCTCCATAACAGTATTTTCTCCACTACCCTGCCACACATTAATAAGTCCACCACTGTCTCCTCAAATCTTATCCATCCTTTACAGCCAGGTGAGTGCTACTTCTGACATCTATCCCAATCAGTCTAATCTGCATTATCTTTCATCCTCTGAATTCCTATTACATTTATTTATACCACTTTTGAAAATCACTAAATAATATACTATCATTTTAAAAGTATAAATTTGGTTTCCTGAAACAGCACGTAAGGCACTCAAGGGAAGAGACTGTGTCACACTTACATTAGCCAACAGCACCTACCACAGTACTACAGACATTCGACAAATACGCTTATTTAACAAAGATTTTCCCTCACCTCCTCGGCCAGATGATCTACTTCTGTTTTGAAAGGATCTAGCGCTGGTGTTGAAAGTACACAATTTTCTCTAGTCTTCTGAGCTGACAGTGATTGAGGTGTGTCCATTCTGGCTTTTTGTTTCTTTTTAGAAACTGACCGTTCTTTATCTCCAACAATCTTTGTCTTCACATCCTAAAGGAGACAAAAAACACTACAGGTTTAAAGTTTTACTCATTCTCCTCCCACTCCTTAATTGTATTGACAAACAGCTTAGTACTCACGCATTTTTTCATAGAGATACAACATTAACAAAGCCATGTCAGTTTAAGAGTAAAATTTACTGGTGTAGCAATTCTGTGTATTTAAATTGGGAGGAAAAAATGAGAAATATGTTCACAGACTAATTATTCTATGTGGTTAGTAGGCTATACTAGCTTTTGTTCTGTAATAAATCAGATGATGTATTATTTCCCTTCTATTCTGAATATGATGGACAGCCTCCTAAACTTTAATTAGTGATATCTATGAACAAATGGTAATACCAAAAGGACCTCAGAGCTGTGAACTGTTACCACCACACTGAAAAATTTGGAATTAGATAAGTCAAGTTACCAAATTGTTCATTCTTTGACTCAGAAGCCCCAGTATTAGGTATATACCCTAAGGAAGTTAACGATAGAAACTGAGCTGCCACAGCAACATCTTTTGTCAGAAAAAAACTGAAGCCAAAGTAGGGACCTTAAAATGCACCACCTTCTATTCTTTGGACTGGTGGGAGCTAATGGCTAGAAAAATGTTGGCTATATTGTCCTTATATACTCATATAAGGGCAGTCTGGTTGTACTTAACACTTTTTCTGTCTTAAAAGGAAAGGCTCTTCTCATGAGTCATGAGAAAATGTATAAATTAATTCAATGCCTAGTTATACCTGGAAGTTATATGGGACGCCATGCCTTCTTGGGGAGGGGGGGGGGGAGGGAGGGAAGAAAATCTGGAACCCAAAATTATGTTGAACTGTTTGTTGCAATCTAAAAATAAAAAAAAAAATTAAAAAAAAAAAAAGGAAAGGCTCACTGGATTGAAAGGGTCAAGGGAGAAAGAACAGGGAAAAGATGAGTGGAATGCACTTGGAATGACTGGTCATTTAAAAATATCAACAAAGCAGAAAAAACTACTATAATGCCTTTTTGGTAGCTTTACTAAACATAGTATAAGAGAATATTAGTTTGGATTTTAACGACATATTTTTTAAAAGTCATTCATGATATTCTTGCAAACTATATGGAAATATAAGTTGGATGGCAGCACTACTGGATGGGTTTAGAACTCATTAACCGTAAGTGATGGATACAAGGAGTTTTGATCTATCTAATGGAATCAGAACTTTGTCCAAAGACCAGTTCCACACTTTCATCAATGACTTGGATGAAAGCATACGTGGCAAAGTGATCAAATATGAGGATAAGACCAAGCTAAAAAGACTGTTATGCAGAAAGACAGAAAGCACCCAAAAATATCTCAATAGGACATAATGGTTTAGCTGAAACTTGGATTTTAAAAAAAATACACAGAAAAGTCAAGGATGGGAGAGGGATGTGTAAAAGTTGGGCTTGGTAAATTATATACTTAAAAGGATTTAGTGATATAATGTTCTAGCCAAAAGAGTTAATGCGCATAGTGGGCACCTAATAAATGTTTACCGATTGATCTGCATAAGATAGGTTTAATATCCACAATGCAGGTGTACAGTGTACCAGCATTTAGCACAGTACCTGATACATAGTAGGCACTTAATGAATGCTCATCGACTAGTTGGTCTGATAAGTAGAATTTTATGTCCACTTCTGGGTACCGCAGTTTAAAAGAGTCACTGATAAAACATGCCCAAGAGGATAACTAGGATGTCCCACACAAGGATCAGTTGAAGGAATTGAGAAAGTGCAGCTTAAAGAAAAACTGAAGAGGAATTAGATTTGTCTTTAGGACAACATAAGGAAACAGTCTTCTTAGCAATAAGATCTAGTCATAAAACTGAGTGGGCTGCTTTGTGAAGTAGTGTGAGTTCTCCATTACCAAAAGCATTCAAAGCAGAGGCTGGATAACCACCTCATCAGGGATCTTGTAGAGGGGATTCATATTTGAGTAGGGGTTGGCCTAGATGACCACTGAAGTCCCATGCAACACTGAAGATTTTATGAAGATACTGTGTTTAAGTCAAAATTGTTTTAAAATGTACCTTTTCAAATAACATAACACTGCTACTATCGGACGTTGTATCTGACTGCACTGGAAGAACAGCCACCCTAAAGGAGGAAACAATACCAAATGTCCATTAAAAAGTACAGAAGTTCTACTTACATTTTATTCAGTTGTATACCACAAAGAATATCTGCCCCGTATCTGTCCGTTACGATTTCTCTCAATTCGTCCCGGTCATCAAAAGGCAGTTTTATCTTGGGAGAGCTTGTGACAACTAGAGCAATAATTACGCTCTACCTGTGTATCAGCTTCCCAGAATGAAATTTTGTTTACTGTGTTGTTTAGATTTTTCTTCTCATTTGGATCAAAGACCATTAGGCACAAAGAATAATAACAAATAATTGGTCTACAACAAAGCTCTTTAATCCTTTACTGTCTCAGGCTGCTGTCTTATCTTCCCCCAAAGCTTTAAACATGCATATTCTCCAATATTCTGGGCTTGGATCTTTTCCCCCCTTAATGATATCATCCACCCTCAAGACTTCAGTTATCTTATGCAGAAGACCTCTAAAATCATCTAATCTCTCTGGAGTGTCAGTCTTATAATTCAAACTGCCAAATGGACGTCCAAAACTGAACCTCCCCCCACCCATCTTCACCTAAAAGTCTACCCACCCTCCTTTAAATTCTCTTCTATTGCCGTCAAATCACTGATTCACAGATTTACAGCTGGAGGGGAGGCACAACAGACGTCATCTGTTCATTTTACATTAGAGAAAAAATGAAGGCCAAAAACCCAACAACAATAATAAAGTGACTTCTCCAAAGCCACACAGGACAGGATTTGGACATAGTGTTCTATAACATCGATGGCCAATCAACAATCTTTCATGCCCTAAACCTGTTTTCTTTGACTCTTCTCTCCTCATCCATGACATCCAATCAGCTGTCAATTCCTAATAAAACTATCTCCATAAACTCTCTCACACATATTATGGAAAAGGGAACAGTGGCTCGCCCTTCTACTGCCACTAAAACTATCCTACTTCACCTTCAAGCCCTCATCACCTCTTGGCTAGGTTATTTTAAAAGCCTAATTCCCTGCTTCCAGTCTTTTCATTCTCTAATTCATCTGTCAAAATCTTACCCACAAAATATTACTAATATGCTACATTCATGATGGCACTCCTCTATTTAAAAACCTTCTGTGGTCAGCCATAATTCATCAAATAAAGTTTAAATGGCTTTATCCTAGTATTCACAGTCATCCACAATTTGGGCCTCACTTTCTGGCAAACTGGACTACTCACTGTTCTCCGTTCTCATCCTGCCCACTTCTACCTCTATTCATTTGTTCATGCTGTTGTATTTCTGTATACTACTGGAATATTCAGGCTCCTTTGGTCCTAAGTTCCAGTAAAAAAAGCCCTATTTTCTTTAAGGCCCTACTCATATCATAAGCTTTCTGTGAAGCCTCTCTTGAGCTTCTTAATTCAAAGTTAGTTCTTCCTCCTCAAATTCTTCACGCCCAGACCTTTCTTCCGCACTGATCACATTCTGCACATAGCATGGTTCTTTGTATATCAGAGTACAAATTTCTAAAAGGCAGAATTGTTTTATTTCAACTTTGTATCCCAAGTGCTTGGCAAAATTTCATTTACTTCATTAGCCTGTGAACTCAATGTACTCCCTTTGATGATAAAGATTACAACCTACCCACATCTTCTCATCCTGTGAAACTCTTGTTCATTGTAGTCCTTAATCTCTTCGAAGGGCCCAATATGTTGGGAGCCACCTTCTAGATTTCTTGATATTGCTTAGATACCAATGAAGTCCAATGGTTATTCTTCAGTCTTACTAGATGAATGGCCTACCTCTTTTCTGTTAACCAACTGCTCTGCTGAAATCCTTTATGCTACTGCTCCTGTATAACTTTTCATTAGTAACTCATTGCAATATACTCCTGTCTACTGTGTCCTTCTCCATTGTCTTTTGGGTCACCTTCAACTTTAATTTGTCAGAGAATGAGATGTCATAACTCAGTCATACAGTAGCAGTGGAAGAATACTAACCATTAAAAAAAAAAAGATGGACCTTGTTCTTGGTCTTAGCACAAGAATGTCAAATTCCACTTTGCCATGAGAGCAAAATGAAGGAAGAAACAAAAGCAAAGGTTAAAGGCATAAGAGAAAGATGAGGAGGAGGTAGTAACAGTCAGCATTTGTACAGTGCTTTTAAAGTTTCCAAAGTACTCTTAACTCATTTGATCCCTACAAGGCAGATACTATTATTACCCACATTTATAATAAGAAAACTATCACTAAAGAAGAGACAAGAGTAACATTCCTAGGGTAACATAACTACTGACAAGTATCACAGGGAGTATTTTAATTCAAATCTTTCTATCGAGTACTCTAACCACTATATCACCTAGGTGGTCCCTACCAGAGGCCCCAGGTGCAGAGATGTAGAATGTCAGACTCATGGTCATGCCTGGTTGAAACGTTCCAATGTAATATTATCCAGGACTGTACAAGCTCTCCCAGTTCTCCCACTTCATCCAAAACACTTAACTCTACCATCTGATATAGGACTCTTACCACTATCTGAATCCTCCTTAACACAATGCATTCCATCTTTTAATGCAGTATCTACCTGCCCAACATCAATCCACTTAGTTATATCCCATGGACATTCTTGACATGCTGGACTTACTGATTTGTTGTGGCTGAGTAAAGCACTTGTACGACCCTCTTTTTTTGTTTAGAGAGAAAAAAGGTAAGCTTCTGATTTAAGGTGAAATTTGAGGCTGCTAAAAGTATTGTGCTATTTCCACAAAGGCAATTGAATTTGCTGTCTTCAACCTGTCCAACTACGGGCTTAATTCAGTCTGGATTCCCTCTCCTTGAACAAAGTACTAACAAAATAGCCCCCTGAGTTACCCATACAACTGATACGTACTTTTCATCCATTTGTTGTGGAGGGTTCAGTCAAACTCTTGGATGCTTACAGATCTTACTAAAGAGTCTCTACAATGTTCAGAAGTCTGTTGCAATCAGAACAATTACAATCCACAAAGAGGAACATTTGAAGAACCTCTCCCACTATGATGCCTTACATTTGGACTGGTCACAGGATAACCTCCATAACAATGGCAAACTAGGTTGGCAAACTATTTGTCTATACAGATTTCACTGTCTTTCAAGGAATCGTCTGACTCCAGTAAATGCACAGAAAACATCTAATTGTAGGAGTACTTACAAAGTGGCATTGCGTTAATATTTAATCAAATGATTTTTTATACTTGATACCTGAAAGGAGTGAATTCTAAATGCTTGCCAAAAATCATGGACCTCATATCATAGCTTATACTCATAAAAACACTGTAAAGGGAATATTGATCCATGTGCCTACCCTACCATTTCTACAAAATTTTTAGAAGCATTAAGTGCCATATATATTTTACTCACACAAACACACTCTTCAAATCCTTGAAGAAGTTATGAAAAGGGAATAGGCTTTTTTACAAGCATAAATGTCATACATATTTTACACACACAAACACACTCTTCAAACCCTTGAAGAAGGTATGAAAGAGAATAGGCTTTCACTCTACTGTATTTGTACAGTAGGTCACATTTTCACAGTCAACAAATGAAAGATGTATGGAACAGAAGATCCCATTATATTTGTTATATTATTCAATTTGACAATGTAAAATTCTGCCACAACAACCAAAAAAAAAAATTCTGAGGTCTCCTAGAGCCCAAGCCTTAAATTTAATGGGCACTTAACAAATGCTTGTTGAAGCGATTTTATCTTGTCTGTTCTTGAGACAGATCTACTGTAATTACATATAAGAGAACTGCCTGATGGGTAAGGATTGCACTCTAGGCTGAGGGAGGAACTCAATTCTTTTCCACTAACATTTATTAAGTACCTGCTATGTAAGAGACACTGAGCCAGGTGTTGGCTATGGCTATAATAGCACTCCACAGTTTTTCTATTCTGCCACACAGAACCAATTATCCTTCAATTCCTATCAAGGATCCAAACCCCTAAGGGAAAAAAAAACCTTTTCAGACTACTCACAACACAGAAACAGACATAGTAGTTTGGTGTAGGAAAGTGATGGCAATCTGAAGATGTGCAAAACATCTCTCATCATTTTCCTCCATTATAGTATCAAAGCACATCACATCTAAAGCTGGTAGCACAATAAAGCTATGACCGTGGAGTCAGAAGATTGGAGCTCAAATTTATCCTCAGACACTTGCTAGCTCTGTAACCCTCAACCTCTCTCTGCCTCGATTTCTTCACTGCAAAATGGGAATAATAGTACCTACCTCCCAGGGTTGTTGTAAAGATAAAAATTAGATATTTTTAAGTGTTTTGAAAACCTTAAAGCAGTATATAAATGCTAACTTTTATTTGTGTATAGCTGTCAACTGTTTCATTTCCAACTCCTCAGAATAGGAAAAAGATTGTTAGCAACTGGTCAAAGGAAAATCTTACAATGTAGAATGCTGAGGTCCCAAGAGAGTTCATTATAATTCATTATAAAGACTTGTATCTAGTTTACTCTCCCCACGAAGTACTCATACCAACATAAGATCTCTTAAAACAAAATAATTATTTTCCTCTTCTACCATAATCAGACATAGCAAAAATACAAGAAGTGTAGATAGCTGGTGCCCTCTCACTAATTAATGGAGAGGAAAGAAGCAAGAATTTTTAAAGTTTTTAAAATAGATCACTCCATCAGTCCAAAATCAGATCTTAATAGAATGCTTTGTTACTTTGCTGTGAGTTATCAGATCAGACTTCTATACAAAAATATGCTGCATTCTCATCTATGATCGACCTCTTCTCAGCCATGAAACTGAAAGCAGACTGCCAATAATCTTCTTGCATACAATCAAAACTCAATTAATTAATTTTCCTATTCCAAAAAACCCTTCTAATCACATCAGGCAATTATGAGAACTAATCACAAATATAACTAGCAGATTATTCAGAAATTTCTGAATGTTACCAAAATACAGAGTAGTTTAAAAAACACATATATAAACAAACTACCAATTAGAATTTGTATTCAACACTTCAAAAAGCAAAATCATATCCTTCATTATAAATAACCCACTTCTATGTTATGGTAAAGGAACAGCAAAAAAAATCCCCTTGTATATGAGAGACATTAAATCTCTTTTTTTTCCAACGTGTGATGACACTAAGAAGAACTTTTTAAGTCAGTTAAAAGACGAGACTATCATTAAAACAACTGCTTTAGGAATTGTCCTAAAATCAAGAATAAAATTAAAAGGCAAATTAGCTCTACCTGTTCACTAGTTTTTCCGTAGTTCTTACTGCATCATCATCCTTCCAGTAGGAATTTTCTTGGGCATGCTTCTTAGGTGTATCTAAAAAAACAGATTAATTACATTTTAGTTATCCAATGAGCCACTCTTAAAATATTCAAGCATCTCTTGACTTTTGCTAAAAAAATGAAAATAAAAAAAGATAATTTGATAAAACAAGAAGCAGAGTAACAGAAGCTGCCTAATAAAAGACTGCATGACAAATTATGATAGTTTATATTAAACAAAGGCTTCCTGGATAACACAATTGATAGAGCAAGAAATAATCTTGGATCAATGGTTCAAACCCTCAAAACTGCATTTTATTATGCATTATTTACCTAGCATTTTTAAAAAGGCAGCATGATAAACACTGGCTTTGCTGCCTCAAATTCAGAAAGACCTGGATTCAAGCACTGCCTCTAACACAGTAGCGGATGATCCTAGGCAAGTCACTTTACCTCAGTATTCAAAGTAACTCAGATTACAAATTTCAGGATGGGTAATAACCTTCATTAGAAGAGCTCCCTCTTGAAAAAGAGTATCCCTCTTTTAAAATTTCTCTATACCAATGAAATCACAGGTCCAGTTCCCCTATACCAAATCAAGCTGGTAAAAAAAAAAAAATTTGCTAGTCCATTCTTCCTCCAGATTATACAAATACATTAGTTTATATGAATCAGAAGTCTGATCGGATAACTTACAGTCATGGCAACATTTATATAGTGCTTTAAGGTTTGCAAAGTACTTGATGACTGCTGTCTTATCTTCACAACAACTCTGTGAGGTAGATTCTATCACTACTCTCATTTTATAAGTGAGACAACAGAGGCTCAAAGAGGTTAAGTGATTTGCTTAGGGTCTCATAGCTATTAAGTGCCTAAGGAAGGATTCAAACTCAGTCCTCTAAACTCCAAGTCCAACACTAACCACTGCACCACTTTCTGCCTTGAGAAAGTTGGGGGAAAAAATACCTCAAAAATCTAGCTTTCTCAGAAGTACACTTTAATGTTGTTATAACTTTAACTTCATGAAATTTATATCCTTATAAATAATATACATGTAAAATTTATAATTAACATTATTTATAAAATAAAGTATCAAAAGAACATCTCAAAAGCCATAATGCTATGAGCTAAATATACAACTTATTAAATTGGACAACAGCAATTTCTTGTACAAGGAAACCATTATTTTTACCTATCCAATGTTTCAGAGAGATTTATAAAATGCTCTGCAGAACACTTTGATGAAGAAAACATTCATAAGAAAGGTTACAATGATTAGCTTATAATTAATTTCTAAATTAAGTATTGCAAAGCACTTCAGTGAAAAAGTCATGAGACAAAACATTGGTCTTGTCTAGCTAAAGTTACAAAAGACCAAGACATGAGAATGAAGAATCCTATGTAATGGAAACAATTTAGTCTAAAAGCTTAGGATCCAAGGGGCAGCCTTGTGCATTTGGTTTGTGATGATAGGTGACGCTTTCAAAGCAGAAAACTAATTTCTAGTGGAAGTAACTATATTCTCAAATATACCTGTGATCTCATCAATTGGAGAATTCTATCCAATGAAACTGACTGCAATTTATTTCAGGTCTGCTTATCCAGGTCTCCTATAAATTTATCACATGGGATTCATCACAGGGAATCCACCCCTAACTGTGCTAGAGGCTTGCACTTTCCCCTGCCTACTCAGGAAATACGCTGACTGTCCACCTACCATCCACCATCCACTCGCCCTTACCACAGACCAGCCCATCTCCTCTTCCTAATCAACACTTTTAAATATCTCTTTGCTCATATCCACCATGCACCTCCCCACTGCCTTCTGTGTGATATTTTTAATTCTTCACAAACTGACGTATTCCATGTCCCCCTGCCATTTAGTAATTTAGTATAATATTTTAGTCTGACACCCTATCACAATGTGGAGAGAGCTCTAGGATCGCAAACAAACACCAACAGAGTACAAAATCTGGCAGGTTCAACTATGCTGGAAAGGCTTCAAATATGACCCCAATGAAAGACTGTATATGCTTTTGAAGGACAAGCCTAATTAAGTGTGGAGACGCTCATTACCAGTAGGCCACTTGATACTAACTTTTTTGGGGGCACACTAACCCATAAAGCAAAAAGGAAGAGAATGACCTTTAGTCCTGTGCAGTCCCTTTATACTTCTGCAATGATAGCGATGTGAGGAAAAGGAGACAAAGTGCTAAGAATAAGTTTTAAGACCATCTATCCACACTAATGTGACTGTAAGGACTGTCTAAATGTAAGATCTCTTCCCAATTACCACAGAGTGACGTACTGCTAGAGGAGTTCAAGGTTAAATGGAAGACTGAGTCATAGATACACCACTCTCCTGTCAGAGTTAATGGACTTAAAATTGCAAAATAAAACATACATTTCTGTTATATGGTCACAACGTAGAAATTTTTGCTCGACTACATTTTTGATATGAAAGTTTTTTTCTTTTTTTTTAACTGGTCAACAGAGGAGGGGAACACTAAGAAAGAAAATAAAAGCTTACAAAAGTCAATAAAGAAATAGAGGAAAAAACCTTATTCAATAATTCTCTGATAATAAACATGAGGTAAGACTTCAAATAGGAAGCTATAGGAGAGCCAAAGGCATTTGCCACTTTGGTGGTTGTGATGGAGAAGATCTAGCACAAAGTCAAAGTTCATAATGAAGCAGGTTTCTCTATGAATACTGAGGTCCTCCAGATGTTCCTATTTGCCCTGTAACATTACAGAGCCTTCTAAAATAAATCTGCAACCACTTGAAAGAATTTGGGCTTCACCATATACACAGGGAAAGACTAAAAGGATGAAGACTATTGCCCAGATTATGACATACATATGGATAAACAACCTTTAGACCTTGTCCACATTTAGTGCTCGTATACATCTGGGACAGACAATACAAATGGACAATAAGTTTGGCCCAGAGTTGAAAAAGAGCAGGAAAATGGGCTGAATTGTCTTTAACAAATTGGAAAGCTCCTTTAGTAACCCCCAAGCTATCTACAAAATGATCATAATACTCATTCCCTATATGTTTCATCTTCCCTACTGGAAAGTAAGTTCCTTGAGAGAAGAATTTGTTATGGCTTTTGTTTTGTTTTGTTTTTTCAAAATCCCCAGCATCTAGCACATTCAAGGAAAACAATGAGCATTTATTAAGCAGCTATGTTCCAGGCATTGTTCGAGGTACACTGACAAGAGAAAGAACAGTCCTTGCCCTCAAGGAGCTTACAGTGTGTATATAAATGAAAAAGCTTTTAAGGGCTTACTTTGTCCTAGGTACTATATTGTTAGGGATACAAGTAGAAAAATGCAGGACAATCCCTGAGCTCATAGGGATTACATTCTAATTGGGAAAGAAACCATATAAAAGGAAGCGGTTGCCAGGGAATAGTGCTTTGAACCAAGAAGTCAGAGGTAAGAGTGATGAGTGACAGAGTCATAAAACAAATGATACAACCTTTCCAGGTATTGCGTTGACCCGATTACTGATCGAAGACGGAGTTGAAACAAAAGGAGAGAACTACGTAGGAAAAAAGGATTTGAGAGAGAAGGGGTGTTGGATATTGCATGGCATGGAGATAGCCAGGACATGGTACGCCTAAGACTGGTCACGATAAAGTTAATGCTTATTCAGACACCAGGGTCACAGGACTTGAGTTTGGGGAGGAGCACGGTAGAGAGCAAATGATAGGACAGAGAGACATGAAAAGGAAAATATGTGCACAACCAATTAAATAAAAAAAAATTACTGGAGGGGAAGGAGGAGGGGCATGGAACAGGAAGGACCTCAAATAGGAAGTGGCAGCTAAGCGGAGCTCTGAAAGGAATTAGGCATTCCAAGAGACAGAGGAGAGGAGAGAATGAATTTGAAGCCCAGGAGATAGAATACTTAGCACAAGAAAGAACAAGTCCACCAGTTTAGAATGTGGAGTGCAGAAAAGTAAGTAGTGTGATCAGCTTGGAAGGATACACTAAAACCAAACTAGGAAGGGCTTTAAATGTCAAACACGAGTTTGAATTTTATCTGGGAGGGAAGGAAGAGCCATCTTGAGAATTTTGAGAAGAGGAGTAACATGGCAGCCATGAGCATAGATTGATGAGGGTTAAAACATGAAGCCTTAAAGCAGGAAGATCAATTAAGAGTCTACTGCAATAATCCAAGGTAAAATTGATAATGGTCTAAACTAAATTGGTAGCCATGTGACTAAAGAGAAGAGGATAAATGAGAGATGTTGTAGAGGCAGAACTGACAAAAACTGGCAACTGACTGGATCTGTAAGATGAGGGAGAGTGGTGGAGGTAAAGATGAGTCCAAGGTTGTAAACCTGGGTGACTAGAAAGATGGTGTTCTCAAAGGAAGGTGGGAAAGGGGGTGGATTTGAGTAGGAAAGATGAGCTCTATCTTGAACATGTTAAGTCTGAGGTTCCATGGGATACCAAACGGAAAATATCTATAAGTAACTGTTGATGTGGGATTGAAGCTCAATAATTGGATTTGAAAATCATCTACATAGAGCTGATAACTGAACCCGTGGGTGCTGCAGAGATCACTGAGACAGGATCACATGCCAGTCTATTCATTCCTCAAAAAATATGGTCCTTCTAATGGAGCCCCTGAAGACATGATTCTTCATTCTCACAGGATCCAAAAGGTTTTGTTGGTGGCAAAGATCTCTGAAGACAATTATCGAATACCAGAGAGACATAATGAAAGAATTTTAGAGGTAGGAGAGCCCTAAGAGGTCACCTTGTCTAAAATGTACCAGAACAGGTGAAAGGGGGAAACAAAAAGATGGGTAAGGTCTGTAATATAGTGGACAGAATTCAGGACTTAAAATATCAAAAGACCTGAGTCTTTTTTTTTTTTTGCTTTTTGGAGGGGGGAAGGCAGGGCAATCGGGGTTAAGTGACTTGCCCAAGGTCACACGGCTAGTAAGTGTGTCAAGTGTTTGAGGCTGCATTTAAACTCAGGTCCTCTTGACTCCAGGGTTGGTGCTCTACTCACTGCACCACCTAGCTGCCCCAGACCCGAGTCTTAATCCCATCTCAGACATTTAGTAGGTCTGTGGCCCTAAGGGCAAGTCATTTCATCTTTTTGGGCCCGAGTTTTCCTCATCTGTAAAATGATGGGGCTGAAATGGATGACCCCTACAGCACCTTCCAGCTCTAAATCCATAACTGTATGAACCACTATGTCGCCAAACAGTGAAGTCAAACCAATAAGCTTGAGATCTAGGAGGAGGAAAAATCTCAGCCTGACTCTCAGAGTACAATATCCTTTCAGGACACTATGTTACCTCTGACTGGAGCTGTCTGAACCAAAAGACCAAAGTTGCATCTCTGTACCAGACCTGCTGCCAATGCATACCTAGAAGTATGGTGATCAGAATCCAACTAACCAAGACCACCTAGCTTTTACAGCCTGTGTCCTACCTGATCATAACAAACATCTAAACTACCTCCCCTGCCCCAATTCATAACCAGTATTTAGTAGCAGTAACATGGTAGAAAAGAGCGAAGAAGCATCAACCCCAATCCTGGTTATTCCTTAAAACCCGTATGAGTCACTTAACATTTCTTGGGTTAAGTTTCTACAGCTATAAAATTAAGGGTTTCAATACGATTATCTTCAATCCCTTCTAACACTAAAATTTGATGACTTAATGATATTTTTGACTTAACACTTTACTAAATTGCCTGCCCCAATCAGGGTCCTGCCCAATTTCAATCAGCACTTTTGCATCAATGTCCCAACTAAATCTTAGACCACTGATCCAGCTCCTGATAATTCAGGAACATCACCAAGGAAAAGTATACAGAGCTTAAAGTGTTTACAATAAAAATTCAAGAACTACAAAGTCCTACGGAGAAGTCACATGAACAAACCTGGAAGTGAAATCGGATATCGAAAGAAGATACTGCTTTCATAAACTTCTTCTGAAGCAGGATCGAATGAAAGAGGAGACATTGCTGGTAAAAGATCCAGAGCCTTAAAACAAATGAGATTAGCGTATTGGAAAACATTTTGATTATTGCTACTACAATATTTCCATTAAACTGATCTATGAGTGATTCTTTATAACACCCAGATTCACCATTTTTTTCAAAATCTGTTTTCCTTTTCATACTCAGGAGAAGTACAACACTAGAGAGCTATGGGACTTTTATTAACTCCCTCCTCCCCCATTAATCCCCCAATGTTCCTCTATCTTAAACTGTAAAATACCTCGGAACTTAAAGAAGGTTAGTCTAATGCCTTTACTAATAAAATCTGTATCTCAGATTAAGACTGCCATATATAATGACTATACTGTTTCACGATGCATTTATCTATTTGGAACAATATGTATAAACTAAATCATAACTGAACCCTGGATCTTACAAATATTGATTCAAACATAACAAATGTCTATATACATACCAATTCTAGCTAGGCAGTAAATGAAATCCTTCCCATAACTATACTCAAAAAACAAAGCACTGGAGAAGAAAATGTCAAATACTCCAGTATCTCTGCCAAGAAAACCCCATGGACAATATGGTCCACCACTGGGTCACAAAGAGTCAGATACAACTAAACAACAAAAACAAAGTAAAAACATTAACAGCATTACTTACTGGTGTCTCATCTTTAATTAGACTAAGAGGAGCCTGATTAAGGAACTCTTCCCACTTCTTGTTCCATTCTCTCTGTTTTTCAGTATTTGACTGCTTTATAAAAACAGCCTCTTGCTTTACTTTATTCCTATAATAGAGAAAACTGTTCAAAATCATAAAAATAGAGAACCATTCTGCTGAAAACTTAATGAGAAAATCTAACTGTGGAAAATAAAGCTGGTAAGAGTAACATAAACCCAAAGTAAACATATTTTAAATACACAACACATCACTTCTTAGAACTAAAGGAATAATCTATAAATAACACTGATAGTAACCTCTCTGTTAAGGGATAAAGAGAGATTCTAATCTTATCTTCACAGCATAATTTTTTTTTAAATATTAATTGAGTATATTGTTCTCACTAGTTCACCATCTACAATAGGTTCACTGGCACTCTATACTTCCTTAGTTGATTTTAAAAAAGTTTCAATTATGAACCAATAGAATACCTGACTCTAAAAATGCCTCTAAACAATCCAAAATATCAAACAGGAGATTCATTTTCTTTTCTTTTTTTGGCGGGGGCAGTAGGGGGGCTGGGTATGTATGAAGAGTGGAGATGCAGAGAAGAGTGGGCAATTTAAGCCAAACAAGGAAAAAATATATCAATTTTATTGGATACTTCAAACATTTCTTAGGAATTCATGAGAGGAAAAGGCTATGGGCCATTAAACTCTATTTATCTGGCAAGGCTGAAACAAGTTATAACCACATCAAGAGCAAATGTTCTGACAGTTATTATCTACAACCAGTCTTCCTCCCCAATAACAAAATAACTACGAAGCTTTCTAAGCTTCAAATAGGTTAGACCTGGAACTGACAGTCAGGTATCATCTAGTCCAGTGGGGGTTCTTAACCTTTTTGATGGTACAGATTCCACTGGCAGTCTAGTAAAACCTAACAACTCCCTTTCTCAGAATGTTTTTATATGTATAAAATAAAAGATATTACAAAGGAAACAAATTGTATTTAAAGTTATTAATATCTTTAAAAAATAAGTTCACAGACCCCAGGTTAGTCCAAATCCATTAGAAATAAAGAAACAGAGTCCCAAAGAAGTAAAGCAATTTGCTCAATGTCACAGGACTAGTCAAAGTCAGAGTCAAGATGCATAATCCAAGTCTACTGCCTCTCAGGCCAATGTTTTTTCCACTGCATAC
Source organism: Phalanger gymnotis (assembly GCA_028646595.1). Lineage (NCBI taxonomy): Eukaryota > Metazoa > Chordata > Mammalia > Diprotodontia > Phalangeridae > Phalanger > Phalanger gymnotis. The sequence goes on from CM053624.1 coordinate 296,646,920, forward strand.
CTCATATGTTTCACTTGTAATAATGAGTTTTTCTGAATTCTGGCCTCTCTCTCAACATAATTAAGGTCTGTTGTCAGTCCTGTTTGGTCAGTACAACTACGTTCATCTTTTAAAATCTTCAGGGCTTCATTCAGCAATCGAGTAACAGTTAAAAGATTCAATTTTCCAGCTTCATAAAGATTTCCTATAGATAACTTTATAAAAGGGAGAAAGTATTAGTATATGTAAGAGGATTTTTGTGAAAAGGATGTGCTATATGCTACACTTGTTTATATTTTTTACCATAGGGAAAAGTCACCTGTACCATCAAGAGCTATATGAAAACACAAATATGCCTCCTTGAATACAAAGTATTCAATCCTCCAATGAACTAGTACACAAGAATAAATTACATATTATTCTACATTTTAATGAAAATTTTCATGTTGAAATACAAAAAATAGATCAATGTAGCTGAATATCGATTACAAAATAAAATTACATGTGCAAGCTCTTTCAATACCTAAGTCTCATAACTCAAATAAGATATAATCTTAATGAAGAGACCTTCTATTAACTGACAGACTGATTACAGCACGCAAAACACTGTTGAGTTATTCCTCGTTCTACCTATTTAATTCAACTTTATCTAAAAAAAAACCCTCAAAGTTACATGAAAAGTTCTAATGAATAAAGGAACTCCTTTGCATAAAAAGAATGCAAGGAGATGCAAAAGTACTGAGGTGATTCGACAGGTTTAAATTTCATGCAGAATCACATATTGCAAAAAAGTGGCTAACCTGTGTTCACCCAGCAGCAATTCAAAAGAATTCACCTGAATTAAGCAAATTTCACCTAACATATATGTGTTCAGATAATGAAACCCTTATATAAATCACAGAACAGTTTTTTTGAAAACTGTTGGCCCAAATATTTTATTAGAAGAGTAAAACAAGACGAACTGATTAAGTGAGTCATTTTTTAAAAACCAAGAACCAAGAACTTACGTGGTACATTTGTTTTTCAATTCTGTCCAGTAAGAGTCTTGGAACCTTAATAGCAACACCAGTTCCATCCAAAGTATACTGATCAACATGACCCGTAATGACCGAATTAACAACTTCTCTTTCTTTTTCCAAAAATGTAAGAGTTTCCATCACAGAATCCCACATCGATCGAACCTTTGAAAATAGAGATTATTTTTTAAAAAGAGACTAAAGAGACTCAATATTATTTAACAGACTAAGAAATGAGGGGGTAGGAGACAGTGAAATCACACTAACCCATTCACTTCTAAGAGTAAATAAGACAAGCTTCTTAAAAGTTTTTAAGACAATTTACAAAACAGCACATTTAATAGTCTTAAAAGCATTGCTACAACTTCCAGAAGTACTTCTCAGTCATGAGATATCTCAGTCACTGGGAGAATCTGGGCTGCTAAACAAAAGAACATCATACTACTGAGATGCATGATATGTGGCACTTGTGTGTCAAGAAAAATCAAGATAGGGCTCCCAGCTCAATGCAGGTACACAACATACCAAACTTATGGAGTACAGAGACAAGAGTGATGAGTAGTAAGCATGGATGGGTTGTTATCAGCATCAAGGGAGGTAACTTCCACATGACCGAAATCACAGATTCATGAGTATCTGAATATTCCCCAGTCAGGGTGTGTGGTTTGTTTTTTTTTTAACCACTAGATACCAAGAAGATCAGAAAAAGTAACTTAATCAGCTTTACAAAGATGATGATATATGTTGAGAGCCACAATAAGGCAAAGATTAAATGTTTTTAGACAGCAAAATAATGAACTTGTATGGCAAAGAAAAGTCTCACCTTTTGAACTTTCTCTGATATGTTTCTTTGGTCTTCATTCTGGTTCTTTCTAGGTAAAAATTAAACAATTCAGTTAGCTACAACAAAAACCACATGATTTTGTGATTAAGTCAACTCTTTTAAATAAGTTAAGAAATTCACCTACTAAACCCAGACTGAATAAAAGTATATCTAAAATACTCACTTTTGTAATTTTTGCAATTCTGTGTATTGTGATTTCAAATCTCTTATTTGTTTAATTAATGATCTGCAAGAAAATAAAATAATTTATGGCTCTATTCAAATAATTAATTCCCTCTTTCATGCTAAGGAACACAAGGTAAAATAGTTTGTACTCAATCCTTATTTTCTCCATTTTTACCCAAGCAAAAGGAAAGATGACTTTAAGGTTCACTTGAATATCTATTCTTCCAACTTTACTCAGATTGCTTATCAAGTCCAACCCCCTCATCTTACTAAAGCTACAAGTCCAGCTCTCCAACCACTGTACCATACTAACTCTCATTACACACAAACACAATAGTATTAGCAAGCAGGCATTTCAGAGCCAGTTCCAAAGAATTTTAATGGTTTCCCTGTCCAAGTTACCCATGTGGTGAGGGAAACTCTCAGCAAAAAGTTCCTTTAAGGTATTACATCATATTCCATTTTTAAGGACAATTTTGAAGCAACTATGGCTTAAAATGTCACTGAAGGACAACAGAAAATTTCCATTTTACCAAAATAAAACTATTACTTACTGAGAATTTTCTTGGTATTGCCGAATCAAAGAATCTTCTTTTTGTAAAATTTGTAAAAACCAGGTACGTGCTACATGGCATCTTGTAAAGGACTTATGAGGATCTTGAAATTTCATATTAAATGACTCTACAAAGCACTTATTAGAACCTAAATTTTAAAATACAAAAAAGTCACAAGTATTCAAATTAATATGCTTTTAACAAAGTGGCATTTAACTGAGATATTGCTAAAATAGCAGGTGCAACTGTAAAACACTCCTATTTAAATGGTTAATGTCTCAAGAAAAGCAGTCAAATTTCAATTATTCATACTGATAGGATAGGATGAATAAATAAAAGCCACATGACATTTTAAAAACATTTTAACTATCATAGTTAACTAAGGTTACAAGAAACCAAAGAATTGACACCGATTTTTTCCCCTCATTTCCAAAACAAATGCAGGCAAATGGCCAAAAGGCACTCTTTAAGCAAGAAAATAAATCATCAATCTCAGAGTCAAAAGGGACCTCAGTCTACCTGGTACAACCCCTGCCCAAAAGCCATGGATTCCTTGGACAACATCCCTGTCATCATCCAAGATCCTGCAATGATGAAGAACTCACTACCCCAAACCAGCTCATTCCATTTTTGGACAGTTCTAACTTGACACTGTTTCAAACCCTCTGATCAACTTAGTCATACTGCCATGAAGGCTTCCTAGTATATTAAAAAGGCCTTTTTAAAATATGGTACACAGATCTGAACAAAACACTCCAAAAGTAGACTAACAATGGCAGAGTACAACAGAACTACCCACCCCCTTAATCCGTACTTTTATTAACGTACCTGATAATCACAACTTTTTTCTTTTTTTTTTTTTTTTTGGCTAAATCACTACTTAATGACTTCAGAGTTTCCCAAATGCCTAAGTCTCTTTTACACACTTTCAAGTCACATCTGTCCCCATCCTGTACTTGCAGAGAGGTTTTTCTGAACTCATGTGCAGGATTTAATTTGTTCCTATGAAGTTTCATCTTTTTTAGCTTCAACTCACCATTCTCATTCTCATCCTCCAAGATCCTCAATCCTGTCACCTGATGCAAAAACTATGCCTTCTACTCTCATGTTATCTAAAAGCAATGTGGCACAGGAAAAAAGAACACCTAACCTGAATCAGGAGCCCTGGGTTCAAATCCCCTCCTCAGGTTCTTAATAGCTATATGATTCCATGGGCAAGTTCCTTAACCTCTAAGACTTCCAGTTTCTTCAACTGTAAAATGGGGTTACCTCATGCAGTTAGGAGAACCCTTAACAAACCTTAACATGCAAATATAAAATTATTATTACCTTCTCCACAGTTTCCTAGCACTCCTCCAACACTGCTAATCACAGTTTTTTCCCTTTTTATTGGCTCCCATTTTCTTCCTCTTAAAGTAATGCTTTAAATTAGGTAATTCCCCCAAAATTCTGTCCCTGATTGTTTTTGCTCTCACTTCTCCCTCAGCAATTTCATTCAATTCCATAGCTTCAACTACCAATTTTATGCAGCGACTCAAGAAAAATCTATTTCAAATTAACAAGCATTTATTAAGAGCCTACTATATGCCAGGCAATGTACTAAGTCCAGTATTGTTCTTTCTTCTAAATTCTAACTACCTACAGGATTATCTTCATCTAGATGTCTACTGGCACCTCAAACATGTCCAAAATTAAACTTATCATCTCCTCCCTCCACCTCCCAGAGTTTTATTTGACTATTTCTGCCAATGAAATGACCATTCACCTAGTCTCCCATTTCCAAAAGCTTATCTTTCCCTCTTTTCTCTCTCTCGCTTTGAATGTTCAATTACCAAACTCTCTTATCTACCTCTGCAATATCTCTCATAACTTTCTCAATCTTATTCTCCATTCTCACTGCCACCAAGCTAATTCAGGGCACTCATAATCTAACAGTTATCTCCACACTCTCCCCACCCCCCCAATTCTAACTCATCCATCTTACCAGAAAATCTTCCTCTTACATAGATATAGTCAGGTCCCTTTTCTCTTCAAAAACATACAGCAGGCCCCTGGTTGTTTAGTCATTCAGTCATGTCTGACTCTTCATACCCCTGTGGACCACGGGATTTTCTTAGCCAAGACAATGGAGTGGTTTGCCATTTCCTTCTCAAGCTCACCTCACAGATGAGGGAAACTAAGGCAAACAGGGTTAAGTGACTTGCCCAGGGTCGTGAAGCTAGGAAGTATCTGAGGCCAGATTTGAAATCAGGAAGATGAGTCTGCCCGACTTCCAAGCATGACACTCTATCCACTGTGCCACCTAGCTGCCCCACAGAACAATATAAGTGAGTATATAGTTTGGTCCACTGATGTCTCCTTTATCCAATGTTGCTAGGGACTGAAGTATTCTACATAAAGTACCCAAGTAACTGAATTCAGTTTATTGCCTCAAATGCATATGCTTTAAATTTCTGAAACAATTTTAAATAGAAATCTTTCTGTGTTTTACATACTTCTCAGATGTCTAAAAACAGAGAATACAGAGCACAGGTAACCAGGTGGCACAATGCATAAAGTACTGGACTTAGTCTTCCTGACTGTACAGCAGCTAGGTGACACTTATTAGCTATGTAATCCCAATGAAAAGGAATGAACAATAATAACTTCCCGATTTCAGGCCCAGCATTCTGTTCACTGTGCCACATATTCCCCCAAATTCTTAAGCATTCCTTAAAACAATTAAAAGGCCGCTTAGTTCCACGAACCCTTCTCTGATTCCCTTCCATTATCCTTTAGTAAGCTTGGCCATGAGACTTCACAAACCAGTTTAATACCAAATGTATTTATTGTGCATCAAAGTTACATATATATAGATATGCCTTACCACCTATTAAAATACAACTCCATGAATGTCATCTCATGGTCAAGCCATCCTTACTGCTTAACACAATAGATGTTTAATAGATATTTGTTCACTGTTGTTGAAATGAATAAATTATAGTTTTAATGAACTTTCCTATAAGATTCAAGATATACATAAAAGTCAAATCTCACTAAAAAAAATTACAACGAAATTTCTGTAACAAAAAAATTGAAGACCCACTTTCCTCAAGCATTCAAAAAAACAGAATATTAATAGAATAAAATAATTTTAAGTCATGTAGGAGTTTATGGTAACACAATTTGTCCAAATACCCTAAAAATCTCTTAACTTTTTTTACATTTGACCATCACACTAAAAACTTACCTTACTTTAGGTGTAAACCAGGAGTGGGGAACCTGTGGCCTTGAGTCCACATGTGGCCTTCTAGGTACTTGGATGCAGCCCTCTCACTGAATTCAAACTTCACAAAACAAATCCCCTTAATAAAAGGATGTGTTCTGTAAAATTTGGACTCAGTCAAAAGGCCGCACCCTAAAGACCTAGAGGACCACATGTGGCCTCGAGAAAGCAGGTTCCCCACCCCTGCACTGTAAACCCTCTTTGATGATCTGCAAAAGTTCCTGTTGCATTTCTCAAAATGTAAAATTACTACCATTTTGCTTAACTTACTTTCAGAGTTGGTTTTAATATACTGCAGTGCAATAAATCTTGCAAAAGAGTACATGAGATCAACAAACTTAGGGCCACCAGGAGAAAGAAACAATGAACCAACAACTTGAGGAAAGCTGCTTCCACATTCATCCTGAGAAAAAGAAAATGAATTTAAATTTAGGTATCTTCTTAGGAGATCTGTTCTTGTTGTAGACTATTTTTAAAAGAATTAGGTACAGGTTTGCTATTATCTACCTGACATATTGTTTCATTGCTTAAAGTAGTGCACCAAACAAACTCTCTGGGTGCCCTATTAGCCAAATCTCTTTATCTCTCTGATCTGTTTCCTTGCTCCCCTTACAATTACTTAGGCAGAGCCAATTAGTGATACAGTGGATAGAATGCTAGGCCTGGAATCTGGAAGATTTATATCTGGCCTAAAACACTTTGTGACCCTGGGTCAGTTTCCTCAACTATAAAATGGGGACAATAATAGCACCTACACCTAAGAGTTGTTGTGAGGATTAAATGAGATAATATTTGTAACAAATTTAGCACAGTGCCTGGCACATAGCAAGTACTATATAAATGCTTATTTCCTTCCCTAATTCCCTGTTTAGAGAAAGCAACAGGTGACAAAAGTCAAAAACACTGACTCTTGACTCTAAACTTTCTCATATAGTCGTATCAGCAACAAAAACCTTAAGCATAAAGTTGAACATGACATAGAAGACTTCACAGACAGAAGTCGAGCTGTAGAAAACAGCACTGGTTATCTTAAGATATATTTTTTAGTTCTAGCATATAGGTGTTGGAATCAAGGTCTCCTAGAGATCATAAGTCCGAGATTCCCCTAAATTATGGAGGGGTCTAGGTAATAGCTAGCAGTGAAGCCACAATGACCTTATTTATGAAATAAACTAAAAGTTATCCATAACTAGGAAAAGTTCCTTTTAAATAAACTCCACAAAATACAAATTTTCATATGATCTAACTTTCCTTACCTATCTTTTAATTTTTGCTTTCTTAAAAATACTTTCCAAAAATACTTATAGTTTATGTGCATAAAATGAACATTTTAAAAAATGTGGACCCGTGATTATGCCAATTAACATTTTCCCAGATGAGTTCTTAATACCCATAAGAATGTTAAGACAGAGTTCTGAAAAACATTAAAGCTGAATTTTCCATCTTTAGAATAAGAATACTCACAGAAATTCTTTTCAACCACTCACAGCACTGTTTCCGAAATTCAGCATCAGTTTTTCGGTCTACTGGAGGCCAACAGAATCTTTTTATTTTTATTTAAAAAAAAAAAAGGAGTTAAAAAAGAAAAGTCACCTAGCACATTTAAGGAGGGGCAGGAGAGGGGGAGAGGAATCTTTTATCCTGATTGACTGTAATATGAATAGTAACACAGTCAAGGTTGGTGGCATTTATATCTACATAGAGACTAAAAAAACTTATAACTTATACTTTTTACATAGCATTTATTACAATTCAATGCAAGTATTCAACAAATACTTGCTGACTGAAAAGCAAAAAACAACCAAGCTCCTAGACACGTAAACAGAAATTACCTTTAAAATGGACAAATTAAAAGAAGCATTAGTTTAATGCAGAAGGTTCAAACTCAAATATAAACAGGGGTCCACTAAATCATAATAAGGATTCCTACAGGCCACATATTAACTTAGAACATCACAATTTATCATTATCTTTTTTTTATTCTATTTTTATTTTATTAAATATTCCCCAATTATGCTTTAATCTGGGTTCATGGTACATCTGTGAGTGTTATAGCCCACATGTTTAATCCCTCTGGTTTAATGCACCAAGCAAGGTAGCACAGATCCATTTGTTCAAAAAACTTGGAAAAAAAAACTGGGCCACGTATTTATGAGGCGTATACTAAGAGGCATGAAACAATAGTATAGGGCTACAGATCTCACAATTAACCAATATCAAGTTACTAATTACTTGCTTATTATTAACAATATTACCTAAAATAGGTTTCACATCATAATTAAAGTCTGAGAAAAACAATAAACAAATTCGGGAATGAGCTCCATATTAAGGGACTATTCTGAGATTCCAGAATTTGGCTTAGCACCATCAGAAGCATTCTGCAGCTCCACGATGATGCCAGTGTATACTAGCAACAATACTGAAATCATTAGACCCGAGTTCAATTTCTAGCTCTGACACTTACTATTGTGACTGTGGACATGTTGCTTAACCATCCTATCCCCATCTTCCCCATCTGTACAATGGGAATAACAAGACACTACCAACGTCAAAGGGTTATTGTGAGCAAACCATTAAGGTTATTCGGTTGTATCCGACTCTTTGTGATCCCATTTGAGGATTCTGTGGCAAAGATCCTGCAGTGGTTTACCACTTCTTCTCCAGGCTATTTTGCAAATAAAGAACTGAACAAACAGGGTTAAGTGACTTGCCCAGCGTCACACAACTAGTTCAGTGTCTGAGGCCAAAATGTGAACTCATGAGGATGACATCACCAAGTCTGCCTGATTCTGGGCCCAGGGCTCTATCCACTGGGCCACCAGCTGCCCCAGTGCTACCAAGATGCCTCAGTCAGGGATCCTAAGTCTAGGGCTTCTTTAGTCTCCTGAAGAGGGCATAGTCACAAAAAGTAATGACTAATAATGAAGCCACAAGTCTTCACCCTAATTATGAAACAAGTTAAGATTTACCCATGGTCAGAAAAATGTACTTTAAACAAAGACAACAAAATACAAACCATAATTTCTAATCCCTAATGTCTTTATCTAACTAGCAACTAGTTCTTTTTTTTTTTAGTAAGATATACTTCATAATTCCCCTCCAGCCATGTTTTCTCTTTCAAAGGACAGTCATGATAATAGGGTTGCAAAAGTCTGAGTTGCTACCATGTAAAACATCGTCATAGAAATTATCATTACAAACTATTAGTAAACTGTAGGTGACAGTGGTAGGGGTACACATAGTGGGTACTTAATAAATGACTGCTGACTGACAATCTATGTAAAGATTAAATAGCTTTCTATTCCTAGCAGTTCAGAGCTTAATTCTGACACAAAGTTGTCACATTTGTGACACAGGCCACAAGAATCAAATGCTTAGGCAGACTAGGCCCAAAAAAAAAGTCCTTATGTTACATTAGAAAAGAGGTAAAATGTTGAATTGCTTTTGTGAATGGGAACAATTGACTCTATAGAATAATTAACACTTTACAGGAACATTAAATTGTACTGCGTTTCCAGAAGTTAAACTTTACATAAGTACCTGCCTACAACTTTAAATATCCTCTGAAAACAGGAGCTTTGAGATAACTACTCAGAAAAATTGTCAGACCAAATTTTAAATTGTAAATTATAACTTATTAAATTTACAGATGTTACAATTTGATACACAAAAATGGATAAAGTAAAAAATATTTTGCTCACCTGAATACTTCTTTAGCATGGGAAGGATTCAAAGTGGTAAACAAAAAGTAGGCAACTATGTGAAAGGCATCACTGTTAGGTTTGTCAAACATGCTCCTGTGTTTTTTAAATGATAAGAGAGAGTGGTTAGTGAAGATCAATAACAGTATACTTTATGAATTCCTCCTTTCCAGGTGAAAATAACTTAATTTCTCATTCACATGTATTGTACAATTTATAAAAACTAAGTGCATTTCTGGGAAATATTGATCAAAAGAAACAATGCATAACATTTGCTCTATCAATTAGATATTCCCATGTACCTAATCCATTTGCATGGAGCCCTAATTGATAATGAAATCTATGCTTTGATCCCAGGTTTATCAGAGCTGCCAGCATTTTGGCCTCTCTATTGCCTCGGTTTCTCCAACTAGGAAAGTATAAGAAAAGTCTGTTCTTGAGGAAGAATTAAATATACATAAAAGAATATTATGAGCTTTAGCTGCATGGTGCAAGAAAGGTATTACTCTAAGAACTGCTTAACAAAGTTATTGAATCAATCATGGTAAAGAGGGGTTTGAAGTTAGTGAATTTAGGTTCTAATCAGTCTGCCATCTAATAATTGTGAATTTGGACAAGTGATTTCCCTACTACAAACTTTAGTAGTTTGTCTAAAGGGCACATCCAGCTGTAAGAGGATGGGACTCTGAATCCTGTAGACTGACCATTCCAGCAAAATAAAACAAAAACAGAGAATCCAAATCTAATAAAGCCTATGGCTTAGGCTTACTTCCCTCAGCTGATCTACTGAAAAAGTGGTAAAGAATAAATAACAAAAGGTTAGCACTGGAAGGGTCTTTAGAGATCCCTCATTTTACGGGTAAAGAAACTGAGGCTCAAAAAAAGAAATGTGATTAACCTAAGGCTACAAGCTAATAGTGGCAAAGCCAGGGCTCCCTAGGCCTATTCTACTTCTGTTTCTCAGATTGATGAAGTCTGTGAGTCACTAAATACAAAATTACCAACTAAAATGTTTATCTCCAAAGGAAAACTAAGGTAGACTTTGAAAGGATAGGTTCCAGGCCACCCACAACTCTCTACCTCCAACACCTTCCCAATCCACTTTAGGAAGCAGAACACCATAATGGAAAAAGCAAGTGTTGAGAATCAGAAGGGCTGGGCTTGAGCCAGAGGCTTTGCCATTTACTATCTAGAAGGATTCACTTCACCACTCCTTACCAGTAAAAAGAGAATAATCCTTGCACCTCACTGATTATGAAGGGCTTTATAAAGTACTTTTTAAAACATGAGTTATCCTAGTCTTATTTTCTATGGGCCTCATATTTTCTTCATCTGCAAAATAAGATGAAGTAGATAATCTCTAAGGTCCCTCTGGGCTCTAACATTTTATTTATAATAAAGTAATGGTAGGTTGATTATTACAGGGCACATCTGGTAAAGCCTAGGGAGGGAAGAAGTTGGACTCCATGACCTCAGAGATTCTGGGACCCTGAAACTCCAAGCAGAAACTATAGACCAGCCCTGGGGTCAGGAAGACCTGAATTCAAATCCTGCTTCAGACACTGGACACACTAGCTGTGTGACCTTGGGCAAGTCATTTAACCCCAATTGCCCTGCCTTCCCCCCTCAAAAAAAAAATTACAAATGAATTGCCTAACTTTCTGTTTTGTCCTATGACTATTCAACTTAGGACAGCTTCAGTCACTAATAATATTGACAACTGGCCTTTATGTTTTGGAGTTTAGGAAGCACTCTGCAAACACTCCCTCACTCGGCCGTCACAACAGTAACAGCAGCCTGCATTCCTAATAGTGCCTACCTACGTAGTCAGGCACTATACAAAAGGTACTTCATTTGATCCCCATAACAACTCTGGGAGGGACGAACTGCTCTGATCCTCATTTTACGTTGGAGGAGGACAAGAAACAACACCGACTACGCAGCAGGCACGGCGCTAAGGGTTTTACCACTGTCACCTCATTTGATCCTCACAACCCTTGGGGGGGGGGCTCCGTTATTTTACATCTTGCAGTGGAGGAAACTAAAAAATAGCCATTTCTGCGGCACGTGTTATGTGCTTAACGTTTCGCAGACGCCGCATCACATTTTACGTTAGAGGAAGATGAGGCAAAGGTTAAGGCGCTTGCTGCACACGGTCTCGAGCCGGCACCCAAATTTCCAGCCCCCCCAAAAAATGCCAGGGGCGGGGCTGAGGGTGAAATTAAGCCCGGCCGAAACTCGGAGGTCACCCCACTAGGGTGCAAAGAGCTCCTGATGCTCGGGTAACGGGTGACATTATTACATTGTATGTGCAAAGCGCTTAGCGCTGCGCCTGCCACATAGTGGGCCTTTTAAAACAAACTACTTGAGGGGCAGCTAGGGGGCGCAGTGGATAGAGAACCGGCCCGGAGTCAAGACGACCAGTGTTCTAATTCGCCCTCAGACACTTACTGGGCAAGTCACTCAACCCCGAGTGCCTCCTAAAATAAGTACATAAATTAAATGGACTACTTGTGTCCCTCCCTTGCCCTCCCCCCCTTCCTTCTCCAGGCCTCAGTTTCCTCATCTGGCCCCAGCTCGCTCCCAACAGGTCAGCCGCTTACACGCCCAGCTTCGTATGCGACGCGAGCTTCCCGGCTTCGGCTGCAGCTTTTTCCGGCTCGAAGCCCAGGGCCAGCAGGAACTGCCACAGGTGGTCCTTCTTCCAGGCCGCGGGTCCGCCGCCGGCGGCGCTCATGGTTCTCAGATGCTTCCTTCCTTCTCCTCCTCCTCCTCAGGCGGCGGCCCGGCGCACACAGGAGACCCAAGGCTGGAGGCGGCCGGCTCCTGGGAGCCGAGGCCCAGCGGGGAGAAAAGGAGCGAGGGAGGGCAGAGACAACAATAAAAGACCAGGCCCCCCAAGAAACGTCTTCCTCCGCCGCTCCTCTACATGCCGCCGCCGCTGCTCCCCGGGCCGCAGCGGAGGCGACTGCTCCGCCGCCCCCACCCAACCCGGCTCACAAGGGAGCAGCCATTTTATTACCCCCTGAAAAAACCGCCCAAAGCTGTCGACTTCAATAGAACCGCCAACGGAAACGTCTCCCCCGCCCCCTACGAATGGCGTCACTTCCGGAGGTTTGACCCGACGTGATTGGCCTAAGCCACTTGCCGCTTTAAGGCGCGCGCTTTAATCTGAGCCTTTAACTACGAGCCCCACAATGCTTTGCGCGGAGAAAGGGCGAGGGGGAAGAAGTATATGGGATGTGGCCACATACAGTAGCGGGACCAGATTCTGAAGTGCTTTTTTGCAAAAAGAAAGGATACCTCTGTAGAAAGGGAACTGAAAACCAAATGTCCTGGGACAGTAGCAGGTTAAAGGAGCTAGAACTGGACCGGATCTTGCTGTCCAACCCCAGAGAGAGAACTGAATAAACTCAGTGCAAATTGAAGTATAATTTTTTCACTTGTTTTATTTTTTTTGCTTTTTTTCTTTGGAACATGGCTAACGTGGAAATATGTTTTGCATGGTTTCACATGCGTGATTGATGTCGTATTGCTTGCCTTTTTCATAGGGAGGGGCAGGTACTTGGAACCAAATTTTTTTTTAATTCGTGTTAAAAATAATAATTTTTTAAAAGTGAAATTCTGTAGTCTCACATGCTTACTTTACAAATAAGGAAAGTGAGGGGCAGAAAGAAAATTAATTGGTCCAGTGCTACTCATCTAGGACTCATCTAGAATCAGTGAGGCAAGTATTTTTTTTCCAATCTTTCCGATGAATAAACTAAGGCCCAGAGTGATGTGACTTGACCAAGGCCACATAACTAGTAAAGAGCAAAGCTGTATCTGAATTGAAGATTGAAGGAATGCCCAAAAATTGGGGAACGGCTGAACAAGTTGCAGCACGTGGTTGTGATGGAATACTATTATGCTGTGGGAAATGAGTGGGGTGGTTTCAGAAGAAACATGGCAACATCTGTATGAACTGAGGCAAAGTGAATTGAGAAGAACCAGAAAATCATTGTGCACAACATTGTTTCGTTCCAGAAGAGGACTGTGACAATCAGGGAGGTGATGCTATGACTTGCGAGTAAATTAAATTTAAGTGAGACAGGGCAGCACAAAGTCACCAGCCTCATTTTCTCCTCCAGAGCCATCTGGATCCATTGGCAAGCTATAGATCCTGATGACTGGAGATGGCCCTGGATGCAGTGGGAGACCTTGGCCTTTTTAAGCTAAGTTCTTTAATGGTCTCAGTTTGACTGAAGCAACTTTCAGTGATTAAAGCTAGGTAAGAAATGAGGCAGAGAATGGCATTTTTTACCTAGTCAAAAAAAAAAATCAGTCTGGGAGGGGAAGATCCTCAGGGTTTTTGGCCAGAATAGTAACAATTGCTCATTTACATTGACTCTGAGCCAGTCCAGGCCCAAACAATGACTAAGTCAGGCCTGGCAAGCCAACTATTGTTGGCCATTCAAGGAGAGCCAGAGTGATTTGGGTTTCAGGCATGGTCCTTAAGAAAGAAATCTAGATGTAAACCCCAAGATATCTTGTGAGGTTTCAGTGAAAATTTACATACCAGTAGGTAAGGATATGATTCCCTATGCGGACAGAGGGAAGGGAAAGAAGAGAAAAAGAAACAGAAAGGGCTGGGCTGCCCAACTGGCCAGTTTTAGTACTCACAAAGGTAGTTGTTGTCTGTCCATCATTCTAGAAGACCATGACGTCAGGGAGGTGATGCCATGACATGCAAGTGAATTGGATTTAAGTGAGGGAATGCTGTGCAAAGTCACTAGCCTCACTTTCTCCTCCAGAGCCATCTTGGTCCAGTGGCAAGATATAAATGGAGAGGACTGATGGCCCTGGATACACAATAACAGCAATATTATAATAAGTCAACTGTAAAAGACTTGACTTCTCTCATCAATACAATGAGCCAAGACAATTCCAAAGAGAGAGAACTGATGAGCTCTGAGTATAACTTGAACTATGGTTTCTCGCTTTTTTTTTTTTGCTTTCTTTCACAATATGGCTAATATGGAAATTATGTTTTGCATGGTTTCACATTCGTGATTGATACCATATTGTTTGCCTCCTCAGTAGGTGGGGAAGGGGTGAGAGGGAGCAAATCTGAAACTCAGCATTTTAAAAGGAAAGAATGTTAAAAATAATAATTTTTTTCAAAGAGCTACAAATATTTTTGTACATCCTTGGTTTCCTTTGCCTAGGACTAGTCCCTTCCTTGATCTACCCTCCCTCTTACTGCCCCTTCCCCCTCTTCCCTTTCCCTTCTATTTCCCTGTTGAATGAAATGCATTTTTGTACCCAATTCTGTGTATGCATATATTCTTCCTTCTTTTGACCATTTCAGATGAGAGTGAGGTTCAAGCGTCTCCAACACCCTCCTCCTTTTGTTTGTATAGACGTCTCCTTAGGCACTCTCATTATGTGTCATAATTTGCTAAACACTTACCATTCCCCCTCACCCACAATGCCTTTCTCTTCCCTTCTATTTCCATCCTTAAGATCATCAAGACATAATAGAACCATTCCCAGGCCTTTTATAATTGGAATCCCTTTATGGACCCTGGTGATGATAACGTTCAGAGGGGACACGTGTATCATCACCCTATATTTGCATATCAACATTTGATGATCTCTATTTAGTCCTTTATCACTATTCACTTATATTTACTTTTTTACATTTCTCTTCACTCCTGTATTGGAACTGCAGAGTTTATCTAGTCTCTTCATCAGGAATGCTTGGAAGTCCTCTATTTCCTTAGGGATCCAATTTTTCCCTTGTAGCATTATGCTCAGTTTTGCTGGATAAGTTATTTTTGTCTGCAAGCCCTATCTTTTGCCTTCTGGAATATGGTATTTCAAGTTCTCTATTCTTTTATAGTCATGGTTACTAAATCATTTGGGGTCCTGCCTGTGGCTCCTCAGTACTTCAATTCTTTCTTTCCGATTGCTTGTGACATGTATTCTTTGACCTGTAAGCTCTAGATTTTGACTATTCTGTTCCTGAAAGTTTCATTTTGGGGTTTCTTTCAGAAAGTTACCAGAGAATTCTTTCTATTTCTGTTTTGCCCTCTGGTTCTAAAGAGATCTGGGCAGTTTTCTTTTAAGATTTGTCTTTATTGTATCCTCCATTAGTATATAAGCTCCTTAGGAGTAGAGATTGTTTCATTCTTTGTATTTGCATCTCCATTACCTTGAAGGTAGTAGGCTCTTTTTTTAAAAATAAGCTTTTATTGATGTCTTGTTTCTTACATCATCATAGTTATCCTAATTTTGCCTGTCTCTCCCAGAGAGCCATCCCATACAACAAATAGTATTATTTTATAGAGGAAAAAAAATAGAGGACTGATACTTTGAAAAAGTCCAA
The DNA here is from genome assembly GCA_028646595.1 of Phalanger gymnotis. NCBI lineage: Eukaryota > Metazoa > Chordata > Mammalia > Diprotodontia > Phalangeridae > Phalanger > Phalanger gymnotis. The sequence goes on from CM053624.1 coordinate 296,662,814, forward strand.
AGGCATGTGCAATATGTAACACCTGTGGACCTCTCACCTCCATGAAGGGATGGGGGGAGGAGGAGAGTCTTTTCATATCTCTTCATAGGTCCTGCTTAATCTTAATAATTTTGTTACATTCACCTTTGATTGGGGGGGGGTAATAGTTCTTTTTATTTACATTATCAGTGTAGAATAAGGTAATCCTGGCTATCCAGTTTGTTCTTCTGAATTCACCTTCTCTTTATTCCCCTGTTAACTTCTTAAGATAATAGCTACTTAGGCAGCATTAGTCATAATTGGTAAAAGAAGACACATACAAATAGTAGTGTTCAAACTTTATTTCAACCTTTTCAGTGATTATCAAGCTAGATTAATAGCCTTCACAACCAGAATTCCTTACATATACGATAGAGGGAAAAAAAATCAGATTTCCAGTGTTTTTTAGAACAAATTAAACAATTCAATTAAGGGTAGAGGAGACAGAGAAGGGGAGGTTAAATAGGTAGAAGGAGAAAGACAGTGTCTCAGAAGTCCAAGGATGAGATAGGATCTTAAAGAAGAAGGGTGGTCAATAGTGGCAAATGCCCCATGCAGAGACTCAAAAGAGGACCTTGAGATTCAAGAACACTGAACAATGCCGTGATCCATCATGATTCCAATTGACTGATGGTGAAGAATGCTAACTGCCTCCTAACAGAGCAGTGAAGACACAGAATGAGACATTCTTCTACATGGCAAGTAGGAAAATTTGTTTTTGCTTGCCTATGCTTACTTGTTACGAGAGTTTTGTTTTCTGTTTGTCCCCCACCCTCTTCACCCCAGTGGGGTTTAGTGTGAAAGGGGAAAAAATGTTGGAAATTGAAAATATATATATAATTTTGAAACAATAAAATGAAAAGGCCATGAGGTTAAGTAGGAATCCTTTCGAGTAGGGATTGTTTTTTCATTGTATTTGTACCTACAACACTTAGCAATGTCTGGCTCATCATAAGAGATTAATAGAGGCTTGGTGGTTGACCGATTCGTATCTTTTGAGAGGAGTTCCATTAGCTAAGTTAAATGGGGTTAATGAGGGAAGTAATGAAGAGAGTAGTTACATTAGGCACAAGCCAACTTTTCAAGAAACCTAAGGGAGAAAGAAGCTGAGCTGTAGCTAGCTGAGACAGGAGTATCAACAGAGGATATTTTTAGGATGTGGGAAATTTGACCGATGTTTATAAGCAAATAGAAAAGAAGTAGAGAGAAAGAGGGGGATGATGTATTTAGAGAGAGGAAAATTCCTAGAACACGAGCACAGAAATGAGTGAGATTGGGAACAGAGAGACATGTAATTTTGAAAAGTGGAGGGCTGGGGGAACATGCAATCAGTCTGTTTTCTCGGAGCATAAGCATGGAGGACAGGAGTGCATTGGGGGACTTGAATAAAGAAGAAAAAGTTTGTAATGGTTGCTCTGGGGAATAAAATAAGGAATCAATAAAATTAAAATAAATTTACTACCATTCCCCAAAAGTATATAAATACTTGGAGAAAACATGTAATTTAACAAGGTAAAATGGTATATTTGAGATCAATTTGTTGCTCTTTATTCATTATTCTGACTTAGGTTAACAGATCCATTAAATCTTGAATAATCAGCTTCATCCTCCTCATCCAAACCTAAAATGTCTGGAATTTCATAAGTTTCAGAAGACAAGTCAGTGATGGTAAAATCTGGCACCTGAAAGAGAAGAAACTCAAATATTAAAAGTAATAGCTACTTAAACAAAAAGATCTAAGTAGAGAATGAGAACCTGTCTTATCACAGAAAATCTGTGACAAATACTTTCAAAATAAGAATATTTTCAAAAATAAAAAATTGTAATTTGTAATTGTAAATTGTAAATATAGATTTTTATATACCAGATTTTCTTAAAGGATAAAGCATTCCTGTTCATAAATGTATAGGATAAATGCAGGATAAAAGGAAAGCTAGGGGGCTTGGTGAATAGAGTATAGGCCTAAAGTCAGTAAGTCTCATTTTACTGAGTTCACATGTGGCCTCAGACATTTACCAGCTGTGTGACCCTGGGCAAGTAAACGGAGACAGCTAAGTGTTGAATACCAGGCCTAGAGTCAGGAAGATCTGAATTCAAATCTGGCCTCAGATACTTACTAGCTGTGTGACCCTGGGGGAGTCACTTAACTTTGTTTGCCTTAGCCTCCTCATCTGTAAAATGAGCTGGAGAAGGAAGTGGCAAAACCATTCTAGTAGCTCTGCCAAGAAAACCCCATGGGGTCACAAAGAGTCGGAGACAACTGAAATGACTGAACAAGAGCAAAGATAAAAGGATCATAGATGCAGAGCTGAAAGAGATCTGAGAGGTCACCTACTCCAGTACCCTCATTCTACAAATGATAAAGCTGAGGCCCAGTGAATTCACCTGACTACCCCAAAGTCAAAGTAATTATAATGGTTAGCATGGATATGGCACTTACTCTGTGGTGGCCACTGTGCTAAGAGCTTTATGAGTATTATCTCATTTGATCCCCATAACCACTCTGGGAGAAAGGTGCAATTATTATCCCCATTTTACAGATGAAACTGAGACAAACAGGTTAAGTGACTTGCCTAAGGTCACACAGCTAGTAAATGGCAGCTCCAGGATTTGAACTTAGGACTCATAACTCTTTTCACTGAATATTCATTTATTTACACCTTAAGAAAAGTAAAGTAGTAATGCACTTAATAATCCACAGTCAGACTTCCAGCAATTGCAGTCCTCTGAAATATATCCAGTAACAGACAGATGATAGAAAAAAAAGCCTTTATGACAAATTGTTTTTTAAAAAAATACTAAAGCTTATATACTCTGTTCTATAGGAAAGGCCCTTGGGCAATCAGAGACTTACTTATCCTTAAGACCCAGTTCTAACAATCTTGGTGATGTTTTCCCCATCCCCAATTAGAAGCAGCCAATTTTGGAGAATAGGAATAATAGTAAGTGTAACTGCTAGCACACTAACAACATCAAGAAGTAACAGAGATATTAAAGAGGGCAACAAGCCACACAGAGCATCCAGCACAGTGGAAATATAATAAATGGTTATTGGATTAATTAGTTGAAAGCGGTCTGGAAAGGAGGAGCTTAAATTGTTGACTGGAGGCTCAGTCTAGCTGTTGGATCCCACAACTCTGCTTTTCTCTTCTTGCTCAGATACTTAAAGATGTCGGTTTGCCAGGCAGGGAAATCCTTTAGACCCTTTGCCTACGATTCTTAGCACGGAATGCTCTAAGACTCAAAGCCCTTCATGAAAGGCCATTTATTGGAAAAGCTGACCCTCTATGACCTCCAAGAATACCTGAAATAGTTTCAAAAGTCACTACTTTTTATACATAGGAAAACATGTACACTAATGCACCATATCAGTTGTGAATCAACCCAACTGTTCTGGAAAATAATCTGGAATTATGCGAGAAAAGCTTCAAAATTGTTCAAAACCTCAGATTCAGTGATGTAATTGTGAAGTTTATGCACTGCAGCAGCTACTGACAAGAAAAGATCTATCTTCAAAAAAATATTATAAAGTATTATTTGTTACAGCCGCCTCCCTCCGCAAAAGAGGGAAACAAATTCTGTGACTAATGACTCCCAAATAGCCAAAGAAACTATGTTATATGGATGTAATGGAATATTATTTAGGTACAAAAATAAACATGTGAACAAGTAAGAGAAATATGGAAAGAGTTCATGAAGTGATACAGAGTGGACAAAGGACACCTAAAAGCACAATATGCATGTTACAAACCTAAAAATAAGCTACTGGGGCAGAGCCAAGATGGCAGTGAAAACGGACTTAGATTCGGACTCAGACTTTGGAATCTTTTTTTGGTGACAAAGAAGACCAAAACATACAGCCAGAAGATGTCAACAAAGTCAAAGAGCCTACAGCAAAAGCCTCCAAGAAAAATATGAATTGGTCTCAGGTCATGGAAGAGCTCAAAAAAGATTTGGAAAAGCAAGTAAGAGAAGTAGAGGAAAAACTGGGAAGAGAAATAAGAGTGATGGAAGAAAATCACAAAAAACAAGTCAATGACTTGCTAAAGGAGACCCCAAAAAATATTGAAGAAAATAACACCTTAAAAAACAGACTAACTCAAATGGCAAAAGAGCTCCAAAAAGCCAATGAGGAGAAGAATGCCTTGAAAGGCAGAATTAGCCAAATGGAAAAGGAGGTCCAAAAGACCTCTGAAGAAAATACCACCTTAAAAATTAGATTGGAGCAAGTGGAAGCTAGTGACTTTATGAGAAATCAAGAAATTATAAAACAGGACCAAAGGAATGAAAAAATGGAAGACAATGTGAAATATCTCATTGGAAAAACCACTGACCTGGAAAATAGATCCAGGAGAGATCATTTAAAAATTATTGAACTACTTGAAAGCCAGGATCAAAAAAAGAGCCTAGATATCATCTTTCAAGAAATTAGCAAGGAGAACTGCCATGATATTCTAGAGCCAGAGGGTAAAATAGAAATTGAAAAAATCCAACAATCGCCTCCTGAAAAAGATCCCAAAAAGAAAACTCCTAGGACTATTGTTGCCAAATTCCAGAACTCCCAGATCAAGGAGAAAATACTGCAAGCAGCCGGAAAGAAACAATTTGAGTATTGTGGAAACACAATCAGGATAACACAAGATCTAGCAGCTTCCACATTAAGGGATCGAAGGGCTTAGAATACGATATTCCGGAGGTCAATGGAGCTAGGATTAAAACCAAGACTCACCTACCCAGCAAAACTGAGTATCATGCTTTAAGGCAAAATATGGATTTTCAGTAAAATAGAGGACTTTCAAGTTTTCTCAGTGAAAAGACCAGAGCTGAATAGAAAATTTGACTTTCAAACACAAGAATCAAGAAAAGACTGAAAAGGTAAACAAGAAAGAGAAATCATAAGGGACTTACTAAAGTTGAACTGTTTTGTTTACATTCCTACAAGGAAAGATGATGTGTATAATTCATGAGACCTCAGTAACTGAAGGGAATATATATATATATATGTATATATATATATATATTTACACACACACACATATATAGACAGAGGGCAGAGGGTGAGTTGAATATGAAGGGATGATATCTAAAAAAAAATCAAATTAAGGGATGAGAGAGGAAAATATTGAGAGAGGGAGAAAGGGAGAGAGAGAATGGGGTAAATTATCTCACGTAAAAGTGGCAAGAAAAAGCACTTCTGTAGGAAGGGAAGAGGGGGCAAGTGAGGGAGAATGAGTGAATCTAGCTCTCATCGGATTTGACCTGAGGAGAGAATACCATACACACTCAATTGGGTATCTTACCCCACAGGAAAGAAGGAGGAAGGGGATAAAAAAGGGGGGAAGATAGAAGGGAGGGCAGATAGGGGGAGGAGGTCATCAAAAGCAAACACTTTCAGAAAGTGACAGGGTCAAGGGAGAAAACTGAATAAAGGGGGACAGGATAGGAGGGAGCAAAATATAGTCTTTCACAACATGAGTATTGTGGAAGGGTTTTGCATAATGATACATGTGTGGCCTATATCGAATTGCTTGCCTTCTTAGGGAGGGAGGGTGGGGAGGGAAGAAGGGAGAGAATTTGGAATTCAAAGTTTTAAAAGCAGATGTTCGAAAAAAAAGCTGTTTTTGCATGCAACTGGGAAATAAGATATACAGGCAGTGGGGAATAGAAATCTATTTTGCCCTATAAGAAAGTAAGGGAAAAGGAGATGGGGGAGTGGGGTGACAGAAGGGAAGGCTGACTGGGGAACGGGGCAACCAGAATATATGCCATCTTGGAGTGGGGGGGGGAGGATAGAAATGGGGAGAAAATTTGTAATTCAAAATCTTGTGGAAATCAATGCTGAAAACTAAAAATAATAAATAAATATTTTTTTAAAAAATAACTACTTTCAACAGTAACAAATCTTAGTTCAAAAAGAATGGGAAACATTTTTACTAGCTTAAAAGCACACAATTTTTCTTTTAACAAATGGGAAACTGTTGAAGGTAAAGATTGCACATATTTATCAAAATCACTCATATGTTGTTTGATTTAACTGTGTTCAAGGATTTTACATCCTGGAGGATTCAACTGGGAGCAAGATGAGGATTATCATGTGTTGAAACAAAATTTACCATAAAAATTTTTAAAACAAATGAAGATCTCTCAGGAGAGCTACTCAAACAGCTCAGCTTCCTGATATCCAGTCCTTAAAGACTATTAAGACCACATAATTGCATCCAATTTATATTTGGAGACCCCACCCCTAACCCCCACCCCAAGGTCTCCAGCAAAGTTTATTTGAGCATGGAGAAAAGTGGATGGGAAACCATACCCTGGATGGAATCTACAATATAATCCCTTGGCTAGTCTAACACTACCTTCAAAATAATCTTCTTTCCTTTATTTGCAGGAGTGAGGGAGCCATATGCTTTGGACAGTGAATATTGTCAGACCTAGTTGAAGTGTTGTTCAGTCTTGCTCACCTGCTTCCCCCCACCCCCAAGTTATTCTGACTAAATGGGTAGGGAATGGGGAGAGATATATTGAAAATTGACATCAAAACAAAAGAGTTAAATGAAAATTAGGTTTCAAGAAATTAAAATTAAGTGATCCTCAATGTCTCTGGTAAGAATCCTAAGGGGAAAATGCAATAAGTAAGTATTATTCAAATGATTAGAATTGTGTAGTATTAGAACTTGGATTGTAGTACAAGGACTTGAATTCATGAGAAACCAGGGTTCAAACCCTGCCTTTAACAGTTACTCCTTGTGTGGCCATGAGCAAGTCAAGGAACTTTATAAATCAGGTTTGGTCATTTATAAAATGGGAATAGCTCTTCAGCTTATCTCATAGGAATCAAATGATGTCATGTTCATAAAGTTCTTTACAAACCTTAAGGCACTCTGAAAATTTCAGCTATTGACATTGCTTCCACTGAATAACTCTCATCAATGAAATAATCAACTATGATTCCAGAGGAGTAATGATTCATGGTACTTGTATCCTAACAGAGAGATCATAGATTCAAGATGCAGAATAAAATACATATTTTTGGACATGGCTGCTGTAGGAATTTGTTTTGTTTGACTATGCTTACTTGTCACTAGGTTTTGTTTTTCTTTTCTCTTTTTTAATGGGGGGGAAGGTGGGAGGATGATAAAATCAATTTTTGTTCATTGAAAATAATTTAATGTCCAGCCTTAGAGTAGACTTGTACAAACTGACCCATCCTCTATCTTGAAGAAAGAGCTTATACACAGAATCCTTAAGAGGATCCTGATTGTGTAATATACCTCAATTTCCTCTCAGATTCTGAAAGCAATGACCCTAATTTTGGATAGGGGTTTTTCTCAAGTGGTTCTTTAGGGAAGAGACTGCTATTCTCCTGTGGAATTATCCCACTCAACTGGAAGAGTGAAAACTTTGCTGTGATAGCCCTACTAGAACAGGAAACTTCTTCCATATTCCAGAAGACCAAATGGCTCTGCTAGGTTTCAGTCTTTAAATGGAAGAGTTCTTGGAGTTTCAGGAGCCTGATGGAGAGAATTTTTGGAAACTCTTTTATATACAGGACCTTTTAGGAAACAAAAAGGAAGCTGTCTTAGATAGACTTTATTAAAAAAAAAAAAATAGACCTGACAGAGAGTCTAAGAATTACCACCTATCCTCCTTTCCTGGAGTCCTAATAGCATTAACAACCTGCTTCGGATCCCCCACATCAGTGGCATCAAATTCAAATAGAAAAGGGGCCACTAAACACTACACACCATGTATTGACCTAGAAAACATGTTAACATTATCTATGTTCTACTGTATTTTTTATTTATTTTGTTAAATATTTTCCAATTACATTTTAATGTAGTTTGGACTAAACTCAGGAGTGTTGCTGCCTCTATTTGGCCAGGTGTTTGCCACCTCTGCCCCACATTCATTCTTCTAACCATATTGGCTTAATTTACTTAATCCTCATGTATAGTCTCAGCCCCAAACTAGTCTCCAATCCTAGTCCTAATCAGGGAAATAACTCACAATTATATAGCATTATTAAGTTGACAAAAAACTTTCCTAACAATAATAGTAATGATGGCCAATATTTATAGAGGGCTTTAAGGTTTGTGAAGCACTTTATACACTTCAATTTGATCCTCACAAGTACCCTGTGAGGAAGACCCTTTATTACCCCCACTTTACAGAATAAAAGAAGAAACTGAGAGTGAGGTTAAAAAATGACTTGCTAGTAGCATCACACAACTAAGTAAACACCTGAAGCGGGATGAAAACTCAAGCATCTAGCAACTCTGTGATTTAGGTGGTACAAGTATTAGTATCTCCATTCGTAACAACAATACTACTTGCCACTACTGTGGCTGTGTAAGGCCAATAACACCAGCACACAGGAGGGGTGCTAGCACAGGTTATTTGATCTGCTTTTCTAAGGAATACAACTTTAAGGGGTTCACAATCTTACTTTAATTAAACATACATATACCATTCACTTAGTTCAGGGGAAAAGTCAGCACCCTGAACTTCAGAGCAAATATAAACAGAAACTACAAACAGATCAACAGACAGGCTTTGTCTCATCAAGACATCACATACATAGTTACCAAAAAGAGAAGCACCAACATCTGGGTTTTCAAAGCTGGGTGGCTCTTATCAATGGCTACCCAGAGTTTCAACTGGTCAAATCACATGACACTCTTCCAGTGAGCGAGAGCCCCAAAACAAAATGCCAACCTCAGATCTTATATACCCTTCTCAGGGTCAAAGGGTGTCACAACCATGCAACTTAAACCTATGTGAACTAGGCTTTCTTGTTTCTTAAGCAGGTCAAAGACTCTCGATTCAAAAAGACAACAAAAAGTCCACTTTGCCATTATGTTTTAAAGGCAATACTCATCAAAGGTATTTGATTACCTCAGCATTCCAAAAAGAGAAACCGGTTAAAAAAAAAAAGTCCCACCCTTCTTACCATTACACCATTATATAGAAGAAGAATCAGATTCAGAGGTTAAGGGATTTTTCCAAGGTCTTAGAGCTAAGAAACATTAAAGGTAGGATTCGAGCCCAGGTCTTCTGGCTCCAAGTCTTTCCACTATGCACAGGTGTGTCTCTGAACACAGCAATGGGCTAGTCTCATAGTATTTTGCTTCAACTCTATTTTTTTCTGGAGTTCCTGTTTTATTCTCCTTTGACTACATTTCTGCCTTATCCCCAGGATAGGATTTCACTGCTATTGTCCCCAAGAACCAGAATTCTCTTTGTCTGGATGAACAAGTTTTTGCTCAGTATGCTAATACCACTAGTGTTTTTTTTTTTTTTTAATGCTGCCCCGGGGAGCCATTGTTTTCTCAAATACTGAGTCCTCTATACCTGTCACCAGACCTTTCCAAAGCCAATCATTTGCCTGGACCTCTGCCAGTGGTTTGCTACTTACTTAATCCTCTATTCTTCCCTTGTTCGTGTGTAGGCAACCCTACATGGCATAGTGGATAGAGAGCCAGACTCAGCCAGGAAGACGTAGGTTTGAGTCTCACCTCTGATACATACTGATTGTGTGAACCTGGGCAAGTCACCTCTTAGTGTTCTCGGCAACTCTCTAAGACTATAAATTATAGAAAAGGTACCAACTTGGCATTGGTAGTGGGAGCTCCCTTATCTGGGAGTTCCCTATGATAATGAGATTACAAGTCTAGTCCCTATCCCTTATCCCACAGAGTTTACAGACTCCATAAGAGCCTGGTATCATTGAATCTTTCTGCATTTGGACTGCATTTGGAACCAGAGGATTTGTTTTTAATTCCCAGCTACTTACAATCTATCTGATCTTGGGCCAAGTCACTAATTTAATCTCTGTGATCTGTAAAGTGCTAAATAATATGACCTTCTGGATGATCAGCTATGAAAGATTTAGCTATTCTCAGCAATACAATGATCCAAGACAATTCTGAAGGACTTACGATGAAAAAGGCTATCTATCTCCAGAGAAAGAACTAATGGAGTCTGAATATAAATCAAAGCATACCTTTTTTTACTTTCTTTTTTTTGTCTGTGTTTTCTTTCACCATATGACTAATATGGAAACAAGTTTTCATGACTGCACATATATAACCTATATCAAATTGCTTGCCTTCTCAATGAGGGGGATCTGGAGGGAAGGAGAGAATTTGGAACTCAAAACTTTTTAAAATGAATGTTAAAAATTGTTTTACATGTAATTGGGAAAAAAATAAAAGATTGAATAAGAAGAAAATAAAATAAAATATGCATAGTCAAGCAAAACAAATCTTCCCTCCCCCCCCAAAAAACCCCAAAACTATGAGACCTTCTGGTTCTATGATCCTTTTATCCCATGACTGGTACTGCCTATATAACCTTGGACAAGTCCTAAATTTAATCCCTTTGGGTCAACTAGTTGAGATTATTTCTGTAGTCCTCAACTCTAAATACTCATCTCATTTTCTCCATTTTATAGATGGGGAAATTATATTCAGAAAGGTTAAGTAACCACCTCAAGGTTACACAGTTGGAAAAATCAGGACTCAATTCTAACCTAACTAGGTCAGTGCTCCACGTTTATCAGGCCCTGTAAAAGCCAACGAGGAGTTATAGAGCCCAGTTCCTGGCTGGTCATCCTTGCAGAACCATTTACTCAGTTTGCCAAGTTCTTTAAACATCTGAACACAGAACCTAGGGCTATTGCTTCTGAAGAAGTAACTGTTATAATAACACTGAAGTTGATTTACATCTGCTAGCAACTGACCCTTCACCTTTGTCCAGTCCCTGACCCAGATTGAAGTTGTCCTAGAGGAAGTAGGGTTCCATTTTGGAAACTAAGGGACAATAGGGAATTAACAACATTCTAAGACTTTGTTTCTAAAATGGAAAATTACCTTTGGAAAGATTGCCTATTTGATATTAACCTGGAATTAACAGTTCAAATGAAAAAGAGAGGAGGATAATCATAGCTAGCTTCACTGTAAGATGAAAGAAAAAGAAAAGGAGCCCATTGGGATGAAATGGGGAGCCTCAAAGCTAAAATTATTTTATCCAGTCATCAGCTAATTTTTCAAAAAATTATTTTTAAATCTTTGTCCATCCTTCCTAGTAATGGAACAATACTGAAATGATCCAGGATAACTAGAAGGAAATTTGTCCTTATTTGTTGCTTCTGTGTTAGAATATACTGAATTGCCTTTTTTAAAAATTTCATTCTGGAAAAAATACTTCTCCCAGCTTTTTAAAACGTTATCTTGGACCTCAGAAAGTTATCTCCAGAAGTATCTTCTATAGATGTCTGTTTCCCAGAAATAGGATTGCACATACATATATCAAGGGGACTTTTAGAAGCTATTTCCTAGTGGGCTAGGGGTTAGCTATGTGTACAAACACAAAGCAGAGGTGTGTATCATGAGAGGTAGCTAGCTAGTGAAGTAGGTAAGAGGCTGGAGTCAGGAAGATTTGAATTCAAATCCAGCATCAGACACTTTCTAGCTTTGTGACCCTGGTCAAATCACTTAATCTCCATCTGCTTCAATTTCCTCAACTGTAAAATGGGATAATAATACCATCTGTGGATCAAATGAGATGATGTTTGTAAAGTGCTTAGCACATAGTAGTGCTTAATAAATGCTTGTTTCCTTTCCTTCCCTCTTTATATTTATAGTTCAGACCCTCCCCTCCATGCAAAACCCAAACCTCAAAACAAAGTGCTCTTCCCTGAAATATCCAGAATAGAAGGAAAAAGGAAATATCTACTTGGTTTGAATAACTGCCCTCCCTAAATCCATCATTGTAACAGGAGATCTCCCCTCATTAAAAAGGTACATAATCCACTAATCAACAACTTCTATTCAAAGTAGAACAAGTTTGCTCAGTTCTAGCCTCTTCCTATGGTAAAGATTTCCCTGACACCTCTGGGTCTAAGTACTCTCCCCTTACTTAAATCATATCATATTTACTTAACTATGCAAGTTGTGGTCCGCTGAATAGAATGGAATCTCTTTGAAGGCAAGGGCAGTTTTTCATTTTATTTATTTTCTAGTGCTGAGTACAATGCTTTGTATGTAATAGGGGCTAGATGCTTACAGACTCCTTGTTAGTTTGTATGATGTAAAGCATGGGTTGGTTTGTCAAAGAGGACCATGACATCAGGGAGGTAATGCCATGACATGCAAGTGAATTTTATTTAAGTGAAGGAGGGCTGTGCAAAGTCACCAGCCTCACTTTCTCCTCTACAGACATCTGGGTCCAGGGGAGATATAGATCAGGATGACTAGAGATGGCCCTGGATGCAGTGGGAGACTTTGGCCTTTTTAAGCAAAGGTCTTTACCTGGTCTTAGTTTGAGGCAACACCCATTCAGTGCTTAAGGCTAGATAAGAAACAAGGCAGAAAATGGCCTCTTTACTTAGTCAAAAAAAAAAAATAATAATAATAATCTAGGAGGAAAGACCCTCACGGTTTCTGGCCAAAACAGAAACAATTGCAATTTGCATTCACTCTGAGCCAGTCCAGGCCCAAACAATGACCAAGTCGGGCTTGGCCTGGAGCCTATTGTTGGCCAAACAATGAAAGCCAGAATGATTTGTGTTTAAGGTGTGGTTCTTAAGAAAACAAAAAAAAAAAAAAGATTTCATCAATCAAAATTTACTTGTGTGATGTAAAGCATGTTTGGCTACATGTAAACAGGCAATCTTCATCCTAGCCAAGAACTAGCTCCTGGACTGGTATGAGACAAAGCTAATCTAAAACCTAACTTCGACCCTTCACAATAAGATAGCACTGCAGAGGATTAGTTTAAGGAAGGCTGTTAAATGAATAAGGTGATTTTTTGGCACCTACGGGACTTCACTTTGATCACTTAATGGTCCTGGGACTAGAGTCAGGTAAATGATTTTAAATCCCCACTTTGCACTTAATTTGCCACAGGCAAATTCCTCATCTTCTCTAGGGATGATATCCAAACACCTTGAGCAATGTCATGAAATGATGTTTACATAGTGCTTTAATGTTTGCAAAGCGCTTTACAATTATTATCTATGAGAAACATACTTAGTCCAGGGATAAACAACACTCATTGGAAAGCCAGGAAGGTTTTCATTACAGTTTACATTTATTCTCTGAATAAATGGGTACGTCCTGTATGGAGAGTACAGAAGAGTACAGTCTGTTCAGACCAAGGCCAGCCTTTTATGCTATTTGAATTCGAATATCCCACCTGGCTCTCCATTGGCCAGATGCAACAACCTGAACTGCCCAAGTCATGCCCCACCTCAAACAGCTGGTTAAGCAAGTGTACGAGCTTCTAACCTTTCACCTGATGAGAATGGTTCTGCTAGATCACAGCTCAGATTAGAACCAGTCACCTGACTTACAGTCTGCTGAAGCTAGGAGTACTTTTAATCCTGTGGAAACACAATTCCTCCTAGTTCCCCACATTATCCCATTTGATCCTTGTAACAACTCTGGGGGGTAAGTGCTATTATTCCCATTTTATAGATGAAGAAATGGAGGCAGAGAGGCTAGTTACCTAGTGTCACCCAAATAGGGTCTGAGGCTTCATTTGGATTCAGGTCTAGCGCTGTAACCACTTTGTTACCTTGATGCCTAGGCTATGGAGGTGACCTTGAAACCAGGAAGACCTGGATTTAAGCTCTGACACATACTATACTTCCTGTGTGACCCTGGACAAAACATTTAAATTCTTAGAATTCTAAGAAAATAGCTAGCATTCAAATGGAGTTTTAAGGTTTGAAAATTGCTTTACGAATATTCTCTTTTTTCCTCACAACAGTCCTGGGAATAGGTAGATGCCATCATTATCCCAGTTTTATAAGGATAAATGAGACTGAGAGAAGTTAAGGGATGTGGCCAGTGTGGCCAGGGTCACATAGCTAGTAAGTGTTTGAAGCTGGATTGGAATCCAGAACTTGTGACTTTAAGTTAACTTTTTATCTGCTGCACCATTTAGTTTCCAAACCCATTCCCCCACGCCCCAGTCTCTAAAGCTATTAAAGCCTCTTTACTTTCAAGGCAGCTGGGTGGCACAATGTGACAGGCTTAGGGTCAGGAAGACCTCAGTCTCAAGACACTTATTAGCTGTGTGACCCTACACAAGTCACACTTAACCCCATTTGCCTCAGTTTTCTTATCTGTAAAATGAGCCGGAGAAGGAAATGGAAAACCACTCCAGTATCTTTACCGAGAAAATCCTAAATGGGATCACAAAGAGTTGAATACAACTGAACAACTTTCCAGGCCAAGTACCTTTCTTTCAAGACCCTGGCTCCTGCCACTTAGAGTGAACTTTATGCCCCAGAATGCTAACTCTCCAAAGTATTCACATCTTGAGCCTTAGAAGGCCTTGTCTCCTATAAAAGGAATTTCAGCCAATCAGGAATAGATGAGGGCATACACCATCAAATGATGGATAGTATCAGCTGTTTTTGCTGAACTAGGCTTTTGTTTTTTAGAATAGAAGAGCACCAGCTAGGGAATGAAGATGAAATAAAATAGAAATAACTGTAATGCAAATGCAAAAGGCATTAATAAAGCTTAAAAGGGCAAAACATCTAGATGAAGGAGTCACTTTGGGGTGGTGGGGAGCTTCTTTTGCCCCTGATGGTCTGGTTGTTGAAGTTTCTCATTTTGAATTAGTAAATTAACATTTAAATTCTTTTGGGGCCCATTTTTAATTTTATTTACTTATTTATTTTTACATCATGGACCCATTGAACAGTCTGGTAAAGCTAATGAACCTTTCCTCAGAATGTTCTTAAATGCATAAAATGAAATCTTAGGGTTACAGAGGAATCCAATCATATTGAAATAAAAATTGGATTTCCTCCATCCAAAATTCACAGACCTCTCTCATCCCAAATTAAGAAGCCCTGTTTAAGAAGCAGGCTTGGTATTTGCTACAGCCCAGGATTGTTTAGTGCAGGAGTAAACAGGCCCATAAGCTTCATTAACCTGTACCTGAGGCTGACTTTGAAGGAAAAATTAGTTTTGATTTTCAGGTGCACAGGAGACTGAGCCATGAAGTGTCTAGTTTTTGGAATGCCTCCCTGGTTTTTGTTTTCTTGTTATGTCTATACACACTTTAACCCATCCTTTTAGCCCCCAAAACTTGGATGGCAGGAATTCATAGCCTTTTCTCACTTTATTTTTTTCTCTACCTGGATGACTCCTGCAGCATACTCACTAAGCCCTCTAGTACTAGGACCCCTAGTAAGAATTGGATGAGACCTGGGAAGTCAAAGAGGGAGCTCTATGCTTTTCAAGTGGAGGAAAAAGGGAAGTACTACATGAAAAGAAACTTCATTTCTGGAAGAAGACAGGAAAGCAGGAGCTAGACAACCCTAGTTGTCCAGTTGTACCTTCATTGTCCTTAATCATGGTCAGAAAAGGGAAAAACCAAGAACTGTGGTCAATGGTATTCATTTATGTGAACCATTTGCATCATCGTTGATGGCTTATTACCTTATAGCACACTGAGGCACATCTATACCAGTAAGTGACAATTACTTTGTGAGCTTTGTGAAAGCCATCGTGATTTTCTACATCTGTATGCTTAGTGTTTGTGCACCATGGTCCTTTGTTCACAACTTAAAAAATGAGAACACCAGTCACCGGTCCCAGGCCCTCTCTTTTTTAATTTTTATTCAAGTAATTTGGCACAATTATTGAGTATGTATTTCTGTGTTAGGGAAAAGATAGGCCTCTTCCTTTATGCTATGACTTGGCCTTACTATCAGGCCAGGAGTGGTAGTTTACATGAATTACAATGCAATCAAAATCGCTCTGGTAGATACTCACCAAACTTCTTTCAAAAGGTCAACTTTAATCCCATCCAAAAGGGGCATTCATTCAGCTATTTAGAGCTACATTCTTAAGTTAACATTCTGGCAGGGCATAACGATGAACTTTTTAGGATAAAGAAATCCACAGCTACCATATTGAGTTTCCCTTGCATATGCCTAAATACAGGACATCTGGAAGCTTTAATAGCTTAAGGCTGCACTGAGACTTTTGGGACACACTGTATTTTTTTTTTTTGGCAGAAGGCCTAAGGCACAGAATTTGGGGATCTCCGTCATAGGATTTTTTTTTGGAGTGGGGGAAGGCAGGGCAATTGGAGTTAAGTGACTTGCCCAAGGTCACACAGCTAGTGTGTCAAAGTGTCTGAGGATACATTTGAACTCAGGTCCTCCTGACTCCAGGGCCGGTACTCTACTCACTGCACCACCTAGCTGCCCCTCCATCATACTTCTAAATGGGCAGCTAGGTAGTGCAGTGGACCTGGTCTGGGGGTCATGAAAAGTCAGACGACTAAAATGATTAAACAACAAATCATACTTCAAATGATTAGACTTTTTTTTCATTTAAATTGAAATACTCATTCAATTTTTTAAGCTTTCCTTGCTCACTATAAGCATAAAGAAAAAGTTGGCTTTCAGAACATGTGAAATAAAACCCAGCTGTCTCAACTTTTATTAAAAAATGGTGACACTGATTCCCAATGGTAATTAAGCATTTGATTTGCTTTAACCAGCATGAAGTACTTACTTGCATTATAGGTGCTCATCTTTATTGGGGAATTTGATCAATTTACTGTTATCTTGACCTTAGTAAATGAATCTAATCATGCATTCACCTAAATTTTCCAGGTTCTTTTAACTTAGAGCATTAGAAAATGCCCAGACTATATTATCTCTTGACCTCTATATCTAGATAGTTGGATAGATACAACATATAAAGCATGTTCTGCAGTTACAAGAAAAAATTAAAATCTAAAATTATTTGAACAGAAAAGTCATGAACAACAACCATGAAGGTTTATTTAATGCATTGAAGGCAAATGTTTGAGGTGAGATAACATGTGCTGTTAGACAATTTCCTTTAGAGAAGTCACAATGATCTGTTTCAGAAGGATAATCTAGTAAGTCTGCCCACCTCAGGCATGGAATACCCACTTCATTTGCTTTTCATTAGCCAGACTCTACTCCACCACCAGCCTCCATGCCTTCTCTGTGGTTATCCCCCATAGCCTGGGAAGTGTTTTTTCATCTCTGCTGTGGGGGAGGGGAAAGACACTCCTTCAAGGTTTGGCTCCAACTCTGCTTCCTACAAAAGGTCTTTCCCAGTTCCACTAGTTGTTAGTGCCACTACCAACATTACATGGTACATTACTGTGCTCTCTACATCTATCTCCCTGTAGAATGTAAGCTGCTTAAGGGTTTGAGACAAATATTGTTGCTGGCACATCAATTCTTGCTTTATTTTGCTCCTATAAGTCTGACCTGAAATTTTGGGTTTTTATGCTAGCTAAAATATACTTGTATTTTACAAACCTATGAGAGATACACTATTAGCTCAGACAAGTCACTTGCCCAGGATCACCGAGATGTTCCCAAATCTAGGTCCAGCACTTCTCTAACAGGCAACATGGGGTAGTGCAGTGGAGTCAAATTATAATCCACTAAACTGTACATAAAAGATCCCTGAGAGTCAGTCACACATTCACTTACAAAACCACATATCGACATGATCTATATTCAAATGTATTTGTTTCATTAAATATTTCCCAATTACATTTTAATCTTGGGCTGCAGTCTGGGCCTCATGTTCAAAAGGTCTGGTAGAGAGGATGCGATGTTAAATTGGGGAGAGTCAGTAACATCTATGTTCAAATTCTACTTCCCATTCACCAGCTGTACGTGAGCCCTTCGGGAAGGAACTTGACTTTTGAGCCTCAATTTCTTCATCTGGAAAATGAAGGGGGGTGGGGCAGAGAGACCACTGATGACCTCAAAAGTTCTATTCCCTTCAGCTCTAAAACATAATCATTTGTGACCTCATGATTATCCACTTGAGTGCTCTGCCTCATATGTGATTGTGGGCTAAATATCAGCCTCATAAAATAAGCAAAAGAAGTAGATTATACTAGTCTGGATTTAGTGTCTAGTCAATATCAAAACACATCCTTAGACTATCCCTATTAAAAGTATTGCTAAAGACTCAAAATGGTGGTGGCTGTCATGTGAATGATTAGATTTATTTTAGTTCTGTCACCCTGGGAGCCAACAGAAGAAACCAGATGAAAGTGGGGAGTTAATAGGGCAAATTTAGGCTTCATGTAAAATCCAACTCTTCAATTCAGAAATCTCTCTTTATATCTTCAAAAAGGCAGGGTATGTGTATGTGTCTACACTTTGAGGTCACCGATATTTGTTCATCCTGTCCACCTGACGCAAAATGACCATCAAAGCCTTCCTAATTTTGACAAGGTAGGCACCTGAAACATGAAAAAATAAATCTTGGAAGATTACTGGGAGAGCACAGGAAACAAAAAAAAATGCCAAGTATTTTCCAAAATATTTTTTGGAAGCTAGCAGGGCAAACATTTTGGTTCTCCAAGGAAGAAAGTCAATCTTTTCTGGTGGTCTCCATTCATGCTAAGTTAGTTTTAGTCTCCCGGTGAAGATAATGAATAGGTAAGAATGAATATTGTTGAATATGAATAGGAAATTGAAAATGAAATAATGCAGTAGAAGTGCTTAAGGGGGCCTTAATTTTGGTAAGAAGGGTTAAATGACTGACCCCCTCACCACTCCTACTCCTAAATGAGATTAAGTACTAGAGTACTAATTAATTTCCCAACTAAGTCCCCTCCCTCTCTTATTAGGACCCAAACTCCCTACAGTTCCAATGAGATGTCAGCTTTGGCATCTTCTGCTCTAGGTCTGAGTAAGAATGACTGATCAACCACAAAAGATCCCATCCCATAGATTAAAAGAAAAAAAACCAACCCATTAACATATTTGAGCAGTGCACCAGGTAGAAGTGAAGAAAGGGCCAGTGTTCACTAGCCACAAGCTACATTTGAAATGTTTCCAACTTTCGTTGTTAAAAAGCATTTAAGTAGTTTTTGAATATGCAGCTATTCCATAACTTAACCAGCCAGCTTCATGCCTTACAGGCCAGACATAAAGCACCCAGAACAAACAGCATGAATTTGAGGACGTCTACTAGTAAGAAACCTTTTATTAATTTTCAATATTATTTAGAGCAAAAAAAAAAGTTTAAGGTCAAAATAAAATTGCCAAAGCACTCCCATAACTGGAAGAGGGGAAGGAGAGAAATAGTAAGAAACCCCAATTTAAAAGGGCCCCAACAAGTATACTAGTTATGGCAATAGTTTTTTATGATGGTTTATTTATTTAATACAATTGCTTAGACTGTAGGGCTACAGCTAGCCCCAGCAAATCCTTAAGTAGTTGCACTGTTTAGGAAGTTCTAGACAAGCTCTGACACTCAATTTTCCCATTTTGCATATCAAAGACAGGACAGCGAGCACTGGAAATTCCCTATTATGAGCTGCCAAAACCATTTAAAATTTAAAACCCATTCTCCCGTTCTTTAGCAAGTTTAAGGCTGAGATTTCTCTAGAACTGGGAAATGATGGCGTTCATTAGCTCTACCCCTCCTCAACTTTGAATTATTTGCAGCATGATACTTTTAACTTAGAAGAGTCATGGTGTCTAGCTGGCAGAAGAATATAATGTCACATAAAAGGTTAAGCTGTGCTGCGTTCAAGCTGTTTGTCCTCGTAGCTGGATGTCTCTCGCCTTTCACTTTGGTGCTCAGCAATCCGAGATTCAGCCAGCTGAGGATAAAAGGGACCTACCAGCCAGTTGAGAGGAGTGTTGTTAACAAGATAATCCATCACGTCATCTAAAGACTCCTTCATTTTCTGCAGCTGCCCTTTGCTGGAACTGAGGAGACCATCTGATACTTCCTTAAAGGAAGTGGCATTTCGAAATACTGAGTAGACTTCACCAGCCATTGATCCAACATGGTGGGCTTGGTCTTGAATATTCTGGGGTAGCCCCTGGATATTGGACATAAGAGTAAGGCAGGTGGTCTGGAGCTGCTGTGTCAGGTTCCGAGCTATAGCTAGAGTCTGGGATTCAATATGCTAGGGGAGAGGGAGTGGGGAGGAAAAGAGAAAAAGAAACACAGTTCAAATTAATCTATTATGGATCGTGTTGTTCTTCAGAGACATAAGAGAATGGTATAATACATGTTACAAGGAATACATATGAATACATATTATAAAGAAATCCTGGAGTTCCTCCTTAACAATGGGATGCAATAATCCATGAAGGAATGTAAATAAGCAGAAAGTAAGCTGTTGGACCTATAGAACCATTACCTTAAAAGTACAGAAGACCAAAACTAAGGGAGAAACTCCAAAGTGGCAGTGTCAACAAAATTGTGTGAACTTTTAGTATTAGACTACACAAAACTCCAGAAAAAAAGCTAGAGAAATTAGATTATATGAATTATATTATTTACTCAGAAATTTTCTTTTAAAAAAATTTTTTATTTATTTATTTATTTTTAATATGTTTAGTTTTCAGCATTGAATTTCACAGGTGTTTGAATTACAAATTTTCTCCCCATTTTCACCCCCCCCACTCCAAGATGGCATACACTCTGGTTGCCCTGTTCCCCAGTCTGCCCTCCCCTCCGTCGCCCCATTCCCCTCTCATCCCCCTTTCCCTTCCTTTCTTGTAGGGCAAGATAAATCTCTATGCCCCATTGCCTGTGCATCTTATTTTCTAGTTGCATGGAAAAAAAAAAACTTTTTTACTTTTGAACATCTATTTTTTTAAAACCTTGAGTTCCAAATTCTCTCCCCTCTTCCCTTCCCATCCACCCTCCCTAAGAAGTCAAGCAATTCAACATAGGCCACATGCATATCGTTATGTATAACCCTTCCACAATACTCATGTTGTGAAAGACTAACTATATTTTGCTTCTTCCTAACCTATCCCCCTTTGTTGAATTTTCTCCCTTCACCCTGTCTCTTTTACTCAGAAATTTTCTAATAAAACATCCTTGTTTTATTCCAAGTGGTCATTTACCTCAGCACAGTGTGATTCATCACTGTCATCATGGCCTATGCTCTTCTTCCATTCCAGCCATGAGAGATACAGCTTATCCTGGGCATCCTGTAGTTTTTGGTTGGCACTATCAACATTCTTCCTGGCAAACTCTATCTATATTGCATAGGAATGGAAAGAGACATATTAGATTAGAAACAGGACTTCATGAACTCAGGAATCCACAAACCAAGAGGTCAGGCATTATGCTTATAACTTAAAAAATGAAAGTTTATATACAAGATTTACACACATACACACATGTACGCATGCTGGGGGTGAGGGGGTATATGTCTAGAGAAATGGTAGAAGTTCAATAAATTTGAGGGTCTTATATTAAAGGTTAGTTCATCTAGTCTTTTTCAATTTAGAGGTTTTTTTTTTGCGGGGGAAAAGGGTCTTTGGGGTGGGGCAAAAGGAAGAAATTTCATGTAATCTAGGAAGAAATAGAGTGATTTTCTAATTAAAGGATTTTGTGCTACAAGAAGCCTTAGAAGTCTAGGGATAAAGTTGAAGACCACAGAACAGAAAAATTTTATAGACAGGCAGAATTGATTTCTAGTCCAGTTTTCTTTCTGCTAAACTATGCTTCCTCATACCTATATCTTTTGAGGCACTCAAAAGTATTTCACTAATATAGTTTATTGGTGAGATAATAATCTATAAAATTCACCACCACTGTTTACATAAAGGAGAGACATGAAAGATATTAGCATACAAATTAAAAGACCAACACTGAAGTGAGCTTTATAGAGTTACAAGTTTATCTAAAATAGTTTTCATATGAATTGTGATTAGGGTTCATCAGAATTCATAATGCTGCTTGTTCCACAGTTTGCTTGGTAAAGTGGTATCAATTTGGTGTATATACTTTAAGAAAAATACCACCTAAGCCATTCATTACCAATATATTTAACATTAACAGGTAAAAAAAATGTATTCCAATCTAGTCCACAGCTATTTGTTCCAATTAACATAGAACAAGGGCAAATTGTTACTTTAAAAGGCGTAAATATCAATTATACAAAAAAATAATCATCTGATTAGCTTTTAAAGTATGTTACACCATGAGCCATAGTTAAAGTGGTCAAAAGTGAGAAGTTTTTAAAAGATGAGTTGAATGGTAAGTGGCCATTTACAGATATGCTACAAATTACTAACAGTAAAAAAAAAAAAATTAAGATGACTGGAGTTTTGCTATAGACCACATAAATTCACAAAGACAAAAATGGCAAAAACCAACATTGGAGTGTCTGCGGAAGTCTGTGGGAAGACACTCTGATGTACTGTGAGAATATCTATGAAATGACCCAACCATTCTGGAGTTACATAGGAAAGTGGCTTATTCTTATTTTTTGATTCAACAATACTGCTACTGGGCATAGCCCAAAGAAACCAAAAACCAAAACAAAGGTTTAATATATACCAAAATATTTAGATCACTCAATGATAGCAATGAATAAGAAACAAAGCACCTGTGTATGCAATAAGAAACAAAGCTTGGGGAACTGCTGAATGCAATGAAATATTATTGTGCAAATATTACCAATGAGGAATTCAGAGAAATGTGAATAGGTTTGTGTAAACTGATAAAGAGTGAAATAAGCAGAACCAAGAATACATATGCAATGCCCTGTAACAATGTAAATTAAATAATCATTAGAATTAAGTTGAGCTCTTGACTAACTAGAAAAAAAAATAAGGTCCCAGGGAAGAGATAATGAAACATAAATACTTTCCCACTCTCAGCAAAGAATTAGGATGTTCAAAGGCAAACTATCTGCCTCATCATCAGGTGTGGTCACTATAGTGAATATTGTTGCTAAAGAACTTTGCTTTGTAAAAAGGATTCAATCTGGAATTAAGGAGGGGCAGAGGTAGCAAAAGGTACTGATAAAGTTTTGAAAGTATAGCAGCAGTTTTGAAAGTCTGTTCCTTGTCATGGGTTGGCCTACATATCAGAGTGCTCTGCCCAAGCACTTTTTCCCCCATACCACATTTTTCTTTTTGATTAACATTCTTTTAAAAATCAAATAACCCAGGGGCTTTGGGACAAGAAACCTTTTCTGCCTTCCAGACTACACGGCCTCTAGTTGCCAGGGATCCAGGTAAAGCTAGGCCTATTAATGGTTCAGCTGAATTACAGGTTACTGTGACCTGTCCTGAGAATGCAAGCAGGGTTTATAGCTTGCTAAGAAATGAAGCAAATTGCCAAAAACTCACATTAATTTTGAATTGAATCTGTTTTTACACTGGAGTTTGCTTGTCTAATAGAAAAGTAACTAAGTGGAGTTACACATCTATCCCTAAATTCTTTCCAACATTTGAGTGCCAATTCGTGTTTTTTTTCCAATAATCAACAAGTATTTAAGTAGTACCTATGTCATACTAGCCTTTGAGAATACCAAGACAAAACACAAAAACCCATAATCTCTGCCTTTAAGAAGCTTACATAACAAAAGTAATATGTGGGGTGGGGGGGAGGAGTAGCAAACAATAGGTAGCAGCATTTGAACTGAATTTTACAAAAGGCGAAGAGTCTAAGAGGAATAAAGAAGGTGGCAACGAGGTGAGATAATGGAGAGCCCTATGGATATACAATGGATAGATGGGTTGGGGGAAGCAGATGGCCTACTTGAAGGCAAGCAGATGCAACATGGTAACCGAAGAACAACCAAATAGCTAAGCTTGGTTGGACTGCAGTGCCAAAAGGAGAGTGAACTGGGTAATAAGGGCAGTGCTAGGTTGGAGCCAGATTGTCAAGTGCTTTAAACACAAGAGAAATTTTGTATTCAATCCTAGAGGTAATAGGGCCAAAAATGACATTACCCATGGAAGTGTTCCCATCCTACCCTCACCTCGCCCTCCCAACTAATTTTATTCATCACAGTCAGTGAACTTATTAAAGGAGGTTTTTACCAGGTTCATAGTGGAATGCAGCTGAGAAATGGTCTCTTGGCCTTTGTGTTTGGCTTCATTAACCCTGCTTAAGGCCTGCTGGTAGGCACGTGAGCGGAGTTTGGTGGACAAAGATCCCAAACGAACATAGTAACTTGGTTTCTGAACCATATCGAATCCTTCAACTTTCTTTGCTTCTTTTTCTGATAGTAGAGATGGGGGTGGGGGAGAAGAATCCAACTTAATTTCACTGTCAGTCTGTATATTTAACTGTATATTTAAGTAACTGTATATTTAAGAACACAGGACTGAGATGTAGTCGAATGCCCTCATTTTAGGGATAAATAAGAAGTCCAGGAGTTAAATGAACCATCACACTCAGTGAACACAGGCCTAGGAACTGAGCCCAAGTCTTCCAACTCCCTGACAGCAATAATGATAGCTAGCATTTATATAGCACCTACTATGTGCTGGGCACTGCTGTGTGTGCACTAAGCTCTTTACAAATACGATCTCATTTCGTCCTCACAACAACCCGTTCAAGATAGGTGTTATTATCCTCATTTATAGTTGGGGAAACTAAGGCAAAACGAAGTGATTTGACCAAGGTCACATAATGTGCCCAAGTTACATTAAGAGACTTCCCCAAGGTCATATAGCTGGAAAGTGTCTGAGGTCAAATTTGAACTCAGGTCAGGTCTTCCTGACTCCAGGGTAGTAGCCTCACTACACTAATAATTAGTTGACTTAGACTATTTTGTAATTCATGGAAATCATAACCCACTCCTGTTTCGTCCCAGCCCCCCAAAATTCAACTCTAGATTTATTTGTACAGTTTGGAGTTTTAAAATCACCCAAAACTTTTAAAAGAAGCTACTCTAAGGTGGTACCAACAAGAGCTGGTCTTACCTAGTTCCTCTTCAGTGAGCGGAAGATACTGATCCACAAGCAACTCTGACTTGCTAAGCGCGTTTTCAACTCCACTGCTCACCATCTGTACCATGCGACTTCCCAAGACAGTGTTGATACTGCCATTCACCACAGACTTAGTCATTTCCACACTGTCATTAACTGCTCCTTTTGTTCTGTCTACAACTCCACTAATAGTGTGAGTCACAGAATCCTTGGCACTGGTCACGGTCGTCGTCACAACATCCTTTGCACCAAACACCACACCCTTGGCATTGGCAACAACCTAGAAGTAGAGGAGAGTCATTTGACTTCAAGTTGAAGATGCTTCTTCTCCAAGTGTGAGAAGGGATGCTAGAAAAGGACAGACTGGAGGTCATGGTGAGAGAGACATAATAGGAAACTATGATCAGACAAATTTCAGAGTTAGGTTCTTAGAGACAGGGAGATGGGCCTACATACAGAACTACAAGAGAATCGGCTAACTCTTAAGGCAGGATCTTATTTATTTATTTATTTATTTATTCATTCATTCATTCATTCATTCATTCATTTAGTTAGTTAGTTTTCAGCATTGATTTCCACAAGATTTTGAATTTTTAAGCCAGGATTCTTAACCTAGGGTCCATAAATGTCTAAAAAAATATTTATTTTGATATGTTTTATATGACTTCCTATGTATAATGGATATTTTATTTCTTGACTCCTCAATAGGTGGGAGAGAGACAGAAGGGAAAGAATTTGGAAATAAAAATGATGGTAACTATATTCTAATGCAAGTGGCCTCTTTTGTTACCCTTTGTATTTTATTTTATGCATCTAAAAATATTTTGAGAAGGTTATCAATGAGCTTTAGAACTGCCAAAGGGAGGAAGCTAGGTGGCTCAGTAGACAGAATGCTGGGCCCAGAATCTAGCATACCCAAGTTCAAATCTAGCCTCAGACACTTACTAGCTGTGTGACCCTGAGCAAGTTGAACTGCCTCAGTTTCCTGAACTGTAAAACAGGGATAATAGCACCTGCTCCCCCTCCAGCTGTTTTGAGAAAGAAATGAGATAATATTTGTACAGTGCTTGGTGCACATTAGGTGTTTCACAAATTATTTTCCCCTTTGCTTCCCCATGAAACAAAAAAAGGTTAAAAAGCTCTATTCTGTAGTCTAGAAGATGCTCCTACTTCCCTTAATGCCTATGTACAAGATCATACACCAGTCTCTATATATGGCCATAGTTCTTAAAGGATGGAGACCAAGCTAGGAAGCTAAGAAGGTTCTTTTACCCTCCATGTCTGTGAGATAAAAATTCTAACATAAGGGGAAGAGAGCTAAGAAGAGCGCCCACCTGTAGCACTACTTGACACTGTATTAAAAACAGGTATTAAATTGCAAAGGAATATTTTTTAGAAATTAAGAAAAGAAATGCTTAACAGCCTCTGCTATTTAGAAAATCAAGTGTTCCTTGGATGCTTCGTGGCATGGAGCTGACACTGTCTCCTGAGCTCAATCAAGGCACAAGTTTGGACTCCCTCAAGCTCAACAGGGGCAGTTAGGTGGCACAGTGGATAGAGTGCTGGGCCTGAAGTCAGGAAGATTCTCATCTTCCTGAGTTCAAATCTGACCTCAGATACTCTCTAGCTGTGTGACTTTGGGCAAGTCACTTAACCTCGTTTGCTTCAGTTCTTCATCTGTAAAATGAGCTGGAGAAGGAAATAGCAAACCACTCCAGGATCTTTGCCAAGAAAACCCCAAATGGGGTCACAAAAAATCGGACATGACTGAAACAACTCAACAAGACAAAAATATAGAGGCCAAAACCCATTACAAATCAATTTCTATGAGAGATCTAATCTTTTCTATTTTGTTTTATACACTTTAAGTAAGCCTGTACAAGATACAAAAATATGCAAAACTTAAGACATTGGCCCAGTCCAATCACTCATCTATTATCTTGCAATCATTCTAAAAATTGACTTGTTTTTTGTTGCTTGGTTTTTTTTTTCATT
Organism: Phalanger gymnotis; assembly: GCA_028646595.1. Lineage (NCBI taxonomy): Eukaryota > Metazoa > Chordata > Mammalia > Diprotodontia > Phalangeridae > Phalanger > Phalanger gymnotis. The sequence goes on from CM053624.1 coordinate 296,689,572, forward strand.
TTTCCCACAAGAGATTTATACTAGAAGCAAAGAGACCTTCCAAAAAAAAAAGAAAGAAAGAAACTAGTTTTAAGACATTTCTTTAGTCATTCAAAGGCCAAGAGCAGATGAACTTTTATATACACACACACAAAAAAAAATCACTTAAGACTCCTTTGAATCCATTAATCACCTTAAAGGCTATTGAAGAAAGCTGGTGGTTTTTCCAGCTGGGAGGAGAATAATTTAACTAGCTTAGATACCTTTGACTTCAGGGTCAATTACAATAATTAGGTTGAGAAAAACAGACTGGCTATGCAGGGCCAAGCAGAGACCTCTTCTCCAAACAAACTTATGAGTATTTGGATTGAGGTTATCATTTAAAGAACTCCAATAAATCCTTCTCAGATTAGGAACTATCTGGAAACATAGACTAAATCTAATAGTAAGACTTCAACAACTTAGTCTCAAAATAAAAGTGCTAACTCATACTAGGTGAAAATGAGTTAGATGTTAAACCCTCTGAAAATAAGAGTAAGAAAATCACTAGAAACTAGATTCATGATTAAGAGCTTTTGCTACTGGATTATTTGAAATTAAAGGTATTAAGATCAAGTTCACAGAGGAAAAATAAGTCTGATCTAGAAACTGCATCAAACCTGTAGGGCTTTCACAACTGTACTGCCATGAATATTGTAAATTTCAGATGATCCTAGAAGCTGATGGTGAAAAAGATCACACAAATACCTATTAAGCACCAACTATGAATGAGGCCCTGTGCTAGGAATATAGAGGTGATAACCTGTTCTCTTAAGAAACTTGTGTTTCTTGGAGAGAGAAGATTAGGGGAGAAAGAGAAGGAGTAAAAAACATATAAGTACATGAATACCTCCTCCCTTATACCTAGGCAAATAAAGAGGCAGAAAGAAGGCAGAGTTCTTGAATTTGAGGATGATTGTGGTGTTAGTTGGGTTACAGAAGAGAGAGAATGCAAAGGAAGGTTTCATGGAAGGTAGTAGCAAAGTTGGGCCTTCCTTGAAACAAGAGGAAAAAAGTCAAGTCTAATCTAAGAACAAGGTGGGGAGGAAGGGGAGAAGGCATGGAAGATAGAATGAAAAAGGAGTAAAGAAGTGAACTAAGTAAGTAGTTCAATTTAGCTAGAATTAATGAGAGTAATGTGTGTTTGCTGGACATTTCTTATTTGGAGCCATATTTCTTGATTTTGGCACTCAGGAGTCCCTGAACTATGGTCAATATTTTTTGTCTAGAAGTTGAATAGATGAAGAATATGATTATAATGATAAATTAGGGGAAAACATTTGGAAACATCAATGCTGAGAAGGAATTCAAAAGGGGAATAGGTGACAGGCAAGAAGATTTCATTATGAGGCAGTACAGAAGAGAAGAGATGAAGGCCTGAGAAAGGTGACCATATTGAGAATGGACACAAAAAAATGCTGCAGAGATAGAACTGAAAAAGTTCAGCAACTATTATACAAAATGAGGACGAAGGAAGAATTGAGACAATATATTTCATACAGAGGTGATAACCTAAGATTATAAATCTGAGCAAATGGGGAAATGGTGTTACCATCAACAGAAATAGAAGTTGGAGAGGAAAGTTAATTCCACTTTGGAGACTTTCCTAGAAATTCAAAAGTGATATGTTTTTTTTGAGCATGTAGTCAAAACAACTAGATCCAAAAGGACCAAAGGATGTATGGTGGTGAGAAAGCAGAGGCAATGAATACAAAGATTAGCTGACACTTACAGTGTGCTTTTTATATTTTCTTTCATCCTTCCTTGTGAGTTTTTTCCCCCCCACAGGCATGTATTGGCCCTTTCTAATCCATCACCTTCAAACCACAATAAGCTAGGAAGCTAAAGAGCCAAGCCCAATAGATCCAAAAATGATAAATGAGCTGTTAATAAGGACTTGAGCAATCTGTGCATAGAAGGTGTAAGTGTCCCCTGCACAGACTCTATGACCTCTCTTCTGCCTGTTCTGAGGTTTCTCATTTACTGCTAAGTTCCAGGTTCTAAATTACTGAGAATGTCAGGGAAGTGACCTTCATGTGAGGAAGATATCACTATACTTCATTTGGCAGGGAAGCCTTCTGTTCTGGCATCCTGTGGAAATTTCTGAGAAATAGGCTATAACCTGGCTTGATAGGTTTGGGGTTTTCTTTTACTTTGTCTTTTTGACCCTTGAAAACCTGTTTCATTCTACTGTTAAGAAATACTTGGTATACTTGTGGACCTCAGAGAGGTGAACAGAGGGATCAACTGGTTATAGGATTTCTTTAAATGGGAGATGTTTCATAACTACTCTAAAGATTGTCAGAGGGATAATTAACAGTCTAAAAACAGCAATTGCATCTAGGTCTCAAGACCTTCTTACCTATTTCAGAGGACACTGGAAATATATTGATCAACTGATGCTCAAAGTTATTAGGACAGTATACTTTCAGACTTGGCCAATGTGTAGAATTGTGTACTTGTAAAGGGAGGGCTTTTATTTTTGGCTTGTGAGTGGAGAGATAAGGATATAAATATCAAAGACAAGACAGTGCAAAAGGAGGTTCATAAGGAGAGCAGCATTGGAAATACTCAAGAAAATTTACAGTTTCATATGCAATCCTTTTCTGTTTTTGTATAAGGCAATACAAACATTTGTAAAGTTCACAACAATTTTTTTTAATTATTAAGATACACATTGTTAAAGAAAGAAGCTCATGTGAAAGATCTTAAAATTAAGAATGGGAAGGAATCTTAGCATTCATCTTTGTACTGCCACCTCTTTGTTTAGAGGAAACAGAACCAGACATTAAAGAAATTTCCTAAGGATCTCAAGCAATCTAGTAGGAGAGCCCAGGGTCTAATCTAACTTCAAATCAAGTCTTCTACATGGCAATAATACACAAATACTATTCGTGGTTGTATAAAAAAGTAGGAGGGCCCTGGAAACACTAATCCTACAGTATGCCATACTTTCTTTAGGGAATAGTCTTAGTTACAGTGGATCTGACATTCCTATTTAAGGCATTATATTTACCACTTACTATTTATTGTTCTTTTGGGAAAAATAGAATGAAAATATTTAAAGCAGATTTGTCACTGTTTCAGATAAAGTTTCTTGAAGATTAGGTTTCACATTTTTGTTTGTTTTTTAAACAAGGGAATGACTATCTTCTCTTGATAGCAAAGTTGCTTAGTTCTTCTGATAGGTCTTATGAACATTTGATACTTTCCCCTTAAATCTATTGATATTTCCTTAAAATGTTTCGTATTGTTGAACAAAAAGTGAAGTTTAAAGTAGCCACCAATTTAATTGTAACTAACATATTTGAAGTTACATAAGCAGTTAACTATCAAGATTCTTTTTTTAAGAGAACCCTTAGTCCACAGTTTAATGCTCCCTTTGTTACTTCTGCTGTTGCCAACCATTAGCCACTAAGTAGCACAGGAGGCATGATCATCCACTACCTTGTTGCACTGGGCCTCATTAAGAGCCACAAAGTAACCATGATCCTGAAACTACAACACCACTGCCATTACAATGCTTGACCAGGAACATCAATTTTGTTGGAGATATGACCTATGAGGTAGTGGTGTCTGGGGCTTGCCCCACTGTGAGGGGGGCCATGAAACTATTAGAGGTCTTTATAGGTTCTGAAATTTATCCCCAGAAGAGTGGGAACTCAACGTTCATGTCAAGAGAAAGAAACAGGAGCTGAGCACTGTCCAAGCCGCCTGACAAAAGACAGTAATCTCTGCCTCTCTCCACACCAGTCACCCTATAAGGACTTGACTAATAGGATATAGAAAGCCCATCCACCTGTTCTGAAGGAGCTTACCTTATCTGTTGGCTGATTTAAAATGGGCAGTCGTTCTTCAATTCTATCCAATCCTAGACAAGCATAGTTGTTGGCAACTGCAACTAAATGGAAGAGTTAGTAAAGAGACAGTGTTGGAATGTAAGCTTTGATGCAAAGGGGAAAGCAATTAAGTGATCTTTGAACTTTCATCCCAACAACTTGCTAGAATTGAGTTTTTATAAGCTTAGTTCCTCACCCCCCACCCTGACCACCCTAACCTACCACAAAGATCCAAGTTTAAAACAGGTTTCTATCAATCAGCCAGCAAATAATGATAGCTTAGTTAACAAGAAAAAGGGGAAAAGTAAATAAGTAGACTATGTTAAAGTTTAATATTAGGCTTCATTAAGTATCCTGCCTTACAGAGATCAACAATATTACAAGTTTTTATCCTAGAGTTAAGCCAGGGTTTAACTGAAGTATCTTGCTCAAGGAATCTTAGGAATCAAGGAATATTTAGGCAGTCTCGAAATCCAGTTTTCCTAAGTGTGTTTTATACTGTTCTTACACCAGCCTAACACCAATAATTAGTTTAAAAATAAAATTTTAAAAACCCCAAGCATTTATTAAGTGCTATGTGCCAGACACTGTATAAGTTCCTGAGATATAAAAAAAAGAGAGAAACGAAACCAAAACAAAAAAGCCAGGTCCCCTGCCCTCAAAGAACTTCTATTCTAATACAGAAAATGTGATAAACACATAAGTGTAGGCACATGCACACATATATACAACATGTGCACACACACATCATTCGGTGCAGATGTGTATACAATATTGTAATAAATTATGTATGTGCACATATACACATGCACAAGATTGTATGTATGTATAGGGTACATATATGTGTGTATTATAAAACATACAATACAGAAAATAGAGTAGATGGAAGGTACCTTAGAGGGGATGGCTTTAGCAGCTGGGGGGTGGGGTGTATAGAACAAGAAAGGCTTCCTGGAACAGGTGGTGCTTGGGCTGAATCTCTAGGAAGCCAAGGCCATTCTAAAGGTTATGAGGCTGGAAGTGATAACATTCTAAGCATAGGGGACAAGCAGTGCCAAGGCATGGCAGACAGGAGATGGGAGTGTTGTTTGTGAGGAGCAGCAAAGGGGTCATTATGAGTAAACTGGGAGTTTATGGTAGGTAGCATAATAAGAAGCTTTAAAATGATAGAAAATAGCCAGGAAGAAAATTAGTTAAAAAAAAAAAACAAAGAAAAGAAAAAGCAAACAAAACCTTCATGTGTACATGTACCTACCCCTTCACCCTCTCTCCTACCCAAGCAGCTAACATTTCAAAAGTTTCTGAAGCACTTTCTTGCCAACTGCCCAATGGAGATAGGTCTTATAAGTACTAACTCTGAAATGTAGGTAAAACAACTGGGGTGTCATCCAACTAGCATGTATTAATCAAGTCTGAATCTAAGTCACCTACTTAAGTCCAAAGTTCTTTCCAATAGAACATAAAGTCAATGAAGAATTTTATGTGAGAGCTGAGAAGAAGAAGAAGAATCTAAGTCAGGAATACAAAAGGAACACTGGTCATCTCCAACATATTCAGAACTCCAGATCAATTATTATAGCCCAAGTTGACTTGTTTAGCACAATTTTTGCTCCCTTCCCTCCTTAGATCACTGGAACCAATACAGTCTTAAGCACACAAGGACTTACTTTGAGGTTCTAATTTCTGGATAATGGGCAAAGCACTGGTCACTGCCACTGAAGTGATGGTCTTCATTCCCTTCTCTGCTATCTCACACACTGACTTGAGGTATGGATAGTGATCTTTTGTGCTGATGTAAGCAGATGACACCAAGTCATAAGTTGAACTCACCAAGGGAAGGTTGGCCACTCTAGTTACCACATTCTGTGCAACCAAAATGTAGAATAAAAAAATGGTTAAGTCTTCCTAGGGGGAAAAAAAGTGTTGAGAGGGGTGAAGAGGAAGAAGGAGGTAGAAACCCTAGTCAAAAACATACCTGTTGCACAATGTTATAAGGACAAATAACTTTGAAAGACTTTAGGAATTTTGATCATCACAATAACCAACCACAATTCCAGAGGATTCATGATGAAACATCCTGTTTACCTCCTCACAGACAGCTGGTGAACTCAGAGTGCAGATTGAGATCCTTTTTTTTTTTTTTTTGAGGCACGGCCAATTGGAGAATTTGTTTTGTTTGACTATACATATTTGTAACAAGGTTTTTGTTTTTCTTGCTTTCTCTATTTGGGGGTAGAAGGAAGAGGAGATGGGAAAAGAATGCAAATCTGATAAAAGAAATGAATTTTTTTAGAAATACCTGTTGTGGAACAACTGCAACAGAAGCCATTTTAGTGCCTTATCTCCAGAACCTGAAACAAGAAGCATTTGTTTTGAAACACCAGGTCAAGATCAAGCACAGAGGCAACCTTCAATACTTCAACATTTTACCCATATAGCTCCCAGCAGTCACAAGAAGGACTGGACTGTGATTACAAAGTGCAAGGTGGAGAGCAATACGAAAGACAACTGGAAGGGGCCAACATACTTGATCCTGAAAGCACAGACTCACTGAAGTCTGAGTAGGTGAAGTGTCACAGTCAACCCTACACTTTAGGAAAAGCAATTTGGCAGCTATTTGAAGGGTGGATTGGAGTAGGGAGAACATTTAGGCAGAAAATTCTGACCAAAGAGGAGGCAACTGCAATCGTCCATGCAAATAGTGTTAAAGGCACAAATTAGAGTAGGGCCTATGTGAGTTGAGACAGGGATGCTGTAGATTTAGAAATGTGGAGTAAGAGCAAGGTTTCATCCAACTCTAAAATCCACAATAAAGTTTTCCCTCAACATAAGGAAATTATATGTATGGGGTATATGTGTGTGTAATCCTTAAAATTAGGGCTTGCCAGTACAGTGTGCAATCTTAACAGGAAAGGGTGTTAACACAAAAAGAGAGAAGGACTCATTCTCATAAAGCTAATGACAGATGACAAATGTATTTCAAATCCTTGGAATATTTTAACAGGTTTAGAACATATCTGTTTCCCCATATTAAGATCAGGTTTGTCAAAAGTTGTTTCATTTGTCAAGATAACTCCAGAGGTCACTGATCTGACACGTTGACAGCAATGGGGAAATAACTCATAGGGAAGAAAAAATTTAAGTGGGATGAAGTACATTGGATTATTAACATTGAAAAGGGGAAATGGAAGGCATATATAAAATAAGACTTTTTAAAATATCTTGGAGTTTTTAAAGACTCTTGGTTGTGTTTGCTAGAAAGGTCTGGACACCACCTCAGTTACTAGAACATCAGATTAGCTTTATCTTAAGAGTCCTTGTCTTCATCAAATTGAAACTTTCATTAGACAGCATTTAAGCATACAAAATTGATTCCCCAAATAAAGCCATAAAATTAGACTTCTTTTAAAAAACAATGAACAGATAAACAATTTGTTCTGTTTCCTCCCACCGAGTTCCTTTCTGTGTATGCTTCAGGTTTTTTTGTTATTTTTTTTTAACACTAGTTGAATTGTACTCTAAGTTTACTATCCTCAATTTGTATTATTTTTCCCATGCTTACTCACATTAGTTAGGAATTGATATCAAAATATTCTGTTCCATTGGCCTACAAGTTTATCCTTCTCTTCCCCAATATCTAGGCACATATGTTATTTATAATATTCAAAACAGAATTAAGCATATGTTCTTCCTGGAAAGGATAGATGCCCATAATGGCTTGTTATATGTCCCAGGTACCCAGAGCACATCTGTCTCTCTCCCTTGAGTTTAATGAAGGGTTGGATTTGTAGAATACAAGACTTTTGTTAAGATTTGGCTAATCTGACCTTCTAGTAAGAAGCATGTGTGTATGTGTGTATATATGCATGTATATTTATAAACATACATGACAACTGTCCAAATCTCCACCTGCCATATATAGTTTGAGTTATATCTGTGGGAGAAAACGGTAAAGCTTTAGTTCCAACATTCTCTAAGAAGGTGGAGTTTCAGCTGCAAGGCAAGGGAGCTCCCTAACTCTCAGGGAAGAATGAAAAAGATAGGAGATGATTAATTTCACTAAGGCAGTTTGCAAAACCACAGGCCGTAAGACAAAAAGCAAACATTCGGGTTGCAACGATAGCAAAGAGCAATCCTAGTTCCCCAACTATGATCACTGAAACCTGTTTTAAGGCAGCCCAGAGGAAGAAAAACCAGTTTGTCTCGAGCCACTGCCTTCCCCGGCCAGGCCCGGCCCGGCCCGCCCCGCCCCGCGCCTTCCTCCCCCACCAACTTAAGACCTTAGACTACGAGGGTGGGGAAGGGTCTCTCTTTCCTAAACTTTGCATTTTCTCCTCCATTACAGGAATGTTGGTGCCTTCCCAAACCATCTTGTATCTAGCTATTTTGTATTCTTTATGACAGTAGTGTTTTTGACATTGATCCTGTATGTCTGTGTATATTATAATATATACACTATATATGTATGTGTATATATATATACGCACAGGATCAAAAGAGGGTGTATATGTGAATGTGTATATATGTATGCAGGACCATTGTGTACACATATACATACAGGATCAATACAGGGTACCTTTCGGGTGTATCACTCACACACACATACACACGCACATTTAATGGGTACTCTTTTCCCCATTAGAATGTAAACCCTTAGGAATTGCTTCCTTCTTTATACTAGTATTCCCATCACCGAGTACAATGCCAGGCACATAGTAGGAGCTGAATACTTGTTGATCGATAGCCACTTAAGCCAGATTTGCAGAACTGGCGTAGCCCATCCAAACAATCGCTCCGAATTCCAACACCACGCTAGCTCAGACACACAAGGCCAGCCCCACCACCACCGAAAGGCGACATACAGCAGCCTTCCCGAAATGTGCGGAACTTAAATTACTATTGTTTCCGAGAAATCCTACCCCTCCCTTCCCCTGCCTCTGCCCCCCAGTCTGCTTATGCCACTATCTGATTCTGGGCAGCCCCGCGTGACTCCGAACGCAGCAGGTGGAACACCGGAGCTCCCAAAGGCGCTGCGGAGACGACCAGGCTAACTGTCCTTGAATCTGACACACCACCAGACCAGGACGCTCTCCCCAGCACTTACCTACAGTTAGAAAGGGGCGTCTGGCTGGCTGCACCCGGCAAAGCGAGAGTCACAGGCAGCTGAGTGTCACAGACCACTAACGGGATGACGCGCTCCTGATAGTAGACTAAGTAACCCTGGGCCGCGCTAAATATCTGTACAGAAATCCCACCCACGCAGGCCTCTCCCACGCCCCTCCCCGGCTGCATTCGCGAGACTTCCCCGGGGCCGCTTCCCCAGCACGTGATGCCCAAGGCTGGACGATTACGTCATTGGACAAAGTCTCGCGCACCGCTCCCCAGTCTTCTTTATTCCTCTACGTGCCCCAGTTTGAGTTGGTAACTGTAGTCCAGCAAGAGAGGTCCTTGTCTTATTAGTGCTAAAGCAGCGAAAGAAGCTACGTGTGATGCGTGAGGCAACCATCGATGAATGAAGCATGTATTACACAATCACACCAAACCTCTCCAGGTCTCATTTTTCTCATCGGTAAAATAAGAGGGTTTTACCAGATGGCCTCAAACGTCATTCTGCTGGAGACCAGTGATCGTATTTAAACCAATGACTCCAATGATGTGTTGCCGTTATTTTTCAGAAGGCAGATGAGTGTTAGGGACCCTTAACATTAGTATGTTGGTAACGGTAGAGAGCACCGTAATGAGATCAGACTGAGAGTAATTTTTAAGAAATGAAAACAAAGACCTTCCCTTCTCCTTGTTGATAGAGGATGGATTTACTTCACAACTCTGAAATTTAAAAGTTTTCAAAAGTTTTGTTGATACAGAAAGAATTAAGAGCCCCAACCTCCAAATATCTATTTTTTTAAAAAATAAAAATATATAGACCTGCAAGAAATAAAAAGCCATCTGGTTTATCCCTTTCCTCTGGCTGGTGAATGTTTGTTAAATTGAATTAAATTAACCCCAGAATTATAGTGATATACTTAATCAATTTAACAAAATTCAATTCAAGTTTCATCTGAAAAAAAAAAAGCTTTAAAACTTAGTTCTTCAAGACACTGCAATATGCTTTCAGCTACAAAGCTGAAAAATAACGAAGTTCTTGCCATCAAGAAAATTAATGTAGAATAGAGGTAATGTGACGTGCAGAGATAAGTATGAAATATATAATACGATGACGAAGGGGAGAGACACAAAGTGTCTCAACAAAATCTGAAAAGGGAAAAATTACTTCGAGCTGAGGGAAACTGTAAATGAATTAATTTTAAAGCAAGAGGATGGCACCTTAGCTGACTGACCTTTGAAAGAAAAGAATGATTTCAATAGGCAAAGATGAGGTGGAAGTTTGTCCTGAGCACAGAAGAAGATCTGTGAATACAGAGACAGGAGAATGCAAAGTGTGAGAGAGACCAATTTGACTGGAATACAAAAATGCCTGAATAGGAGTATTGCTTTTACAAATACACATTTTTATTCACTTTTGATAATGTTTATCCTCTCAGGAAGCTTGTGATTCTAAGAGAAACCCAGGTTTTAATGAGCACTAAGTGATGAAAAGGGTGTGAGGAATATATTGGAGATGGAGAATTTTTGTTTGCTTTTTTTTTTTTTTAACAATAGATAGTAGAAAGAATTGTCAGAGGAAAACATAGCACTGTGAAAACTGAGACAGAGCCAACTAGAAATCTGATATCAGGGAAAGAAACCCAGGGGAAAGGATACAAGTATGCTTGAGAATGCCACATTATTAATGATTGTCTATTCACCTCTAAACTCATTCTGAACACTTTTTTTGCTTTACAGCAATTGATGCCTGCCCTTTTACCTACAAAATACTTCTTTCTTTTCATTTGCAAAATCTCTGAGTCATTTCCCCTGTCTGTGTGAGTCACATTTTCCAAAAGCTGTATACAACACACTGAAAAAAAATGGCATATAGTTGCTCGACTTCAGGATGAAACCCCCTTAATTCACCTCAGTATTTCCATAATCTATCATATATCACAGATACTACGTCTAGTTATCTACTCCTTCATAAGTATGGATAACTCAAGGCCTCTCCATGCTATGAGTTTCTGTACCTTTGCAGCCTCCCTCCCCACCAAAAAAATTAGGCATTGGTGGCCAACTTGATGCCAACAACTTCTCTTCCACATGAAGCTAGACTAGTCCATGGACCACAGGTAGACCATCTGTTGTGGAACAGGAAGATGTCCTAAAGTTCGTGCTCTGATGGCATGGCCCTCAAGACCTCAGGGGTTCCTTCCATGAGATTTCAAATGAGGTCTTAATAAGGTAGTCCTTATTAACACAATGTTTACATATACAACCCACCTTCCTTTTTGTGTGGTATAAAGAGAAAGCTGACCTCAATTTGGAAGTATAAACCATAAGCTTACTAATAGGATATAACTGGTTACTTTATAAGGGAGTTTGAATTTACCAGAGAACCCCTGATAGAGAAATGCTTCAACCTTATATGATATGAGATCCCAAAGCTAGTACAGTTGTACTAGGTCTGTACTGGACATTTAATAGATGAAGCCCAGAGAAGGGAAATGAATTGTCCTCAATCACATAAAAAGCAGAGCTAGGCTATGAACCTTGGAGTGTGTGTGTGTGTATGTGTATGTGTGTGTGTGTACATGTTCAGACTAGTGACCTCTAAGGTTTTTTCCCATTCTAACAGATCTATGAATCCCTACTATATGGAATGCATTGTACTGAATGCAGCAGATAGTACAAAATCCCTGCCCTCAGACAGTTTATAGTTAAGTTAGGGAAACAAAGCCATCTAAACCCTCCATGATGCTGCTCTAACCTGGATATATAGCCTTATCTTATTCCATTTCATAAACCCCTTGTCAACTGTAACAATAATGTCACTAGCAGCTGCTGCTGAGGTGTAAGACCCAACAAGACCAGCAAGAAGAGCTGCCAGCACAAGTTCTTTTGATCTGCTTTTCTAAGGAAAAAGCAACTTTAAGGGGTTTACAATCTCACTTTACTCCAACATACAAATATTGTTCACTTAGTTCAGGGGTAAAAGCTGCACCCTGACCTTCAGAGCAAATACAAACAAATTATAAACAGAGACAATATAAACAGACCAAATCACAATTCGTAATTACCAGAGAAGAACCAATGGGTCTCGGTTAGCAAAGCCAGGGGGCAGTTACGATGACTTGCCCAGCGTCTCAACACTCCTTCCATGAGTGAGCTCCAAAGGTAAAATGCCCACCTCTGAGTTTATATACCCTGTTCAGCATCAAAGTGTGTCACAACATGCAACTGAAACCCATGTAAACTAGGCTTTCCCCTGAGGTAAGCAGTTCATCAAAGACTCCTGATTTAATTAAAAAAAAAAAAAAAGGCCCGACTCATCAAGGGCATTTGACTAAATAAGTACTCCAAAAGAGAAAACAGTAAAAAAGTCCCACCTTAATTACTGTAACACCAGCCAAACTGTACTACTTAAACTTGTCCTTTACTTTTCACCTCCATGGAAAGTTTGGGCTTTCTCCTATGACTAGAACACACTCCCTCCTCATCTCCATCTATTGAAATTTTTTTCTTTCTTCAAGGCTCAATTCAGGGACAACCTCCTCCATGAAGATTTCCCTTATCTCTACTCCCCTTCTCAAGTGAAAATATGCTCTCTTTCTGGAATACTTTGTCTAGATCTCTCTTTTGCTTCTATTTTATTTTGTAACATAAATATTTGTGTACTTTGAAGAGTAAGTGATTGAGGGCTAGAACTACTGTATTCCCACTTTTTTGTGCTTGTCGTCTTTGTGCTCATTGTTTTGCATTTGTTACCAGTATATTAGATTACATTTTGCCACGTTCTGCCCAGAAATGGCCCAGAAAAGATTTTCATACAGTGCCGAATTCAAATTAAAAGTGATCCAGTTTGCAAAAGTGAATGGAAATCGTGCTGCTGAATCTAAGTTTGGTCCTCTTCCAACTGAGAAAACAATCCAAGACTGGCTACGGGAAGAAGAAATTCTACTGAAAACGCCACAGCAGAAGGCCACAAGAGGCAAGTCAGCAAAATGGCCTGATTTAGAGAGGAAATTGAAGATATGGTTTGAAGAGCAAAGGGCAATTGGAATTCCTGTGTCCACAAAGATGGTTCAGCAAGAGGCAAGAAGAACTGCTGATGAAAAAGAAGTTACTGATTTCAAAGGAGGGCACAATTGGTGCTTCAGGTTCATGAAATGAAATGGACTAAGCATGCGTAAGCATGCGTACATGCACCAGACTTGCCCAAAAGATGCCTGAAAGCTATGAGCAGATGAATAAAACTTGAGTTCAATAGCTTTATGTAATACATTTTTTTTCAAATTTCAGGCCCCCAAATTAAGGTGCATCTTACACATGGGGAAATATGGTACACTGTTTTTTGATCTCTATATCCTTGTGTTTGCAGATGATTGTGCACTCAATGCAGCCTCTGAAGCTGAGAGGCAACAAAGTATAGATCAACTGTGGCTTGTGCTAGTTTTGGCCTAATAATTAACACCAAGAAAACACAGGTGCTCCATCAGCTACCATCACACCATCCATACATAGAACCATCAGTTACAGCAAATGGAGAAGTTTTGAATGCTGTGAATAAGTTCACTTACCTTGGTAGTGTACTTTCCAGGCATGTGCACATTGATAATGAGGTTTCTACATGCATTGCCAGAGCTAGCTCAGTGTTTGGGAGGCTCTGAAGGAAAGTGTGGGAGAGAAGAGGTATTAGACTGACTACTAAACTGGAGGTCTACAGAGCCATTGTGTTGACCTCATTGTTGTATGCCTGTCAAACCTGGAGAGTATACCAGTGCCATGCCAGGAAAAGGAATCATTTCCATTTGAACTGTCTTAGGAAGATTCTGAAGATCACCTGGCAGGATAAGATACCAGACACTGAGGTCCTTTCTCAAATTAAACTGCCAAGCATTCGAACTCTACTTCAGAGAGGCTGTTCGAATGCAAAATGTACACTTGCCAAAAAAGACTATTTTATAGAGAACTTACACAGGAGAAGTGTTCACTTGGTGGTCAGAAGAAGAGATACAAGGTCTCTCTTAAGAACTTTGTTGATTGTGCGACATGAGAGAAACTGGCACAGAACCGCTCAGCATGGCATGCCCACATCAGAGAAGGTGCTGTGCTCTATGAACAAAGCAGAATTGAAATAGCTCAAAAGAAACGCAAGATACACAGATTTAGAGAATCTACCCCAAATGTTCACATGGACTATTCGTGTCTGATCTGTAGTAAAACATTCTGAGCTCGTGCTGGTCTGATCAGCCACAGTCAAAAACACTGAAACTTAACTCTAGCATAGTGATACCATTGTGGTCCTCTTGGAGAATGTAGGACAACAACCAATCACCATGATTTACCCAAAGTTAATCACTTAATAAACTGAGTTTAATCTGACATTGGTGATGGTGGTTTGGAGGCAATAGACAGAAGAAAAGGCTACCTGCTCCCACATTCTTAACCCCTCCCGGATGTGGGCAGAGCCACCCTTTTGAAATACTTCCTTTTAGGCATCCCACTTGGCAGGACCTTCCCTTAATCAAGGACCCAAAGCAGCCCTTTGGGGGATGAGACTCTTTCCTGGAATTGTCCAGGAAAGAATGATGAGAAGACTTGCCCAAGGTCACTTTCTACTTTCCAAGCCTCCTCCCCACCAGGACACACTTGACTCAGGTCACATCAAGGTTTTCTGTTTGGTCCAAATTCATTTAATATTTTCTCTTCTTTGAGGAACTATTATAATATGTATCCATAAAAAATCTCTTTGGTTCATCTAGAGCCCCCAACCAGCGAGAAATCCCAAGAACTAGAAAGAGAATCTCTTTCCTCTCTGTGTCCCAGTGTGACTGAAGCCTCCTACTCTGATGCTTTTTTTAATCCTCCCAAGGATACACATAAAAAGTGGTTTCTTTCTGAGAACATGTGGCCAATACAGAAAGCAAGCAAACTTAAAAAAAAAAAAGGAATGGAATGTAGGAGTTTTCATTGTTATTTTTAGCAAACAGGGACAGCTTTCTACATCGAGTCTGGGTGGTCCCATATTGTTCAACTATGATCTTTTCCCTTTTTATCTTATCATTCTCTCCTCTCCAAGTTCACAGTCATGGAAGCAGCTTCAGTGGTAGAGGTAGCCATTCTATCCTCCTCTTTTGTTTGTGCCTCAGACAACCCCTTTCCTGTTTCAGATTACCTCAGATTGCCTCCCTCAAATCCCCTTACTCCCCGACTCTGTTGAGGCAGCTTGGGTGCAAAGGAGGCAGTAAGGATAGGAGGCAGGCCTTCTTGCTTCTTCATACCATCTGTTACTGTTTGCAGCAGCATGCTCACCAGACCTTTGATAACTTTTTAGTGGTTTGCTCACTTCTTACCTTTCAAGAAGTATCAACTCCTCCTCATGGTATCAGACCACAGGAGGATTTCTGTCTCAAACTGCAAGCATTCATCCCAGTCCCATTGTAATTTCTTAGGTAAGAGGGTAGTATGCTCATAAAAAAGTAGCTGACAATGTAAGGCAGTATCTAATTGAATACCAAATGAGTAGTATGAATAAGCAATGAAGAAGCATTTATTAAGTTCCTACAACGTACCAGGCACTATGCAGGTGCTGAGGAGTAAGTGCAAAAAATGCAACAAGCCATAGTTTCAAGAAGCTTACATTATTTGAGAAGAAACAACATGTTCAGTCATTTTTCAGTTGTGTCTGACTCTTATTGACTCCATTTGGGGTTTTCTTGGCAAAGATACTGGTGTGATTTGCCATTTCCTTCTCCAGCTCATTTTACAGATAGGGAAACTGAGGCAAACAAGATTAAATGACTTGCCCAGGGTCACACAGCTAGGGTCTGAGGCCAGATTTAAACTCAGGAAGATGAGTCTTCCTGATTCCAGGCCCAGCACTCCATTTTCTGCATCACCCAGCTGCCCCTAATAAATACAGACTAAATACAATTTTCAATTAAATAAACATTTATTAAGCACCTATGTGCTTACTACTATGTGCCAGGCACTGTGCTAAGTGCTGGAGAAACAAAAAAAAGGCAAAAGACAGTCCCTGTAATGGGGGAATCAATGTACAAAAAATATATACAAAGCAAGCTACGAAATAAATAATTAAAAGAAGAAAAGCACTGGAATTAAGGATTGGGGAAGGTAGGATTTTAGACTTAAAGGAAGTAGGGACAGCAAGGTGGCATAGTGGATACAGCTCCTGAAGTCAGGAGGATCTGAGTTCAAATGTGACCTCAGACACTTATTGCTGTGTGATCCAGGCAAGTCAACCCCAATTGTCTCCAAAAAAAAAAAAAAGACTTAAAGGAAGCCAGGGAAGTCAATAGTTTGAGGGGAGGAGGGAGAACATTCAGAAAGGGTAGGTATTAGCAGTTGAAGCAAATCAGGAAAATTCCTATAGAAGATAGATCTTGAGTTGTATCTTGACAGAAGTGAGGGATTCTATGATGTGGAGCTAATGAAGTCACAGGAGACTGCAAGGAAAAAAATATAGAGAATGGAGATGTAGCATTGTGTGAGTAACAGAGAAGGTCAGTTTGGTGGGGCCATAAAATACAGATTATGGGAGTAATGTACAATGAGGCTGGAAAGTAAGAAGGGGTCAGGTTGAGGAGGTCTTTAAGATAAAAAAAAGAATTTATATTTAATCTCAGAGGCAATAGGGAGCCAATAGAGTTCATTGAGTAGGGAAGTGACATGGTCAGATATTTACTTAATGGGCTAAAAATGAGAGAGAGCTACGGATGGCAAAATTTGGCAACTAATTAAGTTAGAGTGAGGAAGAGTGAAGAGTCCAAGTTAATGTTGAGGTTGTGGATGTGTGGAGATGGGAAGAATGGTGGTGATTTCAACAGAAATAGAGAAACTTGGTAGAGGAATGGATTTGGGGTAGGGGTGGGGAAGATAACCAGTTCTCTTTCACACATTTTTTTTCAGTTTAAGATTTCTCTAGGACATCCAATTTGAAGTGTTAAATAGGTAATGGTTATACAGAACTGAAACTCAGGTGAGAAACACAGAGGTTGGATATAAAAATCTCTGAGTTATCATATAAAGATTATAATTAAACATATGGGAACTGATGAGGTCACCAAGAGAAAAAAATGTAGTGAGAGAAGAGGTCCCAAGATAGAGCCCTGGGGAACACGCACAATTTGGAGAAATTATATAAATGATGAGTCAACAAAGGAGAATAAGAATGAGCCATTACGTAGTAGGAGAACCAGGAGAGAATATCATGAAATCCCAGGGAAGACACCAGAGGAGGGGATGCTCAGCAGTGTCAAATGCAGCATAGAGATCAAAAAGCATGAGGACTGAAAAAAAAAAAGATTACCAGATTTGTCAATTAAGAGATCAATGATAATTTCAAAGAGATAACAGTTCTATTTGAGTGAAGAAGTCAGAAACCAGATTGCAAAGGGTCAAAGAGTGGGTAAGAGGAGAGGCAGTAAAAGGTACTGAGGGTAAACTGCTTTTTCTAGCGTTTTGGTTGAGAAATAGAAGAAAGATACAAGATGATGACTTGAGGATGGTTGAGTCTAACGAAGATTTCTTAAATCTGGGTGAGACTTGGGCATATTTGAATGCAATGGGAAAGAAACCAGTAGATAGGGAAAGACTGAAGATTAGAGATTAGGTGGAATTTGTAGGAGATTGTGGTCAGAGGGATGACAGAAAGATCGACCAGTTGAAGAAAATAGGAAAGGTGGGATCAAGGGTGCATGTAAAGGTATTAGCTTTGTCTGGGAGGACATCCTCTTTGTTAGAGCCTGGAAGAAAGGAAAAGAGTGGGGATGACATCAAGGGGTTTTGAGATGAAAAGAAGTGCAGAAGTGAATGGCCCCACTTACTCAATAAAGAGATAAGGTCCTCAGCTGAGAAGGTGGGAGAGGGGGGGAGAGATATAGGAGGTTGTAGGAAAAAGGAGAAGGTTTGAATAGCTTTTATGGGGACTGATATAGGGAGTAAATTAAAAAAAATAGTTGGGGGAACTCCTCAACACATACTCTTTGATCCAGTGACACTGGCCTCCTTCCTGGTCAACCAACAAGACATTCCATTTCTCATCTTTGGGCTTGCTCTCTGGCTGTCCCCCATGACTTCAATGTTCTCCCTCTTCTGCTCTGACTACTCACCTCCCTAATTTCCTTTAAATCCTAACTAAAATCCCACTTACTACAGGAAGCCTTCCCCAAACCCTCTTAATTCCAGTGCCTTCCCTCCATCAATTATTTCCTATTTGTCCTGTATATAGCATGTTATAGAATCTGGCAGAGATTCAATATGAGTTAAAACATGGTCACTGCTCTCATGGTACTTACAATCTAGCAGTGAACTTTAAACTATTCAAATTCTTAGAACAAGATGGAGTAGTCTACCCATTTTTACTCTCTACTTCCATTACCCTAGAAATGTAGGTCTTAAACTTGGCCTTGAAGGAAGGATAGGAATTAGATAAGCCTAGAGAGAGAAGGAAGGAGAGAATATAGTTTGTGAAAAGGAACCAGTATGCATTCGGCATTTTAGTTTAACCTCTCTCCCAGTGAAGCTATATACCCATCCAGGATTTCACCGCACTTCATTGCAAGTCACTCTAGAGTAGGATCCAAGCAAAATTCAACAGAGAAAAACTACAAAGCTGTCCTAATCGTCTAAGCTAGTTGTTGACTTTGGGCAAGTCACTTAATTCCTCTAGGCTTCGGTTTCCTCAAAATAAACTGACAGGGTTGTCTCACTTGATCTTTGAGATCTTTTCCAGATCTAACAGTTTATGGTTTTATAATTAGAAATCCACTAGTGTATATATTATTATTATTATCCTCTTTGAAAGCAGCGCCTGGCTCATAGTAGGCACTCAATAAAGGCTTGTTAACTTCAAAACTTAAAGTTCTACAATTATGATTCTATGATCTTATGAATTTCATTCATTCATTCATAGACATAATTCATTTTTTTATGTTTAGCTGAGTTGAAATTTGAGAGATGGATTATTTACTTCCTTAGAACTACTAGTCCCAAGATGATCCATATCACAAATCATTAGTCAGGAGATCAGATGATTTGTCTCTACCGCTTCTCAGCCTATATGTAAATAAGGGAGTTTCATATCTCACTGTCATCTGAATGATCCAAGTAGGTCACAGTTACCTCCTGACCATCTGCTTCTATAGAGAAGGTAGAACTTTATGAAAACCTGTGGTGAAATAAGTTTATTCTCATTTGAGCATTTCTGGGCTCTGTGGGTCTAAGGATTTTATGGGAGTTTTCAATACACTCTGAAAATATTTAAATATGGAGTACTAAAACTTGGCTTGGGGTCAATTGTAGCATTTCCAGAAACATAATTACTCAAAAGATAAAATCTGAAAATCATAGTGGTCACTTAAATTTCTTTTTATATTTAGTTTTTGAAATGGGTTAACTGAGCTATCCTCCCCAAATAGTTAAACAAGGTGATTTTCACTTTCAATGGCCTAGAAAACTCTCTTTATTTGTTTCTTGGGTGAGTTAGTCAGTCAGAAAACATTTATTAAATGCCTATTGTGTGCCAAAAGCAAAAGACAGTCCCTGTTCCTAAGAAGCTCACAATCTAACAGGGAAGACAAACTATGCACAAGCAAGCTATATACAGGATAAATGGGAAATAATCAGCAGAAGGAAGGCACTAGAATTGAGAGGGATTGGTAAGGGCTTCCTGTAGAAGATGGGATTTTAGCTAGGACTTGAAAGAAGCTAGGGAAACCAGGAGGTGGAGATGAGGAGGGAGAGCATTCCAGGCATGGGCGATAGCGGAGAAAATGCCTGGAATAACGAGACGGCATGTCTTGCTCTTGGAATAATAGCAAGGAGGCCAGTGTCACTGGCCCAACTGTGGTAGGACTCAAACAGCCTGGGACAAGGCAGGACATTTAGGGGTCACCTTAGGGCTAATGTGATAAAGGAGGTGAGTCCCGAGTGAAGGATCTTGAAGGTAATGACAGATATAAAAGAACGAAGAGTCGAGAGGAGGAGAATCTAGAAAGGGGAAATAGCACAAACAAGGACCTGGAGGCCAAACAAACAATGATCAAACTGAACTAGGATAATTAGGATTGAATCATAGATTTAGAAGTGGAGGGCACCTTTGAGGCTATCTAGGCCAACCTGCCTGTCTTACAGATGAGGAAACTGAGGCTCCCAGAGATGAGGAAATTTGCCTGGGGTCATACAAGTAACAAGTAGAAGAGCCAGGATTTCAATCCAGGTCCTCTGACTCCAAATCCAGTGTGTGTGTGTGTGTGGGGGGGGTCCTACTGTACAACTGGCAAATCAGTGACATAACTAACATGGGGCAAATAGGCCTTTGCTCCATGGTATAGACATAGGGGTGATTCATTTTCTTCTTTCCTCTCCTAGGCCCTTCTCTCCTCATACTTAGTCTCTGGGGACAAGCTTCTTCTTTCTGGCAAAGCTGCATATACCTACGCTTCCCCTAAATCTCCTAGGACTCTCCTCAACTATGCTATATTTAATGCCTAAACAGAGTTTATCCCAGCAACATTTTACACCAGCCCACATATAATTTTTTTTGGCATAATTTTGTTTAATGTTCCCAGTTCTTATTCCAAATGGGAATATGGGAAGGTCACTGTGTCAGTGAAGGTGAACAAATATCACCTAAAAATTGGAAACTTTTGTATAGTGGTACAGGTGTAGTAACTCATGAATTAAAGAGAGCTAATTTACACTCACTTCATTCTCTTGAAGGAATCATCAATTGAAGTCTAGTGCATTATGTATATAAATAGTAGAATCATAAAATGTCAGAGGTGGAAAATCATTCTAGCCTAACCCCAATCCTTTCATAGGAGTGGGAATACAAAAGCTAAGGAGTATGAAAGAACTCATCCACCTTAACAGAGAATGAGTGTCATAGTCAAGACTCTCAGCTGTGAATCTAAGACTCTTGTCACACTGCGTTCCCAGAGTGTGAGTATCGAAAATAACCCAACAACTGGTTAATGCAGTTGATTTTCATAGATTTTTTATAAAATAAAAATTTCCATATTACCTTGATGTGGGCAAATAAACCTGGTTTCAGTTAGCTTAAACTAACTAAATTTTGAATTCATCACTGATTCATCATTTTGTTTATTTATTTTTGCATTCCTAATTCTCTCCCTCCCTCTGGCTCCTCCACTACCCATTGAGAAGGCAAGCAATAAGATACCCATTATATACATGTAAAGTCATGTAAAATATTTCAATAGTTGTGGTTGAAACATCATGAAGATTGATTACTGATGGGGCCCAAAGTTTGAAAAAGGACCCACTGCAAAGATTCTAGGTCAAAGGGCTACCAGTTTGACTAGCAGGAATGGATAGGCCTTAGATGGATAAGATTCTTTCATAAAGCTTGTTTACTTTTACATAAGGCCCTTTGTGCTGGGTGATCTGGGCCTCCCTCTGCCAAGTAGGGCATAGGTCATACTTGTCTGCCCTGGATAAACCTATGACATAGGTAAAGCTAATTCACCAAACTGAGATCAAGTCCACAGTGAATAATAGGTCACTGGGTTTGGGACTTGGAGGTCCTGGATTTGAATCACAGTTTGGTCACTTGCTTAAGCAATACATTGAACATCTCCAGGTGGGCCTCAGCTTCCTCCTCTTTGACACAAGTGGGTTGGATTAGGATCACAGATTTGCTTAGAAGAAACTTCCAGCTCTAAGTCTTATAATTCTATAAATTCAGTTCAGTTCAACAAATGTTAGTTAAGCACTTAACTCCATATATAGAGCAGGAGTGATGAGAGGAAGCACTAATTTGCTGGACTGGAGCACCTCATATTAAGTTGGACATGTATCCCGGCCCTTTGTTGAGACGCATAAACTTTTATTGGCTCCCAGTGACTGAGAAATTGCATCAAAGATAATTACAGATTATCCGCAATGGGGTGGGGAAATGAAGACACCCTAGTTTTGCTTTTCTCAGAAGAGTCTTTATAGTCAATAAGAGCTGTAGAAATGATTTCTTTTTGCTATCCTCCTCCCTTTGGCAGTTCATTCTGTCTCTTGGACTTCCAGGGAGGATTTCTCTCCCCTCTCCCCACAGCCCCAAAATATCATTTTGCAGCACTAGCACACAATAGACTGGGGAACCTCCCATAGAGATTGAGATAAACTCTGGTTCCCAATCCAGCAAATCCTGGATTTCCCTGGTCACCCACGTCCCACGTAAAAAGCACTGTGCTAGTGCTAGAAATGCAAAGACAAAATAACACATTTGCAGCCCTCAAGAAAATCACAATCTGGTGGGGACTGGGAAATGAAACATATTTAAAAACAACCTTAATACAAGTTAGAAAACAATGAATTCATAGAAGAGGTCAAATGAAATTCTCCTGAGAAATTCAAGAAGAGCGGTATCCCTTGTCCTGGGAAGATCAGCAAAAGGATCACAAAGCGAATGGCACCTGAGCTGGGCCTTGAAATAGGGGAAAGATTTCAATAGTTTATTCCAGGCATGGTAAAATTCAAGTACAAAGACACAGAGATGGGAGAGAGCAGGTTAACAGGGGGGCACTGTGAGTAATCCAGGTTAGCTAGAGTATAGAAAAAGCCACAAAGTCCAGTCTGTGGGAAAGTAGGCTAGAAAGTTATTGATTGGTTTCATATAACTATATCATTTGTTACAATGGAAAGTTTTTATGGTTGTGTTGGTGAGTTAGTGGGTTGTATTAGAGTTGCAAAATCAGAAAGAAAAAAACAGAGCAACGAGGATACATTTAAGAAATACACAGAAGATGACACCAAAAAGAAAACCAGAAGATAAAACAAATGGTAGTTTTGTTAGAAACTTGTTAAATTGAATATATATTTAAAACTGAACATAGAAATTTACACATTCACACACCATCCTTTTTTTGTATACTTAAACATATGTTTGTTGGTGGTTAATGATTTTAAGCAAAGACTCTAGTTTAGATCCCAATCTCTCTGATTAATTGGTCTCTGTGCCTCTAGTCTATGCCTTAGGCAATTCATTCTTCATACAGCTAAACCACTCTTTAAAGAAGGCAGCTAGGTGGTGCAATGGATAGAGTGCTAGGCCTGGAGTCAGGAAGACTCATCTTCCTGATTTCTAATCAACCTCAGAGACTAGCTATGTGGCTCTGGGCAAGTCACTTAATCCTGTTTACCTCAGTTTCCTCATCTGTAAAATGAACTGGACCACTCCATTATCCTAGCCCTATATGTCCTATGACACTCATTTTCTCTACCACAAATGGCATCATGGAGAGTTGGGCATGACTGAAAAATGACTGAAACAACAATTCTTTAAAAATACACCCACACTTGGGCTGCCAGGTGGTAGTGTAGACAAACAACAACCACAATTAAATTCAGTAGAAGTATATAAGGAGGTTTCTTGAATTAATTTCTAGTAATAGTCTTTACAAGGCTCACATAACAAATAAGAGTGTGGTAAGGAAAATGACCTTTTCCCCATAGAGCAGAAGTATCATCATATTCAGAAAAGTCTACTGGATTTGCAGAGTGAAAAACTAGTCAGATCTAGTTTTAGTCATTCCTAGATGTGTTATTTCCTGTTTCCAAAATTATCATTTGGTTCATACACTTATTAGTAGAACAGGTCCATCAGTCAATAATCACTCATTAAGTTTCTACTATGTGCCAGGCACTGTGTTAGGTGCTGTTGTTTGTTGTTGCCGTTTGTACTTCATTCTTGAAGAGGACTGATGACATCAGGAAGGTGATATCTTGACTTGCAAGTGAATTGGATTTAAGAGAGACAGGGCTGGGCAAAATCACCAGCCTCACTCTCTCCTGCAGAGCCATCTGGGTCCAGTGGCAAGATGTAGATCCAGATGACTAGAGATGACCCAAAATGCAGTGGGAGACCTTGGTCTTTTTAAG
The DNA here is from genome assembly GCA_028646595.1 of Phalanger gymnotis. Taxonomy (NCBI): domain Eukaryota; kingdom Metazoa; phylum Chordata; class Mammalia; order Diprotodontia; family Phalangeridae; genus Phalanger; species Phalanger gymnotis. The sequence goes on from CM053624.1 coordinate 296,713,439, forward strand.
CCAATGTCTTTCCCAGGTCTCAGTTTGTCTGAGGCAACAGCCATTCAATGATTAAGGCTAGGTAAGAGATGAGGCAAAACAAATAAATAAATAAAGGCCTTTTTTACCTACTTAAAAAAAAAACAAACAAACCCAAACCCCCAAACAAAAACCTGCTCAGATCTATGGTTGACAGATGAATTGAAGATGGACTAGAGTAGGGAGGGACCCGAGCTGGGAGACTTAATCGGTAGGTTATTTCAATAGTCCAGGTGGGAGTTGAAAAAGGCCTGCACCACAGGTGGGACAGTAGCAAAGGAGAGAAGGGGACATATGTGAGAGATATAATGAAGGCCAAATTGACAAAACTTGGCCCCGAATTGGATATGGGAGGTAGGATGGGGAAGAATCATTAGAGAAAATGTGGAGTGGAGGATGACAACTAGATTGTGAAAATGGTGACTAGAAGCATGGTAGTACCTTCAGCAGGGAAGTTAGGAAGGTGGGTTTGGCAGAAAGATAATGAGTTCAGTACTGGATATATTGAGTTCAAGATGTCTATAAGACCTCCATTTCTAGATGTCCAAAAGACAATTGGATATATAAGACTACAGGTAATGAAAGAGGTTGAGGCTGCAGAAATAGAAGAATCATCTGCATAGAGATGATAAACGTATGGGAACTGATAAGATCATATAGAGGGTCAAGAGAAGAATGCACAGGACAGAATCTGGGGGGGGGGGACACACAGTTAGTGGGCACAACTTGAGCAAAGATCCAGCAAAAGAGAATGAGAAAAGTAGACAGACAGGTAGTAGGAGGACTAGGAGAATGCAGTGTCATGAGATGAGTATAAAGATGGAGATAGTAGTAAAATTCATCTCTGAGTGATGTGAGAAGAGGGGGAGGAGATAAGAGGGAACTTTGGCAAATTGCCTCAATTTCTTCAGTGAAATATCAGGCAAAATTTTCAGCTGAGAGAATGGGGGGTCTCAAGCCATGCAATACTTGAGGAGGGATAAAAAGATTTAGAAAAGCCACTGCAGTGTACTCACAATGCTATTTCTACATTCTCAACCACCCCAAATTTGGTATAATTTTATGTAGGCAGACTTAAACTTCATACAATCAACTTCATTTTCAGATAATTTTTAAGAACAATTAACTAATATAATAATCAAATGCAAAAAGTATTTTATATAGAGAGATTTCAATAATAAAGCTAATAATGAAGAGATGACTGACGGTCATTTTTAGTGTAACTACAAACACTAAAACATATAATTAAGTCACTAGTTCTTAGTGTTTATTAAAAATTGGAACTATTATTTAGTATGGTGGCTGATTGATTTTTTTTCTTTAGGTAGAGTCATAAATAGTAATCTTATACTAAGGTGCCAGTACCCATAGGCAAGCAACGATCAGAGAAAGGATAAATATGTTTATCCTAAACATATTTTATGATGTTAATGCCACAGAATAGTCATAGGGTCTTAGGGTTTAGAGCTTTCCTGAAGGAAACTTAGAGATTATCTAGTCTAACCTCTTCACTTTACAGATGAAACAACCGAAACCAAAAGGAGTAAAATGACTTACATATCAAAGGGAAGCACAGCTAATAAGCAGCAGAAATGATATTTGAACCCAAGTCCTCTGAATATGAATTCAGTGTTCTATCCGCTACACTGCTAGATGTGTTGTAAAAATGAAAAAAAATACAGAGAATGCAAAGCAATATGGAAGAGTTTATAAACAAGACAGGACACAAAGCAGACATAAAAGTCTCAGAACATGCACATTGACTAAGACTATATTAAAATAAACCCCATTAGTATGCAGATGTAAAAGAGATGCTTACGGTAGAGAGAGAGCAAAATTTTTTTTTACCAAAGTTTTATATATGTGTATGTGTGTATGTATATATGTATGTATACATACACACATGTGTGTGCATGTGTGTGGAGAGAGAAAGAGAAAGATTGTTTTATCAAAATATAGTCTGTATTTTGTTTTGAGTTGGGACTTTATTCTTCATTCTGTTTATTTAGTTGTATTTGTTGATTGCAATTAAGTTTATAATATAAAAACATGATTGAAAAACAAAGCGTTGAAAAATACACAGTACACATTCACAGAGGTGTTCTACCCCTCAACCTTCATGACCAAACATCAGACTATTACTGGAACAGTTTGAGGGGCAGCATGCTTCCAGGAAGAAGACCCAGCTGCAGTTCCATGAAGTGACTCATTTAAATTCCAAGTTCCTTTTGCAAGGTAGAGGGGTAAGAAGAAGGATGACTTATAACATTTAGAATACCCTTGAAAGTTACCATTAAGAAAGCCAAATCTAAATCTCTAACCCTATGTTTTCCCTTCCCTGGCACTGCTCTGAGACGTGTGGAGATGAGCTGCACTCATATATATGGATACACTGACCATGTGCTTGACAACTCCTCTCCTACTAGCTAATCCATTGGGCTGATCACCAGGCCTTCTTAGCATTTTAGTGAGTTTTTTTTTAAAAAAACAAGTTCCTTAGAATACAATTGCCTAATTTATAGCATGTTTTCCTGTGTAAGATAAAAATCAAGAATGGAAACATGCTTACGTAAGCACTATGAGGCAACTTCATCACACACAGGAAGCTTTTAAGGAACTTTAAGAGTCAAAACTAAACCTTGGAGAAGTTAAGTGAGCAGCCCAGGATCATTCAGCTATAAAGTTCCAGAAGGGAGATTTAAATCCAGATTTCATTTAATGACACATATTGACTCACAATTCTGCTCCAAAATCATAGAATTTAGAGCTAAAGAGACATTAGGGATCACGTCCAGTTAAATACTGTATTTTACAGATGAAGAAGTGGAGATCCAAGAAAGATGAGACAGGGTCTCACAGGTAATAAGCAACAGAGACAGCATACAAGGCACTTTACATTATACCAAATGGTCAATTTGATTTCAATAATATTGTCAGGATCTCCATGCCAAGACTACCCCTCTCTTTTTACTGTTAGGGGACACCCTCTTTTCCAGAGCTAAGGCTTAGCAGGCAAGCTGTGCTCTGACCATGACATAACAACAATCCTTTGTGCTCACCTTCAGGATGAACTCTGCTGCAGCTAAATCACAGAATTGGCTCAAGCCAGCCCTAGGTGGTTCCTGAGCTCGAACAAGCAACTGCAGGAACCACTTTTGGTCATGAAACCCTGCAATGAATAGACTTTTTTTCACTAGGCAGACTTGCCTCATTGTTGCTGTTGGTTCTCACTGCCTAGCTTTTTGTCTAGCCACAACTATATGGATCAAAGCTTAGCCTCACTGCCTTGGGTATGCATTGCTAATTTCCCTTCTCCAACAGAATAGAGAAGGCTTTTTGACTTTCTGTGAGCTCTTTGGTTTTATTTTATTTTATTTTTCAGAGTCAATGGCTGATATAATATCTGTGGCTCTTTGCTCATCTGTTTTCAGAGTGTGACAGTATATATCATTGTCAAATCAACAGCAATCAGTTACTAAGTGCCTACTATGTACCAGGCACTATTCTAAGTGCTGGGGATAAAAAGGCAAAAAACAGCCCTTGCTCTCTAGGGACTTACAGTCTAATGAGGGAGAAAATATAGAGATGTCTATGCACAGACAAGGCATATACAGGATAAACTTTAGATAATTTCAGACGGAAAGTACTAAGATTAAGGTAGACTGGGGAAAGCTTTTTGCATAAATGGGACTTTAGCTGACACTTGAAGGAAGCTAAGAGGCTAGGAGATGGAGATGAGGAAGCAGAGAGAGTTCTAGGCATAAGGGACAGCCAAGGAAAATGTGTCATTATATTTTCTGTCTTTCAGAGAACTAACCTGAATGTCATGGTTTGATTATAACATTTACTGATTTTTGTCAAAATATCCTAAAAATAGGAAATACAATTGTTAGGCCTTTATCAGACTTAAATCTTATTCATGCCAATATCTTTAAATTTACCTTTCCACTTCAATTGGTAAAAGCCCATGCTACTAAGCAGTTCCTGAGGCAATTTGGTTTCCTAACTTATTTGCTGATTGAATGGGAGATTTTGTCAGATTTAAACTTGAGGGGAAATGGAAGTCAAACAAATATCTTTTTCTTCAGAGACATTTTCTTATCTTTAGGGTCAGACTATCACCACAAAACAGGTTGGACAAATTTCTTTAGACCAATAGGCACCCTCCTGAGTTGGCAGGAGGCAACAGGTATGTCCTCATCACTGAAATGTAGAAAAGTACAACTTATCCCAGAGGCCGCTAGGCAAGTGCCCAATTGCCTTCTGGGCTAATTTAGACCAACAAAGTCCTATTCAATCAATCAATAAACATTTATTAAGTACCTAATACATGCCACGCACCAGGCTAAATTCTCAGGATACAGTCCCTGACCTCAGGGAGCTTACAACTGAATGGGGAAAACAACATCTAAACAAATATGTACAAAGCAACTATATACAGGAGTAAAAGGAAATAATTAACAGAGAGAAGGTATTGGAATTATGAGGGGTTAGGGAAGGCTTCCTGTAGAGGATGGGGTTTTATTTGGAAGCCTAGGAGGTCAGTAGTCAAAGCAGAGGAGGGAGAGCATTTCAGGAATTGTGGACAGCTAGAGAAAGTGCCTAGAGCAGAGAGGTAGAATGTCTTTTTTGTGGAACAGCCAGAAAGCCAGTGTCACTGGATTCAACAGGGAAGTAGGGAAGTAGGGTAAAAGAAGACTGAAAAGTTGGAGGGGCCTAGGTAATGAAGGGTTTTGAATGCCAAACACAGCATTTTGTATTTACTCCTGGAGGCAATAGGAAGCCACTGGAGTTTTTTGAGTGGTGGGGTGACATGATGGGGTCTATGTTTTAGGAAAATCACTTTAGTGGCTAAATGAAAGACAGATTGCAGTGGGGAGAGACTTGAATCTGGTAAACCTACCAACTGGCTATTGCAATAATCCAGATATAAAGTGATGCACTAGAATGGTGGCAATGTCAGAGGAGAGAAAGTGGGATATTTAAGAGATGTTGGAAATGTGAAATCAACAGATTTGCTGTGGGGGATGGGGTGGTAAGAAATCCAGCATGACTCCTAGGTTGCAAGCCCAAGGGATTGGGAAGTCGACATTACTTTCTACAGTAATAGGGAAATTAGGAAGGGCAGAAGCTTTAGAAGGAAAGATAGAGTTTTATTTTGGATATATTGAGTTCAAGATGTCTACTGGACATCCAGCCTGAAACACAGTTGGAGATATGAGAATAGAGGTCAGCAGAGAGATTTGAGACTCCTCAGCACAGAGATGGCAATTAACTCCATGGGAGCTGATGAGATCACCAAATGAAGTAGTGCAGAGGGAAGAGAATAGGGCCCAGCACAGAAGTCTGAGGGACAACTACACTTAGAGGGCATCATCTGGAAGAGGCTTAAACAAAGAAGAGAGAGAAAAAGTGGTCAGACAGGTAGGAGGAAAGTCAGAAGATAAAAGTATCTTGAAAAACTGGAGAGAAAAGAGTATCAAGGAGGAAAAAGTGATCAGCAGTGTCAAAGGCTGCAGAGAGGTCAAAGAGAATGAGGACTGAGAAAAGGCCATTGGATTTGGCAACTAAAAAAGATCATTAGTAACTTTGGAAAGAGCCCTATTCCAAGCTTAAGCTCAGTCAGAGCTAGTTTTCTTTCATTTGGGTTGTTACATAAAATTTTAAACATCCAAGAATGAAAATATTGGAGTAGAGCTGGGAAATGCTGGAAAAGTTATGGTGCCTCCTGGACTATATAACATATGTGACTTCTCAGAGTCAATGTCCACTCCTATCTGGGAACATTAAAGAGAAACAAACATGTACTTACTAGTCATGTCACACCATAAGAGGTGCTGAGGGATACAAAAGAAAAGATTTAGAATATCTGGCCCCAAAAAGCTTTCACTCTAGTTAACTTAATTTCATTAAGTTAGGTAAGCTTATATGTATGCGCTCAAGCACCTGGTTCCTGACACATACACACATATAGTCTTTCTCTCACACACACACATACACACATACACTCACTAGAGAGAGAGCACTGTATCTAAAGTTAAAGGACCTGAGTTTAAATACTGACTGTGTATTCAGTAGCTGTGACTTAGGGCAAGTTACAACCTCTCTAAAGATCCCTAGTTTAATAAAGTCCAAACCAACTTAATCTAGTTCAGACCTTAATTTAGGTCAAACTAGTTTAAACCAATTTAATCTAGTTTTTAAAAATGTCATTCAGTGAAAACCAGTTCAAATCAGTTTAATCCAATTCTTACCAGTTTAATCCTGTGCAAAATAGTTTGTACCAGTGCAAGACATTTCAAACCAGTTTAACTCAGTTTAAACCAGTCCAAAGCAGTATATAACAGTAAAAACCAGCATAAACCAGATCAAACAAGCATAAGCCAGTTCTAACCAGGTTAACCAGCATAAAACAGTTCAAACCAGTTTAAACCAGTATTAACCTGGTCAAACAGCAGCATAAACCAGTTCAAACAAGTAACAACCAGTTCAAACCAATTTATTCCAATTAATACTAGTTCGAACTGGATTAAATTAGTTTTCAAAACAGTGTAGATGGAACTCAAGGCTCCAAGGAACTCTACCAAGTGCCAACAATCAGCCAGGGAGCAGCCAAGACATTCCAGGAAGAGAGTAGATGTGAATATGGATTAGTTCCTACTGCTTTACTCCAAACAGTGCACTGTGTACTCCTTTTCCCCAGTCTTACAATAACCACATTCTACTATGGTGCCATTTTCTCTTGGCTTACAACCATCCTCTCCTGTCCAGTAGGTACACAACAGTCTTATGTCTCTATGTGGAAATTCCCCAGTCACCAGGGATCTGGTATTGGCTTTTATAGTTACAAAACATCATAGTATTATGAAATGGAAAAAGCCATAATTGAGGATGTTACTTTAAAAAGTAAAAAATTATTCAAAATGAAAGGTTCTGCTTATAAAGAAAATAGAATGTGACTATGAAACTGAGTTTCATGTTAGTCAATTAGCATTTATTAAGTGCCCCTATGTTATGCATTGGGGATATAAAGAAAGTCAAACTGGCCCTGATCTCAAGAATCTCACAGTCTAATGGGGTAGACAACTTAGAATAATTTCTAAATATAAGAGAAAGCCAATGAGATTAATTACCATTAATAATCATAAGAGGCAGAGTTTAATGGTAGACATAGAGCTGGTCTTAGAACTAGGGGGACCTGGGTTCAAGTCTTGCCTCTGATAAATATAGGCTGTACTAGCTGTGTGACTCTAGGTAAGACAGTTAACTTGTTACCCCCTCTAGGCAGCTCTCCAAGAAGAGAGGTTGCAGAGATGTTACCACACTGCATAGGTAGGAGGGAGTTTCTTCATCCGGAAACTCCCTATACTAATGAAATCACAGGTCCAGTTCGTGTCCCTAATAGGATCATGGGTCTTTTTGTTTTTTCTTTTTCCAAATCCTGTGGCAATTTAAAATTACAGGTGACCCAAAGGATGACAGAAAGATGAATGATGAAATTGTAGCACTTTCTTAACAACAACAAATATCAAAATTAACGGCAAAAAGACATCACTGAGGAAATATATGGCCAAAAAAAGAGTTGGGAACTCCTGCAGTGAGGGCGAGAGATAAAAGACAGATGGCTAAAGTAGAACACTGACATCCAGGAGATACTCAAGGAACCAGACGAAAGTTTCTAATACATTGGGTAGATTTTCTTTGGAAGTTTTACAAAGTCATAGACAAGAATGGCGTAGGATGAGAAGAGTCAGGATGTGCCCTGGCAAAAGGAGATCAAGACTAGAAAGAATCACCAAATTATCAAAGTAGGGATTTAGAACTGGAAGGAACCTTAGAACTCATCTAGTGCAACCTCCTCCTTTTACAGATAAGGAAACTGGGCTGAGGTGGAGGGGGGGAAGAGGGGCTGCTAGAAAAGTGAAATTACTCATCCAAAGTCATACAATTAGTAAGTAGAAGAGCTGGAATTTAAACTAAAGTCCAAATCCAGTGTTGTCGCTACTCAGTCACTGCTATCTAATTAATCCAGATATGAACCAAATATTCTCATTTAGCAAATGATTCGTGTAGATTATTTCCTTGGCTGTGGGACAAGTATTTCTGGTGCTTTTTCCCCTAAGGGTTCCAATGATTGACTTAAAAGCAAAATCCAATTCAATCTTCTATTTGTGTTTAAGCAATCAATATTCAAACAAGTTGAAGTTGTCTCAGCTGAGTTTGAGCCAAAGGTCTTCTATCTGAAGAAGGTTTTATCGATAAGACAGGGTGAGAAAACTCACTCTTTCCTCTGATCTCTTCTTTCCTCTTCTTTTGACCTTTACCATCCCCTACCCATGCTGCTATCTTGCATGTACTTTAACCCTTCTGAACCTAGATTTACTTTTTTTTTTTTAAAAAACCATATGAGTTGGACATGGTAGAGCTGATACATTATTTCATCTATCTTAACAAGCTATGAGATTGTAAAAAAAGTTAATTCAGCCATGGTATCAATTAAAGAAGGTCAAGATGATCCATTGAAATGATTCTAAGTTGGTCTTAATGAAGTAGGTCCATTGTATCCTTAGAGCTTCCTTTTCATTGTTTCTACCTTTTCTTTCTTATTGGATCTCTCTGCCATGGTATAACCTACCCTAAGAATTGCTCCATCATACTATACTTGCTTTCCTTGACCCCAAGATCTCATATTGACCTCAGGAAAGGCAGCATGGGGCAGTAAATAGATTCACTGGACTTGGAAAAGACCTGGGTTTGAATTCTGCCACAATACTTACTAATGATGTGACTGTGGGCAAACCATTTAACTTCTCTAAGCCTCTATAAAATGTAGACAACAATTATAGCAATTTATTTATAGGGAAGACTCAAATTTGGTAATGTTTGTAAAGCGATTTGTAAAACTTAAAGCCTTATATGTCTTAAGAATTAATAGTGCTTATGTGATAAAACAATGGAATGGGGTCTAGTGCATACTACAGACCACCTGAGATGGTGCCACTCTGTGTGAAGAGTCTAGGAACTCACTTCTGAGAGAATTGAGATGATGTATAAAGGAAATACCTTGGTAAGGTAGCTTACCATGCCCATGCATGGACATTTGGTAGCTGTTTCCAGTTGGCTCACCCATATTGTAAAGGGTAGGCTCTTTGATTAACTTCGGAGTCATTCAAAATGGCCTTTTAGTTTTGGCAGCTTGCTCTTTGCTATTCTTTGCCTTATTCTCTTCAGTTGCACCATGACGTCACGAATGTGTCTGGTGAGAGAACTGCTCTATAAGGGGAAAGGATGTGGCCATGGCTTCCAGAAAAATAGGGGTCTCCTCATCTTGGACATTCATTCCTTTCTGCTCTAGGTACATGGAATGATATCTTTAATCTGGGTTAGAAACACAAGGTACATGAATCTGAGATCTAGAATCTAGGCCAGATATTGTTGCCAGTCCACCACCAATGCCTCAAAGACTGATCTTTGAGAATAACTTTTATGACCCTAATTCAGTAAAAAGACTCATCTGGCAGCAACAGTACCTTTGGATGTGAATTTGGTGGGACCGGTACTATATAGAAACTGAGATAAGTTTTGAGTGTGGTAGTCAGGGTTAGGTAGGATGGGTCTCAAAGGAAAGTAAGGATATCAAAACTCTTATTTTGAATAAGATGGAAAGCATAAAGATGGGGAAGAATCTACTCTAGGTACAGGGGATAATGGAGGCATGGAGGCAGAGGAGTTAAGCAAAGGATAGAATGGTAAGTAGAGCAGTTTGGATATAGCACATAAAGGGGACCAGATACAATGAGCTTAGAGAGGTCAGTGAAAACTATATCGTGGAGGGTCTTGATTGCAAGGAGCAGGAATTTGTAATTTATTGAGAAGGGAATGAGAAGATACTGAAGATTTTTGAGTACAGGAATCATAAGGTATTAATAGCATAACAAACATTTATATAGAGCTTTACAGTGATCAAAGCAGTACATTGAGAAAATTTGTCAACACTATGAAGCATATATTGTGTGTATATGTGGCATATGTATATGTATTTATATGCAAACACATACATACATACACATATATAATATATATATACACACATGAGATAGTATTTGTGAAGTACTTAGTACAGTCTCCAGCACATAGTAGGGGCTAATAAATCTTTTTTCCTTCTTTCCTTCCTTCCTTCCTCCCTTCCTTCATTCCTTCCATGTGGCTGTGTATCACTGACAGGTCCTTGGCACTGGCCCTCTGATATTACTGACTGTCCCCAAGGCCTGGGAAAAATCCCCATCTAGTGATGGAGGAAGAGGAAGGAGTCATAAGGTTTTGTGGGAAGTAACTATTCCTTCTGTTTCATATTGACTTATATTCATGGTTTACCTTGCCCCATACCTGGAGGATTCCACTTTAAAAGTTTACTTCAGTTTATTTTCCTCTACTCAGAGATTCAGTCTAATTAAATTAGACTATATCATTTATAACTAATCAGGAAGATTTTTTTAAAGCCGAGTTCATGTTAAGACAAAGGGTGGAAAAACTCTAGCAAATGCCTTCAGTCTCAAGTCCTAAAGGTCTTATGACAGTCGGAGTCTTTACCCACTAGCACCCACCCCTAAGTGTGACCTAATGGAAGTGGACATCCACATAATGGTCTCTAGATTTGTAAGGTGCCTTGGGTGACTTTACATTCCGGGATTTGAGAAATTTCCAAACTTGAATTTAGAAGAGGATTCAAGACCAAAGGCATCTGCTAGAGCTCTCACCCATTGAGCTCAACATAGACTCCTTAAAAAAAATCTTATGATAAATTGCAAAGAACATCTTTAGAGTCTAGTTTACTTTGATTCTATAAGACTGGAGAAAAATGAACTGCAGTCATCCATTAAAGGGGAATCCTTCAGGTGGGAGGCAAGGTAAACTGTGAAAAAGAAGGAATAGTTACTTCCCATGAAACCTGATGACTCCCCCTTCTTCTCTATCACTAGAAGCTGTAATTTGGGGTTTTGGTGTGGATAAAATATGAGCAGGGGAAAATGAGCAGGCTGCAAAAGATAACCAACAAAAAACTCTAAGCCAGAACCATAGCAAAGAATGTCATTTTATGATAGGAAGAGGAGATGGATTAGTCTCCTGCCAAGAGAAAGGGAAGACAGACATCCAGAGTACTCCACTGGTACTCTCATAATATCTGGAGAAAGTAAGATGTTCAGCCTGTTTGGAGAATAGCATCAAGGAAATATATGATAGGAAGAGAAGGTGGGCTGGTGAATGAAGTATGACAGGTGGACAGCCAGAGGGATCCACTGGTACCCCGATAATGTTGGGAGGAAGTGAGAAAGGCCTTCAACATGTTGGGTGAAACCCTTGGGTGAACTTCTGAGAGGGCTCAGATTAGGATCACACAAGATAGACAGGCATGGATGGGTGATTTGTATCCTTGGAGGGAACTCCTGAATCAATGAGATCACAAACCCATTTGAGTATTTTGTCAAGTACATCCTTGTGAGTGTTCTGTGTTTAACATTTCTTTTTTGTGTATGAACTTGTCCCACACCTGATTCATATTGCACATTGGGTACCTTTTTTTTTTACTTCCCCCCTTTGAGGAAATTCTAGATGTGAACCTAAACCTAAGTTTTAAATAATTTGTCCCCAGATCATTAGCCTGATTGATGAGTGTGAGAAATGGGATCCCACCCTATCAGTAGAGGCCAAGTTCTCCTAGGACTGAACCCAGTCCAAATTGAATGCCTGGGTCTAGAAAAGAAGAGTTCTTTAGTAGTGATGGGAGTGGGCATAATATTTAGCCCATGAGGCCAAGTAATGCTCCTTAAGGTTAGATGAGGAGCATAGAACTAGAGCTGTAAGAGAGCCTAGAAGTCATCTAGTCCAGCTCCCTCATTTCACAGACAAGGAAATCAAAGTCTACAACAGTTAAGTGTCTTAATCAAGGTCACGCACATAGTAACCAGCGGAGCCATGATTTGAACAAAGCTCCCCTTACCCAAAGCCAATATTCTTTCCATTGCACCCTATTGCCTTCATAGTTTGATTTGGATTCCTTGGAAGTCTACCAAAGAGATCAAAAGCTTCCAGGATGAGAATAGAACTTCCCTGTCCTTATAAAAGTCTCTCAATATTTTAAGGCTAGTCTCGCCTAAGTTCACAGGTTCCGTGTTTCATCGTCTAGATTGACAGGCAATCTCTGGAACTCCAGTGAAATATAATGTCATGGGTACCTCAAGGCATCATGTGCCCTTTGGCATCAGTGATATTCCCTTACCCAGAACCTGCATATTAAATATGCAGAACTTCATCAGGACTGAGGGTGTTCTCTAGAATTTTTTAAAATGTTATATAAATTCATTTCCATAACATCGCTTCCTATGCACTTTGGTATATGGTGAATCAATTTGTTACAGGAGTCATTCGGAGTTTCCTTATGTAACCAGGGTCCCCCTTCAGATCTATAGCTGCTTTTAATCTCCCAAGGTGCTTTAGGTAATCTTAGGTATGTGGATATAACTTAGGTTCCCATCCCAATCATTGCTTCTTATTCAGAAGTTGCCGTAGGTGACACAAATTAAATATCAAAATATTTGATTAAGGCAAAGAAGCAAGATAGCTCACATAGGACAACAAACAATGTAATCACTCTTCACACACACACACACACACACCATACTCACAATTGATGCAGTCTCCTACAGGAACAGATGGGTAAGCAACAATTCCTGGGGAAGCAAATTTAGGTATGGGAACACTGCTTCATATTCTGAGGCAGATGGAGTGGGCTCAGGTGTTCTTACATATCTTGTAGGATCTATGATTAGTCAGATGTTAGCAGATCTTCTTACTCCAGAGACCCCACTGAAGATTCACCCTGTAGGCCTTCTTTCTTACTCCGGTCAAAAGCTTTCTACCTACCTATTTAAACCCAGCATGTAGCTCCTAGGACATTCACTTTATTCAGGCACCAGTCTCATAGTATTCTGACATCCTGAGGTTTTTTTTCCAATGAATGATAGGTAGTTTCCTTACATTAAATATTACGGCCAATAAGATCAGACAGGATTAAACCGTCATGGGCAATGATGACATGCCCATTTTGCACAAAGAATAAAATCTCATATAAATGCATAAATCTTTAAAATATTTAAAACATTTACTCAGTGAAAAGGATCATGAGCTAATTTTAATAAAATAACAGTAATATCTTATTTTCTTTGTATTCCCATTTAATATCTTTTTCTCTGCATGTAGTTAGCAGGTTTTGTGGCTGTTCTTTCAATTTCATTTAATCATAGTCATTGCATATGTTCTGATTTTTTTTGTTACTCTGAATCTTCCTAAATTCTAAATTTTTCTAAATTTCTGAAATATAAATATTTAGCTTTCTAAATTCTTTATATTATTTTTTCATGGAACAATAATATTCTTCTTCTTTGCTCTACTGCAATTTATTTAGCCATTCTACAATCAGTGAGTAAATAGGTTGCTTTTAGTTTTTCACTACTACAAATAAAGCAGCTATAAATATCTTTGTATGGCTAGCTCTTTTTTTGTTTCAACATAATTCTTGAGTTATAGTTCTAGAAGTGGGATCACCAGGGCAAAGGGTATGATTGATTTTGCAACTGTTATTGTATGTTGCAAGACTGTTCTCCCTAAAGATTGTACAATTTACAACTCCACCACTAACAAAATAGCATGCTTGCTTCACTACATCCCATCCTTTGGCCAATAATTTTTATTGTATTTGCTTGTTTGATGGGCATAAGGTAGTACCTTAAATATATTTTATTTCATATTTCTCTGATTAGTGGAGAGTCTGAACAATTGTTGAAGAATCATTAACAATTTGTGTTCCTAATTTTAAGAACAATTTCTGTCATTTTGTCAATTATCCATCACTTAGGACAGTGCCTGGCACATAAGTAGGTACTTCATAAATGTTTATTGATTGATTGATATGGGCATTGCTTTTATAAATCTGTCAATTTGCTATAGATTCTGAGTGTTGGACTTTTTTTCAGATATAGCTATTACAAAGATTTCTTTCTTAATTTCTTTTCCTTATTTTGAATCCACTATTTTTGTTGTTTACTACCCCCCGTTTTTTTGTATAACCAAGTCTATCTATTTCGCCTCCAGTTTTTTTCCTATTTGTCCAATGGATAATAGCATCTTTTGCTTTCTTATTCCAGCTTGCCAGTTTTTGACCAGGAGAGTGGAAACTATATACAGGGTATCCCAAAAGTCTTAGTCTTTAACTTAAAGACTGAAGAGTTTTGCTTTTTTTAATAGCTTAAAGCTGCACTAAGACTTTTAGAATACCCAGCATATAGGAATGAGAAGACAAGAAGAGAGATCCTTTTGGAGGTGGGGTATGTGTGTGTGTGTGTGTGTGTGTGTGTGTGTGTGTGTGTGTGTGTGTGTGTGCGTGCGCACGCACATGTGTTGTATACATGTAAAGAGATACTTGAGATTAAGTATAAGAGCATATAGATAGACAGCAGGAGTGGTAAATGGTTATGTGCTACTACGAATTTGCAATTGTACCCCAGGCCCCCAAAAATGGAATAATTCTATTATGTGGCTGAAATGTATGCATTTTTGACTTTTAAAAAAAATTCCAATAATGCTTAAAAAGTTTTAAGTATGTGACCAGAAAAAGAGATGGGGGCAGTCATATAGTAAGAGAAAGGGACAAACAATTGTATAGACCAATTTTTATACCAGTATTCGTAAAACATTAAAATAGCCAGTGGAAGGCTTCCATCATATTTAGTAGATCTTTTTTGGAGGATTTACAGAAATACATGAACAAAACTGGCATTGGACGAGAAGGCTCGAAAGGGTTACCATCTACAGAGGGAATATGCATTCTGATGAGATCAGGCAATGAGTTAATAAACATTTATTAAGTTCCTACCATGTTCCAGGCACTATCCTAAGGACTGGGGATACAAAGAAAAGCAGAAGATAGTCCCTGCTCTCAAGGAGCTCACAGTCTAATGATCACAGATCTATGGCTATGCTAAAGTATTGAAAGATCACATGGACAATGTTTAGTTAATTTCTGTGATGACTGAAGTCCACAGCTGCCTGTGTAATCGCAACCTTTAGCCTGATCAAAATTGAAGACTCAGTGCCAAAGATAAGTTACTGAGTTATTCATGTGGAATATCATAAGACTTGTAGACCTTGAATACTATTTAAGTGGAAATTGAATTTATGTGGGAAATGATTCAAACAGATTAAAGAGCTTGTTCACAAGTAAAATGGAGAGTTGTGTAATATTAAAATGACCTAAGCTAACTTTTAACACATGACAAGGGAGGTTGCCCAAGTTGCTGATGTGTGTAATCTGTTCTTACAGTGACTAGTTCAGGCCAAGCAGAGGTCTGACTTTTTACATTTGCCTCAGGCAGACACTTTGATCCCTGAGGTTACCAAAGGGCATTTACCTTTTCATTAACAGTAATAACAATCTTACCCAAAGTGCTACACTCTTCTGACTGCCCTTTTCAAAATGAGTCCCAGGGCCAAACATAAGGTGTTGGAGGCAGGATTTGGAAAAAGACTAACGCCCTTAAGGAAGCTAAAGTGTGACTTCACTTTCTGTGGTGTTAAGTGATAGGCCTAACAGGAATCTAAACCTTAATAAGTTAAAGAATAAAATCCTGCCACAGATTTAAGAATATTTAAGAAGTACCTGTTTCTGACACTAAAAACTTGTATCTGCCTCAATATCTATCTATATCTTCCTATTGATCAATGCTGTAAAGCATTGGAGATCAGTTTCAATGGGCAGAAATAAAATGCCTAACCCCTATGTGAGTCCTTGGGTAAGCAAGGCTGTGTTTAATCTGGAAAAAAATAACATTCTACTCTTTCCTTATCCTGAAAGAACAAAAAGAAGATCTAGTGAGGAGTGAGGACCTAGACAAGGTAAGGAATTTTGCTCAAAGTTCTTCTGCAGAATATGAGGGCATCTGGAAGAAATGAGGTAGCCAGAATATTTGTTACATGAACGAGCACTTCACCATTGGCTTCCTCAAAGTCCCTGCACCCCTAAGAAACATCCTAAGACCATGTCTGAGCTGGACTGGTTGTTGCTAAGTTTTCTTCATTTAGAGCTGATGATGATACTTGCCAGTCCTCTTTCACTTTCTCCCACTGGGAGAGCATATGTTAAATCCGAAGCATTCTGTTGTTTTCTGTTTACATGGCTTTGTCTGTTTATGTGGCTTTTCTAATTAGTATCAAACACTGGCTTTAGATGGAAACTAATCGTTTTTGGTTTGTGTGTTTTATCTTTGTGAATGACACACTGCTTTATTTATTTATTTTTGGTGGCTGTTCTTTCTATGTACAGGGTTGTGTTCATTATGCATATTTCACTGTGTTTGTTTCATTGAGAGGTATTGTAGTATACTGTATATAGAGCTGGACTTTAAGCCAAGAAAACCCACATTCAAGTCTCATCTCTGTCACATAGATGTGTGTAGTAGCAATTTAAATTTGAAGATCTTTCCCACCCCATTAATAGGCCATGTGACCTGCTTACATCACAAGAACCCTAAGTTACATGTGGTAGGAAGAGATTCCTGACAGGAAAAGGAAGTTATGTCACAGGAAATGGAGAGAGAGAGAGAGGAGAGAGAGAGAGAGAGAGGGAGAGAGACAGAGACAGAGACAGAGAGTAGTTATGGCTGCTAATGGCCACCCTTGTGATAGTTAGAACTGAACAGGCTGACTTAGCTGTACTGTGAGTTTGTTTTGGGGAAGACCCCGGCAGGGGGTCAGAGAGGTTTTGTGATGGCCAGGCTCCAGGTTGTTATATTTTGTGTGGAATGTTTTACTGCTGTGGTAGACTGAAGAAATGACCTGTGGGATATGGTTCTCTGGTGTCTGAATAAATGGTTTACTTCTTCTACCTTCTATGTGGTAAGTCTCGTATACTTTGCGATACAGAACCACAAAGGCATTTTGAAAATTATCATCTACATTGTTATTATTGCCTTACTGTTACAATGTAGTGGTATAGCCCTGGAAACATAATTTAATCTCTGAGTACCCTGGGCAACTCTCTCAAGTAGTAGTTTCTGGGTTTTATTCTTTTCCACAGAAACACCATCCTTCCACTCACCTAGGTTTGCAATCTCAGAGTCATCCCTGACTCCTCACTCTCTCTCTCATCCTCCCTCTCCCCTCACCACATCCAGTCAGTTACTGAGGCTTGTTGGTTTTATCCTCACAGCATCTCTTGGATGAATTTATCTACTTTTCCCTACTCACATGGCTACTATCCTAGTTCAAGTCCTCACTTTTACTTGCCTGATTATATTATTAATATCATATTGTGTAATGTTAGCCTCATCAATATTATATTAGTAAAATATAATAGCCTCAAAATTGGTCTTCCTGCCTCAAGTCTTTTCTTTCTGCAGTCTATCCTCCATATAAACCCTGAAGACATTTTCCCAAAGAACAGGTCTGGCTATATTATTCTCCTACTCAATAACCTCCACTGGGTTTTTACTTTTAGGATCAAGTGTTTTGATATTTAAAACCCTTATCAGGCTCCAACCTACCTTTTTGGCCATGCTATACATTAATTTCGTTCATGAATGCCATGATCCAGTCAAACTCATTTTCTGGTTCCTAACTTTCACAATGTTCCATCTCAGATTGTTGTGCTTTTGCAGGGGCTATCTTCCATGCCTGGCATAAAGATGTTCCTCACCTCTGTTTCTGAAAATCATTAGTTTTTGACTCAGTTCAAATACTGTCTTCTCCATAAGCTCTTTCCTGACCTCCTAGCTAATAATCCTTTCCCTGCAAAATCATCTCGTATTAATTTTGTATCTATATTGTATATATTTATAGATTAACATGTTGTTTACCCTGATAGAAAAAGGTCTTTAAGAGCATCTCCCATAGCACTCAGCACCTAAATGGTGCTTAATAAATGCTTGTTGAATGATTGATAACATTTTCCTGGTTCTGCTTACTTTACCCTGATTTAGTTCATAGAGGTCTTCACAGGTTTTTTTTATCATTCTGAACTCTTCATCATTTTATAGGTCAGTAATATTCTATCATATTCATGTACCACAATTTGTTTAGCCATTCCCCAATGGATATACATTTACTTTGTTTCTAGTTCTTTGCTATCACAAAAAAAAACAATGCTACTATATTATGGTATATATGGGACCTTTTTTCTGTCTTTGAACTCCTTGGGGTAAATGCCTAGCAGTTAGCCTAGCACAGTATTATGTAGCTTTTTCCTTAAATCCCTGACATTAAATATTGTACTAGGCATTAAGGGATGAAGGATTTTTAGAATAGGGAAACAAGTTAAGCAGACATGAGTGTTATATAGCAACAGAAGGTAGCATGAGAATAAAAGCCAAATAAAGAGTATGGTCAATATGTGCCATGGGAGTTCAGAGGAAGGGGAGAGAATGACAGAGATCATTGTGAGCTGGGGTGGGTGAGGAAGGTGAGCAGATGGAACTTCAGTGGGACTTTGAAAGATGAATGGGATTTGGATTCGCAGGGAGAGGAGAAGATAAAATTCTCACTAGGGAAAAATAGCAAGAATAAAGGTGAGGAATGAAAAAAGTATGTTTATGGAAGTTGTATGGATTAGTCTATTTGGAGGAAAGGATTTGGGTCTGCAATGCCAATCATGGCAGCACACTTGAGGACTGCTGTTGTGAATAATTTCAAGGGTCTAATCACATGGTATTATGAACTCTATTTATTTGTCAATAAACTAAAGCATTGTTCAGTAAAGCATAACATTCATAACAACATCCTTAAGCAAAACATATCATCTAATATATACATATATGTATATATATAATATATATTATATATAACACTCAATATGTCATATGGCACATGCATAGCATATATCATTGCATTTAGGAGCATATCCCAAAATATTTGTTTATACAATTGGGGCATCCCAGGCTAGGCTCTTCCCTAGCACAACACATCCTTAAGGGGTAGCAGAAAATACCACACCATCCACTCCTAGATCACAGTAAGAACAATCTCCTTAATCAATACCAAGCATCCAAGTAAAGTCCTCTTTCATCTTAGCTCAAGATTGACTTCCAAGTCCCATGGCTCTTTCTCTGTAGGCTCACTGCTTCCAGTTCTCTCCTGCATTCACATGTAGACAGCTCTCTGCTCGGGCTCCAGGTCTCAGCTCATGGGGACTGCTCCAATCCAAGCTCTTCCTGCTCCTGCCCAACAGCAGGCTCCAGGGGCTCCTGCCCACAGGTTCTGCTTCTGGGAAAACAAAGCTTAACAGGGCAACAACACACACACTACCAGCACCACCATCTCAATTCACCTCCAAAGTCCAGAGACTCTGTGATAACAGCTAACTTCACTTTAATAGCTCTCAAAGGGGGCTTAAGTTAAACTTCCTTCCCATGGACAGGTTTCTATCCTACAGCTCGGAAGCTCCTTCAGCAAGTCTCTGCAATCAAAGGTCTCTTCCCAGCTCTCAGGGGTCTCCTTCCAGCTCCCAGAGATCTCCTCACCACTCTCAGAGGTCTCCTCTCAGCTCTTAGAGGTTTCCTTTCAGCTCAATGCTCAAAGCTCATTCTTCTTCTTCTTTGTCTCTTCTCTTCATTCTCTTCTTCTCAATGCTGGCTCACCCCCTTGATGCTGGCTCTCTCACTGTTTGCTCTCTCTCAACATGGCTCTCTTTATATACAGTTCTAGTCAGCATCTGGTTGGCTGAAACTCAATCCACGTGTCTAATTGGCTAGAATTCAATGCACATGTCCAATTGGTTAGAACTCACATACAAATCTGATTGACTAGAACTCAGTACACATGTCTAATTGGCTAGAGGCCACATACATGTCTCTTATTGGCTAGAACTCAATCCAGCAAAAAATTCTACTTTGCTTGCCATTACAGGGTCTGAAGGTAGTAGGATAAAGTTGAGTCTAGATTGTGGAGGATCTGAGGAGTTGGCATTCTAGTGCTAGGTTTAAGAGTTTAGTCTTTATTCAGTTCCTTTCACATTGTAGTTATTAAAAACTTGTAGAAGTTAATTGAATTTCTTTGCCTCAGCACCCTTGGAGAAGCTCAGTGACTCTTTCCATCTGGTGACCAGTGAAGGAAATGAAGTCTCTAACTTTGTTAGCTCTCAACCTTAGCATCCTGGAATTCCAGAGTCTGGGTTTGCAGCTAGTGCACCATCCTGAGGAATAGGGAGTGAGCATTGGGACTCCTTTGCAATGGTAGTTGAGGTAAGAACTCATCAGGCAGTGAACATGAACTTGGTGGGACCAATGCTATATAGGAACTGAGCTAAGTTTTGCACCTACTGCCCTCAGAGGTAGGAGAATACATCAGCAAGGTACTAAGGGAAATGTTTGTATTTTTTCTTCCCATACCTTTGAAATAAATATCCCTCCTTAAAAGTGAAAAAAAAAGAATTGAAATTAATTATTCTGTAGATAATGGGAAGCTATTGAAAGTTTTTGAGCAATGAAAGTGCTATTTAAAATTGTTCTGACAATGGTATGAAGAATGAATTGAAGGTCATTCATATCATAAATAACTCACAGGAGAAGGGAAGAATATAAATTTCACAACTATGGAGAGTGGGAAAATTTTTGACCAAACAAGGAAGAGATGAAGTATGCAATTCAATATTTGAAACTGAAAAACTTTTGTACAAACAAAATAAATGCAGTTAGAATTAAAAAGGAAATAATTGAGAAAAAAATCCTCATGGAAAATTTCTCTGACGAAGGTCTAATAACTAAGATAGCTATTAGATAGACTTCTGATAAAGATATAATGTCTAAGTTATGTGAAGAACCAATACAATTATGTAAGAATTAGAGCCATTCCCCCAATAGACAGCCAAAGAATATGAATTGGCAGTTTTCAAGAAAAAAAAGCAAACTTTTAACCACCAAATGAAAAAATTCTCCAAAATGTCAATAATTAGAGAAATATAATTTTTTAAAACCTCTGAAATTCTGCATCTCTCCCATCAGAATGTCAAATATTGTAACAAAAGAGGGAAATAGAAATTATTAGAAGCATTGTGGGATAACAGGCACACTAATGCACTGTTGGTGGAACTCTAAGTCAACTATTCTGGAAATAAATTTGGAACTATATCTCAAAAGTCATCAAATGGTATATACATTCTGAATTATCCCAAAGAGATCAAGAACTGCTTCCATTTAAGGGAAATAAGAGTGGTAGGTTAGTGGGTAATGATAGATTTACTAGAAATAGAATCAATAAAACATTTCTTGAAAAATCCATGAAGGAAAACAAAAAAGTACAGAAGGGAACACAAACAAATAGGAAAGTTTTTTTTAACCACCCTGTTAAATTGTGTGTGTGTGTGTATTTATATACACACATATATAATATACACACATATATGTATACAAACACATATATAACTGCATATGTACATGTATGTCTATATAGACATATTCTTAAATAAACCGTAAATGACAGAAGTTTACAGTTTTTGGTGCTGTTTCTTATTCTTTTTTTGTACATTGAAATCTTTTTGTCTGTTGATAATTAAATTCACAATAAAAAAGAAAAATGAAAAAAAAAAGAATGAATCAGAGAGAGAAGAACTTAGATACAGGGAGAATAATTAACAAGTTGTTGCAAAAATCCAAAAGTGACTTCATAAGGGCCTGGATTAAAGGAGTAACAGTGGGAATAAAAAATAAAGAATGCATTCAGGGATGCTTTGAAGAAACAATCAATAGGATTTGTGTCCTCCAAACCACTATTTATTCCTATTTATTCCAAATCTCTACTCAAAACTTATGTACTACATTGCATCTTTTTCAAAAGAGATTTTATTGCCATCACCTAGATTTCCCAATGTATCTTTCCCTTTACTCTCCCAGAGAGGCTAAAAAGAAAGATTTTTAAAAGGAGGACAAAGATTTTAAAATTCAACAGAATTTTAAAAAACAATCCTAATATTACATACAATGATCCATACTCATGTACCTTAACCTCTTCAAAGCATATCCATTCTAATATCTATTTTGGGGGGAGACAAGCATGTCCTTCACAATTTCACAACATTCAGTTCTGATTATCTTGAGGTTATTGTTATTTTCATTTACATTTTTGTAGCCATGGTATATATTGTTTTTCTGGATCTGTTTGCTTCATTTTGTATTGGTTTATATAAGTCTTTCCATACTTACCTATATTCGTCATGTTCTTTATTTCCTGTGTCACAGTAATACTTCATGACATGCATGTCCCTTAATTTGTTTAGCCATTGCCCTAAAGGATACTACTTGATTTCCAGTTCTTTGCTAATACAAAAAGTTCTTTCATAAATATTTTTGTGTATATGAGGACTTTTTTTTATGGTCAATGATCTCTTTGGGGCATATGCCTAACCGTGGAATCTCTGGGTTTAATGGTATGGAAAGTTTAGTAATTTTATTCACATAATTCCAAATCACTTTGCAGAATTGTTGCACTAATTCACAGCTCTGCCAACTGTGCTTTAGTATACCTGTCATGTCTCTAGTTGCTTCAAACACAGAATTTCAAAGGCAGAAGGGAGTTCAGGGGGCATCTGGTCCAACTGAGATGTCAGTGTGGTACGGGGGGAAAAGTGCTAACTCTGGAGTAAGAAAACCTGAATTCACTCTTTTTACTCTCTATGTGACTTTGGGCAAGTCACTTAACCTTCATGGGCTTCATTTCCCTTTTTTGTAAAGTTAGGGGTTTAGACTAGGGGGCCTTGAAATTCCCTTCCAGCTTCCTATGAAGAATTCCTTCTACAAAATGCCTGACAAATGGACATCCAACCTCTGCGTGAATACCTTTTAGGAGAAACACACAATTTCTCAAGGGAAGCCTTTTCTATTTTTGGACAGTTCTAATTGCTAGGAAGTTTCCCCTGTCATAGAGACTAAACCATTTGCCTCTGTACAACTTCCATTCCTAGAGGAAACCATATCTTATATCTACACCATCCTCCTGATGTTTTAGTTACCCTGTCCAAAAAGGAAATGAGGTCTGGTATGATCTGCTCTTGATGAAGGCATACTGACTTTTGGTTACTGTTGCTTCACTTTCTAAATGCTCACAAAAAATTCTTTAATAACAAGCATGTAGAATTTTGCCACTTTGTTTCACTGGTTTGTAGTTTACATATGATACCATCTGGCCTTTTTTTTCTTTCTGGAAATCAGGGCAACATTTGCCTTTCTCAAATCCTGTGGCACCTCTCGTTTTCCCGTGTTTTTCAAAGATCATCAAATGGTTCAGTAATTTCTAATTAGATGATTTGTCTTTGTCCCAAGGTTCAGTCTAATTGAAGCTCTGATCTACCTCCACTCCCATGGCCCAGAGTCCTCACATGGCTCATGGCTGACCAGATTTCCCCTCTGTGGTGCCATACTTAGGTCTGCCCACATGATACCTCCAGATTTTTAGAATGAGGTTAAGAAGGCAACTAAAACGTTTGAACATTTTGACCCAGAGATCCTGCTGTAGTTGTAAATTCCAAGGAACATAATGATCTACCATGGTTTCAGAGGCCAAATGATGAAGAATGATGCTTAACTGTTTACTGCCAGAGAGGCAGTGGATTAATATTAAGAGTGAGAAAAATGTTTTTGAGATATAGCCAATAAGGAATTTGTTTGGATTGACTATGCATATTTGCTACAAGGGTTTATTTTTTATTTTCATTTTTCAGTGTGTCTGTGTGTATGTGTCTGTGTCTCTGTGTGTGTCTCTGTGTGTAGGGGTGCTGGGAGAAGTATGAGGAGGAAAATAAATGCTTCATAAAGAAAAAAAATGGAAAGTCAGAATTTGAGGCAACATCCATATGGATATTATAGTCCCTGGCATAAGGTCAGGAATTGAAGACAAGAGGAAGATGGTGCCCCAGGTGATGATTTCCTTAAAAAAAGAAAGAAGATGACCTGGGGGTCAGTTATACTTCAGCTACCATGATTTTAAGTGGAAGAAAATTTTTAATTGTGTTGAATTCAGAAAAGGAAAGGTTATTGTTTGAAGGAGGCAAAGGGAGAGTCTGGAATTTTTTTTTATTGTTTGCTGATTTTTTAAAAATTTTTTTATTTTTAGATTGCAACAAACAGTTCTACATAATTTTGGGTTCCAGATTTTCTTCCCTCCCTCCCCCCCCCCTCCCTCCCCAAGAAGGCATGGAGTCCCATATAACTTCCAGGTATAACTAGGCATTGAATTAATTTATACATTTTCTCATGAGAGAGTCTGGAATTTACAATGAAGAACAAAGAATATTCTAACTCCCGCTCTAAAACCAATGTGAATTAGTGATCTTAAAATGTTACTACTAAGATAGTTAACTAATTTTCCAGCCATGTTGAGACATAAAACAGATTTTACAAGACAACTAATTGACCATGTTTTATTTCAGCTCTGTTGGCACTGTTCCATCAAACATCCAAGCTTGATCTTTTTGGTGGCCTCTCTATCCAACATGGACTCTGCCTGTGGCACCCTGACAAATACTAGCCTGTCTCTGTCTCTGCTTCTGTGGTAGAGGCTTCTTGATGCTATTGCTACCAACCCTTCTAGTACATATTGCCAGGATCTTTCAAGGTCTCCCAAATAAAAGAAAATATAAAGCAATCTCCCTTTTATATTTGAAGAATTTGGTTTCTATAAATGTAAAAAAATGAATTTTAAGGGGCATAAAATACCCCTTAATACTTTTTTCAAAATAATTTTTGCTTACAAAAAATGGTTGAAATTCAAATGTGAAGAAACAGTCCAAATAAAATAGGACAAAGACAGACTATGAAAAGTCCAAATAGAAAACTGAGAAACCCTGTTTAAGGACAGAGGCTGTGGGGAATTACGGTCTCTCAGCAACATATAAATGGTTTTTAAGCATTTGAAAGGTTAATACTTACAAAGTAATAACTCAAATAACTGTTTTGAGACTATGGGATGATTAAATGAAGACTTGATTTCATAACTATTATAAAGGTGAATTGGAAAGACGAATCATTTAGCACCAGGAGGCTATGATTTGAGTCATTTTAGAATGAAAGAGGAGAGAAGATGAGAGGAACAGTTAAAAAGACAACAGGAGCTGAGTGAGGAGACAGCAAAAGCAAGTCAAGATTTTAAAAGGGTTTGTCATTTAACACTATAATCATGGAGAAGAATAAGCCAATATTTACAGAAACCTAGCCGGGAGACACATCAGTAAGGACAAACCTTGTGCTTAGGACAACTTGCCAGCCAAAACCCACCTCTTCTTCTACTAAGTGTGGCACTCTGAGTCATCAGCCCTTCCCAGACTCTCAGGGGAGGAGTCAACCCATTTCCAGGATCCAGCACCTAAAATTTCCTCTTGATTGGAAACCTCAAAATGGAGACCTTGCCCATGCTGGGGAGGGAAAGAACTATTCTACTAGTACATATTCATGTTGTCTCCCCTGTTCCAATGTAAGCTCCCCGAGGAGAGGGACTATTGCACTATTGTTGTACCAAATAATACAGTGCTTAGCACATAGAGGGTTTGATAAACAATTGCTGATTGATTTATTAAGTATCTAATCTCTCAGATCCCTTAGGTTCTAAATTTAGGACTAGGAAGATAGTCTAAGTATCATTTTCCCATTTAAAAGATGAGGATGGGGGGTGGAGCCAAGATGGCAGCTGGAAAGCAGGGACTCCCTCCAAACACCTGTAAAAATGGCTCTGAAGAAATTCTAGAGCTGCAGAACCCACGAAATAGCAGTGGGAAGCAGGTCTCCAGCCCAGGATGGCCTGGATGGTCGCTGGAAAAGGTCTATCATACAGTGCTGGGAGTGTAGAGCAGCCCATTGTGGGCTGCACCAGGACAGACCATACTGGGAGTTGGCCAGGCCAGAGCGGGCCTTATAGCCATGAACCTTTGAGCTATAGCAGTTACCAGACTTCTCAACCCACAAACACCAAAGACCACAGAGCAGGTTAGTGGGAAAGCTGCTAGATTGGGGTGAGAGCAGTCCTACTCCAGCCCTGGGGGCAGCAGAGGCAGTGCCTCCTTTGGTGGCTTCCAGAGTTCCAGCGTTGGCTGCTTCTGGGAGTCCCTGGCCCATGCAGTGGGAGGAATTGAGTGGCAGATCAGAACAGGAGTGCAGGGAGTGCTTTGCCCTGCTTGTATCTGGGTTGTGGTCCTGGTTGGCGGTTCTTGGGGGTGGAGGAGCCCTTCTGTGGCAGAGCTTGAGGTGACAGAAGTCACTCTGAAAACTGCAGTGCAGCCCCTAAAACTTGGGACAAAGTACTCTCTACTCTACAAGCAGTCATACCCTGACAAAAAGCTCAAGGGTCAAGTAGTTGTCTGGGAACATGAACCGGCAGAGAAAATGGACTCAGACTCAGACTCAGACTTTAGAATCTTTTTTTTATTTTTGGTGAAAAAGAAGATCAAAACATACAGCCAGAAGAAGTCAACAAAGTCATAGAGCCTACATCAAAAGCCTCCAAGAAAAATATGAATTGGTCTTAGGCCATGGAAGAGCTCAAAAAGGATTTGGAGAAGCAAGTAAGAGAAGTAGAGGAAAAATTGGGAAGAGAAAGGAGAGTGATGCAAGAAAATCATGAAAAACAAGTCAATAACTTGCTAAAGGAGACCCAAAAATACTGAAGAAAATAACACCTTAAAGAATAGACTATCTCAAATGGCAAAAGAGCTCCAAAAAGCCAATGAGGAGAAGAATGCCTTGAAAGCCAAATGGAAAAGGAGGTCCAAAAGGCCACTGAAGAAAATACCACCTTAAAAATTAGATTGGAACAAGTGGAGGATAGTGACTTTATAAGAAACCAAGAAATT
>CM053624.1:296740431-296764338 GCA_028646595.1 Phalanger gymnotis
ATAATTTAAAAATTATTGGACTACCTGAAAGTCATGATAAAAAAAAAGAGCCTAGATATCATCTTGCAAGAAAAAATTATCAAGGAAAACTGCCCATGTATTCTAGAACCAGAGGGTAAAATAGAAATTGAAAGAATCTACCCATCACCTCTTAAAAAGATCCCAAAAAGAAAAGTCCTAGAAATATTGTTGCCAAATTCCAGAGCTCCCAGGTCAAGGAGAAAATACTGCAAGCAGACAGAAAGAAACAATTTGAGTATTGTGGAAACACAATCAGGATAACACAACATCTAGCAGCTTCTACATTAAGGGACCAAAGGGCTTAGAATATGATATTTTGGAGGTCAATGGAGCTAGGATTAAAACCAAGAATCACCTACCAGAAAACTGAGTATCATGCTACAAGGCAAAATATAGATTTTCAATAAAATAGAGGACTTTCAAGCTTTCTTGATGAAAAGACCAGAGCTGAATAGAAAATTTGATTTTCAAATACAAGAATCAAGAGAAGCATGAAAAGGTAAACAGGAAAGAGAAACCATAAGGGACTTACTAAAGTTGAACTGTTCTATTTATATTCCTACAAGGAAAGATGATGTTTATAATTCATGAGACCTTTCTCAGTATTAGGATAGTTGAAGGGAATATACATATATAGAGAGAGGGCACAGGGTGAGTTGAATATGAAGGGATGATATCTATAAAATATAATTAAGGGGTAAGAGAGGAATATATTGAGAGAGGGAGATAGGGAGAGATAGAATGGAGTAAATTATCTCACATGAAAGTGGCAAGAAAAAGTTCTGTTGGAAGGGAAGAGAGGGCAGGTGAGGGGGAATGAGTGAATCTTGCTCTCACTGGATTTGACTTGAGGAGGGAATAACATACACACTCAATTGGATATCTTACCCCACAGGGAAGTAGGGGAATGGGATAAGAAAGTGTGGATGATAGAAGGGAGGGCAGATAGGAGGAAGAGGTAATCAAAAGCAAACACTTCTGAAAAGGGAGAGGGTCAAGGGAGAAAATTGAATAAAGGGGGACAGGATAGGATGGAAGGAAATATAGCTACTCTTTTACAACATGACCATTGTGGAAGTTTTTTGCATATTGATACATTTTTGGCCTATGTTGAATTGCTTTCCTTCTTAGGGAAAGTGGGTGGGGAGGGAAGAGGGGAGAGAATTTGGAACTCAAAGTTCTAAAAGCAGATACTCAAAAAAAAAAGTTGTTTTTGCACACAACTGGGAAATAACTTATACAGGCAAGGGGTATAGAAATCTATCTTGCCCTACAAGAAAGTAAGGGAAAGGGGTATTGGGGGAGGTGGGGTGACAGAAGCGAGGGCTGACTGGGGAATGGGGCAATCAGAATATATGCCATCTTGGAGTGGTGGGGAGGGTAGAAATGGGGAAAAATTGGTAACTCAAAATCTTGTGGAACTCAATGTTGAAAACTAAAAATATTAAGTAAATAAATTTTTAATAAATTAAAAAAAATAAAAAACAAAAGATGAGGACGCTGAGGCTCCTAGTGTGAAATTTGAACCCAGATCCTGACAGACAGCCCAGTGTTGTTTCCATTGCCTCATCTGGCTGATTTACAATTCCCACAGCTAATTCTTGGAGGCTCAGAGAGTTATAAATGGTCACACAACTAATATATCAGAGGTAGAATTTGAACCTGGGGTTTTCTGACTTCAAGTAAGGTGTTCTATTTACTACATAGATCTGGGAGGCACATCAAAGCCATTTAGTCCACGTTTCTCATTTTACAGATGAGGAAGTTGAAGTTGAAGTTCAGGGACGTTAGGTAACTTGTCCCAAGGTTACATAGGTGAATGATTGGAACCCAAATGTCTGACTAGAGTCTAGAGTTACAGTATATTACCCTGCCTCTCTTGTCATCCGTCACATCCTTGTTCCTTTTAGTCCACAAAGAGTATGTGTAACAATTTTAGTGCCTGGGTTTAAAGTACATTATTTGACTGTGTGTCATTTATAACTGATGAGAACTCTAATCAATATGGAGGGACACCACAGAACATTGGTTTGTCTCTTTTTTTTAAACTTTTTATCTGTTACTTTTTTTTATTATCACCTTGAAATGAATAGTCCTACAAAACAGAAATATTTTCCAGCATCAGTGAAGCCTGGCCTTGGGATGCATCTTTGTATTTATACTGAACTCATGGAGTGTGGACATGCCAGCACCAGAAATTAAATAATTAATGTCAGAATTTCAAAGTCTCAACTCAAGGGGCTACCTATACTTTCTCTCTGCTTCACTAGGAATTCTAATTTGAATGGCTGCAATGAGTCTAATTTTAACTGTTTAATTTTATTGTATGTCGGATTCCCTTTATCCTAGGTATGTGGACAAAGGGGAGAAGTTATAAAGAATTTTCTTTAAAGGTGGTGACAGATAATATTGACAAAGAAAAGAGAGAAATCCTCAGATTTTCCTTTTCATTTCTGGCAAGCCATATTTAGGTGTCCCAGGACTTCAAAAATCTGATTTCTTACTTGTACTGACCCAGATCCAGACCTTACAAAATCTAGGGGAAGCAAATTTGGTCAGAGTCATGTAGGAAGTATCTGAAGCAAGACTTGAATCCAGGTCTTCTAGGCTCTAGGCGCAGTACTCTATACCCCATTTACAGACTATTAGAAGTCACTTTAGAAATAAGCTAGACCAACTCTGCCATTTTATAGAGGAGGAAACCGGTCCACAGAGATAAATTGTTTTCTCAAGGTCACCCAACAAAATAGTGGCAAGGCAGAAATTAGAACCTGAGGCTCATGAGTTATACCCAGTGCTCTTGCCTCTACTCTCTGCTGATTCATTAGAGTGTGAGTTATTTGGATGGAGACTGTCTTTCAAATGTACTCGTAGGCAGTCTACTTCTATCATCAAATATTTGTTCAGTAATTGTCATTGACTGGTTAATTGTCTCATCAAAAGGTATGTTTTGAGCAATGTATTGTCTATAACTAATAATACTTTCTTTTAAAAAAAAATTCAATTTTATTTTATTTTCAGTTCCAAATTCCCTCTCTCCCCCAAACCCCTCCCTAACCCATTGAGAGGGCAAGAAAAACAAAGCCCAATACAAATATATATAGACACATAAAACAAATTTCTGCATTAGCTATGTTCTCCCCCCACCCACCCAAAAAAGAAGGAGCTAGAAAGAAAAAAAAATATGCCTCAATCTAAACCCTGAGGTCATCAGTTCTTTATCTGAAGGTAGACTGCATTTTTTTTTTTTTTACCATGAATCCTTTGGAATTGTGGTGGGTCATTGTCTTGATCAGAGTTACTAAGTCTTTCATAATTGATTATATTTATAATATTACTGACACTGTGTAAAGTGTTCTCCTGGTCCTACTCACTTCACTTTTCATCAATTCATATACATCTTCCTAGAACTAATAATATTTTCAATCATTCCACCCAACTCACTATTTGAGATGGGGAACTGGAATATTCCTGGCTCCTGACTGCTACTTCTGAGCTTACCTTTTACAACCAACTCTCAATAACCTCTCCCTTGATGTTCATTCAATCCATACCTACAATCAAAACTCTTTTATCTGTTGTCTACCAATCTCTAGGACAGGGTCTTTGGGTGTGGCCTTTTTACTGAGTCCAAGTTTTACAGAACAAATCCTTTTATTTGGGGATTTGTTCTGTGAAGTTTAGATTTAGTCAACGGGATGCATTTGAGGACCACATGTGGCCTTGAGGATGCAGGTTCCCTACCACTGCTACTTTCTCTTTCTTTCCTCAGTGAATTCAGTGCCTGGCTCACAGTCTCTCTCCTCTACAACCCCTACCTTTATATTAGGGGAGTTTAAACATAAATATTTATAATTTCTCAAACATTCTAACTTTACGGTTTGCCATTTACTCATTTCCCAGGAATCTTTCTCCCACTCTTCCTCAGCTATACACAGAGATGGTCACACACTTGTGATATAGAACCTGCCCTCAATAGATTATATTATACTTAGGGGAAACAAGACATATAGTAGGATAAGTATATTGCTACTTTTATGGAAAACTCCTCTTCAGCTCTTAATTGCCAAAAAAGCAGATTAACATCTATGATTAATTTGACAGTTACCTGAACTCCTTTTCCTTTTCTTAAGTGTTGGATTCTGTTTATAAATTGCTCATTTCTCTTGTGGGTATAAAGCATAAGTGTTAAGGTTTTGTTGTTTGTTTTTTCCCCCATAGTTTGAAATCACAAAGACATTCTTGAGTAGGGTGCTTTGGAGCCATAAAAGAAAATATCTTGAAGTCAGCATACATTTATAACTATATATCAAAAAAGCTACACTTTTATTAAGAAGTTACAGAAAGCTGAAAAATCTCTGTCACATCAAGGCTAGAACAAAACGTCTTTTACTTTATCTCAGAGAAAAGAAACACAACTACTGCTATCATAGGGAACTAACTCATTGGAGTAAATCATGAGGCATTTAAAATACAAAAATCTAGTACTTTATTTCTCCTAAAATAACCAAACTTATAAAATAACAACTTTTACAGACAGATATGAGTAGGATAAGAAAGTCTACAAGACACAGAGCTATCTCCTCCAACAATCCCTTCTCAAAAAAACCTAATACCCTTTTTTGGTGACAATTGCTTTATAAAGAAAGTCAATAGGGAACACAGAATTCAATTTATAAAAAAATCAGAAAGCTGGTATCTCTTGATAGATGGAGAGCTATATTCCAGTTAATTTAGCCAAATTGCAAAATTCTGTATGTACAGGACTGCTTTTTTATGGTCTTGTCCCAAAACATTAAAAATGTTCTGCTCTTGGTTATCTCAACTGTAAGTTTGGAATTAATTTCTTAAATTGTGCAATTGAGTTGGTGACCACACAGCATTTAGGGACACCTCCATTTTTAGATGATCATATCCTGGCCTGTTATGATCCGTATAGCTAATAGGCACACAAAATGTTCCTTGGCCATCTTACTTTTTAGATATCACAACTAATTTCAGTTTAGCAAATGTTTTATTTTTTAAGCTCCTACTATGTGCCAGGCACTCACAATAAAACGATTTAAAAAATCACCCTGTACCTACGCTCTAAGAGCTAACATTCTACTGAACATGTTCCTTCTAATGAACAAAGACTATCATGAAGATGATCACGGGTTACAAAATGGCCAATGCAAAGGGTTAATAATAATAACTGACATTTATATAGTGCTTTATAATTTGCAAAGCTCTTTATAGAATTATCTTATGTGGTACAATAGTTAGAGAACTGACATCAAAGTCAATATCTGGGTTCAAGTCCTGTCTGAAACACTTTCTACTTAGGTGACCAGGCAACTCTCTAAGACCCTAAGCTGGGGCACCAGTGCAGGGTATTGATTTGAATCTACAGAAGGTGTCTCTTCACCAGAGATTCCCTACATCAAGGAAATCACAGGTATGATTTAAAAAAAACAAATCCTCACAATCACCCTGGGACTTAGGTGCTACAAGTCATATTAGCTACATTCTGCAAATGAAGAAACTAAGGTTCAACTAGGAAATGACTTGCCCATAGACTGAGAATTAAGACCATAAAATTTCAGAGATGGAAGAGACCTCAATGATTAGTCCAATCAATAGCTGAAAAAGAATCTTTTCTACAACAAATCAGCAAAGGGTCAAAAAGCCTTTGCTTGAAAAGCTCCAGTGAGAGAGAATTCTACACCTCCTAAAGCAGCCCGGTCCACTTTTGGCTGACTTGATTAGAAAGTTTTGATTTAAATCAATACTAAATTTACTTCTTTGAGGTCCCATCTATTGTTGTGTAACCTCCCCTACAGGGTTATTGTAAGGGTCAAATAAAATATTTGAAGTACATTGCAAACTTTAAAATGTTTATTATTGTTATATATAATAAACATAAATGTCTACTACTATTTTCTTATCTATATGTTAGATGAAGTTCAGATAGAAATGACACTTGGATCAGGGATAATCCTATGATTATTCTTTTATGTATAACATCCAATGAACCACTGGGCTGATAAATGGAATAATTTATTTTTGTAATTGAATGAAAATGTTAGGGTACAAGCTCATGTACTGTAGAATCCCTGGAAGCATCTTCAGGACAAATCAGAAGACAGAATGACAGAGATGACATATTTCTTCCTGTCTTCACATGTTCCCACCACCATCCCCCTTTATGGTAGATAGATCTCTATATTTTGAGAGTTGCTTGTTCCACATAATTTGGAGACTGTGAGTATTCACCATGATTCCGTGTATTAAAAATATTCTTAAATTTTGATGAATCAATGTTAGGTCCAGAAGATTGGGGACAATAGTTTGATCTGTAATAATGCTTCAATTTTATTACATTTTATTTGTTGAATTCGGGAGGATAGTTTAGGTTTTGTTAGTTTGTGAAGAACAACCCTATGGTATATAATTTTGGCTATTTGTTCACGTCTTCCTATTTGGTAGGTGCCTTCGTTAGGTGTTATTCCTACCGATGACCTTCTACTGGGAAACCATCCACCAATCTCCTAAACTTATGAATTTAGCTAAGGCCTGAATATATTAATTTCTCAGAATCTATGTTTAAGACCAGAGGTCAATGAAAGAAATACAAATCATAAAAGGAAACCAGGGACTTGACTGAGGTCTGTTTTGCTGTTTTGCTGTTATGTTCATGTAGTCATTATTGCTTTGTGACTAGGGAGAGGAAAGAAATCTGTTTACCATGCTGAAAGTCCAAGGGAGAGCTTGCATTGGCTGTTTCCTATTGAAGAAACTGCTTCAAGAAAAGTCAGAAGCCTCTTCTTCCCTTTTCTTCCTTCTTAGAGTGATTCTTCCTGGTTCAGTTGGCAATCCTCTTTAGTATAGCCCCAAGTCATGGGGGCATGTGAAAACTAGAGAGCTCCTGGTTATGCATATTATTTAGCAAGGGACCAAGTCCCTCCCCAAAGACCCAAAGAAGACATGCCCAGATCTATGAGAGATACTCCAGTTTAGCAAATCAGGAAGGAGTTCTCGCCACGATACATTTGTTAGAAGGTATGCTTCACTTGGCAGAGGAGAAGGGAAGGATATATTTGGAAATGAAGATACACACATATATAGTTCATATGTCTTCCATACTTTTCTCTATTCATTATATTTGTTGTTTCATATAGCACAGTAATATTCTATTTGTGGGCCATAATTCATTTAGCTATTTCCCCACCAAAAAGCCTCTATTCCCCCCATCCTCCATTTCTGTGTTACTACAAAAATGTTATTATAAATATTTTGGTGTATCTGGACCCTTCATTTTTGTCATTTTTTTTATCAGGCCCCTTGGGGATATATGCCTCCCAGTAGGATCTCTGGATCAAAGGGTATGGACATTTTTTTTTCTGGAGGGGGGAAGGCAGGGCAATTGGGGGTAAGTGTCTTGCCCAAGGTCATACAGTAAGTGTGTCAAGTGTCCGAGTTCAGATTTGAACTCAGGTCCTCCTGACTCCAGGGCTGGTGCTCTATTCACTGCGCCACCTAGCTGCCCCATGGTATGGACATTTTAAGTCATTTTCTTCACATAATTCTAAATTGTTTTCCAGAACAGGCAGACTAATTCACAGTTCCAAGAACAGTGTATTAGTGTGCCTGTCTTTTCACAACTCTACCAACATTGACTATTTTCATTTTTTGTCATCTTTGTCAATTTGCTGTTTGTGAAGTAAGATACTTAGCAAATTAGCAAAGATATTGTCCTGATTTTCAAAGACTGGAATTTGCAAGTTTAAGGCCAATGAGCTTTTGGTTGTGAAATTGTGATGAGCTCTTTTTAATTAAAAAATTCACTTGATGGAAGTAGGAAACCCCCCTACTGGGAAATTATAAGTGCTTTAAGTATGAGTTCTTAGTAGTTTGATTCCTTTACAGTATTCATAATATTAGGACTATAATAACAGACTGGTTATTATTTGTTTATATCAGTGCTTTTTGGTAATTATAGCTAGTTCTGATTAGGAAAAGTCATTATTGGTGGAAATATTTAGGAAAGGATTGAATGAATAGTGAAAAGGTCAGTTAGAAGGGTATTTGGTTCTGGTAGAATTGTCTGGAGTAGTAAATCTTACCTATGAACTTAGGGTATGAAGAAAGGAAGAAATAATCAGTAAACAAAGGAAATTAAGGAATATTTTACTTCCATTTGTCACCTGTTTCTCTGAAGGTGGATAGTATCTTACTTTATAAGTCTAAGTCTTTCCATATTTATTCTAAATCTACCAGCTCATCATTTCCTACACCATAACAATATTCCAAACCGATCACATTCTATCTGGAAGATTGTTTATGACACTTTTTCCCAATTTTCTGCATTCCCTCTATTCTTGGCTACATAGGTTTTATTTATACAGGAAAATTTTAATTTAAAATAACCAAAATTATCCATTTTATACTTCAACACTGCTCTCACCTTATAATATGGCTTAAAGTCTGAAACTACTGAATCTAGTTCCTTCACATCTTTTCCACCTAGTTTTTTTGAAGTTCCTGACCCTCTGCTCTTCCAAATGAACCCTGTTATTATTTTTTTCTGGCTCAGTAAGATAATTTTTAGTAATTTAATTGGGATGGCATTACATAAATAAGATTAGTTAGATAAAACTGTCATTTTAAAAATTATGTTAGCTTTACCTACCCATGCCCAATAAATATTACTTCAATTATTTAGATCTAACTTTGTTTGTATAAAAGATGTTTTGTGTTTATATTCGTATAGTTCCTGTATCTGTTTTGGCAGATATACTCTTTAAGGACTATTTTAGTTGAACTTTCTGGAAGGTCAGGGGGAGAGGGGAACTGTTTTGTTGTGGGCTGTGATATTCTGAAATAGATGAGCCAGCAGGAGGTGACTCAGCCATAGCTGGGTACATGGGGAAAGTCTTGGCAAGGTCCAAAGTTTTCCACTTGTTGGATTTTGAGCTCCATCTAATGGCCAAGCAGAAAAATGGTTGTGGTCCAACAATACTTAGGTTTTCTAGTCAACCCTCTGTGGTGCATCAGGGTCATTTAAACAAAGAGATGGAAAGGTCATATAATCCAATACATTTCTTTTACAGATGAGAAAACTGATGCACAGAGAAATAAATTAACTTGGAATATCTCAACCTAATATTCTTGCCACTACAACTATATTCACTTAGAATCAAACCCTGTTTGTATTTAAAGGGACCTTAGAGACCATCTAGTTAACCCTGTTATTTACAAAGGAGGAAAACAGAGGCCCAGAGAGGAAAAGTGACTTGCAGTGGGTATACATTATAAAACAGATTTATCAGCTTTTTTGTACTCATGAGGATAGTCTTAGAGTTGTTGTTGGTCCTTTGTTCTCAGAGGACTAATGATATCACAAGAGTGATGTCTTGACTTGCCTGTGAATTGAATTTAAGTGGGGCCAAAGTCCTCAGCCTCAATCTTTCCCCAGAGTCACTGAAGTCCAGTGGCAAGGTGAAAGTCAATATATCTGATGATGGCTGGGGATGCGGTGGATGGCCTTGGTCTTTCTAAATTAAGGCCTTTTCCAGGGCTCAGTTTACCTGAGGCAATGCCCATTCACACAAATAGCTAATAAGTGTCTGAGGGCAGATTTGAACCAGAGAGATGGGTCTTCCTGACTCTAGGCCCAGCACTCTGACCACTGTACCACCCAGCTGTCCCTTGTAAGTAAGGTAGATTTTAGTGTAAGTAAGGTGAATTTTAGTGTGTGTAAAGTGGATTTTTGTTATTCTTTCTTAGAATTTAGTTTCCTGGGATCCATAGACATAACAATCTCTTATTCTCAGATATTAGATATGAGTTCTCACGATTATGGTTCAAAACATCTCCACCACACTTATACAGCATTATATAATGATAAATAATATGAAAATTTGTGCTTAAATTGTAAATATCCACTGTAACTGCACAGTGAGATACAGGGATGAGGTAATGTAAAATTGGAGGTTATTGCTAGAGATATGCCTTCTTTGTCTGTTGCCCTATAAAGCAGGAGGGCACCAGTCAGTGACGGGGAACCCTTAGGGTTGAATGCACAAGCTGGAGTGCTGTGTGTGCCTTGATCAGCCCCCCATGAAGGCTTGGGTGGGGGGAATCTGTGTTTGCCTCAGCTGGTCCCCACTGAGGCCTGAGAGGATTTAGGGGAATGCACAAGCTGTGGCTTTTTCGATTGACTCCATTGAGATGTAGGGGTAGTTGCCCCCACCTTCTCACTGGCCCCCATGAGGAGGGTGATTAGGGAATGCTGTAGGAATTAGTGCTTCGATTATCAGCAACTCTCTTGTGAGAAGACTAGACTAGAATAAAATAAGATTATTAACCCCTCCGAAGCTGTCTTCCTGTCTGATCAGATCAAGAGTGAAGCTGTGCTAGCAGCCATTGATCTGTACACTATCGTTATCTGTCTTACACCCTTTCACCTTTGTGGCCCTATTTTCTTCATCTGTAGAATGAAACAGTTGGATTAGAAGCCTCTAAGTTCCCTCTCAGAGGAGTCTATAGTTTAAAAAAGGACAAGAGAGAGACAGGGAGACAGAGAGACAAAGAGACCGAGAGAGACAGAGACAGAGAGACATTTAATACAAAAGAAAGAATGTCATAGTATCATAGATGTAGGACTGGAAGAGACCTCAGAGGTCATTTAGTCCAAACTCCCCACTTTACAGATGAGGAAAATGAGAATTTCAAGCATCCAGAGATCATCATTGGATCATAGATTTAGTGCTGGGATAGCCTTGAAATTGAATTTTCCTTGGAGACAAAGGGTAAAATTGAGGAGAATAAAAGCTGCTAAGCTGTTTGTTCTATTTTCATCCCATAAGATCTTTCAGCAACTCTGTGACCTTACCACAAAATCACTGCTCACAAAGGACAGTTGAATTCTGCATGTTTCCTAACCTGTTTGTATTATGGGAAACTAAAGTATGTATTATAGACATGAAAAAAAAACTCAGCAAATAAATAACTACTGATAGATATGGTCTATGTCGATCTTCTATTTATTCATATATAGATAGGCTTTGCCTAGAGCTGTCATATAGAGAATGTTAAAAAGTACCTTAGAGATCAATCCCAAACTGAAGCCCACTTTCTATATCCATTGTTACATTATTATGTGGCAAAATTGGTGATTGAATCTAGGTCCTCTGAATCCAAGCTCTCATTTTCTCAGTGCCTAAATCAATTCTTGGTGATGTGAAGCAGCTGGAGAAATGCCATTCATTCTCCTTCAGAGGACTTGGGGATCATTCAGTGCAAAAGTCAGCAAGTTCCAATAAGTGTGCCAGAGAGGAGACAAAAGAACATTCTTCCTGAGACACCCCTTCAGCTAGCTCTTGACTTCTAATGCTTGTGGGCTAATATAATTTTCTCCAGTTTTACCTGATCTCTCCCTGTCTTCTCTACCTTTGATCAGGTGATTTTGGCAACACAGAGAATGAGGTAAGGATTTATCTAATCAGTTGATAAATACTTACATCTTTTGATTTCTCTTTTAACCACCAGTTGTCACTGGCAAGGAAGCCAAGCTGAGTTGACAATCAGCCCTGAACCTAGGTTCCTGCCTGTACCCCACCCAAAGAGTTCCCTCCCTCCTGTCTTCCCATGGAGAGACCCTAGCACCCCACTCCCCTTCTAGGGTGTGAATTTCCTTTCTAACCCAATGTACTGCCTTCTATGGGAAAGGAAAAATGACCAACTACCTCAATTTGCTCATGTGGCTCCAGGGCTACTGGCGTACACTTTCAGATTGTCCTTTCTTTCATGCTCATCTCTCTTAAATGTGTTGGCTCTGAATCCATAGCGAGTTTACACTGACAAAATAGAAATTGAGTTTACAAAACCTCAATGATTTAGATCTCCTCATCCTGATTTCTTCTTCTTCCTTCCAATCTCTGTGTGAAATCAAGTCAGTAGCGCTAACACATATTTAATAGGTAGCTGTTTTAAACACAGTTTTAAATGTGTTACAAAGGAAGAAGGGGCTAGCTGCTCTTCCCCCACCCAAATCTTAGGATATAGCCTCAGAGAGTCCCATATGATTCGTTCTATTGTTCCCTCAAAGTCAGTGAGACTTGGGAAGATGCACTAGATGACATTAGCTATACTCTGTTTACCTGTCAGTTCTTTAGTCTTCATTGGATACAAAACATTTATTGCAAGAATGTTAGTGTGGATATGGTTTAGATCCTCCAGCAATGTATCAACTTAGTGGTCTTTGGAGAAAGCTTTCACATGAAGAATAATAACAATTAAAATTCATTAATGAGCTAAAAACTGATTAGCATCCTTTGTCATCTTTTCCACACGCTACCACAATGACTCCAGAAACAGAAGGCAAACGTAAGACTGAAGGCCCTGTTACATGGGTTACCATCTTCCCATTTCAGTAACCGGACAAAATAAAATTCCTGCCCTAAGATATGCTAAGGGAGACGAGAGAAGAAAGAAAAGAAGAAGGGCCTGCAAGGAGAGCAATGGCAATTCCAAAGAACAGGAGGACTCTGGAGGGTTTTGTTTTCATCTAATATAGGTATATGGCACAAAAAGATGAGACATCTTTCCTTTACCTGAGAAACTTCTGGATTGGGCTGGTTTAATAGGGGATATCACGCATACATTTTTCAAGGTTCTTGAGTTGGGAGTACCAATGAAAAGATTCTTGACACTGGTCTGGAATCTCTGGGCAGGAGTAGAATACTGGGTAAGATGTTCAGAAAAGAGGACAGTGAAATAGGAAAGGGAATCTATATGTACAAAAATATTTATAGCAATTCTTTTTGTGGTGTCAAATAAAAAACACAAGAAACAAAAGGGATGCCCATCGATTGAGGAATGGCTGAATAAGTTGTGGTATATGAGTGTTATAAAATACTGTCGTACTGCAGAAAATGAGAAGTAGACTGTTTCAAAGAGACTCGGAAAGACTTGCATAAACTGAAATAGTTTGTAGGGAATAAAAGGGTCTATTGTCAAGGTACATGAAAGAGGGGAGAATACCAAGGGATGGAAAAACCTTATTATTAGCCCCCTAAAGGCAACATACAGAACATCAATAACTACCATCTGCTATGCCTACTTTCCCATCTACATGAACTTTCTATGCAAATAATCTACACACGTCAAAGGCTTCCTTGATGAGGATATTTGAAGGGAATAGCAAGGCTTTTGTGAGCAATATTCTAGAGAAGACTACATCTTTACGATGGCGCAATTGACTGAAAGGTGTAGAGAATACAAGAAAGCATCGTGCTTATTGTCTGATTATGAAAACATCTAACAAACAGTGCATCTCTCATGCACATCAAAATCACATGCAGGGGCAGAGGGAATGTTGATCACGGACACCTGATCAGTTAAGTCCAATTCACTTGATAAACTGCAGATCCTGGTCCTCTGTCATAAAGAAATCCCTCCCGTGGAAATTGGTACTAGGTGTTCACTTTAGCCTCTTCCTGAGGTGATGAGGCAACATCTGATTGGTCCCTTTGAGTCTGCTTAAATAAAGAATTGTGTCTAAGATGACTGGACAATGTCAAGAGGATGGACTTTGAACTATAAAACTACTGAAATAATGCTTCCCTTTGTCTTTTTAGGCCCCTTTCTGCTGGGACTCTGACAATGCTTTCTCCTGTATTCTGCAAATGGACAAAGTGCTGAGCCTGGAATTGAACAGGAGGGGAAGAGTGGGCTGGAATGCCTTTAAATTATCCCCTAAGCTTCTATTAATCCAACTATCATCTCTATGCAAGTGACTCCCAGATCTATACACCCAGCAACATTTTCTCTTCTAAGCTCTAGTCCCTTATCACCAACTACTTATTAGATAATTGCATATGGGTGTCATATAGGCATATTAAGCTCAATATGTCCAA
This sequence comes from Phalanger gymnotis, assembly GCA_028646595.1. Taxonomy (NCBI): domain Eukaryota; kingdom Metazoa; phylum Chordata; class Mammalia; order Diprotodontia; family Phalangeridae; genus Phalanger; species Phalanger gymnotis. The sequence goes on from CM053624.1 coordinate 296,754,354, forward strand.
AACAAAACTCATTGTCTTTCCCCCCAAATGCCTCCCTTTTTCTTTTTTCCCCCCATACGTTACTTATTTTTTAAATTTAGTACTTTATTTTTCCCTAATTACATGTAAAAACAATTTTTAATATTTGTTTTTAAAACTGAGTTCTGAATTCTCTTCCCCCTCCCCACCCCCATCATTCAGAAGGTAAGCAATTTGATATAGTTTATACATGTGTAGTCATGCAAAACATATTTCCACATTAGTCATGATGTAAAAGAAAATATAGACCAAAATTAAAAAAACCCAAGAAATATAAAGTTTAAAAAATATGCTTTGAAATGTATTCAGACTCCATCAGTTCTTTCCCTGGAGATGGATAGCATTTTTCATCATAAGTCCTTCAGAGCTGTCTTGGATCATTGTATTGCTGAGAACAGCTAAGTCATTTCATAGTTGATCATCTTACTGTGTACAATTTTCTCTTGGTTCTACTCATTTATTTCACTCTGTATCAGTTCATGCAAGTCTTTCCAGGTTTTTATGACAACATCTAGCTCATCATTTGTTATAGCCAACAGTATTCCATCACAATCATTTACAATACTTGTTCAGCCATCCCTTCAACTTCCGATTCCCTACCACCAGAAGAGAGCTGCTATAAATATCTCTGTACATATAGGTCCTTTTCCTTTCTATTTTTATCTCTTTTTAGATACAGACCTAGTACTGGTATTGCTAAGCAAAGAATATGCATGTTTTTATAGGCCTTTGGGTATAGTTCCCAAATGCTCTACTTGATGGTTGAATTTGTTCACAACTCCTCCACCAGTGTATTAGTGTCTCAATTTTCCCCCATCCCCTCCAACATTTGTCATTTTCCTTTTCAATCCTATTAGCCAATCTAATAGGTGTGAGATAGTACCTCAGATTATTTTAACTTGCATTTCTTCATTCAATAGTGATTTAGAGCATTTTCTCACATTGCTATAGACAGCTTTCATAATGTCATTTGAAAATGAACTATTGATATTTTATCAATTTGTCAAGTAAGGGTACTATTATCCTTCAATTTACCCAGGTTCATAACCTCAGAGGCATTTTTGGCTCTTTCCTCTCCCCCGACCACCATGTCTAATCAATTACCCAGTCTTGTCACTTTATACTTCTACAATATCTCCAATGTACATACTCTTTTCTCCAGTCATACTATAAAGACAACCACTATATTTCAGGTCTTTATCCATTCTCACTTGGCCTATTGCAAGAGCCTCCTTATTGGTCTCATTGCCTCAAGCTTCAGCCCCTCCAGTCCTTTCTCCGCACAGTTGTCAAATCATTAAGGCACAGGTCTGACCTTGTCATTCTTCTGCTTAGGAAGCTCCAGAGGCTCTCAGTTGCCTCAAGAATTAAATTCAAATTTCTCTCTCTGCCTTCACAATTCAACTCTCCAAGCTAATTGCACATTCCTTTTCTTCATGTGCTCTACAGATCAGTCAAACTGGCCTCCTTGTTTTTCCTCACACATGATCTGTCTTAACTCTGTGCCTTTCCACAGGCTATCCCCCATGCTTGGAACAAACTTCCTCCTCATCCTCCCCTCTTAGATTCCTTCACTATCTTCAACGTTCAATTCAAACATCGCCTCCTCTATGAAGGCTTTCCTGATTCCCCAAGGGCCAGTGCCTCTCTATACTTACCCCTAAATTTATTAATGTCTCGGATCAAGTACCACCTCCTTCTCAAGGTCCATGCCCTCCATTTGCTATGCCTTGCTTCTCAGCAATTGCTTTTATTTGTATTCGTGTGGTTTTAAACATACCTATGTTATTATCTGTATAGGAAGTTTCAAATGAGAACACAATCAGATAACTGATCAGAACACTGATTCAGATAACTATCCATTCTGAAACATAGAGACTTAAGAGTTGCCTGGAGTTGTGGGAAGTCAATTTACTTGCCTAGTGTCACACATCTAGGATCCACCTATCTATCTATCTATCTATCTATCTATCTATCTATCTATCTATCTAGCTATCTAGCTATCTAGCTATCTAGCTATCTAGCTATCTAGCTATCTAGCTATCTAGCTATCTAGCTATCTATCTGTCTATCTATCTATCTTATTTACTTACCTGTGTTCATGTTAATCCTTCCTCCAATAGAATATAAGCTCCTTGAAGGCAAGAATGACTTCATTTTTGCTTTTCTATTCCTAGTGCCTAGAACAGTGCCTGTCATATAATAGGCACATAATAAATGTTTGTTAAATGAATACATGAAGTTTTTTTTTAAATGATCCCCAAGTTTCTCCCTGAAACAAAGGCTCATCTTTTTACCATCAATATTATTTGGTGGATATTGCCTAACTGTGAGTCAGGTAATACTATAGTTTCCTAAGAGCTAAATCAACATTAAAATAAAGAGTTATGTAGGAAAAGTAGTGTGAAGGATACCATCAGAGAAATATACCCAGAAAAAAGATAGGCTAGACAAGTAGTGAGAACAAGGGACAAAAACAGAAGACCCTCTGTGCTCCATTGGCATGCCTACAATTTCAGGAGAATGTGAGGAAGATGACCAGCCTGTTAGAAGTGAATGGGATGGATAATTGTGAAGACTTCACAGGGTATGTCTAAGGGAGTAGGAGAGGTCTGGGATTTGGCCTTGTGATTTTGTAAGGTCAGGGCCTAGAGCTGTGGGCATGCCCTTCCCTCACCCCCCTCAGATGTTAGAAGATAATGAACTTCCTGTGAGCTATCTGTTCTCTGCTCCAGGAAGGTCTCTCCTCCCCATTTCTTCTCCTAGACTTTCAGACGACACCCTGGTAGTTGAGTTCTGATAGGGAAAAACCTGAATGGACCGGATCAACCTTGGTCCCCTGTCTAGTTTTTGTGCCTAGACTGTAAGCCCACCTCCCAGCCAATGGTGAGAAGGGATAGAGGTGGGTGGGAATCTTTTCATTAAAGAGTATAAATTAAGGCAGGTTCCCTTTTACTTCACCTCCTCCATTATGGAGGTGTGCCCAAATCTTGCAAGGTTTGTAAAATAAATTTACTTTGTTTCTCTTAAGGATGTGTCTCCTATTATTTAAAAATCCTGTCCCAAACAGAAGGAACTCATATAGGCACTTCATGGGAAGACATGGAGGAGAGTTGCATTAAGATAGGTGAGAATGGATGAGTGGTGATCTACATTATTGTAGGGAATACTCACATTGATGAGATCATTGATCCATTAGAGAATTAGAATATCAAAGATGTGACACATTATGCCACTTTGACAAAACATTACAGCCATCTCATCTTTAAATATCTTGACAGATACACGAAGGGAAGTTCAGAAATGGTTCCCAAGAGAAAGAAAAAAAGATGCATTTAATCTGATACTCTTTCGAAATAACTGTGAGAAATATGACTAATTCTCCAAAGAGTCAACTGACTATCCTCCATACATATCATTGCTAGTTTTGGCCAGTCTAAGAAAGGCTGGTACACATACGTCATAATGAATGGCTTGGAAGAAATTTTTTATTAGGAAAGTATTGGCTACTAGAAATCTTTTGCATTTGCCAGACAGAGACTCACTGACAGTAAAAACCATTAGAGTTATAGCACTAAAAAATTAGAGTTATAGCACTAAAACGGGCTATTTCCAAAAAGTTTTGAGATTGCACTTAGATAATATAGTTCTGGGTATGGAAAGATATACAAGTTGAAAGCCAGTAATTGATAATTGTCATAGGCACTAGGAGTTCAGTGAACAATATAGTCCATAAAGAAGTAATATGGATACAGATACCCTGTCCCATAGACTTCATAAATCAGAGTCCAGAGTTAAGATTCCTACAGAGCTGATGAAAACAGTCCATGACTCAAAAAGAGTGAAGACTTTGACAGAGGAAAGCATCGTAGAGATTCTGGTCTTTTCTTCAGAAGATGTACCATCAGTAGAACAAATGCCAGACCTCCATACCCAGAATCAGCATATGATGACCAGTAGGCTTGCCTTTAGGATAATAGCATAAAAGTTCTATTTCTGGTCAAAAGGAAGGAGAATTTATCACAAGAGAATTGGATCTAGTTCTTCCAAAGCTGAATTAATGTTATAGGAGTGGCAGAAATCAGAACTTATTAATATGACATTAAAATCTAATAGAATAAGAACCCTGAAAGATTTATGAAGGCAATTAGTGCTTCCCAGTTGACCAGTCAATAGCTACAGAAGCCTTCCATGATGATTTTGCATACCTTAGTCAAGAAAAAATTTTAGATTCTGTATGAAACAGATTCTCCTGGTTCTAAAAGACAGCTTGGAACATATATTAAAACTATGAGACTTGCACCAATTATGTATAAATGATAACAGTAACTCAAATTTGTATAGGACTTTAAAGTTTACAGAGTTTTAATTCACAACATCTCTGAGAGGTTAGGTAGTGCAAGTGTAATTATTGTCATTAATTACAGATGAGAAAATTGAGGCTCAGAGAAGGAAAATGATTTGCCCATGATCACACAGCTTATTTGGAGAACATACAATAGGAAACCTTTAGGGCTGGTGTGCTTAGATTTCATGTCTTTGAGGATGGGAAGGAGAAAGAGGAAAGGGATGGGAATAAACATTTATATAACATTGACTATACACTAGGCACAGTGCTAAACACTTTACAAATGAAGAAACTGAGGAAAATAGAGGTTAAGTGACATGCCTAAAGTCTCACATAGCTAGTAAGGAATCTGAGATCAGATTTGAATTCTGGTCTTTCTGACCACAAGCCCAGTGCTCTATCTAGATGTATTACCTAGCTGCCGAGGAGGATCAAAATAACTGGGTTTTAGGTATAAGCTACAACCTGGTAGTGACTGATCACTTTATCTAAAATCAATGTAGCTACCCAATTCAGAATCAGAGGTCCTGCAGGTTGACCACAGTATTTTGGGAGAAATAATATATAGCTTCCCTGCCAGGATCCATGTCTGGTCAAGGCCAGCTGAGATTCTACTTGTGATCCTACTTGTATCCCTAGCACTTAGCATAGTGTTTGATACATAATAAGTGCTTAATAAATGCCTTTTCATTCATTAAAAAAAGTATTAATGGGGGGCAGCTAGGTGGCTCAGTGAGTAGAGCACCGGCCCTGGAGTCAGGAGAATGTGAGTTCAAATCCAGCCTCAGACATTGACACATGTACTAGCTGTGTGACCTTGGACAAGTCACTTAACCTCAATTGCCCTGCCTTTGCCCCCTCCAAAAAAAGTGTTAATAAAACATTTAAAAACACAACAAAATATGTTCGGAAGGAAAACAAAAATGCAGCGATTTTATTACCACTGGTATAAGTTTAATATGCACTTTCTTTAAAAACTAAATTGTATGTAACTGAAGTTCATGGTTTCATGTTCAATATTTCTTTTGGTTCTTCTTTGTATATGGAATGTTCATGTTTGCTAATTATTGTTAAGTTCATGATAAAGAAAATTTTCAACAAGACATAGGAATAATAGCTAACAAAAATGAAGGCTAGAAAAAAGAGGAGTGAGGGAAAGGAGAGAGAATAAGAGAGTGAAAGTCTAAAGGGAGAGAGAATAAGAGGGAGGGAAGGTGGGAGAGAGAGAGAGAGTGAGATTGAGAGACCGAGTAAGAGACAGACAGAGAGACACAGAGAGAGGGTGTATAGGGTATTCAGGGAGTACTAGTACCTTGGTGTGAGGGCTGCCAAGCTCTTTTCAGGGATGCTCATCCTCCTTTGGTGTCTGCCTGCCACCCAACTCTCACTTGTGGCTCCAAGATGCTCTAGCACGTGTGTTGGCCACATACTAGTAACCCATTTCGGTAGATGGGCTAAACCAGGTTCAGGGTAACCAATGGGCTTCAAACACGTCAGTGAGTTAGGGGAGTGTCTACCCCAAGTAAGTGAGGACTTCCCCAAAGAATAGGTGGATGTGAATAATTTGTTCCAATGAACCATGAAGGAAAGGGTAGCAGTACTTGGTCAGACATCCAAGATGCCAAGATCATCCACTGCATCCAGTCATCACCGGTTTTCTTGACCTTAGTCTTGCTGTTGAACTCTGATGACTCAGGAAAAGAGAGCGAGGCTGACACCTTTGAGGAACCCTGCCTCACTTAAATTCAATTTATGCACAAGTCAAAAGACATCACCCATACCATTTTACATGTTACTGTTTTACTATTTCATCATTTTATTTTGTTATGTTACTATTTTTACTTACCTTGAAGTCCTGTGGTGGAAAGCTAGTGATGAAGTGGCAGGTGCAGATACACTAGGAGCTGTAGTCACAACCCTGCACATAGGTGGTCCAGGGCAAATGGTCATCTTCTAATTGGAATGAAGCAGCAGTGGGATTTGGCAGTGCTCTGGGTGTCTGAGCATCCTTTTAATTTTTTTTTGTTTTGTTTGGCAGGGCAATTGGGGTTAAGTGACTTGCCCAAGGTCACACAGCTAGTATATATGTCAAGTGTCTGAAGCCAGATTTGAACTCAGGTCCTCCTGACTCCAAGGCCAGTGCTCTACTCACTGAGCCACCTAGCTGCCCCCTGAGCATCCTTTTAAAGGACTGCATTGCTAACCTCCTGGCATGTGGAAGGAGGTAGAAAAGGTGCCCTAACAATTGACTGTTTCATCTAACCTGCTTACCGTGGCAGATGGGACTCCTACCCTGTGGTCAAAGCACAAAAAGAGTACAAAAACTTTTGCAAAGATGATTTCACTCCCCTTGGTCATGGAATGTGTGCATGCTTATGGACAACACACAATGCAGTAGACCCGAAAGATGAACAATTCTTGTCGTGAGAAAACTCAGTAGGTATTGCATCCAAATAGCAGCTCTGAGTGAAGGAAGGCTGGCAAATGAAGGCCGGCTTCCCAAAGCAGAGCTCGATGCATACTTTTCTGGAGCGGTGTGAAGCTGGCCTAGGTTTCTCAATCCAATCTAATCTAGTCAACAAGCTTGTATGTCTCCCAAAAGAAATGAACAACAGGTTCATGACAATGTGGTCACCACATGCAAGAAAGTGCCATGCCATCATCATCAGCGCATATGCTCACATCACGACAAAAGCTGATGAAGTCAAAGAAAAATTTTGTGAAGACCTGGAGACACTCAAAATCAATGTTCTGAAGGAGGACAAGTTTGTAATTCTGAGAGATAGAGTAAGCACAAACTATCAGACATGGCAAGGAGTCTGGGAGGAATGGAGCTGGAAACAGCAACGGGAACAGTCACTTATTACTGAAGACTTGTGCATCTCATGACCTTCCCATCACCAACACTGTCTTCCACTTACCTAAACCCAAAAAACTTCATGGATGTAGCCTTGTAGCAAACATTGGCATTTAATAGTCTATATCATTGCAAGGAGAAGAGATAGACAGGATGTGAGCGACAAAGGTGACGTGTGATGCAGAGCACTAGAATGATCATAGACTAATCTTCTCTGAGCTGAATATTCACATTTAGCAAAAGTAGTGGCCCCAAGGCAAGATGACTACCAGAAGACTTAATGTCAACAGATTAGAGCCTCCTCTGAGTTTGAACAGTTTGTTGCTAGCTTGGAGGGAAAGCTGAGACAACACACAGTTGGCAACAGTGGAGCAGAAAAGAAGTGGGCAATTTTCAGAGATTTGGTAGACAGCACTGCATTTATTCATCTGGGCCAAAACAGTCACAAACATCAGGATTGATGTGATGAAAATGATAAAGAAACTGAGAAGCTACTAAATGAAAAAACGAGAACTCCATAAGGCTTACCAGCAGTGCTTAACTCCATAAAAAGTAAAGTGCAAGTGCAGCTTAGAGAGGTTTGAGATTCTTGGCTCAGTAAGAAGGCAGATGAAATCCAGTTTTATGCTGATAGTAACAATCCAAAGCTCTTCTATGATGTCCTGAATCCTATTTATATGCCAAAGATCTATGACGTACCTCAGGTGTTCAGAGCTGATAGAGCCACACTGATAAGTGGTAAGTACATGATCCTGGAGAGATAGGCTGAACATTTCCATAGTTTTCCCAACAGACCATCATCAACCAATGCCAAAGCTACTTACTGTGTACCTCAGGTTGAAGTCAAACCCTCCCTAGTGGAACTTCTGGATGAAGAAAGTTTTGAATGCCATTAGGCTTCTCTCCTGTGGCAAAATGCCTGGTACTGATTCCATCCCAGCAGAGGTTTACAAGGCAGGGGTCCACTGCTCATACAAAAGCTGACTGAAATCTTCCAGATTACACGGCAAGAGGGGATTATCCCTCAGGAGACCAAGGCTGTCTCTACAATCCATCTCCATAAAATAAAAGAAAATAGGTTGCCCCATGACAATCATGGGGTGGGAGGTGGGGTCCTCTCTCTTAGTCATTGCTGGCAAGATTCTTGACAGAATCCTTCTTAATCAGTTGATCCTTCACCTGGAAGATGGTCATCTACCTAAGACCCAGTGTGGCTTCAGAAAGGGACAAGGAATGGCCAACGTGGTATTTGCTGACAACTCCAGGAGAAATGACAGGAACAGAACAGAGGTCTGTACATAACATTTGCTAATCTGACCAAGGTCTTCGATACTGTTAGTCATGAGGACTTGTGGAAGATCATGGTGAAATTTGGTTGCCCAAAGAAGTGTTTTTGTATTGTATGCCGGTTTTATGACTGCATGTTTACATAGGTTCTGCATAATGGATGATGCCTTCATGCTTTCGCATTACCAATGGAATGAAACAGGGCTGGTTCCCTTTTCAGCATGTTTTCAACAATGTTGTCTGATGCCTTCAATGAGGAGGAAAATGGTATCAAGGTCAGCTGCAGCACTGACAGTAAATTATTTAACTTGGAAAGGCTACAAGCCAAGAATAAAATAGGAGAGTTGGAGTATGACTTTTTATTCACAGATGATTGTGTACTCAGTGCAGCCTCTGAGGCTGAGATGTAATAGAGTATGGATCAATCCTCTGCTACTTGTGCTAATTTTGGCCTGATAATTAACAACAAGAAAACAGAGGTTCTTCACTAGCCAGCCCCATAACATCTACAGGTGGAACCAGTGGTTACAGCAAATGGAGAAATTTTGAATGTGGATAAATTCGCTTACCTCGGCAGTACACTTTCCAGGGATGTCCACACAGATAATGAGGTTAATGCACATATTACTAAAGCTAGCTCAGTGTTTGGGAAGCTTTGAAAGAAATGGGATGAGAAGGGGTATCAGGCTACCTACCAAACTGAAGGTTTACAAAGCTGTTGTGCTGACCTCATTCTTGTATGCCTGACCTGGACAGTTTACCAGCTCCATGCCAGAAAACTGAACTGCTTCCATTTGAATTCTCTTAGGAAGATTCTGAAGATCACCTGATAAGATAAGGTACTGGATACTGAGGTCCTTTCTTGAGCTGAACTGTCAAACATTCAAACTCTTGCTGTAGAGAGAAAAATGACTATGAGCTAGACACATTTGAATACCAAACACACATTGTTTGCATGCCAAATACACATTTGCTTAAAGGACTATTTTGTGGAGAATTCACACAAGTAGGTAAATGTTTACATGGAAGTTAGAAGAAGAAATACAAGGACACTCTCAAGGTCTCTCTGAAGAACTTTGCTTTCAACTCTGAGACATGGGAGGCACTGGCACAGAACCATCCAACACAGCATGCCTGCATCAAAGATGGTATGGTGTTCTATAAACAAAGCAGAATTGTAGTAGCTCAAAAGAAATACGAGATGTGTAAATTTACAGACATCTCCTCCCCAAATGTTCATACTAATTATTTGTGTCCAAACTATGGTAGAGCCTTCTGAGCTCTTATTGGTTTGATCAGCCACAGTTAGACACAATGTACACTGATCTCAATATCATAATGTCATTTTGGTTCTCTTTATAAAGGAACATTGATTATGGGAATGAGGGAGGGAGGGAGGGAGGGAGAGAGAGGGAGAGAGAGGGAGAGAGAGAGAGAGAGAGAGAGAGAGAGAGAGAGAGAGAGAGAGAGAGAGA
>CM053624.1:296764438-296817222 GCA_028646595.1 Phalanger gymnotis
GTACATTTAAAGATTTCTATTTTGTTTTCCTCTTTTTAAAGAAAATTTTCTTTTGTAATATGTGAAATGTTTGCTGGCAAATGGTCTCATTGTACTGGGGGGAAGGATGACATATATTCTAACTTTCCTAGGGGTATAAGGAGATAAGGGAATGACCAAAAAGCCCTGGGGCATATTTAAGTCTTAATGTCATAAGACATCAGTACAGAACCATAATGCAATGGAATGAGCTCTGGTTTTGGAGTTAGAGAAGCTAGATTCAAATCTTGCCTCAGATATGATTTTGGTTAAGTCAGCCTTATTGGTCTTCACTTTCATCATTTACAAAAAAGAGGAGGTTAGACTAGATGGCCTCAGAAGTACCTTGTAGCTTTAGATATGCAATACTATGGAAGAAAATAATCTATGCTATGTTTTAGCTAAAAAGTCTTATCAGAGACACATTCTTTTATAAGCAATTTGTTTGGAGAATTTGGCCAATAGAATTTCTACTAATCAGAAAAATCGATGACATGCAATTTCCAATTTATATTTATCATAACTGTAACAGAACCAAAATCTGGGCCCAAGTGGCTGGGGCACTGTGCCCTCTACATTTCTACTAAGTGGTTCCTATTCTCTGGACCCACACATTTGGTCTGGGACGAATTCAGTTTTTTGGAAGCCTGGCCTCTAACGATAGAGATTAGGTTCCTTTAACTCTTTGGTTCATTACAATCTTTACCTCTCAGGGAAAAATTGCATAAAGCTGAGGTTTGTTTCATGTCTAGACTATTCCCCAAAGTGGTGGTTGTGGTGGTGGAGGGCTCAGTGTACAATATGAATCAGATACGGGACCACTATTTATTTCCTATACACAAAAGAAATGATTAACACATTGAAGGCCTACAAACATATATTGACAAAAAGAATTAAAGCAGAATTCAGTAATTTATAACTACTGCTATACTCTCCCAGGAGGTCGAGACTTAAAACTCAGAACATGAAGCAATTTATCATCAGATTGCTGAATAGGCATTGTTACATTTCACCTTGGCTTAGCACTGCTCAAATAACTCCCTCCAAGACCATGACTTTGGAAAAGCCAGGCCAGAACTTGAGACCGTTCCAGCAAGTGGCCATCTCTTATAAGAAGCACTGAAGTAATTGCTAGGACCTCTCTGAAAGTGCAGATGGCACTGACTAAAGACCTTAGAATCTTTGGACTCACAAGTTCATCTCCAAGTACAGACACATGCATCTCAAATTCAGATTTGTTCACCTATGATTAGGCAAAGAAACATAAAGCAGAAGACATGGTCAGAGACCCAAGCTCAAGTTCATCTAGCAGAGCCCTCCTATTCCAGCTGCCACATGGGAGTAGTCAATGTGCTGCCAGCATTGGAGAAGTGTGCTAGTCCCTCTTCTACACCTCCAGTGAGAAGCTCAAAGGATATCCACAAATTTGGCTGATGGAAAGATAAGTCAAGGGCAGGTCATTCTAGACCTAATAAAGGACTTGCTTCATCATTCCCCAAGTCAGTCCATGTGGTTAGCTAGAAAGTAGGCAGAGCAGTTCTGTGTGTGCCCTTTTATGTAATCATGAGGCAAAAGATGAAGAAATTCCATAGCAAAAGAAGAACAAATTTACACAATTACTATTATCCCCTTTTTCTTTTATAAAATGAAGGGACTGAAATCCATAGCCTATGAGGTCCCTTCTAGCTCTACAGCTATGATCCTATGAGTCAATGTATAGTACATAATGGTTCTGGACTTACTCTCCCAACCCCCACTAGCTGGTGAATTGGGTCCTCAGAACTCAGCTTCTTGTAGTTGTTCAGTTGTTTAAATTGTGTCAGACTCTTCATGACCCCATTTGGGGTTTTCTTGATAAAGATACTGGAGTGGTTTTCCATTTCCTTTTCCAGCTCATTTTACAGATAAGGAAACTGATGCAAACAGGGTTAAGTGATTTGCCCAGGATCACACAGTGTCTGAAGCCAGATTTGAACTCAGGAAGACCATCTTCCTGACTCAAAGCCTAGCACTCTATCCAATGCACTACCTGACTACCCCAGAACTCAGCTACTAAAGGTTCAAGGAGTAATACCTGAGGGGTAAATTTAATGCAATCATTACAGAGCCCCCATCCAGTGTCTTGCCTTTGATATGTGTCAACAAGGTCATATCTTCCTAGTATCACCTAAGCAGTCATTATTGACCAGCTTAAGTTTGACCATCTGGCCTCTCCTCAATACCAATCAACATCAATTAGTTTTTGCAAAGGAATTTTTACTGGGAAGATATGCTAAGACTTTTAGCACCAAAAAACATCTGAAACCAGGAGCATATTATTCTCTACCACTGTGGTCCCTGGGGAGACGGTTTAAACTTAAAGTGGTTGCTACTAAACATTTGTTTTATCCAGTTCACTTCTGCTTAAATGAAATAATATTTGTAAAGCACTTAGCAATAAATGCTTATTCCACCACCACCACTACCACCCCTCACTTCTGATTGTGGCACAGCCTATGGACAACTTGCTCCTTTGCTTGCAGGATGAGGTAGCTTGGCTATTGGGTCAATTCACTTCTGGGTCAGGTCAAGCAGGTTGCTTCTCAATGCTGTCTCCTCACTGGGCTTAGCTGCTGTGGCTTTGGCAGGCTCTGCTTCTGAATCTCGGTTCCTAGATATCTGGTGGATCTTCTGACTGATACTCATGAGGGGATGACCTGGTTTTCTCCTTTTCCAATACTCATTCACCTAATATGAGGAAAGAATGAACAAAACAGGCACAGAAGAATAAAAGGACCTTGTGTTCACAGTTACATGGTAGCCAAGGTAAGACATAAGGCTGCTACCTCTCCCTACCTGGAAGTTTATAGCAGTTCTTCCTCACTCAAAAACTTCCAAGGAAGAGAGCATTCCTTTGTTCAATCCTTTTGTATACATTTTCAGTTCAAGCTCAGTACCCAATTAAAAGTTTTTCGTCACCACAGAGTAAGCAGACAGGAAACAGTGATAATACCTCTACATGGTCTGAATTAGGGGTAAAGTTTCCCCCATTAATCACCATCATATATTTCTGGAAATAGGCTTGCAAGCCTCAACTCAGATTGACGTCATCCAAAACTAGACCCTCGTTGGACAACTCCTTCATTACATATTTTCAAAAATTTATTTACAGAAGAGAATAATAGTGGACACATGCTTAGGAAGATCTAATCATGGATCCTGACTTCTAAGGGAGTAAAAGACATTCCCAAATTTTACTTTGGTCAGTGATTCAAGAGAGACAAAGGAGGACAATGACATTAGACAAGGATGTTGTTATAACCCTAAATCTTACTTTTTCCAATATAATGGAGGACTTGGCACTGCAGACTTCCACAGTACCTGGTGTAAATTTGGGCACATGGGAGAATATCAATGAATGTGTCTTAGAAAATAGCGTTTAAGACTAAGAAATGAAAGAATTCAAAGGCTTGTAGACTATTTAATAGTCTTATACTTGCATATCATATTGCTTTCGAGAATTAGAAGGTGCTGATGCAGCAAGCATTAGATAACATGTAATATAAAACAACATGCAAAGAGCTTCAGAAGTTTTCTCAAACAAGTATGTCTCCTACGCATATGTTAAAATCACACAAGAATTTTTCATAGCTTTGGCTACAGAGATAAGTTTTTCAACAGTCCTCTGAATATCTTCATATTTGAGGAAAACATGTTGACATCAAGCTCCAGGCAAAGCCATAGGGCCTCCTTGGTGAGATTCACAGTCACTTAAAAGAGATCAATTTAACAATCTACATAAGTAAAACAAACTATATGCATGTTGCTCAAATTGCTGTATGATAAGCAGTGCATATATTTTGAACAGACAATGTAGATGAACAGTGAACTGGGCCTTGATTTGAATAGCAGGAGAGTGAACAAGATTGTATATGAGAAATTTTGCCATGTTTTTAATCATCTCAAATTCCTCCCTTACATAAAAACTCATCAGTTAATGCCAACACTCTCCAGTACTTTGTGGGACCAACAGTGTGGTCCCTCAATGGCAGACAGGAAGCACAGCAAATTTAGGGTTTGAACAAGTCCATTTGTTTTTTTTTCTGTTTTTAGAATTGGAAATTTTTTCAAAAAAAAATTTTTCCCCTCCCCCGCAATGGAAAAGAAAAAAGAAAAACAAAACCCTCTTTAAAAAATATGTAGAATCAAGGAAAACAAATTCTCACATTGGCCATGTGAACTGAGAAGGGCAGCCAGGAAGCTGAAATTGTCACCACCTGTCCCCCGCTTGCCAACTGCTTATGCTGCATTTGAAAGAAACAATGAGGTATCTGGCAGCTCCTGCATTCATTTGAGCAGTTTCTAAGACTGTACCTGTTTGTGAGTAAATTGCCCTTTGCTCAGCTCAAGGATGAGAGCAAACAAATACTTAATTTCCTGGTTCCAGGCTTCCTTATTGCTTGGGAGGTTGGGGAGAATGGAAGAATGAGGGTTGTAGGGGAATTGGATAAATGTCTCTGTGTGATTTCTAAAGAAGGTACTCTGAAACAAACATACTTAGATTTTACTTAGATTTTCTTTCCCCCTTATAATTTAATATTTTCAAAAGCAATACTCTTGCTAAGAGGAGATTTGTTGAAACACATACAAGGGGTGGGAAATGATGGGAGTTGCCAAATTGATAGGGGTTTAACGGAAAGATAAATTTGGTGGACACGCATACCTCTGGCTTGGTTGTGGGTAGACTATGCTGTGACTGAACATATGAACAATAGATAATTGGCAATAAGCTGCCCTTCAGACTCCTGACCAACAGGCAGCTTGGCTAACAGTACCTCCTACTGTATGAATGGATCAAAAATTAGACTTCTAGGGAGAAGTCAAGTTAACAAGATTTTTGTTAAGTGCCTACTGTGTGCTAGGCTCTGTGCTAAGCTCTGGTAAAGCAAAGAAAAGTAAAAAATAGTCCTTGCTGTTAAGGTACTCACAGCATAATGGGAGGAGACAACAAGCAAAAAACTGTGTACATAGGAGCTATATACAGAGTAAACTACAGGTGATCTCAGAGGGAATACTCCCATCATTGAGATCCTGGAATTAGTGAATTATTGTAGTAGTCAAGTGAGGCCATACTGATCTGGAGTTGGAGCCTGAATTCATCAATATCTGTGACAAACAACAGCATCTTTTTTTTCTATATTTAAATACATCGTGCATTTATTATATTGTATATAGTGCATGCTATTTATATTTTCCCCTTGCATTTTTGTTATATTATCATTTCAGGTCTCCCAATGGATATAATATTACTTATAACCACAACATTAATATAACTCTCAATTGTAATTTTGTTTTTCCTCCACATTTACATCAAGGATTACACAAAAAGCTCTGAAAGTCCAAAGGCAACCTTAAGGACATGAAGTTAATCAATTAACAAGCATCCATTAAGTGATCACTATGTGCCAAGCACTGTATCCCCTACAGTGTATCAAGGTCTTTTTTGTCTGGAGGGAACCTCTGAGCCAAGGATTCTTCATAAACTTGCTTCCTTGTAACAAAGAGGTCTCAAC
Organism: Phalanger gymnotis; assembly: GCA_028646595.1. Classification (NCBI taxonomy): domain Eukaryota; kingdom Metazoa; phylum Chordata; class Mammalia; order Diprotodontia; family Phalangeridae; genus Phalanger; species Phalanger gymnotis. Next base: position 296,770,009 of record CM053624.1, read on the forward strand.
ATAATTTTCAAATACAAATGCAGAATGCCTAGGTAGGTAAGTATTACAGTTAAAAAAATCCATCTGATATTCCTGACTCTACTGAGCTACTGTAGAATACAGGGTTCAAGATAAGTAAGAATTACAACTCTATGAATTGATGGTTTGTGTCGATTTTTTTTACATGTACAAAACCTTCCAAGGCTTTTATTTTTCAAATGGGGCACTTAGTTGGTAGAGATGGGGTTGGTTTGGCATCTAGGCTGGTGATGTCATTGGTGTGAGTTAGCTGCCACTGTGAAAGCTCTGTGGACCAATACAGATCCAGCAACTCAGCTGTAACTTAAAGTCTTAGATGGCTTTCTACCAGAAGGAACACCGAGAATTTCAAGAGGCTACTATGTGTCTAAGTCGGGAACCGAATACATGTCTTTTTTTTCTTCTTTTTCTTCATTCCCTCTTTATTTTTTAATTTCTTTTTTACTTTTAGTTTACAACACTCAGTTCCACAAGTTTCTGAACTCCTATTTTTCTTTCCCTCCCTCTTCCCCTCAAGATGGCATTTAATCCAATATAGACTCTACATATACCTTCACATTAAACTTATTTACACAATAGTCAAGTTGTAAAGAAGAATTATAACCAGTGAAATGAATCATGAGAAAGAACAAAGAAAACCAAAAAAGAAGGGGGAAAAAAGAGAGCAAGTAGTTTCCCTCAATCTGCATTCAGACTCCGTAATTCTTTCTCTGGATGTGGATAGCTTTTTCCATCATGAATCTTTTGGAGCTGTCTTAGAACCTTGTATAGCTGAGAAGAGCCAAGTCTATCAAAGTTAGTCATCACAGATACTTTGTGTCTGTAATCATGTATAATGTTCTCCTGGTTCTGCTCCCCTCACTCAGCATCAGATCACATACGTCTTTCCAGGTTATTATGAAGTCCGTCTGCTCCTCATTATAGCACAATAGTATTCCATTACATTCATATACCACAACTTGTTTAGCTACTCCCCAATTTATGAGCATCCCCTTGATTTCTAATTCTTTGCAACCACAAAAAGAGCTGCTATGTTATTTTTGTACATACGGGTCCTTTTCCCACTTGTACGATCTCTTTGGGATACAGCCCCAGAAGTGGTACTGCTGGGTCAAAGGGTATGCACATTTTTTTTTTTTTTGCAGTGGGGAAGGCAGGGCAATTGGGGTTAAGTGACTTGCCCAAGGTCATACAACTAGTAAATGTGTCAAGTGTCTGAGACCAGATTTGAACTCAGGTACTCCTGACTCCAGGGCCAGTGCTCTACTCACTGTGCCACCTAGCTGCCCCCGTATGTACATTTTTATAGCCCTTTGGGTATAGTTCTAAATTCCTCTCCAGAATGGCTGGATCCATCCATAACTCCACCAAACATGTAACAGTGTTCCTATTTTTCCACACCTTCTGCAGCATTCATCATTTTCCTGTTTTGTCATGTTAGCCAATCTGACGGGAGAGATGTGTTACCTGAGAGTTGTTTTGATTTGCATTTCTCTAATCGATAGCGATTTAGAGCATTTTTATATGACTATAGATGGCTTTAATTTCTTCCTCTGAAAACTGCCTGTTCATATCCTTTGGCCATTTATCAACTAGGGAATGACTTGAATACAAGTCTTTCTGACCCTAGTTCAAACCTTCTGCTCATTATACCATGGTACTTCTCATGCCAACCCAAATTACAGGAACATTTAAAAAAACTGACATGTAAATTTTTAAAGCTATACTTTTCTATATGATTCAAGAGAATACTGATTCCTACTTTTCATTTAAAATTAGGTATTTACTCAAAAGCCTATGAGATTCATGAAATAGGTATTCAAAATGTTTGAATATTAGAAACATATAGTACTGTGAGGGTCACAATTCTTATCTGATGAAAGTCAATGAATGGCATGCGAATTAACATGAACAGAAGAAATTGTAGGTCAGGCACTCATAAGAAGAGAAAAGGAAAACAGTTTTGGAATTTATAGAACCTAAGTCCACGACAGGGAAGGCAACCTTCTTGAAGGCTGAGATTGTCTTGTTTTTGTACCTGTAGCCCTAGAGCCTAGCATAGTACCTGGCACATAATAGGTGCTTAATTAATGGTGTTGATTGATTACTTGTTACATGATTGTTGATTTGAAATGGACCTCAGAGATCAAGTCTAATCCATACATGAAACACCATTCCCTTTACTGCCACCTCCAAAAAGAGGTCATCTAAGCTCCACCTGAAGCCCTTCATTGATGGGAACCCACTACTTCATGAAGCAGCCCCTTCTACGTTGGAATAGCACATTAATTGTTAGGAAAACTTTCCTTAAATTGAGTCAAACAAAATCTGCTTCTTTGCAACTTCTAACCATTAACTTCTAATTCTTCCTTTCGGGACCAAGTGGAAAAACATCTAATTTTTCTCCAACGAGACAGTTCTTTAAATGCTTTAAGATAGATATATTCTTTTCACGTCTCCTCTCCCACCTAAATATCCCCAGTTCCTTTGAATGGCCTTGATATGTTATGCCTTCTACCTAAGTCTTTCACCATCCTGGTTGCCATTTACTGGACTTGGACAACACAGTTCAACCACAGATACAGGCTGACCAGGATAGAGGACAGAGGGACTATGATTTTCCAAGTACTGGCCTCTATGCCTCCTTACATGCAGCCTAATATTTCATTAGCTTTTTTGACTTTGATATTACATTGTTAACTCATGCTAAGTTTGCAGTTCATTAAAACCAACAATTTTTTTCAGATGAACTGCTATCTAGCTTTGCTTCATCCATCTTGTATTTGTGAAGCTTTTTTTTTAACAGAATGTATAAGACTTTATATTTATCACTTTTGAATTTCATCTCATAAAATTGGGCCCAAAATCACCTCACAAGACTTTTTTGGAGTCTTACTGTCATCTAACATGTTAGCCATCCCTCCCAGTATTGTGCAAATTTGATAAGCATACCTTCTCGGGCCAACCACAAATCCCTGGTTCACTTTCTTCCACATTGGTCATTCATGATTACTCTTAGAGCCTGGTCATTCAACCAGTTCCAAAACCATATAACTTTAAAATAATCTATCCCATATCTTATAGCATCATAGATTTAGAGTTAGAAAGAACTTCAGGTTTCTCCTTCTTGTCCTTAGGGATAATGGAAGAAATTTTGTGAAGCATTTTGCTGAAATTTAGGTAAACTATATTCACAGCAAGCTACTGATTTACCTAGTCTAGTAATCTTGTAAAAAAAGAAAGAAAAAAAGGTCAGCCTGTCATTTCCTGTTCTTGATAAAATTGTGCAGCCTTTTTGTTTTCATAGTTTTATTTTGGGAATTTTGATAACCATTCCTTTAATAAAATTCTAATAAAATTTTTATTAAGCACCGCTACACTGGGGATAAAAAAAAATGACAGAGCCCCTGCTATCAATGAGTTTACATCCCAGTGGGGGCAAAGGGATGGAGCATGCATCTTGACTCCTTTTAGTGGGCCACATGCTAGAGTGAATCCAGTGGTAGGTGGGTTGATTCCTGTTTGTTCAGGAGACTAGGGCCTTTGTTGAAGATGACTAACAACTGAGCTGGGAAGAATTGCTCCCTTAGGCTCTATATAAAGGAGCAAACTCTTCTCAAGGAGAAAACTCTCACTTTTGAGCATATAGCTTGGGCGGGGGTGGGGCTCTGTTAGCATGTACTCTAGACTTCTAGTGGTTTGGGGGATTGCTCCTTTCCTCACCAGCAGCCATGTTGCCTACAAAAACACTGCAACAACAAGACTACATTTCAAGTCTCTGCCTATCTCTTTTGCTTTGTGTTTCTTTACCTAAGCTCAAAAGATCAAACAGCAATACAGGGAGAGGGATATTTCCAGCCTTTGTGAGTAGGAAATAAATAGCTGTCCTACACCGGACATCTACTTTGTATATTGAATACCTTCTCTAGAAGGGACCACGTTAATCTTTGGTTGCTGACATCATCATTCAACTGAAACTTTGGTCTCCAAAGATACCAACGATCTTTTGATTGAATCCTGGTCTATTTAAGCCCAGCGCCTGAGCTCCCTTTCTGGGAGGGGTCCCTTTTGGGATACAGGTGACACCTCCTTCTTTCCCAGTTTCTCTTAATGTGTTATTTATTCACTTGAAATCTTTCGAACATAGCTTTCAGTTTGTCTCATTTTTGCTGGTTGGTACTTTATTTCAGTTCAATTCAATAAACAATTGTTTAGTGTACAAAGCACACAGGCAAAAAACACTTTGTGCAAAACACATCTGCTTAGACACTAGAGATAGAAAGACGTAAATAAAACAGTCCTTGCCGTCTGAGAACTTACATTTAATAGCTGCTGTGTAGTTTTGAAATGTTGTGATACCAGCCCTATTCTTTGCATCCCTCTCTTCTTTCCTTCCTTTCTGCCTTAAGTTTGTGAGAAGCCTGGGTTATTATTAGTCTAGCCTAACAAGGATGCCCCTCCTTTTGTTCATCGCACTGGAGTTTCTACCTTGACTGAAAATTGAGCTTGTGACATAAACTTTAATGAAGCTAGTTGACATTGACATGGGAGAAGACAGGTCCAAGATGGTCATTGGATTTTAAGACAAAAATCTTGATGGGTCTCGGTCACCTCGCTTGGCTTTCTCCTTTGCACTTATCCGCACCTCTCCCGTGCCACAGTTGTTGCAGTGTTGTGGTTGTCTTGTCTTTAATGTATGTCCTGAGCTCCTTCACTGGATTTCCTTGACAAGGTCTGTGGAGCACCGATCTTTGCACTCCCAGCGGAACACCGAGCCTCGGAAGGGACCCAAGGGCTCACCCCTCTCCTCTCTATCTCAAACCGTCCCTCTTCCTCTTCACTCATCCCCTCCCCCTCCCACCTTTCTCGGCTACTACAATTTCGCCTCAGTCACCGTACACATCTCTCCGCACCCTCCACTGCACCCCCTGCGTGTGTCAGGAGGCAGCGCGCAGGCGCAGAGGGCCGCGCCCTCCCCCGCCCCTCCATCTTGGGGGAGGGGGACCTCCACGCCCAGCACCGAGGGGTGTGTGCGCAGGCGGCTTGGGGGCTGGAGTTTTGGGTTACGGCGGGCGGGGACTGGCCGGGCAGCGGCCGAGGCCGGCAGCGCATCAGTTTCCCGGGAGACGGCGGCTGCGAGGGCGCTGCTACCTCGTTCTCTCTCCTGTGGTCCCACAGCCGGGCGGGCACGAGGCCTCCCCATGGATTCCCAGAAAGTGAGCGCTGGGGGCGGGGGGCGGGGGAGCGGCGCCCCGTCCTCGCGCGCGGGGCTGGGCGGGGCTCGTGTCCGCGACCAGGAGTGTGTGAGTGGAGCGGTGGGGGGCGGGGAACACCATCGCCGGGGCCTCTCTTACCTCTTCCTCGGGGGCACGCGGCCGGATTCCTCTTCCCTCCCGACCCCGGCCCCTGGCTCTGAGCGGGGCGCGGGCCCGGGAGGGATGCGCCCCCGGGCTCCTCATCCCCTCCCCCCTGCGATGGCTCCTTCCTCTCGGCTGAGCGCGGGGCGGCGGGAGCCCCGTTAGGATCGCGGCATCCCTGGAGAGCAGAGGGCGAGCCCGGGGACGTGGTCCCCCCAGCCCGCGCTCTCGTCTCCCCCGCGGGACCCCGATCCCGGGAAGGGGCCGGGCCGCGGTGCGCGCTCCGAGGATGTTTTTATCCCGAGTGGGAGGCGGCTGTCCATCCCGAGCTCGGGTTTCTCCGGCGAGGAGCGAGCGGTCCAGGCCTGGAAGTGACCACAAAGTCCTTGCTCTGAGGTAAAACTTGTATCCGGCCGGGAGGGGACAGAGTCTCGAGGCCCGAGAAGAGTCTTCTTGACCCCTCCCCCTCGCGAAAGAACTCCGCGTTTATAGTCATCACGGACATTTCGGTAGATGACCTCCCCGCTCGCGAGGTAGCCGGTGTTTGCTGGGAAAAGCGATCGTTATAGCAGTCAGCATTGGTAAAGCCCACCTTTATAAGATCGTCTCATGTGGTCCTCACGACCACCCAGGGAGGAGGGGCTATAATAATAATTAATAATATTCATATAGCACTTACCACGTGAAACGGGCACCGTACTAATACTCTCAACAAACCTAGGCGGTAGAAGTAGTAATAAAAATAATAATAATGATGAAGATGATGATACCAGCACTTGCTTTGTGCCAGGCATTGCGCTGAGCACTTCCCAATTATTATCTCACGTGATCACCCCAACAACCCTGGGAGGCAGGTGCAGTAACTTGAGGGCCGGAGGAGTTAAGGGACTGGGCCAAGGTAATAAGTGGCAGAGTAGGGATCTGAAATGGTTCTTCTGACCCCGAATTATGTACTTCTTATACGAGACATTGCCTCTTTTAGGGAATCTCCCATCTCTCACATAGTCAGCTAGCATTTTATTAAGCATCCGCTATGTGCTAGGCGCTGTAATAGGAAGTAAGGTAAAAATCAAAAGGCCTGCTCTCAAAGAGCTCCCAGACTAATGGGGGGTGGGGGAGTATTAACCCACGGTCGGTTAGTGCTTTAAGTTTAAGCCAGTTTAAGTTGTTATCCTTGGTTTTATAGATAAGGAAACTGCAATCAGAGAAGTGAAGTAGCTTCTTAGACCAGAGTAATGTTATATATGCTAAGTGCCAGAGCTAGGATTAGAACTCAAGTCCCTTGCCTGCGAGTTCTCTGCTCGCCCCTCTGCACCAGTGGTCTCTTTTTAAATAAAATTAAAAAGGCACTAATTTGTACTGGACCAGGAAATCATAAGCACTCTGTTCTGTTTCTTCTATTTCTAGTTCTGTCACTCTCTGCAATCTTGGGGAAATCAGTACACACTGTTGACTAAATGATTTTTAAGATCTCTTCTAATTTTGACATTTAGTAATTCTGTGATTCTTTGCACTGGAATCTAGGTTATTCTAAAGTAAAAGTGTTTAGGGTATTGTCTTCTAAAATACTGATAAAAACATATCTGAGGTCATTTTGTTGGAAGTTATAAAGCAATGGAAAGACATGTTTAAAGAGTTTTTAAAAAATTCCTTGACTGTTGAACAAGGTAGGCATTTGAGAATGTAAACATTTTGAACGTGAACATTTAGAACACAAAGTACAGTTAATGTATGCTTGCATCTTCAGTAAGAAATTAGGAGATAGACTTTTCTGATTTTTACTTTTTATGACTAACTTTAAAGTAGGTTTCTAAATATTCTATTTTTTGTGCTTTGGATATTTTCATGTCTTACTCAGTTTTTAAAACAGAAGTTTTGTTTTTAAACATAACTATGTTTTAGTTTCAAGTTACTGTAACTTTTTAGATGAGAGAAGTTTTGACTTAAACGATTGATTTTTTTATGCCCTTTTTGTGTCATCCTATCAGTTTGAATTTAAACAAAGAGAGGCCATGTGATGTAGTGAATAGAGTATTAGATTTAAAGACAAGAAGGACCGGGGTTTGAGTTCTGCCTCAGATCATTAATAGCTGGGTAACCCTGAGCAAGTCATTTAATCTCCGTGGACCTTATTTTTGTAATCTCTAAAAGGAGGAGTTTAGATTTAACCTCTAAGCTCCCTTCCAACTCTAAATCTATGATTCTATAAACAGTAAAAAATAGTAGTTTTTACTTTTGGACTCTAATTATAGTCAGGCATGAGCACCAGTTTATCATCATGCTTTAGAATAGCAGGAGTTTATGTGATAGCAGATAAACCATACTATTTAGAAGAAAATTCATTTTGTATTGAGGCATTAAAATATTTAATGTTCTTGATTTGGATATTCTCATAGAAATTATTATAGAATTATATTATGTTCTAAAATTGTTACATATATTTTTCTCTTTGTGATCAAACAGGAATGTTAACGTTTTGCAGACAGATAATATGATAGAGTGGCTATGAAGATCCCTCTCTGTTGCTCTTTGGAAAAGTGAGGGATTGTCAGTAATCAAGCTATTATTTCTACTTACATATGTATTCACGAACAAAATTAGGATTTAATGCTAATATTTCTTTGAATTCTGCTTTATTTTGGTATGGTATAGTGTAGATTGTTAGAAACTTTGGAACTTGGCGTTTTGTTGATCTTTTGTATAGCCACTCCCCAAATGAAATCTAGCCAAGTTCACCTTTGCCCTCAGGTTACAGAGTCTCCTTTTTATCTTTAACAAATGGTTTCCAAGTAATAGAGCCAAATGAGGACCATTAAATCCACATTGAAAGAGGATTGGAAGTTCTGACTCATGTAACTCCACTGCTCTAGTTATAGGATCTGAGGCTTAACTAAAGACAGTCTTACAGTAACATGATGGCTGCAGGTCAGTAAGTAGATTAATCTGACCAGCTGCTTTTCTGTCTGAGGAAATAATTTGGACTACAGTGTTATGTTACAACTGACACTGTTTGAAATAGAGTGGGGGAAAAAAAAGAACCAATTGCTTTGCTTTAGCACCATGGATACAGACAACTTCAGCAATAACTTCTATACATAGTGGGATTTTGTTGAGTTTCTGGAACACATTCTTGCAGAAGATATGTTAAATATAGGCGTCTTTGTTTGCTATAAAAAGCCTTTTGAACATATCCTTAAGTAAATTTAAGAAAATCACAAAAATTTCTTTACTTGGGAAGTGTGGCTAGAAACAGAGATACTTGGAGGAATTACAAGATTTAGAATTTAGGAACTAGGAAAAATTACAACTAAATTTTTGTACAGGAGACCCTCCACATGGGGAAAACCAGTGCTCTACCTTAGTAAAGCTGAAGAGCAAGTCAGGGACCAATTGGAGGAGGGTCACTGAGAGAATTATGCCCCTATATTCTTTTTCCTTCTCAATCCAGAAGATGTAGTAGCATAAACTGTAGCCTGGAAGAGAGAATAACTAACATTTTTTTTAAAAAAATATTTCACTAAGTACATTTTTTATTTGAATTTCACAACAATCTTGTGAGATAAGGCTACATACAGGTCATGTTAGCTTCGTTTTACAGCTTGAGAAAATTGAGGTCACATAACTATAAGTATTGAAGGCAGGATTCCTAAAGTACCAGTCTACCTCCCCCCTCAATATTCCTTTGCTCTCTGCTGCCTCCAGGATCAGATACAAAAATCCTCTGTTTGGTGTTCAAAACCTTTCATAACCTGACTTCCTCTTATCTTTTCAGTCTTTTTACAGTTACTCCTGTCATGTACTCTTTGATCCGGCTATTGACTTCCTTCCTGTTCTATGGATAAGACTCCATCTCTTTGCTCTGGGCATTTTCTTGACCGTCCTCCATGCCTCATCTTGGGTTATTAATTTTCTTGTCTTCCTTTTAAGTCTTGGCTAAAATCCTATCTTCTACAGTAAGATATTCCTAAACCCTTTTAATTCTAGTGCCTTCTCTCCGTTAACTGTCTTCCATTTGTAACTTGTTTGTACATATTTGTTTGCTTGTTGTCCCTCCTATTTAGATAGATAGCAGGCCCCTTGAAGGAAGGGACTATCTTTTGCCTCTTTTTCATATCCCCAGAATTTTGCACAGTGCTTGGTACATAGTAGATGCTTAATAAATGTTTATTGACTGACTTACTGTCAGAATATGAATCCAAATCTTTCCTGACTCCAAATCTAGTGTGATATGTCTTGGCTTTTTTTCTGAGGAGACTGAGATCATTTGAGGGAGCTTGTGGTTTGCAGTTTTTTAACTTTGTCTTGATATCTTAACCTTGAGTTAGTCACCTCCTTCAAATGTTTGAGAAGCAGATATTATAATTTGCCTGGTATTGAGAGTCCTAAGCGATATTGGGTCTGAGTAAGCAAAGCTTATCTTTGATCCATTCCTCCTTGTTCTTTCTGATTCCTGTACTTTTTCCTTCAACCTAACAGTGCCTTCTCCCTAAATTATCTTCTTTTTTTCTGCCTCAATGTTCAGTATCTTTTTGATGTTCAAACATTTTACATAAGCCTACCTATTCCAAACATATCTCTGTCTTAAACAGAATTCCTCTCCCCTGAATGCTTCTGGTCTCTGCTGTGTGTAAAACTGATTAAAGTTAATTCTTGGGAAGGTATGAATATTTGATAGGCCTAACCTACTCAAAGTTATCTGATTACCCACAAAAATATGAGAATAGGTTTTGTTTTTTGGCTTCCAGGTATTGTTTAGTATTGGCCCTTCACAGCATGCTTTTCTTAGCTTCAATCTTTGCCAATGTGTGAGGATTGGGAGATGCTTAGCAAAAAATGGTCATATTTGGGGGAATTGATGAGAAGCTTGACCCACAGAAATGAACTAAACTAAAATGTAGTTAGTTAAAAAACACAAACACACAACTTTTCTCACTAATGCCAAGTAAAGCTGCTTCCCTGAATGGGTAAGTTATGATGATAGCAGCTGACAGTTTTATAACCATTTACAGGTACAAGGCTCTTTACATAAATTCTCATTTGAGCCTCACCACATAGGAAACAGGCCAAGAACTTGAGTCTTACTTATGGTCAAAAATTATTTGTCACAGATGGGATTTAAATCTTAAGTCTTCTTGGTTTTAAGTGCAGCACTTTACTATACCAAGCTGCCCCTGAGAGGTATGCACTGGTTGAATTGAATGTGAACAGGTCTGTCTTTACAAAGTTTCTTTTATACTCTTCATCTTCCTTTTCCCAGGAACCTTATTCTTTTAACACCTCCCCGCCCCCCCCCCCACCAAAAAAAACCTGGTAAAGATCTGGTATCAGTCATTTATACTTGTTGAGGGATTTGGATTATACTTTGAGTAAAATTCTTTTATATTAAAATCAAAGTTACCCCAACTGGTTTTGATATTTGAAGCCTTTTATTTAGACTTGTGATATAGTCCCTGGTAGAGATTAACTCTAGTTTTTGGAAGACCTGGGTTCAAGATCTACCTCTGACACATATTATCTGTGCAATTAGTGGACAAGGCCATCAATCAGTGCAACAGACTTTGGAAGACTTATTTTTACAAGGATACCACTATCCTTCCCAATTCCAAGGATAAATTGTCCAGGTTTTCAAACTTGGAGCCCTCCCAGCTCATTTTTCTTCTTCTCACCTATCCAGTTAGACCCAAAATCTTGTCAGTGCTATATCTTTAATATCTCTTGGATCTTTCTCCTCTTTGCTCACATAGGTACCACCCTAGTTCATTCTAGGGTGGTAGTCACCTCTCACCTTTTGCCTGAACTATTGTAATACTTTTCATTAGTCTCTCGCCTCTCTAGTCTATAATGCACCCAGCTGCCAGAGTGATATTCTTAAAGCATAAGTCTGATCATGTCATTTCTCTGTTCAGTAAGCTCCATTGGTTCCTTATTGCCTCAAAGATAAAACATAAGCTTCTCTTATTTAAACTCTTCCACAATTTGGCTTCAGATTCCCTTTCAGATTTAAAGTGCACTGTGACTTATGGGACACTTTCCCTTCTTATACTCTAGCCAGCCCAGCCTACATGCTGTTACTCACATGACACTCCTTTTTTCTTCTTTGTGCCTTTTCACAGGTCGTTCCCAGTGCCTGAAATGTGCTCTCTCCTCCCCTTTGCCTCTTAGCCTCCTTAAAAATTCATCTCAAGTGCCACCTCCTATGTAAGGCCTTCCTTGAACTCTTTATGTGCTACTGTTCTTCCATTCCCCATTACCTAGTATTTACTTGGGATAGAGAGCTGGCCTTGGAGTTATGAAGACCTGGGTTTGTCCTACATTTGACACACACCAGCTTTGCTACCTTGGGCAAGTTGCTTAACTTTTTAGTGCTTTAGGACAGTGGTGTCAAATTCAAATTGAAATGGGAATCATTAAACCATACACGAAGTTCTCTGTGGGTCACATATTTGACTTAGAAAACCATACTTGTTTATATATTATATTTATGTAACACACATATATTACATATATATTTATTATTACATCAACACATTGAAATCAGATAGGAACTACATTTTAGTCTGGTTCAAGCTGTACTTAAGAGTGTGTGTATGTGTATGGGGGCACATGTGGCTATGTTTTACATGAGTTCTAGGCAACTCTTTAAGACTAAATTACAGAAGAAGTGATGACCTGTACTCGTAGAGGGTTTTCTTCATCTGGGAACTCCATATATCAATGAAATCATAGATTTGGTCTCAGTTCCTATATTTTGTATCTGTTTATCTGAACATGTGGTGTCCTCTGTTACAATGTAAGCTTATTTGAGGGTAGGAACTATTTCATTTTGTCTTTGTATCTTTAGTGCCCTGCATATAGAAGGTGTTTAAATATTTGTTGATTGGAGTACAAGACCATTTTCTTTCTTAAAGCAGACAAAGAACAGTAAGCAGGTATGGAAGGCAACAAAGCAGTAATGAAAGAGCATTGGATTAGCATGAAGAGATCTTTGTTCTAGTACCAAATTTGCCATTAATTAACCGTGTGACCTTCAAAAGCTATCAACTGGGCGGTTATAATGGAGTTCCTTTTTCAGGTATGGAATTGATTAGATGACTCCTAAGGTAATTTCCAACTCTTGAGATTATAACTTAGAGAATTTACAATCTCATTGATGTAGGAATTGATTCCAAAGTGGCAAAACATCACCCTTGCATGCCTGTCTATTCTGTGCAACTTCTCCATTTGTCAAGGGGATTCCATCTAGCATGCAGGGAATATTCCTTAAGTTCTCTTGAAATCTCAAGGGCAAAAGAATGGCTATCTCTTAATACTAGTTCTTGCCACTTGACTAATCCATGTTCTTTTTTTAATCATTGATTACGTTTGGTTGATGATATCCCTTATGCTTATTTATAATGTATTGCAGTTTGTTTATGCCTGCCATGTGTACTTGGCAATGACTAAAGATAACATCTCTAGAAAAATATTGGTAACAAAAAAGATGGGTCTTTGAAGGAGAAGCTTGGGGGTCTTTAAAAAAAGTGTTTGTTATAAAAATCACAGAGCTAGATCTAGAAGAGAATTCAGAATCTATCTAGTCCGATTCTGTCATTGTACAGATGGAGAATCTGAGGGCCCTGGAGAATAAATGAATTGCCCAAGGTCACACGGGTAGTGTCAGAAACAGAATTTTAACTTAGGTCCTCTGTCTCCAGTACCAATGCCCTTTTCACTGTACCATACCTCCCTTTCAGGAGATCTTTGCAGGTCTCTTCCATCTTTTGAATGTCTGTTAGCCTCGTTTCAGCTTTGTGCATAGTTCATAGTATCCTAAGGTCATAGATTTAGAGTTAGAAGGAACCTTAAGAAGTCATCTAGTACAGCACCTTCGTTTTAGAGATTAGAAAACTAAGAAGTTAAGCGACTTGCCCAAAGCCACACTCCAAAGTTTGAATTCCTTTTACTGTGCCAGCTGCTTTCCAAGCTTTTTTTATACCAAATGTTCCCTGTTCAGCTTTTTGTTTTATAAATACTGCTCATAATCTTCCACCACGCTTCTCTGTAAGAGTTTACAAATTCATATTCTATTGCCACTGGTTTTCATATTCTACTTTTTGTCAGTGAAGTCAAGCATTAATATGCTTTCTGTGGTGGTTTAAATTATTTTGTTTTCACTGTTACAGCTGTTGTTCTACATCAGTTAAACTTTGGTGTGAAATCCATATTTAGGGTTGTTGGACTTTTGGTGGTGTTGTCCAGTTAAATAGAGATTCACATACTTTAGTGGTATGTCCACCGGGTCACTGGACATGGCTGTCATTTAGAGTACCAGTAGCTAAGTTAAAGTTAATAAATGACCTAAAACCTGATTCTTAGCACCCTCTTTCCCCTTTTCTGCTATTCTGCCACTGTCCCTGCAAGAAAGGAAAGGGGTACACACAAGACTGTGGGCTGTTTTGCATTTTTCTTTGTTCGTGGGTTGCCATGGCCAAGGAATTTATTACCAAGGGGCCAGACTGCTGATGATGAACTTCTCCTTATTTAACTCAGCTGTTTTTTTTGGAAAGCACAGGCATAGTCTGTTGCTCAGACTGTACTTGAAGCTTTTCAGCATGATAGAATCTGCCAGAACTTGAGCTTTCTTGGCAGAATCTTCAAGTACCCAGAATCACTATGTGTATGGCTTTAAGATTATATGCTTATAAATTGCTTCATTTCCTAACTTTCCATTTTCCTAATTTATAAAGTGAAGAGGAAAGCACTAGAATTCAACTCAAAAAATGTTAGTATTTGTGGGCAGAGGCCCTTGAAACCACAGTAAGACTATTAACAAGGTAACTTGTAGATTTTCCAGAATTGAATTTATATACTTTAATGCTTACAAAACATTTTCCTCATAATACTGTGAATTCAAGTAATTATTACTTGTTTTTTATCTATGAAAGGTGGAGTGACTTGGCCCGAGTCACACATCCAGTAAGAATTTGATCCAGGGTTTCAACCTAGATTTCTTCATTGCAAGTTCAGTGCTCTGCCTGTTATGCTACATTAGAGACATTGCTCCTTGCATCTCCCTAGAGGAGAGTTGGGGAATGGCCCAGCAGAAACTGTTGGAATCCTAGTTTAAGGACCCGGCATGGTGGGAGAGGAAGCCTGTAGGTCATTTTTACCTGCTTTTCCTAGGATGCTTCTCTCCCCTATCACAGATTTTCTGACAAGTTCCAGACTTCTATCCCATTCCTATCTGAGTCTGGATCTTTCCTTCACTATACTCTAGTCAGTGACGCTCCCCTACCCCCTGCCCTGATATTTCCAAGCACATATTTTGTATCTGTCACATTATAGAATTCATGATTTGTTTGTTTTTTTTGTATTGTACCCTTTTTATCTGCTGTCTTGGAAGTAATTGCTCTCTTTGCCTCTGAAGCTATTTCTTCCTGTGGTAATGAAGTTTTTTGTGCATTTTCCCTTAGACTCTCCCTTGCTGATAGTTATTTCTATATTTCTTTGAAATGGAGAATGTATGAATGAGAAGGGTCTCCTGAATAGTCATATAAATGTCTAATTTTAAGACTTGATCTTAAATGCATGCAATGCTTTTCTCTGTTGTGGAATATGAAGAAATTAAATTCAATGTTAAGGATTTTCTGAACATGCAATAAGAGTGATTCCTGTTTTTAACGTGTTCTTTCTGTAGTCATTCAAATATCAGCTGAAAGGAGGATGTTTTGTATGGACAGAGTTATACCCGTTGGTATTATTTGTAGTACTTATCTTTTCCCTGATATTATATTGTAAGCTCCCTGAATTTGTCTTATTTCTGATGCTATATTTTAAGTTTCTTGAGGGTAAATGATCTTTTACTTTTTAGCTGCCTCATCTCTTTCTGTTTTGCATCTTAATACAGGAACTCAATAAATTAATATTGGTTGAATTGGTTCTCAAGGTTCTGGTACCAAAAAGATCCAGTAATTTGAAATCCTATTCTAAGTGATATTATTGTTTAATTCCTTTTGGAAGGAGCTGGGTAAACTGTTTAAGAGATATGGTTACATATATGTGACTAAACTTTCCCTCTTATTCATTTTTCGCCCCACTAAATTAAATTAGTGAAGAAGAAATATCTGTCATATTTGACTTTTCATTGTTTGTCAAAAAAAGTTGAGGGGAAAATAGATACCATAAAAATCATTGGTTCACAAATGTCTTGGAGCAAAATAAACATTTCATTGATGATTAGATTTAACATTTAAATGTTTTTTTAAATCCTCTAATCTGAATTGATGTTCATTTTGGAGTATCTAAAAGAACTAGAGAGAGAGTGATGTAGTGCATTGATGTCAAACCCAATTAGAAGAGTGGGCCACCAAACTGTACAAAAGATTCCCTTTGGGTCACATATGACTTAGAAAACCCACACACTTCCATATTTCCTTTTTAAAAAAATAATATATCAACACAATAATTATATAGGAACTACATTTTAGTCTGGTTAAGGCTGCACTTAGGAATTTTCTGGACTTGTGTGCTTGACCTCTGATGTAGTGGATAGAGAGCTAGCCTTGAAACCAGGAAAACCTGGGTTCCAGTTTAATTTCTACCTGTGACCTCAGACAAGTTACCTAACAGTGTGCAAGTCGATTCTTTTAGTCTCTAAGTTGCACTGGAGGTGCTAGCCTGCTTTGGTAGTGAAAGTCCCTGTAGTATGCTAGTGAAATCCAAGGTCCAAGCCCTCTCTTTATCCTTAAAAAAAACCTAACTTGAATTCTCTCTATAGTTTAAATTTTGTATGCTTTGCTTTCTATTGCTTTTCCTAATTTTGAAGTGCACAGTATGTAAAGTTCTGTTTGTGTAGTTACTCTGGCAATAAACACTTCCTTACCAACTGTTATAAGCTTCTTCCCAAAATAAAAAAAAAATTCTTGTAATTGAAATGGACATTGTATTCACTTCCATTCATCTATAACTCTTCTGTATTGCCCTAAAGCTAAAACAATTTGGTAATTGTTTCAGAAGCTTAAGGTAACCTAGCTGTGTAGTAAAAGGGAGTACAGTGAAAAGCAGAAGTTTATAAGATAGGATAGGGAAGAATGTATGATTTACTAGCTGGTTAGAGAAATTATCTAGATGTTGCTGCCTATATGCTTTTTGGGTGATATTCTTACTAAAAAGTGATAGTAAATCTTTAAGCTTCCTGGTTCTCGTATTAGTATTAGCTGTAATAAAATTCATTTAACAGGTTGTCCAGCCTGCTTTGTCTTCCATTTTGGCAAGACCATCCTGTAATTAGGAAAACTCTCTTTGTCAAGAAGGAGACAAAATTACCTGGGCTGGCTTAAATCTTCAGAGAGCTACTCTCTGAGCATTTGAATCTAATTACTTAACATAGGTAGAATTAAGCTGAGTAATTTCCATTAGATTTTGTAGCTTTGAAACTAGTTAAAATTTTTGTTGATTTGTTTCAGTTGTGTCCGACTCTCTGTCACACCAATTTGGGGTTTCTTTTTCCAGCTTATCTCACAGATGAGGGAGGAACTGAGGCAAACAGGGTTAAGTGCCCAGGGTCACATTTGAACTTAGGTCTTCTTGGCTCCAGGCTCAGTGCCCTGTCCAGTGTGCCACCTAAAATATTTATGTATTTTTTCCTGGCGCCTGTTAATATTTTAAATGTGTAAGTTGCAGAACATTTGCAGATCTGCATTGAATAGAGGAAATTTTCATACCAGGAGTTCCCTATATCAGTGACATCATAGTTCTAGACCAGGGAGGAAAAAATTAGTTTGTACTTTTCAAAATACTTCCCCATATGTTTATTGTTCCAGTTGATAGCAACCCTGAGGCACGTAGGAAAGATATTGTTATAGTACATGCACCGAGCTCTTCTCCCAACCCCCACCTACACTGGCAAGTCCAGTCCCCAGTGGAGCAGCAGCTGCTGCTCCTTGTCCCCTGAGAGTTCTGGGGACAGTGAGGAGGTTTTTTGACTATTATCGCTCACTAGTCTTCACTGTTGTGCTTCCTCCTATTTGGTACCAATTAATCAGACTTTATTAAAGTTTCGGAAGGAGGCATTTGCTAAGGTGGTAAAGTAAGAACAGTTGGCACAAACACGTCTTATCTCCCCACTCCACTCCCCTTCCCCATTATCTGAGACAAGTTGGAATTTTAAACATTTTAGACATGTAAAAGAAGTCGTCCCTGGAAAATCTGTTTCTCTTCAAAATGAGAAAATACAGCAAGAATTATGGTAAAATGAGAACCAGAAAGTAAAGTTATTTGGGTTTGACTTTCCACAGTGAATGTTACACAGTGCTCCCAAGCAGTTGTTTTCATTTCAGGTTTTGGTATTGTTATCCGTGGACATTTATTAAATCTTTGCCACTTGGTGCTATGATTTTCATTGGATCATAGTTTTAGATCTGGAAGGAGGCTTTGCTGGCTATTTCAAAGGCTAGTTCCCTGGGCTTCATTTTCATCTTGGTTCCCTTGGCATTTGCAAATGCTCATTCTCTTTTTTCCCCTTGGAAAAGAAAACTATAATTTTATTCTCCATTTTGTCTTTTTAAAAAATAAAATGTAATATGTGTGTTTTAAAAACTTGATAATTTTCAGGATCCTACCACCTTCCCTTTTTCATCTCCCCTTTTTCAGTTAATAGTCAGATAGTAGATTTGTCCTGGGTTCTCAGTTGGGTTAATTGGGCATATCTGATCTTATATAGCATACAATTAACTTCTAATGGCTAAATCTGTGACGTTTTGATTTAGTATTTAGTTGCCTATTTGCTACAACTGTAAGATGTAAATTTGATTTAAAAAAAAAGAGAATAAAATTGTTAACCTTTTCTTTAGAAGTTGAAGGGTCTGGGTAGATTTGGGGCAACCAGATATCTCAAATAATATTGCCAGAGGAACTGAACGTTGGCTATGTTCCAGTTTTGTTAGTCATATAGTTTACGTGGAGGATTTGTCTTAGAAGATAATTTTGGGGGCTTGATAATTTCTTTAGTTAAAGTATTATAAGGGTTATATTGACTGTCATTTTTATGCAGGGTACAATTTTGTTTTTATTTCAGGAAGCTCTACAAAGGATTATCACAACTCTGGCAAGCAAAAATGATGAAATTCAGAATTTTATCGATACTCTAAATCATACTCTAAAAGGAGTACAGGTATGAGGCATTTAAAAACTATAAATATGGCATAGAATGAATGACATTCAGATCAGATCAAATGACTGTAAACATATGGTCCGCTCTGGATTTTTTTATTAAGACTAATTCTGCTTCCTGCATGTGTACATCTGGAACTACTCAGGTATTTCAAGAATCTTACTATTTTCATGGTATATGATAGTTATGCTATATATATTTTATTTGTGTGACCTCTTTGTTTTTTGATAACTATATTGTGACTGTATCATTCTTTTTACCTGCTTCCTTCCATTTAGTAAAGTTTATTACTTTTAAACAGGCCAACTCTTCTAGCATACTTCTAGAATTAGATGAGGAATTTGATGGTCTTTATTCTATATTGGATGAGATGAAAGAAAGTATGACTAACTCCATCAAGCAAGAACAAGCTCGTAAATCACAAGAACTACAGGTAAGTTCATATAATATTTTAAAATTATAAGAATATTTCAGATAATTTTACAATCTATTAAGTACTTCAAAAGCAAATATGAATAAAGTATATGTGAGATTTAAAAAATCTCACATTGCTTAGTATAAAGTGTAAATGCTTCTGTGGTGATGTGCTAATAATTATAAAAATATACACATTAAAATTTGCATATCCCTTAATCTGCCAACTGGAAATTTGTAGCAGTCAGCATTTTGGTATCCTTCATTTTAGAAACCAGATCATTGGGCTATGTTCTTGTGCTTTGAAAGGATCTTAATGAAAATGGGAAGTTTAAATCATCTCTGTGTTTAAGTTAAACAGAATAAATCTAGAGGGGAGAATAAAATACTTCTAGATATAGTTAGAAAGTAGAAATAATTACATGAGAAATGCAGTGTTTAAAAAGTAATGGTTGATTAGAAATGAGAGCCATTAACCATTTGTTGAGTTTGTACTGTGGAAAGAGTACTTTGTATTTCCTTTAGACACTTAATAGATTTCTTAAAGAGAGAAATATTAGCTGTACAGAATATTAAGCAGTTGGAGAATGGGAAGGGAGGGAGGAAGAGAATCAGTTGGCCATATTAAAATAAAAAGCAAAGCAATTTAGTTTTTTTTTTACTTCAGAGAGTGAAATGTAAAAAGTTCAGCCTACTCACTTTTTTATTAAGAACAGAGAACATAACATTTTATTCATTAAATAAAACAAGAAATTTACTTCAGTTCCTTTTTAAGGCCATTTAAGTGAAAGAGAAGTCCAAGGGCAAGACAAGGGAGAGAGATAACAGAAAAAAGGCAACATTGCCTGCCTACACATCCATCCTGTTCCTCTGTCTTGTCCCTGATAGAGTAAGGGTATTAGATGAGATAATCTCTGACATCCCTTCAGCTCAAATATTTTGTGACCTGCAAAAATCATTACCCATTAGGCCCTTACCTGCTTAAACACCCTCACCACCTCAGTTTTTGCCTTGCCCAAACAGATTTATATACTCCCATGTTCATCTACATGTTCTCTTTGGTCTCCAAAATTCCCATGTCTGGCCTATTGCCAAAATCTGCTCTTTTCCCTATACCCCCAGTCGACAAAAATTCCTTGGGCCTAGCCTCCCTGCCAACCCCCATTGGCTTTGCCTCACCTAATAAGCATTCTAGACCCCACTGGCCTTACCTCAGTAAGCCAGTAGCCATTAGGCCTGGCCTTCCTGCCAACCCCCACTGGCCTTACCTCACCTACTAAGCAGTGTAGCTTCTACTGTTGCTATTACCAGTTTCTTCTCCTTTCCACTTTTAACCCAAATTAACTGGTACCTGCTCCTTTGTCTGAGAAAGCAAGCTGCTGAGGTGAAGTCTCCTTTGGAAGAGAGTGCAAGCTGCTGGAACAGTTAGGCAGAAAATTAAATTTGGTGCTCTTATTGGCAGTAGTGGCTAGGGATAGCCAAAAGACACTTAATTTTAGGGAACTCCTCATGGCCAGATGAAATAAAGCTACTGGCCTTGAGCCTGAGGGTACATATACCCTGTTTAGAAAAATATTTCCCAGCCATCTGGGGGTAAATTATGTACATTGTTATGGGTGACTTTTAGTTGATTAATTTTTAACCATCTAGTACACCTTAATCCTCTGACATGTTGGTTTTTTATTGTCATCAGCTGAGTTTAGGGTTTGTTTAGAATGACCTACTCCTTGTCTTCTGTAATATGTCCTGAAGATAGTTGAATCAGAAAGCAGAAGAAATTTGTTTCAAATTCAGCATGTCATAGTGGTCATAGAGTCAGGAAGGACCAAGGTTCAGGTTCTGCCTTTGACATTGACTGTGAGACTCTGTGCAAGGCACTGTATTAGTAGGCACCCTAATTAGATGGCATTAGTAGATGCCCACTACTACTATGGCATGCTAATCACCCTACTAATGCCCAAAGGAATCATGGGTCTGTACTTCCCTTCCTCACCCTCAGTAATAAATTAGAAAATCTCTACTTGTTAGCTAATTCAGTTCATTGACATATCAACAATGAATTTTGAATGGCAGTTATCCATAGAATATTATATTAGATATTGTATAATTGACTATTAGCCAGATAAAGATTTAAATTTGAGTTTAAAATGAAAAAAGAATAAAATTATTAATTCCATCATTAGCAGTTGCAGGTTCTAAATGAGTTTAGAAAATAAAGTAAAAAACATAGTCTTTGCCATCAAAGAAGATTGTAATCTAAATTTTGAAGATTCAACTATATTTGCACATCAGGAATGTGTATAAAGAAATCTGTAACTAAGGGCAGCTTAAGATAGTTATTTTGCATAGTGAAAAGGGACTATGGGTCGATAGGTTTATTTAGAGAATGCTTCCTAGAGAAAGTGATTTTTGAGAAGGCCTGAAAAAGGGAGGGACGTTGTTTGAAAGAGCAAAGGGAAAGGACATTTCAGTTAAAAGCCAATCCAATATTGAAGATAAACAAAAACCAAAGAAAATAGAATTCTATGAATTGTCCTTGAAGCAAAATAGTAACTTAGCGTTAACTCAGACTAACTCTAATTTAGTCTGCCATGTGATCTGGCCTCTGAGAATAATCCTTTTTAAAATATAAAATAGAGATTTATTTTTACACAGGGTAAGGGATTAGTAAATTATATTAACTTTTGTTAGCATAAGCGGTAGCATGGATGGAGAGTCAGAAAATCCTGGGTTCAAGTTTTGCTACTGACACATACTATCTATGTGACCCTGGGCAAATTATAGATTTAATGCTTGAAAGGGTCTTAGTAAAAACCATTGAGGTGCCAGCTCTGTCATTTTGCAGATGAGGAAACTGAGGCTAATTGAAATTAAGTGACTTGTCTAGGGTTACACAGTTAGTAAATGTCTGAGATAGGCCTTCCTAACTCTAAAGTCCAGTACCTTGTCTACTATGCCACCATATATAACCTCTTAGTGCTCTAGAAAGTTATTTAAGATTTGTAGAGAAGGTGCCAGCTTTCATTGGTAGAGGGAGTTTATTCATCAGGGAATCCCCAATACCAGTGAAATCACAGTTCCAATCCCTGTGTATGTTACAGTAGATATAAATAGATAATTCTAGAATTTTAACTGCTCCTATAATTGTTCCTGTGATTGGATATTAAGGCGCTGAAACCTCCATAAATAGAAAGCCCTTGCTTCATGTATTGACATTAGTTAATAGACGTACATCATCAGTCACGTAAAATTAAATTATCTCAAGTCTTGTGTGTTGGCTAGATTTTCTGTTGAATTTTGTCCAGGTTGATCTTGGTTCTTTGAGAGTAGATTATAATAAGGAGGGAAATGTGACTACTTCTCATATCACTCAATAAACATTAAGTGCCTTCTATGTACCAGGTACTGTGCTAAGCAGTGGAGATACAAAAAGAGGGAAAAGACAACTCCTGCCTTTGTACAGTCTAATAGGGGAGACAGTCTGAAAATAGATACAAAGCAATCTCTGTACAGGATAAATAGGGGATGACTACAGAAAGTGTGCACTGAAATTAAGAGGGGCTAGAGAAGGCTTCCTGTAGAAGTTGGACTCTAGTTGAGACTTAAAAGAAGCCAGGGAGGTCAATAGTCACAGTAGAGGAGGGAGAGCATTCCAAGCATGGAGGACAGCCAGAGAATGCTCAGAGCTGAGAGATGAGTGTCCTGTTTTAGAACAGCCTGTAGGCCAGTGTCACTGGATCTAAGCCATTTTGGGGAGTAATATGTAAGAAGACTGGAAAGGTAGGAAGGGGCTAGGTTATGAAGGGCTTTAAATGTCAGAGTGTTTTGTATTTAACCTTGGAGGCCATAGGAAGCCCCTGGAATTTATTGATTAGGGAGTAACATGATTGGACCTGTGCTTTAGGAAAATCATTTTAGTGACTGGATGGGAGAATATATTGGAGTGGGGTAAGACTTGGGGCAGGTAGACTCACCAACAGTCTGTTGCAATAACCGAGGTATGAGGTGATGAGGCTCTGCTCTAGAGTGGTAGCAGTGTCAGAGGTGAGAAAGAGATCTATTAAAGAGATTTTACAAAGGTGAAATTGACAGGTGTTGGCAACATATTGGATATGGAAGGTGAGAGATAATGAGGAATCCAAGATGACTCCTACATTGTAAGCCTGAGAGACTGGGAGGATAGTGTTGCCTTCTATAGTAATAGGGAGAGTAGGAGGTAGGAGAGGGTTTAGGGAAAAAGATAGTGAGTTCTGTTTTGGACATACTGGGCTTAAGGTGTCCATTGGACATCTATATGCTTAAAAAGGCAGTTGAAGATGTGAGATCGGGGGTCAGCAGAGAGATAGATTTGAGAATCATCATAGAGATGGTAATTAAATCAATCAAATTAAAAGGGAGCTGATGAGTTCATTAAGTGAAGAAGGAGAAGAGAAGAGGAGAGAACCTATGATTAGAGGGTATGATCTGAAGAAGGATCCAGAAAAGAAGGTGGAGAAGAAGTGGTCAGATGGGTAGGAGGAAAACCAGGAGAGTAGCTTGAAAACCTAGAGAGAAGAGAGAATCAGAGAAAAGAGAGTGATCCAATGTCAAAGGCTTTGGCAACTAAGAAATCATTAGTAATTTGGAGAGAGCCATTTTGGTGGAATGATGAGGTTGGAAGCTAGATTGAAAAGGGTTAAGATGAGAGTGAAAGAAGAGAAAGTGGAGTCATCTATTTGCAGACAGCTTTTTCAAGTGGAGCTATAAAGGACAGAAGAGATATAGTATAGTAGTTAGTGGAAATGGAATGATTAAGTGAAGGTTTTTTCAGGATAAGAGGAGACATAGGCATGTTTGTAGACAGTAGGAAATGAGCCAGGAAGGAAGGGATCATTCCTAATAGAGGGTTCATGAGGAAAAACTTTTTAAAAGAAGGAGCATATGATCTGGATCTTAAAGGAAGGGAAAGATTTTAACATGCCGAAATGTGGGGGAAGATACAGATATGGGGATAATATTTGCAGATTCTTAGGGTTGGAAAAGATTAGGATGAAATTAGAAAATATTTAGTAGTGTATTTTGCCCACTTCCTAGTGAAAAAATGCCCTATCTAAAAAATTCATTTCATTCTACACTCTGAGTCTATCACTTCTCTGTCAGGTAGTGGGTAGCATGCTTTATTATAGGTCCTCTGGAATAATGGTTGGTTATTGTCTTGCTTAGAATTCTTAAGGCTTTCAAAGTTGTAGTGTTGTTATTATATTAATTGTTCTTCTTGTTTTGTTCATTTCGCTGAATCATTTCATACAAGTCTTACTAGGTTTCATTGAAACTATCTCTTTCATCATTTTTATGGCACATTGTAGTCATATAGTATAATCTGTTTAGCCATTCTCCAATTCATGGGCATCTTCTTAGTTTTCAGTTACAAAAGAGCTGCTATAAATATTTTTTGTACATATGAATCTTTTCTGTTTTCTTTGATCTGTCCTGGGATATAGTCCTTGTAGTGGTATCAGTGGGCCAAAGGGTATACCAACTAAGTTGCTTTTTGCACTCCCTTCATTTTATAGATGAGATTGATTCCTAAAGAAGTGAAGTGAAGTGTAATAGAATTAATAGACAAATTTTAGATTCTGAGTAAGATAAGTAGTTTTGTATTTTCATTAAGCATGGCATCATAGATTTAAACTTGGAAAGAATCTTAAAAGAGATCTAGTCCAATCCTTTCATTTCATTTGTTGTTCAGTCATTTTTCAGTTGTGCCCAACTCTTTGTGATCATATTTGGGTATTTCTTAGCAAAGATAATGGAATGATTTGCTGTTTCCTCCTCCAGCTCATTTTACATATGAAGAATTGAGGTACACAAGATTAAGTGACTTTCCCAGGGTCACACAATTTAGTAAATGTTTGAGGCAAGATTTGAACTCAGGAAGATGAATCTTGCTGACTCCAGTCCCAGCACTCTATCCACTACACCACCTAGCTGCCCTCTTCATTTTGTAAATGAGGAAATTGAGACCTAGCGAATGATTTACCCAAGAATCACATGGGTAGTCTCAAGGCAGTGGCACCTACTACAATTTCTTAGCAGAGTATAACCTGAATACACCCCCCCCCGTAATTAAGTAGATTACTTTGGTAGCAGTGTGAAAATTGCATTAGAGAAGGGGGGAAACTGAAGATAGGGTGATCAATTAGGCCATTACAGTAGTCTAAAGATGTAATCAGGGTCTGAACTAGAGTGCTGATAATGAGAATGGAAAGGAGAAGACGGATATGACAAATCTTTTGGGGGTAGAATTTGCAAGATTTGGCGACTGATTGGATATTAGGAGAGTAGGAAGAAGTCAGACGATTCTATGGATTTCAGTCTGGCTAACTGGCAGGATGGTAGATTATTTTAAGAAAAAAAGGACAGGTTTTGGGTGAAAGCTGATAAATTCAGATTTGAACATGTTGAGTTTTAACTTTTCATGAGGCATCCAAATAGAAATGACCCTCAGGTAAGTTGAAAATATGGGATTGGGGCTCAGGGAAGGGTGGACTGGAAATAAAGATCTAGGAGTCATCTACATAGAGACAGCAATTGAATTCTTGTGAGTGGATGAGATTGCCTGGGTAGATGTTGTAAAAAGAGGAAAGAAAAGGCTCAAGAACAGAACCTCCAGGGATGCCCAGATTAGAAGGTAGTAGGAGAAAGCAACTCAGCAACAGGAACTGAAAAGGAACCTCATGTGAGAGGTAAAAGAATAACCAAAACAAAACAGGGCTGTAGAAACCAAGAAAGGAGAGAATGTCAGGAAGGAAAGAGTATTGTGTAAATGGTGTCAGATATTGCAGTGGGGTCAAAGAAGATAAGCACTTTGAAAATGACATTGAATTTGTCATTTAGTAGGTCATTGGTGGATGATCTTGAAAAAACAGTTTCAGCAGAGTGATTGGAATTGAAACAAAATGTCTGGATTGGAGAAAACTTGGAAGCCATAAATTTTTATAGACTGCTGTTCTATAGACATCTGAAAGTTTGCATAATTCTTTATGGCTCTTAAATTGTTTTCATATATGTTATCTAACAACCCTCACAGCATATATATGGAGAAGACAGGGCAACTATTGCTCAAGTGTTCAGATGAAAATAGACAAACCACTTCTGAGCCTAAAGTCACATAGCTAGCAAGTTTCAAAGCTGGTGCTCAAATTCAAGCTGCTTGATTTCTAAGTCCAGAGCTCGTTTTTTTACTACATCACACTGCCTCAGTAAGTAACTGAGTATCAACTATGTAATAATAATTGTATTTTTTATTTGTAAGTATAATAAATGATGAGAAAATTGTATTTGTTTATACGGAGACAAAACATTACCATGTCCAGGTTGTTAGACATATTAGTGCTTAATTCTAAGCAGTATTGTAATTTTATTAAAACCTTCATTATTCGCAGAGTGCTTAAGATGTCCCTGGATAATTTTGCTTGAATGAACCTCTAAAATGACAGAAAATGAGCTGTGCTGATAAAATTGCCAAGAATTTTATTGCAGTATGATGAATAATTACAATTCTATATGAGAGTAGAAAAAAATCTCTTACTGGTTTAACTTTTTCCACTCTATATATAGAGTCAGCTGAGCCAATGTACTAATGCTCTGGAGAATTCTGAAGAGCTGCTAGAATTTGCTTCAAGGTCACTAGATATAAAGGAACCTGAAGAATTCTCAAAGGTAGGAAAGAAAACAAAATTAAAAAATATAATCTATTATAGAAAAAATAATGTAGAAATTTGTTTCTTTCTCCATCAATTTTGGACTGGGCACTTTATCACTAATACTTAAAAATAAATAAAACCCACTACCAAACTTGGGATTTCTTGATAAGTATAATGTTATGTGCTTTTTTCAAGGCAGAATAAGTCTTTGGAATCATGGACAAATTAATATAAAGTTTCGTTTTACTTTGACTACTTAAAATTTCAGATGAGCAGTCAAGTGGTCAAATTATTCTTTATTGAGTGCCTCTGTTGGTGGTTTATTTTAGGAGCACCTGTAAGGGTAGCAGCACATTTTTGTGGCATACAAACAGTATAACTAAAAAATGTAAATGGAGAAGGAATGAAAGAAAATAACTTTTAACTAACAGCTTGGAAAATTTAGTTTGGAATTCTTTGTAAGTTGATAAGAGAATGTTTGCTATAATATGCTTGATGCTTGTTAATCCTTTAACACTATGAATTATTCGTATAACAATGATGATATGATTAAGTTCATATGCTTTATTAAAAAATGTAGACTCTTTAAAACATATATGTTTTAATCTGCCTTTCAAATATAAAAAAATAAGCATTCAGGTGTATTTTAGTTGCTTAGTCTAATTTGTAAGTCATGAATTCCAGAATTCCAATTTGGATAGTTTTAATGCTGTTAGTTTTTGTATCACATTCAAAATTGAATAGTTAAAAGAGTAGGCAATCTGTTAAATTGCTCAATTAGTACAGTCCATATCTGATAATTATTCTCTCTTATCAAGAACTCCCACATTCAAGTTTAATTATTTGGTCAGTAATTTTTCTTTGTACTAACATGTAGTGAGCAATATCAGATTAAGAAAAAATAACTTTTGAAAATGCACTGTCCAACATGACTATTCTTGAAAGTCAATTTCTTTTTTTTTTGGAGGGGGGAAAGGCAGGGCAATTGGGGTTAAGTGACTTGCCCAAGGTCACACAGCTAGTAAGTGTGTCAAATATCTAAGGTTGGATTTGAACTCAGGTCCTCCTGACTCCAGGGCTGGTGTTCTCCTCACTGTGTCACCTAGCTGCCGCTTTGAAAGTCAATTTTTAATGAATTCTAGGACTGAAAAAACTTTCTGAGAAAGAGAAACATTTAAAACATTCAATATTTATTAATACATTAATTTCGCCACTCTAACAAAGAAGGAAAACATGAAGAAGACAAGAGCTACTTGAGAAAAATGATGGCCTGCACTAACATTTATAGGTTTTACAATGCTGGAAAGAATTATGGGATATGAGCATCATGTATAGAGGGGTGTGTAATGTTACGTTTTATAATCAACTTTACTCCTTTAATAAACCAGATCTTTAAAAAATTATATGCCTGTTTGCCTCTATTTTTAACCATCTTTTTCATCCTTTTGCTGTCCTTTAAAATTAAGATATAAAAAGCCGATGCTATTATTTAAGGTAGAAGCAATAATATATTTAAATTTTTTGTTGATTTGCAAGAATTATTTTTATTGATGTCATTAACTTCTTAAATAGAAGAAGAATTAGGCTCAAGTTTAGCTTTTTACTGTTGGTAAAGAAAGAACTCGTTAAACAAAGGTATTAAAAGAGATTTTAAAAATTTTAAGCACTCATTTTTGTAAAAACAACTTGCTTGTAGAGTCAGGAAAGAAGGGGAAAAGGTCCCAGAGTAGCTAAAATAACTCAAGTAAAGCTCATACTTCACTTATAATAGAGCTTCTTAAAGCCTATTTACCATTCTTTGACACATAAGGTTAGTGATCTTGTATCTGATTTCCTAGTCCTGAGCAGATTAGAAACAACAAATTAACAAAGGAGGCTGAGAGAAAAAAGCTGGGTCCATTTACATTACTAAGAACTTACGGCAGATAGCCTGACAGAGAAGGAGGAAACACAGGAAATTATATACAAAGCAGAGAAGAGAGCTTTAAAAAAGTACAGGTGTCTAGGACTTTTTGTGTAGTGGCAAGTAGTCTTACATGCCTCAGTAGCTCCTGAGGGTCATAACTCTGTTGCATAAAAATGCAATAATGTTCAAGTCAAAAGGAGGTAAATATTGTTTAATATTCTATAGTTAAGAAAACAGAAAAATAGGCAATATATTTTAGAAAAATCCTCTCCTACTTCCAAATAGCTAAAAACTATAAGAAAAGTTCTAGTATTTAAAGGGATAGATGGGCTTCAGTTACCTGGGAAATTCACTCATATGGAAAAGCTTATTCCCCTGCATTTCAGGATAAATGAAACCATATCTGTTTGTAGTGTAGACAAATAACAGAATCAGATATAAATAACCAGACATTTGGTTGGTATTTTGATATAATAATTACAGATCATTTTCACATAGGTATTAAAACTACATTGGACTTACTAGAAATATTTGAAAATAAAATAATGGTTTATATATTTTATAATTTAGACTTGAGTAATTCATGCAGTAAGCTATAATTTAGGTATGCTTTTTAAAAAGCATCAGTTCATACAGTAAGCTATAATTGATGGCTATAATTGAGGCAGCCAGATAAGCGACCCTAAAAGTAATTCCCTTCCTTTTCTCCAACTTGTTTTTAACCTGGTTTTAGTATAGTTTAATGTTTAGAATTATAGTTTGTTAATCATTATTTTATTATGAGTTTATTTTATTTGTACTTAACCTTATGAACTAGTGCAAAAATTTAGTCTCTTGATTTTTCAATCTTATCCATAGCCTGTACAGCTTACATGACACATAGAGTAGAACAAATCTCCATTTTATGTTGAAGAAACAAGTGGGACAATATAGTGAAATTTTCCTGGTGTCCTTTGGATCATAGGCTGTTACGCATGGGAGTTGGACCTAGTTTTCTTGGATCAGTCAACAAAATTTTTCATTAGCTTTTCTCAGGCTTACCAGTGTCATGATGATAATGCTCTAGTCAGGGTAGTAGCATGGCATCAATCATCTTCACTTTTATTAGAATTCTCAATGGCTTAAAATCTGATTTTTATACACAATCTAAATCTTTCAAGTTTTCATCCTGGAAAACAGTGGAATCAGAAATTGGAATCCAGTCATAGTTCATCCACAAAGAAGAAGTGTAACTTGAACAAATAAACCATTTAAATTTAGGACCAAGACTCATCATCTGTAAAATGAGGGCATTGGGCTAGGTGTTTGAAATGCAGCATATATTCTGCTTTTCATCTTTCATGACACTGTTTTTTGTATTGTAGGAAAAGAATTATTACAGTTAATTGGAATTTTCTTTTTCTTGCTAACATTCTTAAAACAACAGTATTGTCCTCTCTTTGTGAACTAGCCTTTAAGGTTCCAAACTGTGCTGTCACTTGAATTATTATTTTGAATTAATCTTTCTTATCTGTGTGAAGTTTTATATATTACAACCTCAGGTTGCTCAGGGCAGGATTTGAAAAAGCAGTGACCTAAGAGAGACAAAACTGCATATGACATCTCTAAATTTAAAATGAGTAGATTTTTTCAGTAATTCCCTGAGTACTTTATGTAAATACACAGACCTCTACTAAAATCTTATTTTGATATTTCATCATCAGAGGTGACCCTGGGTTCTTGAAGTGTTGTCATATGCAAGCTCTAGCAGATTCTTCCAAGTTGGAAAGGCTTTGAGTATGAACACAGTGTTGGACTGTATGTATGTTGTTCAAGAACTGGCCTGACTGTGTTTAAGAAGAGGCTTGTCACTGGGTTTGTTACAGTGTGCTGAATATTTTTGGCCTCAGCAACTTGCAAATATGAATTATTGAGCCAGAAAGGTTTTGTGTTTGAATCTGATGATGGACTACTATGTTGACTGCCTAAGAACCAGTCTAGCTAAGAGCAGAGTATCATTACCAAAAGGTTAGTCACCACATAAATGTTTTTTAGGGGGTAGGAATGGAAACCAATGAAATGGTTCCCTTACTATTTCTATAGTGATTATTATAAAATGTGGGAAAAGGTAGTGGAGAGTACTAAGAGTCATACAGATTTTTACTTTACTAATACTAATTTAACTGTTGATAGTTTATTATATCTCTATGAGAGTTTAAACACTTTTTTAAACACTCTTGTTCATGTTCACAGTCTTGCTAGAATAAATAAAGTAGAATGGAATGTAAAAGCTGGGATAGGTAATTAACATAGATAAAGGGACTCGACTTGTGATTTCATTGGTTGAAGTTATTCCCAGATGAGGAAGTTCCCTCTACTAGTGAAGGTTGGATGTTTTCTGCAACTTAGAGTGTTAGAAAGATTCTTAGGAGGCATAGCCAAGATGATGGAGTAAAGGCAGGAAATCATTTGAGCTCCTCCAAATTCCCCTCCAAACAATTTTAAAATAATGTTTCAAAATGAATCCTAGAGTGGCAGAACCAAAAAAAGGAGGGGGTGAAACAAATTTCCTGACTAAGACAACTTATAGGGTCGACAGGAGAGGTCTATCTGACTAGGGTGAGACTAGGGTGAGTGCAGTCTAGCATAGGCATCACCTGGGTAAGCCAGCAGTGAAACCCTACTCCAGGAAGCCAGTTCAGTTGAGGCAACTGAATCAGCAGCAGTGACTTCAGGAGCTTTCAGCCCATAGATAGTAAAGGGACTAGACACCTGGTCAGAAGGAGATTATAGGGGACCCTTTGCTGGCACTGGGTGTAGGACTCTGTTTAAGTGCCCATACAAGATTCAGGTCATAGGCCTGGGTGACAGCCTCAGGATGAAGAAGAGCCACTAGTCTGCTAGAATATACAAACTGTGGGGGAGCAGGGATCCTGTCGCAGTTTCAGGGAGGAGAAGAGTGCTTTTGGTTGCTCATAGACCAGAGGACAGGTTAGGAGAGCACTGACCACACCCATCCTTAGATCATACCACCTCAGAAGAATTGAAAACTTACAGGTCCCCAGAAATAGCATCATAAAAAACCTGAAATTTGGGACACTAACCCCAGGAGCAGAGTTCAACTTTAACATACAGTTAAAAGTTATGAAATAGGCTCAAAAAACAAGTAAACAACAAAAAAAGAACCTATGGAAAGTTACTATGGGGACAGGGAAGATCACAGCACAGCCTCGGAAGAGGACCACATCAAAACATCTACAGGCAAAGCCACAAAGCAAAATGTATCAGGCCCCCCAAAAAAAGAATTCCCAGAAGAGTTCAAGAAGGATTTTAAAAAATCAAATAAGAGAGATAGAGGAAAAATTTAGAAAAGAAATAACAATGATGCAAAAGATTCATGAAAAAAGAGTCAATAGCTTGGTAAAAGGAAGCCCCCCAAAATGGGAGAAAATTCACTTTAAAAGTAATATTGAATTGGCCAAATAGAAAAGGAGGTACATAAGCTTACTGAAGAAAATAATTTCTAAAAAATTAGAATTGGACAAGTAGAAGCTAATGACTCTATGAGATATCAAGAAACAATAAGACAAAGTCAAAAGAATGAAAAAATAGCAAATGTGAAATATCTCATTAAAAAAAAGAACTGACCTGGAAAATAGCTTTGAGGAGAGATAATTTAAAAACTATTGGACTAGGGGCAACTAGGTGGTGCAATGGATAGAACACTGGACCTGGAGTTCAAATTAGGCTCAGACGCTAGCTGTGTGACGCTGGAAAAAGTCACTTCATCCTAATTTCCTCAAAAAAAAATTGTTTGACCGCCTCACAGCTATGATTAAAAAAAAGAATCTAGAATCGTATTTCAAGAAATTATCAAAGAAAACTGCTTTGATAGCCTAGAACCAGAGGGGAAAGTAGAAATTGAAGAAATCCATCGATCACCCCCAGAAAGAGATCCCCAGATGAAAACTTCCAGGAATATCATAGCCAAATTCCAGAGCTCCCAGGTCAAGCAGAAAATTTTGCTAGCAGCCAGAAAGAAACAATTCAGATATCATGGAGCCACAGTCAAGATAACACATGCTTTAGCAGGTTATACCTTAAAGAATCAGAGGGCTTGAAACATGATATTCCAGAAAGCAAAGAAACTAGGATTACAACCAAGAACAGCTTACCCAGCAAAACTGAGTATAATCCTTTCAGGGAAAAATAGATATTTAATGAAATAGAGGGCTTTCAAGCATTCCTGAGGAGAAAAAGAGCTGGAAAAAAATTGACATTTAAACACAAGACTCAAGAGAAGCATAAAAAGGTAAGCATAATAAGAGAAATCATAAGGGATTCAATAAAGTCAAACTGTGTATATTCCTGTATGGGAAAGTAATATAGAATAATTCTTAGAACTTTCATCAGGACAATAAGAAGCAATCTTCATAGAGGGTATGGGTATGGGTTGATTATGTTGGGATGATCTCCAAAAACACTGAAGGGTTGAGAAAGAGGGATGTACTGGGAGAAAGAGGAAAGGAGAGGAAGAATGGAGTAAATTATCTCACATAAAAGAGGTGTAAAAGAACTTCTACAGTGGAGGGGAAGATGGGGGTGGTGGCAGCAGCGGGCAATGCTTGAACCTTACCTCACTGAAATTCACTCAAAGAGAGAATAACATGCATGCTCAATAGGGTATAAAAATCTATCTTACACTATAGAAAGCTAGGAGGGGAGGGGGATAACAGAAGGCGAGGGACTGATAGAACAGGGGGATGTAGTGGAGGTGGGCAGCAGTGAGAAGCAAAACATTTGTGAGGAGGGACAGGGTAAAAGGAAAGAGAAAGGTAAAAGGATAAATTGGGAAAATAGGATGGAATACACAATAATACATAATGTGAAGGGGAAGAACTCAACCATAAAATGGAAGTGGGATAGCAGAACGGATTAAAAACCAGAATCCTGCAATATGTTATTTACAAGAAACGCATTTGAAGCTAAGATACACACAAGAGTACAGGTGAAAGGCTGGAGCAGAATCTGTTATACTTCTGCTGAAATAAAAAAAAAGTTAGCGGTAGCAGTCATGATCCTCAGATAAAGCAAAAATAGATCTAATCAAAAGAAGTAAGGAAAGAAAACTACATCTTGCTAAAAGCTGCTGTAGACAATGAAGTAATGTCAATCCTAAACATATATATCAAATGATATAGCATCTATATTTTTAAAGAAGAAATTAAATGAGTTGCAGGAGGAAATAGTAAAACTATACTAGTGAGGAACCTCAGCTTTCCTCTATCAGAACTACACAAATGAACCAAAAAATAAACTAGAAAGAATTTTAGGAGGTAAACAGAATTTTAGAAAAGTTACATATGATAGACTTCTGCAGAAAATTGAATGGAAATAGAATGTAATTTAACTTTTTCTCAGCAGTACATGGCACCTAAACAAAAATCAACCATGTTTCAAGGTATAAAATCTCACAACCAAATGCAAAAGAGGAAAAATATTACATGCATTATTTTTAGATCATAATGCTATCAAATTACATTCTGTAAAGGGCCATGGAAACAAATTAAAAATTAATTGGAAACTAAATAATCTAATCCCAAAGAATGAGTGGGTCAAAGAACAAATCACAGAAGCAGTTATTGATTTCATTAAAGAGGACAACAGTGACACAACATACCAGAATTTATGGGATGAAGCCAGAGCAGTATTTAGAGGGAAATTTATGTCTCTAAACACTGACATCAATAAAATAGAGAAAGAACAGATCAATAAGTAGGCACGGAACTAAAAAAAAAACTAGAGAAAAAGAACAAATTAAAAATCTCCAGTTAAACACCAAATTGGAAATCCTGAAAAATCAAAGGAGAGATTAACAAAATTGAAAGTAAGGAAACCATTGAACTAATAAATAAAACTAGGATCTGGTTTTATGAAAAAATACAATAAAATAAATGATTGATTCATTTAAGAAAAGAAAGAAGAAAGCCAAATTACCAATATCAAAAGTGGAAAGGATGAATTCACCATTGATGAAGATGAAATTAAAGCAATCATTAGGAGCTATTTTGCCCAATTATATGCCAATAAAACTGATAATCTAAGTGAAATGGATGAATACTTACAAAAATGTGAATTGCTCAGATTAACAGAAGAGAAGCTCACTCTCTAATATTTAAATGAACAGGTGCGTGTGTGTCTGTCTCCATAGCTAAATCAAATACTTGCAGACTCTCTTGAAAGGGGAATAAAAATGGTTGA
Organism: Phalanger gymnotis; assembly: GCA_028646595.1. NCBI lineage: Eukaryota > Metazoa > Chordata > Mammalia > Diprotodontia > Phalangeridae > Phalanger > Phalanger gymnotis. Next base: position 296,804,779 of record CM053624.1, read on the forward strand.
ATTAGTTTCATACTGGGCCTAATGGTAATAAGAAACATAATTTAATGGGATGCTTGGTTATCTTAATTTGCAGTGTTTGTTGTGACTATCAGTAAACAGATGGCACACAAACTATACTTAGTTTCATAGTCAATATATGTAACAGAAGAAAACTAGAGAAGTTTTTTTGTTTTTTTTTGTCAGGGCAATTGGGGTTAAGTGACTTGCCCAAGGTCACACAGCTAGTAAGCGTGTCAGGTTCCTGAGGCCGGATTTGAACTCAGGTCCTCCTGACTTCAGGGCTGATGCTCTATTCACTGCACCACCTAGCTTCCCCAAAGTAGAGAAGTTACGTGAAGAATTTGATGAGTTCTCCAATAAATCAATTTTGATGCTGAGTTACTACAGAACCCTCACCTTCCTAGGGAGAACCTTTTTTCTGAACATTTTTGTGAAGGTTTAAATGGCATACAAGATAATTTTTGCATCAGTGCTGAAATTGGGAACTAAAATTCCAGTTTTAGATACCTTATAAAGTTCTACCTTGTAGACATTTTTAAAATAGCATTTACTTCAGACACAAGTGAAACAGATTTGAAATCAAACAGTGACTAAAATTGAGAGAAGTAGTCGTAAATACTACCTATTGATGCATTTGTTAGTTAAATGGCTTCTTCATGCTCTTTTGTCATTAGGTCTGACATAAACATTTGATGCTATTCTGAGGAAAGATGGTGACTTTCCAGTTTGGAATTCAAAGTGTAACAGAATGAACTTTGAAGTGGAAATCAGGAGACACTTGGGTTTAATCCTACCTCAACCACTAACAAGTTGTATGATGTTGGCCTAGTTACTGGGACTCAGATTTCTCATTGTAAAACAAAGCGTGTTGGACTAAATCTTTAACATTGATGATAATTGTGAATGTGCCTGTGTAGTTCTGTATCACAAAATATAAGAGACTCTCCATATAGAAGGTGGAAGTGTTATTTAAACACCAAAGAACAAATCCCCAAACCACTAAGTCCAATCCATCCAAGCAGCAACTAAATTCCAAAACCACTAAGCCCACTTAGCAACAAGGAACTTAAGATGTTACACAGCATGGAGCCTTGACATCCCATTAGCCTTCCCCCTTGCTGAGGCCTTCCCACAAACACTCACAAATCCTAGCTCACTCCTTGCCTGTGTCCTTCTCCCCTGGTTTTAACTTGCTCTGAGCATTTCTTGCTCCACCCTTCCAGTTCTGCTCATTCAGCAAGCTCCTCCCACCACATGTAACTTAGGCTTCCTGTGACATAAGCAGGTCACATGGGCCTATTAATGGGTGGGAAAGATCTTCAAATTTACATTACCATTACACTACTCCAGCTCTAAATTCTGTGATTTTATGAAAGTAGGCATAGATGATAAACTTTTGGAAAATATGGATGGAATCAAAGATTGAAAGAGCTTCCAAACTCTACAAATGTCCAACTAAAATCTTTTGTTTTTACGTTGTCTACATTTCCTATTATATACCTCCACAATGCCTCTCAGAGAGCCATTCCTTAAAATACTTTAAAAGAGAAGAAAAAGCTCAAAACTAACTAGTATGTTAAAAAAGACTAATATTATCACAGTATTCCGTAGACCTGTATACTTTAAATACATTAAAGGAGAGTCAGATGGCACTGAAGGCGGTGCATAATTTCTTAACAGATCAAATAGGAATTGATTGTTCATAGATGTAGCAATCATGATTCAGAAAAATTTTATTCTATGAAAAATTCTTATCGGAGCCTTTTGAAAAATAAATGCTTTGAATGTATTAGCTCCTTCTGATCCCAAGGCTTACTTTACTGCTCTATCTTCAAGATCTTAATACAGTAACCCCTACTTGGTGAGTTATATGATACATGTTTTAAAAAATTTTCACTCAGTAAACTTTTATTTTTATTGAAAAAATGGCCCCAGGATTTTGATAATCTATTTTAGCTTTTCTTTAAGAACTTAGACATTATGCTATTTCTGTGTGTGTGTGTGTACATATACGTTCAGTAATGATACTATTTCATTAGCTATTGGCCTTTAGGCATACTGTAGTTTCTTTACTTACTAAGCTTTTTGACATTGTATATTTTTCTTGTTGCCTTGTCTGAAGTCATGACTGTAACACCCCTTTTAAAAAGAAATACTTGATATAGTCATTTTTGTTCTAACCTTTTATTTTAATTTTGTATAGGTCTTTATTTTTAAAAAAAATGTTTCATGTTTGTAGCAAGTTGTAGGGTTTTGTTTTCATGGCCATCATACATTGGGAAAATTCCATTTTAACGAGGAGTTTAATCCATTCATATTCAAGGCTAAAGTTGTTAGGTTTCTGTTTTTCATTTTATTTAAGAAGTTGTGAATTAGTATTAAAATTAGGAAGATCTTGTTTCAGATCTTGCCTCTGGAACATCTGTAGCTGTATGACCATCAGCAAGTCACAGAGGAATTGTCAGTATGTGTATTTGTGAAAGGAGTTTTCACACTTCCTATACTAATGAAATTTGAGGTCCAAATAGTGTCTTCTTAAAAAAAAAAACACTGGTTCATATTGATTTTCCCCTCCATGCTTGATTTCTTCTATTGCCTTTGCTTATACTTCACTCTTTCTTATTAAACATCTTTCTTCTCTTTTTGCTCTTTCTTTTTTCCACACCAGATAGGAATATGATTCAGAATTCTCCTTATATATGCCATCTTCATCAGTCTGTTTTCTTAATTTGAATAATATTCATTTATGATGTCCTTTTCTGAAAAGTATCAATTTAATACTTCTCCTTCTTTATTTCATTCTCCTCCAATTCTTTTCTGAAATCTTGTCTCCTGTTTGTGGGTTCTAAGTTTTAGAGCTAGAAGGGACTTCTACTAATCAGGTTTTTTTTTCCTTTATTTTCTCTATGTACCTCATACAAGATAGGATTTCTCTCTTTCCTCTGTCCCAGTGATCTATTAGCATAATGGCAAATCGTGTCTGATCCCCTTTCATTTTTTGTTGTTTAGTTTGTGTATGTTTTGAAGAACATTTTTATTTCTGATGAATTTTGTTGTGAGACTTAATTCATAAAGGAAGTAGTGTGGTATGATGGGGGATATCTTGGTCCCAGGGCCCATGCTTACTCCATACCCTTCTATTCACCTCTGTCCATTATAAGGCCAGTTTATACTATTTCTGGACTTAGGTCTCTGTGGGTGCCTTGGACATTGACTCCACCTGGGGGCCAGTATCTTCTCTTTCTTATGTGGTGAAATAGATTTTGCTCTTATTGGGAAAAGATGCTTTCCTGAGGTGTCTTTTCTGTCAGCTTCTCTCCAATTTTGTCGGCCTTCTTGTCATTATGTCCCTTTCCATATAAGAGCTTTGTACTAGGCTTTTTATACTATGTTCTCCATCTCTCCTCCCCCCCCCCCCCCCGCCAGCAGAAAACAGCATCTCCCACCATACCACTTCATCTCCTTTGTGAATTAAAAATCGTAGAGAATGAGATTCATGAGAAAAAAGGCTTCCAGGGGCTTCTCTTTGGCATTTTCTTGTGTCTAGGCCAGCAGGGCTGAGTAATTTCAGAGACCTTTCAGAACTGAGTATCACACTGACCTGCCCTCCAGTGGAAACTCTACAGGGAAATGACTGCAGCTCATTTGGTTGTTTCCACTCTCCCCTGCTTCTCCATCTGTCTGAATGGAAGAGTGGCTTTTCACTACTGGGTCTTTTCTCCCCATACAGTTGCTTATGCTCTGGCTGCCTTCTCTTTTTTCCTGCAGTTTTAATTACTATAATGTGTATGTGGCTTATTACTTGTTGGTTCAAGGTAGTAGAGTTTGTGAATTACTCTAAGACTCGTCTTATTCTACTATCCTACAAGTTACTTAACCATTCTGGGCCTCAGTTTTCTCATCTGTAAAATGGGGGGTGGAGGGAGATGGATGACATCCAAGATCCTTGCAGCTCTGAATTTAAGATCCTATGATCTTCCTAATCACATGTCCTTTTTAAAATGAGACCTGTTGTCATATAATACCAAATTCCCTAGAATAGAATTAACTGTAATAAGTATGTAATAGAGAACATAGAGAATGATTTTAAATCTCGTTTTCATGATATGTTAGGAGTACAGGAGTAGTTTTTACCTGTTCTTCAGTTTTATTAGTGGAATAAGATGAATAAAAATAAAATCATCCACCAACTTCTATCTTGTATTTTACCTGTATTTGGTTGGGTGGATGGGTGTGCCTATTTCTTCTGTGATTTTTGGATCAGAAAGCACTTAAAATTGTCTGTATTTTTTTAGAATGCTTTTGTTTTTCAGCTTAAGGCAAAGTATTCAGCAAATATTACTTGATGAGGCTATCTTCTGGAGTATTTAATTAAAAGGTATTAATTTACACACACATTAAATAGAAATAGTGAACTACAGAGAAATTTGGTATTTTGCTTAGTTTGCATAGTAAATTATATGCTTTAGTTAACTAAAATGTAAGTTTCCTCTCTTATAAAAAGTACAGTTTTAAAATTTATCAGTGGAGTTTCAGAGAAGCCTAAATGTATTATCCAGAACAAAAAGCTACAGTAGGTGACGAAAGATGTGTAGAACATCATAGAGGGAGTGGTCCTTCAGAGGTAATTCCAATCCCCTCATTTTACACGTGAGAAAATGAAGTTGTAAAGAAGTGACATGATTTGTCATGCGTGATAAAGTATGTTAGTGGCAGAGCTATATCTAAACTAAGATTCAAATCTACTACGTCACACTGTCATTATTTTAGTTAGACAAAATGTTAATACCCCATGTTTGATAATTTAATAAAGCATCTAGTGTTTTGATCTGTTGTAAATGAGTCTTCTCTGAGAATAAGCTGCTATCTCTGATTCAAGTGACATCACTTAAAAATATATACATACAGCTGAATTTTAGCCCATATAATCTGTGTACCTTTCAAATGATTTGAAGAATGTGTTCACTTTAATTGAAATGGTTTAACCTGGTGCACTAACAAATAAAGAATGTTTTTATTTACCTTGCTATCTCTCCTGTAAATCTAATTTCCTCCTACTTTATCTCCAAATGTCTTATGTTGCTTAAGTGATACTGTAAAGTGGGGGTAGTAGTAATGTAGACTCTGTCATTGAACAAACATTTGTTAATTTTAAAAATAAATTTTTATTAATATCTTTTGCTTTTATATTATATAAATGGCCTCCCTTAGCATAGTGCCTCCATTGCTTCTCACAGTGCCTGGCAAATAGCAGGCACTTAATAAATATTTATGGATGAGTTAATGAATCCCATATAGCAATTTTTTTAAAAAATGACAAAAAGAGTAGGAAGAAAAAATTAGCATGCATAAGCATTTTTAAGGCATTATGTGCCAGGCACTGTGTTAGGTGCTTAAAGATACAAAGACAAAAATAGGATAGGCCCTGCTCTCAAAAATCTTATGTTTAATGGAGTAAACAACATGTACATAAATATACATGTACAATTTTAAATAAAGACAAAATAACTTTTAGTGGAAAAGAGATCAGGAAATGCTTCATGGAAGCATTGTATAAACAAAAATTTAAAGGAAATAAGTGATCTAAGAGGCAGAAGTGAGGTGGGAGTAAATTCTAGTCATTGAGGACAATAAAAGTGCAAAAACAGGAGATGATGGAGTGCTCTCTATGAGGGATAGCAAGAAGACCAGTTTGACTCAGACTATAGAGTATGAGATGGAAAGTAATGTATAGTGAGGTTAAAGGGCTGTGGGAATGAGAGAGATTAAGAAATAGTATTATAAAATGCAGAGTAAACACTTCCATAGGCAGTAGTTTTGTATGGCACCAGGCAAAACCATCAGGTTACAGAAATTCAGCTCAGATTTGGGAGTCATGAGTCAGTTTTCTGTACAAATCCAATCTCGTCTTTACTAATGCAGGTGTAATTAGACCCAGGCATTATGGGCCCTTTTCTTCCAGCATTGTACTTTTTTTTTTAAAAAAAATCTCTTTATCTTTTCTGGTATGTTGATCACTTCCTCTTGTTTTGATCTGATGAAAGATTACAAAACATTTTGTCCTTTTTTCCTTTTTAAGGTATTGCTAATGATTTGCTGATAAATATTTTAGATGACTCCTAGTTTTAGGGAGAGGGCCGCAAATAAATAATTCTAGCTCTTGTTTGAGATACTTTATAGAAACCACATTTAGATATGAAGGAATAAATTTGAAAGGGGTTGAATAGATAACAGTTTTGAAGCACCAAAATTATAAGTGATTTTTATGAACTTCTCTACTTAGCTTTTGTATAAAGTCTTGATTAATTCCACCAAAAATGAATAAAGAAAGAAAGTCACGTGAAGTTGGTCTAAAGTGGTTTGCTGACCTCGTTTGAACTGATTTATCTGGTTCCTAATCTATTACTACAGTTTTAACATTAAATTAACAAAGGTTTGTGAGTTTAAAAGAATATTTTCTCATAAAATTTTCTGATAACTTGGGTTTTGGTGAATGTTAACTAAGCTGCTGCAGAGTTTGTGTTCTAACTTTTCTTGCATGTTATTGCATTTGAAAGTTGCATGAAAGCACTAACTGCCTTCTTTCTCTTCCCCCTGACTTGCTCCAAGGCTGCCAGACAGATCAAAGATAGGTATGGTACATATTCTACATTACATTTTTTTAAAAAAGTATTGATTTCTAAGTCAGAAATGAAATTCAGTTTTTTGTTTTGTATCACAACCTTAGTGGTTGAAATAAAAATATTTATTTATAAAGTGGGGGAGGAAGGGCACCTTCTGCACATACTCTTGGAATATCCAGTGTTTCTCTTTAACTTTAAAACAGTTGAGGGAAAAAATGTGTTTCCCAAGTGATTTCATTTCTGACATAATTCCCATTTATGTTGCCTGACATATTATTACAATAGGTTTGATACAATCAATTCTTGATTATCTTTTCTAATGAAGGGGAGAAGTGCTGTGAATTATTTTAAAAAATAGTATTCGTATTTGAAATTTCATTTTTGTGCTTAAGTTTGATATTCTGGTAATATATAGGATTTTAAACATTCTCGGGAGTTCTACTGGTTTTCCAACATCAACTAAGACCCTCCCTTACCAACTGCTTTGTGCTTTTTCATTCTATGTCGAGTGCTGACTGTTAATTCTGAAAATAATTCATTGAATTCTAAATTACTGATGCCTTTTCTTTCCTCATGTCCACTTCTACTTAGTCATAACTCATCTAGGAGAAGAAAGATAATGGATATATTTAGTTTGGTTATTTTCTTGTAGTAAAACCAGGATTTGATAGAAATCTTAGGATTCTAGTTAATAAGACTAAAGTTTTGTGGGAACTTGGGGTGGCAACATTTGATAATATTAGTAGTATTCATCAGTGGACCTTCTAGATAATGATCAAGAATTGACTGTATTATAATTGTTAGCCTAAAATGTGTGCCTCGCTACCTTCCCCTTTCTCTGTCCCTCTTCCTTTTTACCCTTTGCTTTGGATTATGGGATTCTTTGAAAAGTATTGCTGTTCTAAGACATGCCCACCAATCTGTGATATATAGGATACTTTTTTCTGCATTGAAATGGGCTAATTTGCTAATCATGGACTATGTGAAAGAATTTTCCAAATCGTCAGTATATTTGTTAATTTTGATTGAGGAATTTAGTTTTAAATCGATATTCCTCTTTTATATCATTAGAACAAGTTAGCTGTTCTCATGCCTGTAGATCTTTACAATTATGTAAATATTGTATTGTCCATTATATTCATTCTAATTTTTATATTCAGATTCTTGGTTTTGCTTATAAATCAAATGGGCTCGGAGGAAAAGATAGAGACTTATGTGGAAAGGGTATTAGTGATCTATATCAGAGTTACCTTTCTTTGTCTTAATTTTAAAATGTATTTGTTTGTTGTAAGGAAATAGAAACTGCACAAAGTTTTAGGTCAGCAGTGCTTAACTTAAGGTCTACAGTCTTTTAAAATATATTTTGGTAAGTTTTTAATATAATTGGTTTATTTTATAATCCTTTGTGTTTTATTTTTATGTGTTTAAAAACATTCTGAGAAGACATCAGTAGACTTCACAAGACTGCCAGAAGGGTTCATGACACAAAAAAATGGTTTGGAATCTGTTAATTCAGGTTTAAATAGATGGAGTTATCACCAATCCCTGGCCTGGTGAGAGACTCATTCCTTTCTAGTATCATCTTTCCAGCATCATCTCCAGTTATAGAATACCCATGTGATTTTCTGTGAGAATCTGGTTCCAAACTCTAGCACCTAACCCCCTTGATAAGAAAGAGTCTTCATTTTCTGACTCTTCATGTTTATTTCCATGAGTTTTAGGATATTCTATACTCCCCAAGACATGGAGGACCTGTAGGTCAAGATTTGTAGCCAGATTCCAGTGGTCATCTGATAAGCATCTGATCATGCTGCTGAACTTCCTGTCCCTAATGCATCGTTACCTCACAGCTGAAGGTTATCCAAACTCCAGGCTGACAAATTTTATTGCCACAAGCTGAAGATCAACGTTGATGTTTTCCTTTACACATATGCCTTGTTCCTATATAATATGCTAATACCTTGAATTTAACTGAGGACTGGCCACTGGATGCAGAACCCAACCAACACAAACAAATATTTGGACACTTATGGCTATTTCATGACAGTAGATGCTGAATTGGGGAAAGAAGAGGAAAAGGTCTTTGACCCCAGCACATTGAAATCTTATCTGTATGTAAGCTGTTCTGGAGCCAGCTCCCAGCATGTCAAGTGCTTTAAATTACATGATGATGCATGGGAAGCATACCAAGGGTGGGTTTGGGCCAGTAAGAACCTAAATAAGATTGAGGCTGTAAATGAGAAGGCTTCAGCCAAAAGATTTAAGGAGAATGAAGGGCATCAGTTGTACTGTTTCTTGGATTTTAACAGTGGCCAGGATCTAGCAATCGTGTTCACAGAAATGACTACAGACTTCCGACTTGGATAAGAGTCATTGCTATTATTAGTACTTTTCATTTAGAGCGGCTATCCTTCATGATGTTATAATATTTTATGAAGGTTGTACTCACAGTATATGTGAAGGTGGATGAGGAGGTATTGAGGATGCACCAGTTCTTCGTGACATGAAATGAAAAAGTTGCCAAAAGGCTGATTGGATACTAGAGCTTCCTGGCATCTTTGTGCTCTAAGAGTTGTTATCCATGATGGTCAAACTTATAGAAAAACACAAATTATAGATTTAGAGTTCACCTAGTCCAGCCACCTCATTTTATCTTATTTTAAATTTTTATTGATAATGTCACTTTTACTTCTGAATGTATCCCTCACTACTTCCCTTCTCAGTGAGCCAGTCTCTTTAAACAAAGAATAAAAGAGGGAGGAAAAGCAGTTAACAAAAGCTAAGTAACATATCAACCATTTGTGATGACACATACAGTGTTGCAGTGTTCTGCCCTCAAAACTGTCTCATTTTGCACATGAGAAAGCTGAAACTCAGATGTTAAGTGATCTACTCGTACGCTTTTTAATTATCCTTTGGTTTACCTGTAGTTTTAACTCTTCAGAGACTGGCATTCTATGACTTTGCCATAAATTATTTTGTCATATAGTTATATGTCATAAATTACTTCACGATATATAAATAATAAATTATGTGTCGTAAGTTCAAAAATACTGACTTTAAAAAGATGGGCCTTTGTTTTAGATGGTGTAATCACTTCCTCACAGGTGTCTCCTATCATCTCAAGAGTATCTTTATAGTGACTAGTAACACTGATTTTCTGATCTATTATTATTCTGCCTTAACCATTCAGAAGGAAATCCAGTTGAGTAAAACAGCATAATCAAAGGAACCTCCAGTCCTGTCTCATTCAGCTACATCTCTTTTTCTCTTTCCCTTATCTTTTCTTCTATCCCCTGCCTCTTCCCCTCTCTTCTCTCTCATAGCTGTGGCCTGTCTCCCACCCCTCACAAATGCTGTGCTTAGACTGTTAACCTTCTACATTTACCCTTGCCCTCAGTTGTTGAAAAAGGTCTACAACTTTCATGCTTTCACTAGACATCTATGTCTCTAGTCCTTTGGGATTCTTCACACCTGATCCATTTCTTTCTGCCCTGTTAAGTTGTGCTTGTAGTGTCTTTACTACTAGCATAACTTTTTGAAGAACTACGCCTAGCTTAGAGTCCAGTTCCTGTTGGCTGGGTAATGTGATAGAGTACCAGTTTCCCCTTACACTTCTGTACTATATCAACTCTTTTTTTTTCTTCCTTTCCTTTTCCTTCCTTCCTTCCCCTTTTCTTTCTCCCCTCTCTTCTCTCCCTCTGTTCATATAGGGAATCATACCCTTACTTGTGGGTGCTCTGCCCAAAGGAATATAAATTTTCATCACTTAAACCTCAGGAGATATCTTGGAGTTTATGGGGTAGATTTCTTTTTTTCTCTTTCGTGTTTATTCTGTCATAAAAACACTGGGACAGTTAACTCTTTTGCCTCATGTAGTTTCGTTTATGATTTCTTGAAATACAACATTGGAAACCCAGGCTTTGATAAAGCCCACTGTGATTCAAATAGAGCTACTTGACCATAGCTTAAACCCATATCACTGTGGCTCTCACTGATTGGGCAACAGTAGGTCCCAGCCCAAGCCTCACTTGGGTGTTAATGGCTCAGAGTGAAATAGCAATTGTTTCTGTTTTGGCCAGAAACCCTGAAGGTCTTACCCTCTCAGACTGATTTTTTTTGACTGGTAAAAGAGGCCATTTTTTGCCTTATTTCTTACCTAGCCTTAATCACTGTATGGGCGTTGCCTCAGGCAAACTGAGACCTGGAAAAGACCTTAGCTTCAAAAGGCTAAGGTCTCCCTTAGGGATCCAGGGCCATCACCAGTCGTCCTGATCTTTATCTTGCTACTGGTAACCCAGATGGCTCCAGAGGAGAGAGTGAGGCTGGTGGCTTTGCACAGCCCTGCCTCACTTAAATCCAATAAACTTGCAAGTCAAGATATCACCTTCCTAATGTCATTGGGTCCTTTTTGAGAATGAAGGACAAACAACGGTATCAACTCCAGGAAAATAAAAACTGATTCCCTTTATTTTCCCATGTGAAAGTTGACCATCTGTCAACTTTCTGTTTTGTTGTTGCCCAATGGGCTGTTTTGAGTTCTTAGCTCATTTGCACAGTAGGGATGACTGATAGATTCTGGGAGTTGATCAGACTTCTTCAGGTCACTAGCTCCTAATATTATCCCTTAGTTTCTTTGTTTTATTTCCAAGATGCCTTCCTTCAGAAAACATCAGATTGGTTTTTCTAGATTCCTCTTGTTAACATTTTTTACAATACCAAAATATCCTAAACACATAGTTATTTCTACCAAGGGAAGAGCTGTGAGTCATGATCTCATACTTATATGACAGCAGAGGTAGGTTTTATGGAAGAATGTTTAAGGTGTCTGGATGGAGAGATGAGTAGAGATAAATGAGATGAGAGGCAACAGATGATGAATGAATACTCCAGTGTTTATAATGACATATGGGGTATATAGGATAAGGGGAAGATATGAGAATAATATAGGCACTTTTACTATGTCTACTAAAAATTATGGTTATTACTAATAATAAGTGTATGTTTTCTTAAAGGAGACAGTTTTATTTAAGGGTCATTGCCATGTATTTCTGTTTTAGCTGAGACCCTGGGTAGACAAGGTAAACAGCAACTTAGGGTGCAACAAGCAAGGGAGTACAAGATATACTTCTTACCATTAATAAAGGTAAATTCAGTTCAGTTCAGTAATCATTTGTTAAGTGCCTACTATGTGCTAGGTACTATGCCAAAAACTGGCGATATAAATAAGAAAAAGAAAGCTCCCTGCACTCACATAGCTTACAGTCTAATTTGAGGAAGACGATATCTGAAAAGAAGCTGGAAATGAGGGGTGAAACACGGGGTACCTGGCGTGAGGTCATGATGTTCTATGGAGTTAAACCAAGCAGAACTACTAATGGAAAGTGGAGAGTTAGGTGGCAAGTTCAGATCCCAGCCTTCTTTAAAGGAAAGCTCAGGAAAGAGTTTATTCTCTACTCTCTAGCCTGCCAATCAGAGGGAGAGAGGAGGATGAGAGAGTTGAGAAGCTGTTGAGTATCCAAAACTTAGTATGATGATGAGATTTTAGATGGTCTGCTTAACCTGTGTGGGGCATGATGTTCCAGGAGTCTAAACCAAGCAGAGCTGCTGAGGATAGGTGGAGAATTAGGTAGAAAGTTCAACTGCTTTTACTGCCAGAAGATTCTTTCTTTTCTCCAGGGCACTGTAGTAGGAAGGCCGAATTTATAATCTCAAAAAGGATCATATAAATATCTGAATGGTTCGAAATCGTTGGGTATACAGAATTCTCCAAGCAGAAGGCATCAAAAAATTTATTCAGGGCCCAGAGCAACAAATTAGT